>OZ024722.1:29488325-30688325 GCA_964016875.1 Fallopia convolvulus
TGCAGATGAGTCAAGGTAAAGATTCTAATCCTTCAAATAATCTACAGCCTAAACCAAAAGCAAACCTATACACATTTAAGAGAACGTTCGTTGCTAAGCAAAGATTTCTGGATGATATCTCCCCTTACAATGAAGTTTTGATTCTGGTAAGCACCTCTGACCTCTCCTGTCTCTTGACAATTCAATAACAATAGTTTTAAGATTTATGTGCAAGGAAATTTTAGAAACTGTGGAAGTAGGAGAACAAAATCTCAACAAAAAAAATGTATGCCATGCAAGTACATAAGAATGACTACTGAGGAAATTGTACTATCAATGAAAGTCTTAAATTTGTTATTAATAAACAAGAAAAACACATGTCTAGAAAAGAAGACTGCAGTATTTGTAGCAAGGCATATTGGCATAAGCATGCTGGAAGAGTTTGATAAATAATGCAATGATGTCACACCTGTGTCAAGCTGGACTCCGTCCATCCACTTCCTGAGGTCAGCGACAAATTCTTTATCTTGTTGTCGTGTACAAAAATTTGAATAAATCTGGTATGGTCTAAAGCTTTGACCATATTTCCCTTCATAAAGAGCGAATGCAGACGATCTTTTGTTGAAAAGAGCAATAATCTCCTTGTTATAAGCTTTGATCTGCCACGAACAAGAAATGTACTTTTTCAGTTACATAAATTAATATTTTTGTTGTTTAAATATATGAATCACAACATTTAAAAACTAGCTATCAGCCCTGAACTGGTTAAGAATTAGAATGAATACAGGTCATGAAAGCTAAAAGTTGGTTGGTCCACCCTGATTTTCATTTTATAAGTCTGTTGCTAGTGATACACTGATCTCAACAATTGCTTATAGAAATTATGTTTTCTCAAGATTAAGAAGCCAAATTTAACCACAAAAATGAGGATGATAGGCTTCATGAGACAGAAGAAAAAGAATCAGAAGAAACGGTTCGATTTGCTGAACTATAGAGCATAGAAAACTGTATACAAAACACGAGATTTACAAAATTTTGAAAACATTGAGCTACTCTACTTTAAGATAAAAAGTTTTTCAGAACTACTCGATTAATGAGCCAAGAGCCTTAAGGTGCTAGGAATAGATTCATTTTGGGAGCAAAAACACAAGAGGTGCAGAGCTAAAAACCTGTCATCAACTAGCCAACTAGTAAGAAGAGACAATTTAGAAGCTCACTTTATTACCTATTAATTCATTGTTCATTCTGGCATTCTGCAATGTTGTTCTTCTAATTGTCCATATATTTCGTGTAGTTTAAATTAAGATATAAATATTTTGTATATCATTAACATGGTTTTAATTATGAGGAAAATTGCCAGGCTGAGGTGACAAGCCTACTTTCATTTCAAATTACATGCATAGACTTTAGAAAACCCTATTCTCACAAAGTCATATGGTCTCAATGAGCCATAAACCTAATAAAATTTTGGACCTCACAATCCAACTATGGAATGTTAAAAAATTATAAAGGCACCAATTGAACAGAAACAGAGATAAGCTGTGAGCAGGCAAAATAGATGAAAGGGAAAAAAGAAACCGCCTACCATTACATGAGAAAGTAGGATAATATCTCCTTCAGACTCAACCTGTGGAAGCTGATTGATAGATTGTGCGAAAAAGTTAACTAAAAGACCACGGCTATGATGAGATGCATCAACAATTCTGACTGAGCAGCAGTAATCTGCATGGAAATTTTAGGGGGTAGGAGAGGGGAAACAGTGCCTGAAGATTAAAATACCGAACCAAATGGATATATAATGACCAATCAAGCAGAAAATCCAGATATAGCAAATACAGAAGGTAGCAAAATAGCATCCAAAGTAGGTGGTAGATAAAACATGCAAAAACAAATATGAAAATTGTCAGAAGTCCTTATAAATGTATGTAGAACTGGAAACACAAATTTCAGAGTGATGCAATCTGAACCTACTGATAACTCCCAACCAGGTCCTAACGCAGCCATTTTTATGGCATCCCAACTAGGATAAAGGTTAGTTTTGCATAATGATCCTTGACCAGCAGTCTGGTTGATGTATGAAAAAATAAAGAGAGAGGGAGGGAGGACGGAAGAGTGAGAGAGAAGGAAAGCTAAAATACCACAAATTTCAAATCATTCAAGAAAATTCTGAACTAAATTACAATGCAGCCAAGCAACATCGTCTAGTAGGATGTTTGTGTCATTTAACTCATTTTGTTGTATCTAAACCAATCGGAGTAACCTGTTCGTTCAAAAGGAAGCCTCCGGCTGCAGGCATGACAGCAATACCAAATTATAGAAAGGAAGAAAGTGAGCAAGCATAAACCGAACAACCATTGCCAATTTCTCCGCTCTCCAATTAGACAGAAGAAAATACATACAAGCAAGAAACTCCATGAAAGTTTACCTGTGCCCTTGCTACGTCTCGGTAGGCTGCGGTCGACAATTACTCCCATTAGACTGACCCGCTGGTTTATAGAAGCGAAGGCGTCAACGACTCTGAGAAATCGGTAGTCGTCTTTAGACATCCTCCCCATTCTCTTCCTCCCCTTTCGACAGACCCTTATCCTAGACTTTGTGGAAATGGAGGCCGGCAAGAAAGACGAGTCTGTCACTCGTCCGCTGTTAGCCTGTTACAATTTGTCCTGGCAGAAACTATACTTTGGTGCATGTATGTGGCGCCTATGCCCACACCTCGCCCCTGTTCTGTTTTTTTTTTTTTATAAGGAAAGAAATTAGGGTGACCACTAACAGGCTAGTGGTAAGGCGATGGTCTCGGATATCAGCATAGACTGTCGACTAATCAGTCCTCGAGAAGTCCTGGCGCAAGGCGATGGTCTCGGATATCAGCACAGACTGTCGACCAATCAGTCCTCCGTCGAAGTGGATGGAAGAGCCACCAGAGTCCCTGAGGATGAACCCAAAAGAAGCCACGTCATCTGCATTAACTGCACCCATTTGGTTCGCTTTCTTCCATCCCGACCCTGTACACTATGGTTACGGGGACCGGAGGATGAGGCAGATTCTGCAAGTTTCCAATCTTTATCCTGATTTCGGGCAAATTCAGCGATTTGATCGGCATTGGTCAAGTTAGTTCCGGCGTTGCAATCAAAGATTCTCTTGTTTCTCGAGAACCAGACGCTCCACCAAATAGTGGTGAGAAGATCAAATTCCTCTTTTGTTGTCATATTCTTGATTTCCTCCAGAATCTCGTGTGGTTTTCTCCCGATCGAATGGATCTGGTCGGTGATCCACCGTAATTTTGGGTCAAATGAGTTAAGGGTTGCCTTAGTGAGTGGGCATGCTATTAACACATCGTAAGTGTCCTCCACCGTGCAGTTACATGCTACACAGCCTTGTGTTACTGGAATGTGATTTTCCGCAAGCCTAGTTTTAGTTGGTAGACCGTTTCGAGCAACTTTCCAGATGAAGTTCTTCATTTTAGGAGGGACATTTAACCGGTTAATCCATTCTAGGTTAATTTTGGGTTCGCCTTTTGATTGGTGGAGCCACTCCATTGCGGAGTGGGTGGAATACCACCCATTTTTGCTTGGTTGCCAGTACAATCTATCTGGTATTTTGTTAATGGGATTGATAATTTTGGAGATTCTGTCGAGGTCATCCGGTGCGACGACCCAAGCCAGCTTCTCTGTATTCCAAGTGTTGTCCTCCCGGAGATAAGCCTCAACCAGTTCCTCCCAATCAATAAGGGTTTCAACCCCGGGTTTCGAGTTGAGAGAACCATTTCCGGTCCAATTATCTTTCCAAAATCGGATGGTTTTACCATCCCCCACTTGTCAGATAAGGCCCTTTACGAAGAGGTCTCTTAGACCAACTAGTTTAGCCCATTGCCAGGATGTATTTTGTTTTTTCTTATAGTTTAGGATGCTTTCCGTTTTGAGGTATTTTTCAGTCACAATTTTGACCCAAAGGTTGTTTGGTTCCGCTAAGATTTTCCAAAGCAGCTTCATGTGCAGTGCTTGGTTCATCTCGCCCGCTTTTGCTATTCCCAACCCTCCATGGGCGGGAGGGCGGCAGATGGAGTTCCAGCTAATCAGAGGCTTGTAGTTGTTTTCCTTGTTCCAAAAGAAGTTTTTGTTTACCCGTTCAAGTTCTTTCAACGTTTCCTGTGGTAGTAGAAATGATTGCACAATATAGTTAGGTTGTGCTGATAGGTTTGCTTTTATTAGTGTTTTCCTCCCTTCTTGGGATAGGGCGTTCGCTTTCCATTTTGATAATTTGGATCTGGTTTTTAACACTAGGGGTTTGAACGTGTTTTGGGTTACTCTCCCGTTAACTATCGGGCATCCCAGGTACTTATCAAGAGCAACTGTGCTTGTTATTTGTAATATTTGTTTTATCTGCTCCTTTGTATTATTGTTAGTGTTTTTAGTCACTTGGAAAGCGAATTTGTGGAAGTTGACTTTCTGTCCGGATATTTGATAGTAGTCGTCAATAATGTCCTTAATCTTTTTGCATGATTGGCTGTTAGCTTTAGCAAAGATGATAATATCATCTACAAAGGCCAGGAAAGGGATTTTTGTTCCATTCCTCGAGATTTGGATCCCGATACCACTTTTGGATTACCACTCCAGAGGTTGAGCTGTCTAGCCAAAACCTCACAGTGAGGATGAATAAGTATGGCGAAAGAGGGTCCCCCTGCCTAAGGCCCCGTTGAGGGTAGAATTGTTCTGTAGGTCCGTTATTGACAAGGACAGAGAATGAAACCGTTTCAACACATTCTCGGATCCATCCCAATAATTTATCATTGAAACCGAATTTGTGGAGTATCTCAGCTAAGAAATCCCAACTGATCCGATCATAGGCTTTTTCCATATCGAGTTTGATAGCGATCCACCCCTCCTTCCCACGTTTGCTTCGGAAGGAGTGGAAGATTTCATGTGCGATTAAGGTGTTGTCGTGGATACTTCTGTTTTGGACGAATGCCTCCTGCATCGGGTGGATTAGTTTATTTAACACTCTTTTAAGGCGGTTTGTTAAGATTTTCGAGATTATTTTATAGGAGTCACGCTCAGGTGGAAATTATTGCTACAGTAAAAAATACGAGCAGATCGTGGCCATTGGATTAAACAGATCGACGGCCTAGATTAAATAAAACGAATCTGATAATAAAAATAAGGAAAAGGGTCTCATTCATTTACAATGGCACGGAGTGTAATTTATTTAAAATTTGAATGACAAGACAAAAATACCCTCACACATATTCTTTTTTTATTACACGCATTCTTTTTTGGGGGAAAAGGAGACTCATCTTCAACCTCTAGATCCACTTCAAAATCTACACCACAAACTCGAAATCTCACCCTCAAGCTCACTCCTTTCCAATTCTGATTTGGCTATGGGCCTATGGCATCGATTTGCGACATTGGTTTCAAGATGAGTTTTTTTAGACCTAATTTGATACGGCTATTATTTATGTGGTAGATCTATGGATTCCTTTGATTTCGATTTTTGAGGGTTCTAAGATTTATTTTTGAGTATTAGAAATGTTTATTGAGCTTTAATGGGTGTTTATGGTTGATTTGATGGGTGTTTGTATTTGATTGTGTTTACTATTTAGGTTCAAAATTTCTCGATCTGGTTCGCGGTCTCTGATTTTACGGTTCAGAATATTTAATGTATAGGTTCAAAATATCAAGTATATAGGTTCATAGTCAAACGGAACTTGCCTTGTTGTGATAGGGGTAGTGCCATTCATTCCCACCATGGGATTTCACGAGTGGTTCTCGCATGATTTGTTACTTGTTTGTGTCAATTTTGGTTTTAAGGGGGGGGGGGGGTGAGCCCGAAAACCATGAAACGTGCATTTGACACTTGAGAAATAGTATATTTGGTAGCCTATTAGCTCAAATGGTAGAGCAATGTGCATATGCACATAGATGTGGGTTCAAATCTCACATAGGCTAATTCTTGATACAGTCGTGTCTTTTTGTTCGTATTAGTTGTTCTATTGGTTCATGACTTTTTAAGGTAAGTGATGCAGTGAAGCCTGTCATGTCTCCAACCGACGTCGATGAGTTGATTCGAGTGCCTTCTGACGGACCAATTACAAGAAGTCGAGCTAAGAAGATTGCTCAAGGCACAACAACAATCTTGGTTCGATTGGCAGCTGTTCTTGAAGAGCCAACTAAGCCTAAGTGTGATGAGAGAATCGGATCGTTGTCGAAGAAAGTTCTAACTCATGTTGATCTTGGCCTGCCTTGCTTCTGGTATTTATTTTGAGATGAAAGCGAAAGAGATGACAAGTGATTCAAGAAAAAGGAAAAACTCACTTTAAGTATAAATATAGGGATAAGCAATCGAAAGACCGAGGATATGACACACCAAGGTAATTCGAAAGAGGGATAAGCAATCGAATCTTATGTGGATATGACTCACCACAAGAGAATCGAAAGAGGGTTCGAATCTCATAGGATATAACTCACCTAAAGATAAATGAATGATTCGTTCGGATATAACTCACCGAACATGTTTGGATATTACACACCAAACAAGGAAATCACTCCCAAACACTCCCATTGGTTTTTTCCAACAAATTAAACATATCCTATTACAAGAGAAACAAGGACCTATAAATAGGCTTACAAAATTGGGTTACAAAACCCTTCATGTTCACTCTCACCTACCACCTCACCTACCACATACATAAATGAATCAAATTGATGGAAGACACCCCTTTTAATTCCATGTAAGTGATGAAGTTGTTTGGCTTTCTTTGACTTCAATATGATCAAAACCTTTCACGTCCAGATTCAATCTTCTAGAAAGATTGATGATTTCGAGACTGTTCCTGGCTGATTTAGAAAAAACGTTAAACATAGAAGTTGTAGAGCATCAAGTAAGCTTTCCAACGGTTCTTTAATGGCCCCGATCAGACAACCACAGCCTCCAAACGAGCTAAAATACTGAAGCGCGTTCAATGGATCCGAGAACTAGAATACAACCTTTTGATTTGTCTTGAGCTTTGGGATGCGGAATCCCGGGTCACATCAAAGTGGGTCTCGTGCATTCGACATCAATTGAGCCCGGATTCCATGGATTGATTCAAGAGGGCCGAAATTCACCTATTTCCTTATTTAGAAACATGTATTAGTATGTCTCACTTTAGGGCTGAATTTAGTAAGTGACCGGGTGAGATAAATTGGTACATGGGTCAAAGTCAACCCTTTGACTTGACCATTCTAAGTAAGAGAAAATATCTTCTATTATTTTATTTTAGGCGTGTTTGCTTTTAAATAATGTAGAGAAATCAACCAATAGGCTTATGTTAGTTGGTTGATATTCTCTCTCTTGGTTGTTAGAGATATTTTTAGTTTGTTTTGGATATTTTTAGTTTGTTAGAGATATTTCTTTAATTAAATATGTTAGCCATGATTTATTTAATTAAGGGGATCTAGATAGATATTATTATAGATATTTTATTATATCTTGGGAAGCAAGACAAGGAGGCTTATTCTATCTTGTTAGGGCCGGCCATATGCACCTCCTTGCTTCCCAAGTAATAGTTTTGTATTCTCTATTTATACTCTTGTTATTTCATTCAACAGAATCAGCTTGAGAGAGATTAAACCCAAATTGGTTTAATCTATCTCTTGGGCTCAAAAACAACAACTTGTGTTTGCTTGCATTCGAAGATCGATCATCATCATAATTTTGAGAATTCTCTTCTCTTCTCTCTCGTGATTTCTGATTGGTGTTTGTTAAATTGGTTTGTTGATTTAGTCAATTAGATTGTTCTAGTTGTGATTGTTAAAGATCAAACTAGTTAATCAATTGGATTTAGCGTTAGAGCCAATCCAATTGAACTATCAAGTTGATTCCTTCAACCTATCAATTCAGTTTCGTTACTTCATCAATTCGAGTTCTTTGTTACTTGTGTTCCAAGCAATTGACTTTGTTAGCAATTTCAGGAGTGAATCGAGTTTACTAGGCAAGATCGGGACTTTGTGGGATTACTACGAGATTTCTAAGGAGGATTCCGAGACAATCACGTATCAAGTGGTATCAGAGTCCAGCGTCTCGCCAAGTAAAAATTTATTTCCTTAATTTGTTTTCTAGTTGATTTAATTCAGTTTTTGATCCTAAAGTTAGAACCTTTACCCAAAGCTAGAATTTTTAGACCATAATCTGAATTTTTCAACCATTAACCACCACATCTCCGCCACCCCACCACCACGAACCACCACCACCACCCCGAACTGGTGTCGCTCTAAGGCACCGCACCACCACCCACCACCAGCCGAACCCAACCCTACCAACCCCACCCAATTCGGCTAACCCTAACCCTAGAATCGCCACCCCACCCTCACGCAAACCCTAACCCTAAACCGCGACATACCCTACCAAACCCTAACCCTAATTCGGTGAAACCCTAAACCGAAACCCTAGTATGCCCTTTCGCCAACCCTAGAACCAAACCCTAACCCCACCCAAACCCTAGCCTCAGCCGAGAGCATCCCCAAACCCTAATTCCCTTGAATTACTTGCCTCCAAGCAATCACCCATTTAGGAGATTTTTAAGGGATTTGTTGCATGCTTTTGGTTGAATTGGTTGAGCTGTGTTGCAATATAGATTAGCTTTTGTCTTCCTACAATTTTTATGAGTTTTATTGCATGTTGCATGATCAATAGAGATTCATATTGCATTGTTGATAATTGCTGATTTTTGTCATTGCATCCCATATACTCGGCCGTACCCTTTTCTTCTTTGTTAATTTGGCTTCTAGTTGGTTTCATTGGTAGTGTAAAGTCACTTAGATAAAAAAAAAATTCAGCCTAGTTGTTTTCGTTTTTTTTCCCTTGCATTCAGTTGTTGCATTGCTTTGCTTGTTTCTCAATTCTAGCACAAGAGTAGTTTGTGCATAAATTCAAAAAAAAAAATCAGAAAAGCAAAAGTGATCTACCCCAACTAGTTTTAAGCCACTTTCAACCCTAGTGACTGTTTGCTTAAAAAAATAGTTAAGTAGAAATCACTTTGAAGAAAAAGAGTGACAAAACAAAAAGTCACTTTTAGCCCACCATATTTCTGTCCTTGCATGCTTAATTTGGCTTTATTAACTTGCATAGAGTCAATTGAGAGATTGCATGTGTTTTAAAGATCATAGAGGGATTATTTGCATTGCTTGTCTTATTGCATACTTGCCATTTACTTAAGCTGCATATTTCCTTTATTTATCATTACTATTCCATATCTACACCATATCTACCCATTTACTCCCTCAATTCAACCCAAAAACTGAATTAAGTTGATTGGATTGCTTTTAGGTAAGTTTTGGCTTGATCAAGGTGTGGTATTGCTTGTTGTGATTTGCTTTAGAACACACTACTCTCTCTACTTTCTTACTTGTTTCAGGAACAATGGTGATCCCGAATGAGCCTAACCCGGCTGAACTGAACCTTTCTAAAGAGGCAATCGATTTCATCAGGTTGTCTATTAGTGATAGTGTACGAGATGGTCAAGCTCGAGCTGTAGAGTTGGCCACGGCTGCATTGACTCCACAATTGCGGCGTCTAGAGGAGCAACTTGCCACTTTGATTGAGCCATCTCAAGGAAGTCATAAGGTTGCCCCTGCAATAGAGCTTACAAGTGACCCAAATCAAGCCTCAATTAGCGACAAAGGCAAGCAACAAGCAGTTGATGAAGAGCATGATGTGCTTGCTAGCTACAAAGATCAAGATCCCCCGACTCATTATTCCCCCACGGCAGGCCGAGGCAGAGGACGAGGCTTTGGGACAAGGACTCCACCGGTTACTCATCAACAATTCTATAATTAGCCAGCAAACCGGTATCCTCAAGCCACTCATCATCAACAACAACATTACAACAATCCTTATGATGATGTGACCTATGGCTACACCGGGGAAGAAAGGTGCCCATGGCATCCTCCCCTTGATGATTTCTACAACCAAGCTGAGGTTGTAGAGGATATTCCACCAGCTTATGGAGTACAAAGACCGAACAACAACAACACCGCTAACCAAACCGTCAATCAGATTGGTAAGCGTGATATAAAGATCAAGATAGAGCCATTCAGTGGAGAGCTCAATCCAGAGAAATATCTAGAGTGGGAACTAGCTACAAACTTCATTCTAGATCACATGGGCTATGAAGAATGAGAGAAAGTTGTTGTTGTTGTTATCCACTTTGTTGGGACCGCTAGAAATTGGTGGTTCAGAATGAAGGAAGATCGAATTAGAAAGGCCTTACCACCAATTGAAACTTGGGGCCAGCTGAAGTTTGTAAAGAGGAAGAAATATGTGCCTGAAGAGCGTTCCGAGCACATGAGATTGAAAGTTGCCACATGCAAACAAGGTACCAAGTCTCCAACTAAGTACTTCAATGAGCTAGAGGATTTGAGCTTCAAAGCGGGAATTCATCATTCCCAACGGTCTCTAAGGACCCAATTCATGGCTGGACTGAATCAAAGCATTAAAGACACATTGGAGATTCAACAAATCAAGGATCTCAATACCTTAGTACATTCAGCCCAACTACTTTATGAGCAACAACAAAGGAAGAAGAAGGAAGCTTGGAATGCACCAAAAAGGTATGTTTCTAATCCTAGTTCAAATTCCAATTCTTATTCTTCTAACCCTTCTATGCAGCAAAAGGGAGCTTCTAGCTCACCTAAACCAACAGGTTTTCAAGGCCAAAGACGTCCCAACAATGGACCTCCAAATCAGCCAAGAGCACGAGATCTAGTGTGCTATAAATGTCAAGGAAGAGGTCATTATGCCAAGGATTGTCCAAATCAGAAACAAGTGCTACTCACCATCAATGGAGGATATGTGAGTGATGAAGATATACCTCCAAATCAAGTGGAGGAGGAGAGCAATGGACAGGAGGAGGAGGACGTAGAGGCCATTGAACCAGACTGCACCGAACAGCCTCTAACTTTGGTAACCATGCGTACTCTTACTTTACAAGAAACACCTAGGCTAGATCAAAGGGAAAATATTTTTCATACTAGGTGTACAGTAAAGAATCAAGTGTTATGCATGATAATTGATAGTGATAGCTGCTGTAACATTATTAATGCTAAGGTAGTTGATCACTTGCAATTAAAAACCCAACCTAGGGCTACTAGTTATGGTCTAAATGGTATTAATGATTCTGATGGTCCTAACTTGGTTACTCATCAATGCTTAGTCCGTGTTTCCATAGGCAATTATGTGGATGATATCATGTGTGATGTGGTAAACATGGAATGCACTCATATCTTGTTAGGTAGACCATGGTTATTCGATAGGAGAGTTATATATGATGGCATGCTTAATACCTATTCATTTAACTATGACGGGAGGAGAGTTTCTCTTCTACCACTGTCGCCCCAACAAGTTTTAAAGGACCAGGTACGCAGAGACCAAGCTAGGGCACTTAGGCGTGCCAAGGAAGAGAAAGAGGAGGCTGAATCGGCGGCCAAGGTTGCGGCCCGGCGCTCGGCGCCCGACGCACCAACAAAGACTAGCGGCGTTTCCCAGTCTCCACCCGGGCATTCTGGCTTAAATTTTAGGAAAACATCAAGCACAGGTGGAGCTACTGTTTGGGACGAAAAACGCCCAGAGAATGTCCCTAAATCGTCAAAAGTGCCGAACAACACTTCCAGCAGTGCATCTGAGACGAAAACGGGGCTATCGCCCAAACCACTCGGGCGTTTTCCCTCAAATTTTGGGCGCAATTCAGAGACTCAGAGAGCTACAGATCTGGAAAAAGAACGCCTACAGAAAGAGCCAAAAACCGGCTTAAAAGGCAGTGTAGAAAAGCGCTCTCTAGTTACTCAGTCTAGTATTTCTTTCCCTAACTCTTTTTGCTTACTTCTTATGAGGAAAGACATACTTATTATTAGTCAAGATATTTCACATCTTCCAAAGTGTATTCAAGCTCTATTACAGGAATTTGAAGATGTGATGCCTGAAGAGTTGCCACAAGGCCTTCCACCAATTAGAGGCATTGAGCATCAAATTGATTTGGTGCCCGGCGCTTCTTTACCAAACCGTGCAGCCTATAGAGCAAGTCCAGAGGAGACCGCTGAGCTTTAAAGACAAGTGCAAGATCTCATGGACAAAGGCTATATGCGTGAATCCCTCAGCCCATGCGCGGTTCCGGTGATTTTGGTGCCAAAGAAGGATGGCACTTGGAGAATGTGTGTTGATTGCAGGGCGATCAACCAAATAACAGTTAAGTACCATCATCCTATTCCTAGATTAGATGATATGCTTGATGAATTGCATGGTGCTAATTTCTTTTCTAAGATTGATTTAAGAAGTGGGTACCATCAAATTAGGATGAGGGAAGGGGATGAATGGAAAACTGCCTTTAAAACTAAGTATGGTTTATATGAATGGTTAGTAATGCCTTTTGGATTAACTAATGCACCTAGTACTTTCATGAGGCTTATGAACCATGTTCTAAGAAGATACTTAGGTAAATTTGTTGTAGTCTACTTTGATGATATCTTAGTCTATAGCAAAACCTTGCATGAACATGTAGACCATCTTAGGGCTGTTTTGGACACTTTAAGGTTAGAAAAGCTTTATGTTAACTTGAAAAAGTGTTCTTTTTGCTCGGAGTCTACCATTTTTCTTGGTTTTGTTGTGTCTAAAGGTGGATTGAAGGTAGATGAAGACAAGATCAAGGCAATCAAGGAGTGGCCCCAACCGACTACACCAACCATGGTGCGCTCTTTTCTCGGCTTGGCTGGCTTCTACAGGAGGTTTGTGCGTGATTTTAGCACAATTTCAGCCCCTCTCCATGAGCTTACAAAGAAGGATTCAACATTCAAATGGAGAGATCAACAAGAGAACGCCTTCAACACTTTGAAGGACAGATTATGCCACGCCCCAGTACTCCAGCTCCCTGATTTCTCCAAGGCATTCGAGATAGAGGTGGACGCTTCTGGACATGGCATAGGAGGCGTGCTCTTGCAAGACAAGAAACCTATAGCTTATTTTAGTGAGAAGCTTAGCGGGGCTGAGTTGAATTACCCTACTTATGATAAAGAGTTGTATGCTTTAATTAGGGTTTTGAAAACTTGGTCTCATTATTTGTGGCCTAAAGAGTTTGTAATCCATTCTGATCATGAGGCCTTGAAGTACTTGAAAGGCCAATCCAGACTCAGCAGGCGACATGCAAGATGGGTTGAATTTATGGAGACCTTCCCTTATGTTGTAAAGCATAAGAAAGGCAAAGAGAATGTGGTAGCTGACGCCCTTTCTCGCAGGTATGTTCTCTTGAACCAATGTGATGTTAAGATCCTTGGATTTGCAATGATTAAGGAATTGTATGCTAGTGATCCTCACTTTGCTGAAATTTATAAGAATTGCATGTCTAGGGGAGAAATAGATACCTACTTTATTGATGATGGATACTTGTTTAAAGCTGGTAAATTGTGCATTCCTTCATCTAGTATACGAGGCTTCTAACTAAAGAGGTTCATGAATCAAGAGGACATAGGGGTTTAGAAAAGACTTTAGAAGGTTTAAAAGAACACTACTATTGGCCTAAGATGAGTAATTATGTGCTTAGATTTGTCAAGAGTTGTGTTGTTTGTGCTAAAGCTAAGTCTAGACTTAATCCGCATGGTTTGTACCAGCCTTTGCCTATTCCTAGTTCACCTTGGGAGGACATTTCTATGGACTTCATTGTAGGATTGCCTAGAACTAGGAAGGGTAGAGATTCTATCTTTGTAGTGGTAGACCGTTTTTCAAAAATGGCTCATTTTATTCCGTGTCACACGACTGATGATGCTGTGCATGTTGCTGAATTGTTCTTTAGGGAAGTTGTTAGATTGCATGGCATTCCTTGTTCTATTGTTTTAGATCGTGATGCTAAGTTTTTGAGTTATTTTTTGAAAAGTCTGTGGTCTAAGTTGGGAACTAAATTGCTATTTTCTACCTCATGTCATCCACAAACTGATGGGCAAACTGAAGTTACTAATAGAACGTTAGGGATTTTACTTAGAACTATGCTTAAAGCTAACCTCAAACGTTGGGAAGATGTTTTGCCTTTTGTGGAGTTTGCTTATAACAGGTCAATCCATTCAGCTACAAAGATGACCCCTTTTGAGGTCATTTATGGGCTGAATCCGAGGACTCCAGTGGACTTGACGCCTCAGCCATACAAGGGAAAGGAGAGTTTTGAAGCTGACAAGCGGGCTGAGTTTGTGAAGAAGCTACATGAGAGGACAAAGATGCACTTGGAGAGGAAATCCATGAAGTACAAGGCCCATGCTGATAAGGGTCGGAAACAAGTTATCTTTGAAGAAGGAGATCTTGTTTGGGTGCATCTAAGGAAGGAAAGGTTCCCAAATCAAAGGAAGAACAAGTTAGATCAGAGAGGAGATGGACCATTTCGTATCATCAGAAGAATCGGCCCTAATGCATATCATGTTGACATGCCTGGTGAGTATGGTGTCCATCCGACTTTTAATGTGGCTGATCTATCTCTTTATGTGCCAGATTTTGATTCCGACGTTGAATCAGAGACGATTCGAGCTCAAGTGGAGGAGAATGATGCAGTGAATCCTGCCATGTCTCCAACCGACGTCGATGAGTTGATTCGAGTGCCTTCTGACGGACCAATTACAAGAAGTCGAGCTAAGAAGATTGCTCAAGGCACAACAACAATCTTGGTTCGATTGGCAGCTGTTCTTGAAGAGCCAACTAAGCCTAAGTGGGTCTCGTGCATTCGACATCAATTGAGCCCGGATTCCATGGATTGATTCAAGAGGGCCGAAATTCACCTATTTCCTTATTTAGAAACATGTATTAGTTTGTCTCACTTTAGGGCTGAATTTAGTAAGTGACCGGGTGAGATAAATTGGTACATGGATCAAAGTCAACCCTTTGACTTGACCATTCTAAGTAAGAGAATATCTTCTATTATTTTATTATAGGCGGGTTTGCTTTTAAATAATGTAGAGAAATCAACCAATAGGCTTATGTTAGTTGGTTGATATTCTCTCTCTTGGTTGTTAGAGATATTTTTAGTTTGTTTTGGATATTTTTAGTTTGTTAGAGATATTTCCTTAATTAAATAAGTCAGCCATGATTTATTTAATTAAGGGGATCTAGATAGATATTATTATAGATATTTTATTATATCTTGGGAAGCAAGACAAGGAGGCTTATTCTGTCTTGTTAGGGTCGGCCATATGCTCCTCCTTGCTCCCCAAGTAATAGCTTTGTATTCTCTATTTATACTCTTGTTATTTCATTAATCAGCTTGAGAGAGATTAAACCCAAATTGGTTTAATCTATCTCTTGGGCTCAAAAACAACAACTTGTGTTTGCTTGCATTCGAAGATCGATCATCATCATAATTTCGAGAATTCTCTTCTCTTCTCTCTCGTGATTTCTGATTGGTGTTTGTTAAATTGGTTTGTTGATTTAGTCAATTAGATTGTTCTAGTTGTGATTGTTAAAGATCAAACTAGTTAATCAATTGGATTTAGCGTTAGAGCCAATCCAATTGAACTATCAAGTTGATTCCTTCAACCTATCAATTCAGTTTCGTTACTTCATCAATTCGAGTTCTTTGTTACTTGTGTTCCAAGCAATTGACTTTGTTAGCAATTTTAGGAGTGAATCGAGTTTACTAGGCAAGATCGGGACTTTGTGGGATTACTACGAGATTTCTAAGGAGGATTCCGAGGCAATCATGTATCAATAAGGTTCATAATATTTCTTCTTATGGTTCATAAATTTTGTTCCATGCTTTTTTTGTTTATAACAATTGTTCTTTTGGTTCATATTTGAATATCCTTAGGTTCATCAAAGATCATCTTATGGTTCATGTCTTTTAGTTCAGTATAGGTATTATTTTCTTTCGTGGTTTTTAGTTCATGGTTTTTGTTCTTTTGGTTCATGTTTTTGTAAGCTAGATTCATAATAATTCTTATGGTTCATGACTTTTAATTCTTAGTAGTTTATCTTATATTTCATGTCATTTGGTTGCTTATTAGCTCAAATGGTAGAGCAATGTGCTTGTGCACATAGATGTGGGTTCAAATCCCACATAGGCTAATACTTCATACGGTTGGTTCATTATAGTTCTTCTTTTAGTTCATGATTTTGTAATCTCAAGTTCATAATAATTTATCTTGTAATTCATTTCTTTAAAGTATACTCGTTGTTATTTTCGTTCATAACTTTTGGTTCATGACATTTATTCTTTTGGTTCGTATATTTATAAGTGCAAGTTACCAATATTTCATCTTACTTAGTTCATATTTTTTAAGGTTCATGAAATTTAAATTGTAATAGTTGTTATTTTGTGTCATGTATAATATAGTTCATAAATAATATTCTATTGGTTCATGTCATTATATGGTTAGGTTCAAAAAATTGTCAATAAGGTTCACAAATTTTAATTCATAAAATATGTCATGTATTTTATTTCATAAATGATATTTTGTGGGTTCATGTCCTTATGCGGTTAGGTTCATAGCAATTGTCATAAATGTTCATGAAATTTACTTCAGACAATACTTGTTATTTGTGTTATATATTCTAGTTCATAAATGATATTTCGTGGGTTCATATATTTGAATGTTAGGGTTCATAATAAGTGCTCTTATGGTTCATGAACTTTTTGCTCGTAGTAGTTAGTGTCATGACTTTAATTGCAATTTAAACACATGAAATGTCAATATGGTTCATGACATGTTATCAAAGAAGAAGCAATAAAAATATAGAAAATTTTAAAAGGTAAAAAGAGCCCAAAATTCTAAAGTTTACCATTTAGGCATTTTATCGAACACATGGTGGGCAATGAAGAAAAGTATGGCCATTAGCCTTTGTTTTCAATCCAAAAGTTCAAATCGCAATGCAAAACATACACAAAATCTTCATACATTTGGGTAAATTCAACAAAAATCGGTGCAAGGAACACAAATACATGTAATTTGAAGAGCAAAGCTCACAACTTTGAAAAATCCCTAAATTTGATATAAACCATTTAAAAGCAACCTATAACAAAACCCATGAAGAGATAACAAAAATTGGGGACAAATCAACAACAAAATAGATCCAGAATAGAAGAAGGGAGGAGAAAATGAAAAGAGGAGAAGGATTTCGATAGAAAAGCGTTGAAGTCGATCTACACATGTACGAAGCTGGAAGATGGTTGAATAGTAAACATGAGGAAGAAGATAATAGAATAGCAAAAGGACAAAAATAACCCTCTGTGTCCTCCACTTATAAAAATTCACTTAAACGCGTGTAAGCATTTTGGCCATTAAAACCCAACGATCGGACGGCTCACAATTGCCCGCATAAAACACTGTAGTGTTAATATGCATGTGATCGTAATTCTATACTTTAATAGGCTTGATTTAAATTATCACCTTGCATGCCTTGAATAAAAGAATTACTTAATAATAATAAGAAGATAATTTTGTGACCTTAAGTGAATAAAAAGGTTATAATTATTTTAATGGAATATTAACCTTAGGTTAATGAATATTTAATAATTTAAATAATATTATGTCTTTATTTTCGAAAGCATATAATACTTAAAATAAAATAAAGGTTTTATAAAGAGTACTTGGAATATTACAAACAAGAAATAATAATAAAGAATATTATTATTTTATCACCTCCACCTAAATTATTATCATCATAATTTAGTTTTTAAATTCTCTTATAAAAAAGGAATATAAGAGATAATAAAACCTTAGAAGAGTTAAGGTTTTTTATTAAAAATTCTCTTGTATCTCTCGTGTCGTTAGGTCGAGATCCCGTTCCGTCTAAGTCATCATTTTTCGTTCATTCGATCGTAAACGCTCGTTAAGCTAAGGCAAGTGGAATTTCTCCTTGAAGCCTCGTTAATTCGCTTCGTGAAAATTCTCGATGTTGGGAACAACTTGTTTGCTAATAATAAACAAATCTAGGAATATCGATTGTTAGAATTAATGACCCAATTGTTATCGTTATTACGCTATTTAATATTCGATAGGACTATTACACTAGTCTTGTTTGTGACCTTGCTTGTTTAAGATCTCTTTTCGAGATCAGTTTGGATGAAATAGTAAGGGGTCCGGGATTAACCCGACACCTCTATATAACCTACTAAGTCATATGGCAGCATGCCTAAATTCCGCGACTTTAAGGATCATGATCCACTATCTGCTCCTATTTGGAGGAGGGAGGTGCGCACCCTAGCTAGGTGCCAGAACTTTATTCCCATAAGTGGATCTGGGCCCATTCATGGCCCCCCACACTCTTAAAATAAGTTAACATAAGTGAAAGTTTTCATCACGACATAAGATAAGTGCCAAAGCACAATTAAAAGAAACCAAAACCGGGTCGGAATAGTACAACTTGGAAGACCACCCGGCTCTCAGTTCTTGAACGACCGTCTTTCAAATTTGAATGCTTATTCGGGCTTGTCTAAGGTTGGCTTGGTACTTGAGCGCCTTCGGGCCACCTCCCCTATCTGGAGCACCGAATAAGATGAGGTTGGTTGAGGTCCGATAAGGGCGCGAGAGGGTTTCAAAACTTGTATGAATTAATAACGTTCCCAACATACCTTCTACTCTAAAAAGTCTACAATCTCGTGGTTCTTCATTTCGATTTAAGAGTTATCTCATCTCGAGAGTTACTCAATTCCGTCCTTAAAGCTCCACATAAAATTTCTACATCTCAAACACTTCCCGTTAATCTCTCTCGATAAGTTATAAATTACCATATTACCCTTGAGAATTTCCATTCTCACTTGCTTAGTCTCCTTAGACTAATTCCACTATTTCCGCATTTTTGCGTGGTATTTCTCGCCCTTCACGACAAATGCCAGACTCTAGGAAATTCACACCGAAGCTTTGAAGACAAAGTCTAGAAGGTTCGAGAAGCGTTATGCAAGGATAAAAGGTCAAGGCAAGACGACTGTAATAATTCCTTCTTATCTTCCGATTAGGTGGTTGTGAAGTGTAGTATTGTTGTTAGCATTTTGCTTAATTAATTTGGGTGGTTAGTTTTGGTTTGAAATTATAATGTAGGCTAATACTAACTAGTAGGTTGATAAGTAATCTCTCCAAATATAGTAATAGGTTGTGGGCGTTCGGTTATATTAAATAAATATGTTAATTAGTAATTAGCGGGGTAGATAAATCGTTAGAGTATAATTTATAGAGTTCAGCTCCGTTGCGGTAACGAGTGTGGTCGGTTATATAATTAAGTGTGCTCATTATTATGTTTAGGGATCTACTTTCGCTCAATATCTTAGTTTGTCCAGGCCAAAGAATCCTTCGTCTGAGGTAAGTCGTTTTCGACTTGCTCGGTTCTTCTCTATCCTGTTAGATTGTATACCGTTATTGTAGGGCGGCTTTTGGGAACTAGTCCCGAATACCTTTTCTTTTAAATTGTTTTGAACTTCTTGATCTATTGTGTGTGAAATTGTTTTGAACGCATTTTATCGGAAAGAGATTTTTGAAACGTTTTCTCTGTGTTGGTACCATTTCCGGTACGGCCCCATCGTAGCTGGCGTTGAGGAAGAGTTGTCTATGTCTGACCCGTGTGACAGGGAAACCGTGCCCCTTCAAAACGAAAAAAAGTATTATCTATGTGTTTTGGCCAGTGCTCCAGTGGAGGCTTAGCCGGGGTTGGAAGGGAGATTGTGAAGTAGAGTGAGAGGGCCTGCCTCTGCACTCGACGCGGGGTTAAGCGCCTTGGCGGTTGGATTGCGAGATGGAGGAATTGTATTGTTGTAAAATTGTATTGGTGAATGTGTATATGGCTATGTGTGACTAACCAAAACTAATTTAGGTATTGGCCTTTAGAGTTATGAGTGCGGTTGTGGACTTGGATGCTGATGTAACACCCCGTCTTTCCACAGGGCGCTACGTGGTAGTAGACCTTACCAGGTACTACTTAGGTGGGTTGAAAACAACACTTTAGGATCTTACAACGCGGGCACGATGAGAAAACAAGTAAAACATCCAACTTTCAGATTTATAAAACTGGATATCAAAACATGTTTGAATGCCCAAATGCATAAACAAAATTACCAAGTAACGCTCCCCGAATTTTTCTCAAAATGTTCCAAACAACAATTAAAAATTACAATTAAAATAATTCAGCAGAACTAATAATAATAATAAATTCTCCCGAGGTACACCCGAAAAACCCAAACTAATGACACGTGCGTCAACGATCCACTCCACCATCCGGCCAAGGCTCCTGCACGGTTCCCTGTAACATACCTATAACTGGAAAAATAATCCCCGAAGGGTCAGCTACTAATCTACCAAGCTAGATAATATGCGGAAATTATAAGACGTTTTAAAAATAGTTTTCTATAGTCAACAACCAGAATCCACAATCGCAACCATAACTCTAAAGGCCAATACCTAAATTAGACGGTTAGTAACACATAAGCCAAACACACACACACACACACATAAAATCGCACAATTAAAACAACATAACTCATTCTCCATCTCGTATTCCAATCCACAGTGCAGAGGCAGGCCCTCCCACTCCTCACATCACTTCTTTCTTCTAACCCCGGCTAAGCCTCCACTGAAGCACTTGCCAAAACACACAGATAGCATTTTATTTTGAAGGGGCACGATTTCTCTGTCACACGAACCATACATAGACAACCCTTCCTCTCCGCCAGCTATTATGGCCGTGCCGGAAACGGTACCAACACAGAGAAAACATTTGAAAACTTATTTATGATAAAACCTATTTAAAACCAATTTGCACACAACAAACAAGCATGTCCAAAAACATTTCAATTCCAAAAGATATTCGGGACTAGTTCCAAAAACCAATCCTACAATAACGGCACAAAATCTAACAAGATAGACAAGAACCGAGCAAGTCGAAAACGACTTACCTCAAAAAGATCCCGAGTGAAGTGTTGAGCGCAAACAGACACTAGAAACCTAAGGAAACATATACAAACATAATTAAGTAACTGACTAGTCGAACAACACATACTAGTTAGAGACTAACAATCCCCACCTAAACCGATCGAAATCCTACAAAATCGATCAAACCTAACGAACCCAATTATTTAATCAAACTAAGAGAACTCAAGGGAACTATTCCAGAAAGTCAAACAAACCTCCCAATATTTCCTATCTACGTACGAACACAAAAGCAATCTTATTGAAATCATTAGCTTGATTACCATACATTTGTACACATGATTAACCTATTAACTAGTGTAAGAAAATATAACTACTCAACTTACCCAATTGCTAAACCAATCAATTTATTATCTTAACCTAATTAATTAAACCCCTTCCCTTCATCACTCTAATCTAACCATGGAATTAATAATCTGGACACATGAACTCACGTCCACCTATATCATCCAACTTCAAGTTTATACATAAAAAAAAAAATCAATTGCAAGTTCTTGAAAAAATCTAATTGTCAAAACTGAAAGTTACGCATTCACGAGAGTCAACACCCATACTAGCCACTTAATTCAAAACGATTAAAGCCCCCTTTATTTTCAACTAAATACATGTCCAGCCAATATACACATATCGATCGAACCATCAACACTAATTCCCCTTTATACCGAATACCAAACCCGATTGGATCGAACCCCCACACATGAGTCCATGTACCCACTTACTTCTCAACCGATTCTACTCCATAATCAAGAGCCAACTAAGCTAGACTTTAATTATCTACGCAAGAAGCGTTCAGCCTCCGCCTAGACATCTTGATCGGCGACCCCCCTATAGAAGTTAAATTACAACTTAAAGCAAGAAAAGCTCGTACCTTTAAACCATCATGGAAGTGGATTTCTCACAGGAAAATAGGATGGAGGAGGTCGAGGTTGAAGGCGACGGTGAATTTTGGCTTGCCGGTTTCTCCAAAAGAGGACCGAGAATTAGGGTCGAGTTGAAATTCAGAAGAAAATATGGTCGATCTTGTTCAGTTTTGAGTAGATATAAAAAGGTTTAAAAAAATCTTCTTAACTAACTAGGAAGATATGATTATTTGGTTAAGAAGATATGGCCTAAGACCTACCGGCTTTTAAAAATATATATATTATCTTGGATAATATAATGGTAATTCTAGTAGCTTATAATTATTTAATCTTCTATTCGGACTTACTTGTAGACTGAGTCAAAAGGTTACTTGCAAACTAAGAAAGGTGTTTTCCGACCTTAAAGAAAGTGATAACTCGACTATTACATACTACCGCCCTTAAGAAAGTTTCGTCCCGAAACTTGAGAAAGAACAAACTTGAGAAGAACGGAATGCCTCCAAGTACTTGACTCTCTCGAGGTATTACAAATACCTCCCCATAAGGAACGGTTCGTCTCCGAACCGTGATTCTAGAACATCTTATGAACCAAAGCATAAAATTAAGGCCATAACTTACACAGAAATAATCAATCTCATATTCATGAAAACGTCCAAGCAAATCAACGATCAAAGCAACAACCAAGTAAGACAAACAGTAACAACAAAGCAATGAAATCCCGGTTCAAAAGAATCCAATAAACCTAGTGAACAACTAAAGGTCTTCACGTCCTTTAAAAGAAACTAAGGTACTAGGGACTAAACTATAACTAGCAATTGTCGACTGAAATGCTCAAGGTAGATCGTCAGGAGGAGCGACAACCTCATGTTCTTCCATTCCTTTCATTCCAAACACTCTCGGTGGAACTATCCCCGTGTTGCTGGCTCCTGCGCTCCGACCCATATTCGGATTTGGTGTCTGCCATGCTGGTGGGGGATGACGGACACCCCGGTTTCCCGTCCCCGGTACCGATCCCTGTGAAGGTGCGCCAACTGTACAGAACCTCTGAAGATGTCCGGGCTTCCCACATGTAAAGCAGTCCTTCACTGGCCTAGGACACTGACTCCTCAAGTGTTCAGTGCTCCCACAATTGTAGCACTATCTTTGATTTCCGGCAGCCCGACTCTGTTGTGATTGTTCTTGGCGCCCCGATGACTGGAACTCTAGTCTACTCTGCGGGTACTGTCCAGACTGATCGTCACCCCTAGAATTCGCTGCAGTTGCCACTTTCCGACTCTTACTCCCTCCTACCTGAGCATCCACCTGTTCCGGCCTCAGAGTGGCCATAGCATACGCCAAAGCAGACTGTTGAACCTCTCCCAACGTCGTAAGTCTATGTCCAGACACGTAAGCTCGCAAATGTGGATGCAACCTCTTCAAAAAGGTCGCAATCTTCAATTCCTCACTAGGGGCAGCATTCGACACCGCCGCCAACTCTTGTTGAAATTTCAGAACAGTCTCAGCCACTGTGATGTTTTCGGGTCCAACATCCCAAAAAGCAGCCTCTCGAGCCATCCTTACCACCGGAGGGCAATAGTAATCTCGGATCCTCCTCTCAAACTCCTCAAAAGTCACCTCCGTCTGGTGGTCCCTACACAACTCCCACCAGTCAAAAGCACTCTTTTGTAGCAAACTCTGCACCAAGGAAATCCTCCTCCCCTCTGGTGCCTGAATGGAGTCCAACGCAGACTTCACCCTCCTCAACCATTGCTCCACATCAGAACCCTCGTCTCTAGTAAAGTCCGGCACCCCGATCTTCCTAAACTCTGCGAGCCACTTATCAAGCTGAGGCTCGCGATACTGTCTCCTCAGCTCGACCACGCAGTCAGCTACCACTGGTCCCTGCAGTTCTGGAAGTGCTCCTAACTGGGCAGCCAAAACAGAATCTGGGCCTAGTGCCCTCCCCTCAGCCCTCTGTTGTCCAGCAGCCGCGTTCAGGTTAGGCACAGCTCCCGCGCCTAACAAATTCTGCAACAATATCTGAATTGCAGCGTTCACCTCTGGTGTCAGTCCTGCTGGTGGTACCTCTACTCTCGCTTGTGCCCCATTAGCTTGGGGACCCCCTCCAACTACAAATACACACGCCTCATGATGATCAGCTGCAGGCACATCTTGACTCTCGGCAACCTCCTCTTGGAGAGGAACATTATGCTGCACTTCGGGCTCAACAACTACAGGGGCCTATCCTCTACCCCTTCCCCGGCCTCTACCGCGACCTCTACCACGTCCTCTACCGCGGCTTCTACGATTGGCTTCAGCAACTCGCGCTCTAGTTCGTGGGGCCATCTATAATAGAAAGTCCCACAGTCAAACTCATGCATCCTATTATTAACATAATTTCTTACTATTCTACGTGAGGTCCTTCGGCTGATGGGGCGGAGTTGCGATGTGTCACCTACCCCCTATATGCAATATGTCTACCCCAGTGAAAATATTTTGAAAACACCGGCCGGTTTTTGTTTTATGTTGGACCTCGAGTACAATCGTTGGTCAGTTCCTTGTGCCCTATTGTTAACCTCGCTCTGATACCATTTTGTAACACCCCGTCTTTCCACAGGGCGCTACGTGGTAGTAGACCTTACCAGGTACTACTTAGGTGGGTTGACAACAACACTTTAGGATCTTACAACGCGAGCACGACGAGAAAACAAGTAAAACATCCAACTTTCAGATTTATAAAACTGGATATCAAAACATGTTTGAATGCCCAAATGCATAAACAAAATTACCAAGTAACGCTCCCCGAATTTTTCTCAAAATGTTCCAAACAACACTTAAAAATTACAATTAAAATAATTCAGCAGAACTAATAATAATAATAAATTCTCCCGAGGTACACCCGAAAAACCCAAACTAATGACACGTGCGTCAACGATCCACTCCACCATCCGGCTAAGGCTCCTGCACGGTTCCTTGTAACATACCTATAACTGGAAAAATAAACCCCGAAGGGTCAGCTACTAATCTACCAAGCTAGATAAGATGCGGAAATTATAAGACGTTTTAAAAATAGTTTTCTATAGTCAACAACCAGAATCCACAATCGCAACCATAACTCTAAAGGCCAATACCTAAATTAGACGGTTAGTAACACATAAGCCAAACACACACACACACACACACACATAAAATCGCACAATTAAAACAACATAACTCATTCTCCATCTCGTATTCCAATCCACAGTGCAGAGGCATGCCCTCCCACTCCTCACATCACTTCTTTCTTCTAACCCCGGCTAAGCCTCCACTGGAGCACTTGCCAAAACACACAAATAGCATTTTATTTTGAAGGGGCACGATTTCTCTGTCACACGAACCATACATAGACAACCCTTCCTTGTCCGCCAGCTATGATGGCCGTGCCGGAAACGGTACCAACACAAAGAAAACATTTGAAAACTTATTTATGATAAAACCTATTTAAAACCAATTTGCACCCAAAAAACAAGCATGTCCAAAAACATTTCAATTCCAAAAGATATTCGGGACTAGTTCCCAAAACCAATCCTACAATAACGGCACAAAATCTAACAAGATAGACAAGAACCGAGCAAGTCGAAAACGACTTACCTCAAAAAGATCCCAAGTGAAGTGTTGAGCGCAAACAGACACTAGAAACCTAAGGAAACGTATACAAACATAATTAAGTAACTGACTAGTCGAACAACACATACTAGTTAGAGACTAACAATCCCCACCTAAACCGATCGAAAACCTACAAAATCGATCAAACCTAACGAACCTAATTATTTAATCGAACTAAGAGAACTCAATGGAACTATTCCAGAAAGTCAAACAAACCTCCCAATATTTCCTATATACGTACGAACACAAAAGCAATCTTATTGAAATCATTAGCTTGATTACCATACATATGTACACATGATTAACCTATTAACTAGTGTAAGAAAATATAACTACTCAACTTACCCAATTGCTAAACCAATCAAATTATTATCTTAACCTAATTAATTAAACCCCTTCCCTTCATCACTCTAATCTAACCATGGAATTAATAATCTGGACACATGAACTCACGTCCACCTACATCATCCAACTTCAAGTTTATACATAAAAAAAAATCAATTGCAAGTTCTTGAAAAAATCTAATTGTCAAAACTGAAAGTTACGCATTCACGAGAGTCAACACCCATACTAGCCACTTAATTCAAAACAATTAAAGCCCTCTTTTTTTCCAACTAAATACATGTCCAACCTATATATATACACATATCGATCGAATCATCAACACTAATTCCCCTTTATACCGAATACCAAACCCGATTAGATCGAACCCCCACACATGAGTCCATGTACCCATTTACTTCTCAACCGATTCTACTCCATAATCAAGAGCCAACTAAGCTAGACTTTAATTATCTACACAAGAAGCGTTCAGCCTCCGCCTAGACATCTTGATCGGCGACCCCCGTATAGAAGTTAAATTACAACTTAAACTAAGAAAAGCTCGTACCTTTAAACCATCATGGAAGTGGATTGCTCACAGGAAAATAGGATGGAGGAGGTCGAGGTTGAAGGCGACGGTGAATTTTGGCTTGCCGGTTTCTCCAAAAGAGGACCGAGAATTAGGGTCGAGTTGAAATTCAGAAGAAAATATGGTCGATCTTGTTCAGTTTTGAGTAGATATAAAAAGGTTTAAAAAAAATCTTCTTAACTAACTAGGAAGATATGATTATTTGGTTAAGAAGATATGGCCTAAGGCCTACCGACTTTTAAAAATATATATATTATCTTGGATAATATAATGGTAATTCTAGTAGCTTATAATTATTTAATCTTCTATCCGGACTTACTTGCAGACTGAGTCAAAACTTGCGAACTAAGAAAGGCGTTTTCCGACCTTAAAGAAAGTGATAACTCGACTATGCACTCGGCGGGGTTGGAAGGGAGATTGTGAAGTAGAGTGAGAGGGCCTGCTTCTGCACTTGGCGCGGGGTTAAGCGCCTTAGCGGTTGGATTGCGAGATGGAGGAATTGTATTGTTGTAAAATTGTATTGGTGAATATGTATATGGATATGTGTGACTAACCAAAACTAATTTAGGTATTGGCCTTTAGAGTTATGAGTGCGGTTGTGGACTTGGATGCTGACTTTAGAAGTGTTTTCAAATCGTTTTGCAATTTCCGTATTCTTTCTAACTTGGTAGATTAGTAGCTGACCCTTCGGGGAATGTTTTTTTTTAGTTCCAGGTATGAACCAGGGAACCGTGTAGGAACCGAGGCCAAATGGCGGGGTGGAGCGGTGAAGAGCACGTGTCATAGTGGGGTCGGGTTTACATTAGTTTATTTATGACAAATTAGGATGTTGGTTTTATTATTGTTAAGCTGGAGTTAGTATTATGTTTTGCTTATTATTATTATTTTTAGAATAATTCAGTATTAGTAAGTGTTTTGTCGGATTTGAATATTTATGTTTTCGGGAATACATGCATAACTATGTTTTCTATGTTTTTATTAAATGAAAGGTTGGATGTTTTTATTAAGTTTTCTCGTCATGCCCGCGTTGCAAGATCCTAAAGTGTAGTTGTCAACCTACTTAAGTAATACCTGGTAAGGTCTACTTCTAAGTAGCGCCCTGTCGGAAGTCGGGGTGTTACAACGACGTTGTGGGAAGGAAGGAATTTTCATAAGAGCAAAGCATTCCGAAGATAGTGCACCAGCTCTTTTTTTTTAACCAAGCAAATCATTATATGAGTTGTCTTGGAGAAAGATACTTGTATTTTCAAATACCTCTTTTCAACCCTTTTTAAATGGGCTTTACTTTCCGCTGCTACATCATTTGTAAAACAACTCTCAATGTAATGAACGAAAGTTCTTATCAATGAATAAATTCCGCTTTTAGTCAATTTCATCTTTAATTACATTTAATTAAATTATTTAAAGCCTTGGGTGACTTTGGACGGTAAAATCCGTGGTCACCGGTAGTAATACCCAATGTTGCAAGATAGGGGTGTTACAATTATGGTATCAGAGTCGAACGTTTTGTTTTCAAAACCGAAAATTTTCAAAACCAAAAAAATTTTAAAAACCGAATACTTTTTTTTCTTAAATTTTTTGTCTCTTTCAACCTTAAGAAATAAGTCTTTAAAAGAAAGTTCATGAGTTATACATTTTTTTGAACTTTAAACAACAAACAAACTTTTTTAAAAAAAATGTGTAAGTTAGAATTCTTTTCCTAAGTTTCAAGTTTTACTTGATCTACTTTAAGAATAAAAATTTCCTCCAAGTACTTTAAAGAAATTTCTGAAATTATCCACTTTCATTGAAAGTTTAAGTCAAAACTGATATAAGAGTAACTTATAAGTAGAAGTTCTAAGACAATAAATTCCTAGAGCCGAAATCGTTTTATTTACAAAGTTGTACACAAGAGCTATAAAAACCAAGTTCTACTAAAGAGTTATCATACCGATTTCCTAGCTATATACTTTATTTAAAAAAAAGGAATAAGTTCACAAAATTTGTTTCCTATATTCAAAGAATTAAGACTTAAAGATTTTCTTTAAACAATAGTAGGATGAATTTATCTCCTCGAAACCCGAAATAGAAATTGTACAATTAAAAATCTTTAAACTCTCCTAACATGGTTTAGAAGTATTTCATGACATACATGAAAGAAATTTTTCTACTTTAAAAGTTTCTTTTTCAATTTAAAGTCTTATAAAATGAGCTTTTAATAGAGACTCTAAAACCGTTATAATTCTTTAAGGATATACATGTGTTTAAAATGAAAATCTTCTTTTCAAATTTCAAAACTTCCTTCCACTATCTCCTTCTTCAAATATAGAATTACGAATATTCTATAATTAATGTCGATCGTTAGCCATTTACAGAAAATGGTTGTAATGAAAACTAAGTTCATGCTCATTGGGAATTAGAAGAAGTCATGCCAGCTAAAGGTAATACTTATGTTTCCATAGAGCCAAACATACTGAGCCAGTGACTCAGGGAAGATAGAAATTTCCTAAGAGGACACCGAGGAAGGCTTAGTCAATCAAGGATCTAGCTTGTCTCAGCCTAATCCGATCTCGAAAGAAATTATCGAGAGGTAGATAAGGGGACCAATAATGGTCTAGCAATAAAGGAGTGGTCGAGAATTATGACCAGTGACGATTATATTCATCTGCAAATACCTACAAGTAGAAGTGACTTGCTCAGTCAACATATGGAATCTTGGCATGATATTTAATGTTTGTCAACCGAATAAACAAACCATAATAAGGCTATGTGAAAGCCACATCAGGAACTATTCTTCACCTCCATTTTGATAAGTCAACACGGTGATAGATGAATTTAGAAAGAAAATTGTTAGGACCAAGATTTTTGGACATGGATTGTAAGTTCTCTAAGTTGCCCCAGTAGGCCTAATAGGCCACAAGGTTGCTTCATTACTAAGACAGTTGTGAACACATGTCCCGTTAATTCCGTTATTAGGTTGCCTAGTTCGTTGCACTTTACTATAACCGTCTTCCCTTCCTTAAATGAGCGTATACATTGGAACCAACCTTTTGAAGGTATTACAACAAAGCATTGACTTTTACTTCAATAACCCAAGTGCCTACTCTATCCACGAGTGAATGACAATTGTTGGGAATAATTTGTCTATTCTTATTTCAAATGGTCAAACCGAAAGGAACCAACAATAGAATTCCCCTGAATAGCATTCAAGTTCGGGCACGAATGATGGTTCAATCTTCCAAAGGAAGAACAAGGAAATCGTCGGGTAATGGATCCTAGTACGTCGATACCGTTGGATGATGTGACAAAAGTTGCATTAAGAAGTCCAACAATATAAGTGATGCCAGAAGCAATCTCTTTTGTTCCACCGAAAGAAGCAAGCATAATTGGAACTGACCAAGCTGCAAATAGAATTGCAAATGACGCCATATTCCACCTCAAGTAAATGTGTCCAGCTTTACAAGGACACTAAAGACATTAATGTCTATGGAGGAAATGGGAAAGTCAACCACAACCACTAATAGTTCTTCTACGTGGAAATACTTGAGAAGTATTAGTTGCGCTGAGGAAAAAAAGGGGGGTCCATATTGCCGCTCTACAATTTGGAGAAGAAGAACTAAGAGAATGGAAAAAAAAGATTTTTAAGCAGATAAAACATCCCATGCTGATTTGAGAAAGGTTAAGAGTAATATGATGAATCATTCCTCTCTTATGCTATGGGAGATGAAAGACATAATGATCTCTTAGACCCTAAAGGTTAAGGGACTAAGTGTGCCGAGAAAAAGGCCACGAAGTTTAACCAATTATTGCATTAGAAGTTTCTCCTTAAGCCCAAAAGTTTCCCGTCATAAGTGGATAAGTTCAACCACCTAGCCATGCAGAAGTTCAACGATAGACGCAATGAGCGAATAAAATAGCTTATCTTTCCCCGTAATCTAAATTTGTCCAAACGAGGGTGTTTGTGACATAAGTTGTAGGGTTGTAATTAGAATTTCAACCTCGGTTATAATCAAAACATAGTTGAATAAATCCAATATTATTATCAACTATCTTCTTTCGCAAAGTGTTATACTTTGAACTCTGCTATGCTATCATAGCCGTCTTGAAGATGTTCGTTGGTACTTTCTTTACGAAAGCACTGTTTCAAATTCTTACTTTCGATTAATAGGTTACGTAAGTCAGTCCATATTTTCTAATGCGAATTTCTCCTACCTCTGCAAGAAATATTTTCAATTGTGTTGCGTTGTCAAACTATGGCACTTAATATCATAAGTTTAAATAAATTAAGCACTTTTTTAAGAATATGGTTCACAGTGGCGAATAAGGATGGACTTCTATCTCCCATCTTGATCACATGGTTGAGGTAGAATTTCAGGTCTTGTTCCTGTGAAGGCATATTAAGGGATTATGTTGGAGATAGTTCCCCGATGATGATCACATTGGTGGAATGAAACCACTTAGTCCTTCAAATTCAACCTTGTTTAAGAACAACTACTTTCTTATAAGAATTAAAACTTATAATATAGAGAGACGCTCGAACCACTTCTCAATAGTATAATACTTTCGAACCCAACATCATAAGGATGGTTACTCCCTCTTGTGATAAAACCATCGCCTATCCCAATAGTAACTTCTTTAGAAACCGTAATTCGGGATCCTTCTTCCAATGCATGGTTTCACATATTCAAACTTCAATTCCATCTCGACAGTTATCGAATATCCATCTGAAAAGAATTCTTGTAATAACCTCCCTTTTTCTTAGATGGATATCTAGTAAGTTGAACCTAGTTTCGGGGACGAAACTATTTTTAAGGGGGTACTATTGTAATAACCCTCTTTTCTAAGAAGGACAATGATGTAATTTCCCTTATTTTATTTAATAAAACATATGTGGCACTATCAGAAGTATTAAATGCCTCATTTTATTAAATAATAAGTTAACAAATAATCGTTATAAAGTTATTTTAGATAAATGACCTTACCCGAAAGGTCATTAGTCTTACTCAATATTAATAATAAAATTAAAGAAGTATGCATAAGTAGTGATAAGAATAAAACCATATGAAATCATTAGGATTAATTTCCTTGAGAGTTTTTAAATATTCTAAAAGCTATTTATTTATGATTAAGGAGTTTTAATACGTTACTTAATATTATTTTTAAATATTGTTGTGACAAAGGAATAAACTTTTAAGGCAAGATAATGAGTTCTTAAAATGTTGGGTATAAAAATATAATTTTCGGAATTTCGAATCCCTAAGAAATGGGCGTTTTTGCCACGTTTTTAAAAGTATAGGCCGAAATTGTAATTTCGTTAGAAATGGGCCCAAAACTGCAGAATTCACCAAAGTTCATCTTCTACCTCCTGAACACACGGGTGAATAGTGCAAGCATCAATGGAGTTTTGCCAAAATCAATTTTTCACTCATTAATCACGGAATCAAGCTTATTATACATGGAAACGATCCTTATTTCATACCCATCATAATCTTAACGCTAATTTGATCAATCGGATCCCGAAATTTTCACTTTTCTGATTTGAACGAATTAGGGCTAAAATCAATTAGCCTTATTTGATTGCCAATCAGATAAATTGGAGTTATGGAAGGTTTGAAATCGTTTTGGGCGTTCAAATCCGACCCTTTACCCTATAAATTGAGACAAAAATCGATCCCCTTTCACCACCAAAACTTCATTATTTTCTCCAACCCACTAGACCGATTTCTCCTTACTCCTTCCTGTTCGAAATCGACCCACCAGGCCACTCCTCGACCACCGCGGGTACCACCCATAGCCACCGCCAACTTCCTGGGTTACGTTCACTGTGCCGCACCAGTACACTGCCGCCACCACCACCACTGTAATTGCGTTCTTCTTTCAACAGATTGCTTTTTGTTAATTTTTTTTATACTTTGCTTATTTTATTCTATTATCATTAGTTATTTTTTTTATTTGGGGTTTTAACTAGAAATGGTTATTTTGAAGAATTATATTAATACTACTTTTTAGGAGAAATTTATATAAATTATTAAATCTGTTTTTTTATATAAATTAAATTATTATAAGGGATTTCCTTAAGTTAAAAATATCTTTTTATAATGATTCAAGTTACACTTATAGGCTAATTATATGTTGTGGTTTATAAGAAAGTCATTATTTTATTATCATGTTTGCGGAATAAAGTTTTGAGAATATACTTACGGAAAATATTAATTTCTAAAATTATAATTATTAAATTAATTAATGTTATTTTTTATGAATGAAATATTGAGTAAGATTATGATTGAAAAATACATTATATGCATGTAAAATAAATAGAGAATATTTTTATGCATAATACAAGGTATTTAAGATCACATTTCATAAAACATGAAAAGTTAGAATGTTCATAACGTTAAGATTAATCGGGAATCATCTTACCAAATTAGAAGTTTATAATTTTATAAACTCCTAATTAGATCGTAATAACTCTTTTAAAGGAGAAAGAGGATCAAAATAAATTAATACAATTTATTTTATATTTTCGTTTGAAACAGGAACTAGTTGGTTCCCGCGTATTTCTCATTCATCGAATCTTCGTATTGTTCGCCTGCTAACAAGGCAAGTGGTGGTTCGCTCTCATATTTTTATCATGAATACTTTTATTCATGTTTGCATGTTGTGTTGGGAACGCTTGTTTGAATAAAATGAGCTTAGGTTATTATAGAAATAATGACCTTGTTGAAATGTATAAATGAATTAGGGTTTATTATGCATAGAAATAATGACCCCATGGTAGCTTATTATTATTATTACTATTATGCGCTAGAACTTATACTTAGGTTGCAATGTTTGTGCACCTGTTTGTTTCACGGTCTCATTTTGAGATTCGTTGTTTTGGACTAGCGTAGAATTAGGGGTGGGGCTTCACTAACCCCTGAACACCTCTTTATAATATTTTGCATTAGGATGGACCTAGACCCTAATGCTGGTCTGAACCGTTTTGAAGAGTGTTTGGCACCTAGCTAGTGCCTTGTATCGGGACTTAGGAACCCGTTCCGCCCTTTGTGGGATTCTATATCTTATGGCATATCGCATTGTCGAATGCAATGTTTTGTAATTAGATAAGATAAGTGCTAGTGCACACCCATTAAAATGTGTTCAGGGTGGTGACTACAACTTGGAAAACCACTCTGGATCTGATAGGCTATTTTCCTACACCGCAAGTATACGGTTCGGTTGTAGTATCAAGGTGTCGAACACATGGAACTTTGTAGTACCAATTTATATCCGAACTAGTAGATCAAGCCAAATAAATAAGAGAAAGAGTTTATGATTGAATTGAAATATTAACAACTAATCGAAAATAACAAGAAAATATCAGTGGAGAAAAGCTTCCATGGTTAGGATTCCCACAATGGTGTTTCAGTAGATTCCCACAATGGTTATTTGGATCTCAACTTGAATGTCATTTGAAGGAACTCACTATCTAAAACCAACACAAATCTCTTTTCAGAAAATAAGTGAATGTGTCTAGACTCAATTAAGAATCGCTGTCGCGTAAGGTTAATCAGTTTTAGACCCTTTATGCTCTTTAGAGACTAGGGGCAAACAACCTAGCATTCGCTGTCGCGTTCCGCTAGAATTATCCAACCCTAGAACTACTACGATAGTGTAAATTCACACAAGAGAAATTAAGTTGTTGTCGCATAAATAACTCTCTAGTTTAATACCTAGGGATCTTATTCAGAACCAATTTTTCGTACTTGTCAAATCAATATCTTGTTACGATTATCTCCGGTCGGTCTCAAATTATAACAAGGATCCTATATGCAAAGCAAATAGGGCATAAAGCAACCTAAGATTAAATCAAACTTCAATCAAGTTTCCATTCAACCAAACATCACGATTCAGATCTATCTACTTCATCATTGGGTTCACCCAACCTTAGAATAAGAGAATTAGCTAGACATGGAATGGAAAGAAAGCAAATCAAATTCAATAAACAACATACCAATTCGTTTGCAAATCGATTCAATCTTCAATCCAACAGATCTAGAAAAATCTCCAAGAAATCTCCACCTAGGGTTCTCTCTAGAGAGGCTAGAAACAATAATAATCTAATAATAATAATCAAAAACTAGGGTAGAAGTATATTTGGCAACAAGATAAAACAAAGCTCGGCCCAATTTCCGACGCGGAGAACTACCCGGGCAAGTACCAGGTCGGATAAGTTTTTGCGGTCCCAAAGCCGATATTTTGAAGTACCCGGTCTTAAACCCGGTCGGGTAATGAGTACGCGACCACGTACTTGGTCACGTTCTTGGTTGGGCTGTCTTTTCTTCCTTTTTTCGCTCTTTCTCCGTCTTGGCATTCGAGCAACCGCTTGTAAGTTCCGCCCTTCATCACTTAGGCTCCATGAAGCACTCCTCTTAGCCATGACCCTTGAAAATGCTTGAATCTCCATCCAAAATAACCTGAAATCCACACAACACGAGAGTAGATACCGAACGACGAAAACAAACGATGAAAGCATAAAACTAACTCAAAACTAAGCTAAAAAGACTCAAAACATGAAAGTAAACATGTCCTAAACTATGTCTAAATGCATGCTATCAGGCTCTCGGCTTTGATTAATCTATTTTCCAATCTGAATTCGGATAACACGCATTCGATGAGGTTGGTTGTAGATTTGATAAGTTCCCAACATAACCTTTCTCATTCTTAAGGAACCATAGTTTTGTGGTGTCCTAATCTTTTCATCATATTTCCCATTTCGTGAGATTATTTGGGTTATCTCATCGACCGGCTTTCATTCGGAGTCCGATGGTCATAATGCAACTAAGATCACAAGAACCTCACATAAAATTCCACTTGCGTAGTCTTTCATTAGACTAACCGACCGCTTTATTTCTTTTGCATGGCCGGCTGGTGTCAACCGTCCCTATACGGAACATCAGGGAGTAAAGGAGTAGTGATTCGAGATTGAAGCCGTTTAACTTGTTGTACGTTTCTTTTGAATAACTTTTTAGTTTAAGGTCGGGATACTTGGTCTGTAAGGACCGCCTTCAAGAATTTTACTTCCGCTTTGTTCAAGACTATTTAATCTCATTTTTTTCCGCAAGTATTTGGATTATTCAAGATTGTGAAGGTTGGGTATTTGTTTTAATATTTATTGCATTATCATTATTTATTTATATCTTGAATACCGTGAAAGCCTTGGGTGGCTTCGGAGTGTAAATTCCGAGGTCACTGGCGGTAACATCTCTGAGGGGAAAACGGGGGTGTTACAATTCTTCCGCAATGACTCTATTCTAGAAGTATAGAATGGATTAGTCATTTTCTTACTCGCTTCCTAGAAGCACTCAAGTGCTCGTTTCAATTAGGATGCTTATTCTATAAGTAGTCCAACTTTTATGTTGGGAAGGTCAACCCAGAACTTCTATAGGTATGACTCAAGCTAATGGATAAAACCGCTTGACCCCCGCCTATTTCGCTAGCAAGACTAATTCGATTTCCATTCCTTTCCCTTAATTTCGTTAAACCACATAAGTTCAAATGTGGAAATCTTTCCAAGGAATACTAATGTAAAAATTCCTTAAGAAAAAGGTACAATAGTAATTCTTCTACTTGTACGCCTTAACTGAAGAACGAAATGTTATTTAGGGGGTACTAGTAGCTACTTTTCGTGTTAACCTTGTACCGCCCTAAGACTTTCCTAGTTTCAGGGACGAAACTAATTTTTAAGGGGGTACTATTGTAATATCCGCTAAAATCTAATATAATAAAATAGGTATTTATCCCAATAAATTTTTTTCTCTAAAATAGAGAATTTAATAATATTTATAATTTCATATTATATTATGAAAGATTATAAAAGTTCACTACAATGACAATTAAGAATTTAATTAAATATATTAAGCAAGTCGGGTAATTTTTAAATATTTTCCTCTTAAAAAGGGAGATTAAATATTTTTATAAATTATAAAAGGTTATCAATTTGGAAAATAAAATTTAAGAAAATATAATTAATAAATAAATTCGGATTTAATTTAGTATTAAATTACAAAGCAAGTATAAATAATAAGAATGGAAAAATAAAAAGGGTCAAGAGTCAGGACTCGAATCTGAGACCTCTTGCACCCTTGCAATGCTCACACACACTCAAACCCGCTAGGCTATTGTAATTTATCTACACATTATGGAATACTTTTAATTTTAAACACTCCTTTCTTCTTCTTCCCCAAATTGAACATCAGACATTGACGTTTGATTGAACGTTCAATCATTGGAGGGCTTCCATTCCCATCAATTGCCTTTTGTTGCTTGTTCTACTCATCAACCTTCATCATCTTTTGATCATACTCAAACAAACACAAACCTGACCAATCCCCATGGATCTCCCCCTCCATGAGAGGTCAATCCATGGAGGGATCAATATTGGCTATAAAAAGGGCTAAGATTTCATTAGCAAACTCACACATTCATCTTCTTCCTATTTCCTTACTTTTTTTGGTAAAGGAGAAGGCAACAACCCCTTAGGAAAGTAGATAACTAAGAAAACAGTTACAAAAAAATGAGCCAGGAACGAGCCCGCTCGCGAAAGTCATAAGAAATAAAAGCAACAACGCCCTCCGGGGGCTCCAAAAGAGGATGAAAACCAAGAGGAAAACCAAGAGGAAAACCAGAAGCAAGTTCCGCGAGGGAGTTGGCGACATAATTCGCTTTCCTAAAGACATGTGTAAAGTGGGTATTCCAATCCCGCTGGATTAATCTTCGAACCTAAGAGACCAAACCATAGAGCGGGTGAGCCTTAGTTAAGCCCTTGTTATCCAAGCTCACAACCAGCGCCGAATCCGTCTCCAAACAAACTCTTCTGAATCCTTGATCCCACGCAAATTTGAGGCCATGATAAACTCCCCAAAGCTCCGTCGAGGGAACCGAACAAATTCCGATGTTATGGAGGAACCACCAACCCAACGCCCTTCCGAGTCCCGAATGACCCCGGCAGCCGTAGCACTTCCTTTCCGATCCATCGCCCCGTCAGTATTGACTTTAACCCAGCCCATTGGAGGCCGCTTCCAAGCAATCAAAAACATGGTCTTCGTGGTGTTGCGCTAGGCCAACGGTCTAGCACTCCAAGCCTGCACATATTCTTTGGCCCTTGCAATCACGAAACTAGCAGCATCACGAACCCGGTTATCATTCCCGAAGATCTTCTCATTCCTCCAGCGCCAGATCAACCACAACGCCGTCGCGAAAAACTCCGGCCATGGAACACCGTCCTTGTTGATCCACATGCACGTGAGATTGACCCTCACCCAACCTGCAAAAGGCAAGTGAAAGAAATCATTAAAATTATCAGGTCGATTGACAGTATTCGACAATCCATTAATGACATTGCAATCTCTAAATAAGTGAATAAGGGACTCGCCATCCTCCCTGCAAATAGCACACATCGCATTGGCAGTCATATGGCGACGCCTGCGCTCCTCGTTCGTAAGGGTACTTCCCCTGACAGTCAGCCACATGAAGGTGCGAATCCGTTCTTGCACCAGCAGCCGCCAGATACTAGAAAACACGCAGCTGTCGTTGAAAAAGATAGGCCCATCATTGATGGCATACTTATACGCCGTCGACACCGAGTAATTCCCATCCGTAGTGAACTTCCAAGTGATCGTATCTTCGCAATCCTCTGCTTCATTAACAACAACCGCAGCCAACCGCATTAACATAGACGCCGACAATAATCCTGACAAGGTATCCCAGTCCCAACCACCATCCGCAGTCCACATATCACGAACATTGAAGCGCAACAGATCCTCATCAATACTAGCTAACGCCCCATCCAACAAGCGATCCTCGTTGAGCCACGGGTCAAGCCAAAAGCGAATGGTCGCCCCATTCCCAAGATTCCAACAAAAACCCTTCGCAACCAATCTCAAGCTATTTTGAATACCTTGTCAAGTGGAAGACGCAACAACAACAATCGCCCCATTGTTAGAGGACGACTCTCCAAAGCCCATCATTGTCGTGGAGAAAACGCCACCCGAGCTTGCCAAGAATAGCCAAGTTAAGAGGCTTCATGGCATGAATCCCAAGGCCACCCTCCTCCTTCAAACGACAAACATCATTCCACGCCACAAGGTGAACGTGTTTCCTACCATTCGTGTTATTCCATATGAAGTTTCTGGTGAGTTGGTCAAACTGACTTCAAACCTCCTTAGGCATGGCCACCGTTGACATAGCATAGATCGAGATAGACGAGACAACCGACTTAACAAGAGTAATCCTCTCAGCCATTTACTCAAGAATGTGCTTTTCCAAGACGCAAGGCGAGATTTGAACTTGTCGATCAGAGGCCCGAAAGTTTCATTAGTAACTTTTTGTGAAGCACCGGCATACCAAGGTAATTTCCAAGATCCGTTGTAACTTCGAAACCACACTCAGCCCGCAGTCCAGCAACCGTGTCAGCATCTACATTCTTTGAAACAAAGAGTTTGGATTTAACAATGTTGATCTTCTGTCCAGACACCTTGCAAAAGGCATCAAGAATGTCATTAATCTTCTTCATTTGAGAGACAGACACCTCAGCAACAAGCACCGCATCATCCGCAAATAACACGTGGGACATCTCCGGCTCATTCCTCGTAATACGGGCAGTTTTCCAGGATCCATCGACCACAACATTGAGGATCATATGACTAAGCCTTTCCATACATATCACAAAAAGATACAGGGAGATGGGGTCCCCTTGACGGATTCCCCGGGAAGGCTTGAAACTCTCGGTGAGCTCCCCATTCCAAAGCAACCTCATAGATGAAGAACTGATGCATTCACTGATCCAAGAAACCCAATTATCCAGAAATCCGGCATCGAGGAGAGTGTTAGACACGAAATCCCATCTAAGCCGATCGTAAGCTTTATCAAGATCGATCTTCATAAGCATCCAACCCTTTCTTCCAGTTTTCCTATGCATAGAATGAACAATCTCTTGCATAAGGACGATATTATCCGAGATGAGTCTACCCGGCAAGAAGCTCCCTTCTGTCAGGCCTATGAGATCAGCAAGGATAGGCCGCAATCTATTCACCATCACTTTCATAATAAGCTTATAAACGACATTGCAAAGGCTAATAGGGCGGAAGTGGTTGATTATCTCCGGCTTAGCCACTTTAGCAAGAAGAACGAGGATAGTGTCATTCACACCATTAGGAAGACAGCCAGAGTGAAAGAACTCCTGCACAAACCTCACAACCGACTCACCATCGGTGTCCCAAAAGTTTCGAAAGAAAAAAGGTTGAAAACCATCAAAGCCCGGCGCTGATGTAATCCGGGATGCGGGCCAAGATAAATGAAAAGGTTGTTTTCTCATTCTCGGGTTATTTGAGAATGCTTCAGTATTTTTGTTCGTTTGGAGGATGTGGTGGTCCGATCGGGGCCATTGAAGAATCGTTGGAAAGCTTACTTAAAGCTCTACAACTTCTATGTTAACATGTTTCCTAAATCAGCCAGGAATTGTCTCTAAATCATCAATCTTTTTAGAAGCTCAAATGTGGACGTGAAAGGTTTTCATCATATTCAAGTCAAAAGAAGCCAAAACAACTCCATCACCTACATGGACTTAAAGGGACGTCCTCCATAAATTGTATTCATTTAAATATGTGGTAGGTGAGGTGGTAGGTGAGATGAAAATGAAGGGTTTTGTAACCCAATTTTGTAAGCCTATTTATATGTCATTGTTTCTCTTGTAATATGATATGTTGAATTTGTGGAAAAAACCAATGGGAGTGTTTGGGAGTGATTTTCTTGTTTGGTGTGTAATATCCAAACATGATCGGTGAGTTATTTCCGAACGAATCCTTCATTTCTCTTTAGGTGAGTTATATCCTATGAGATTCGAACCCTCTTTCGATTATCTTGTGATGAGTCATATCCACATAAGATTCGATTGTTTATCCCTCTTTCGAATTACCTAGGTGTGTTATATCCTTGGTTTTGATTGCTTATCCTTATATTTATAATTAAAGTTAATTTTCCCTTTTGCTTGAATCACTTGTCATCTCTTTCGCTTTCATCTCAAAATATATACCACAAGTAGGGCATACAAAGATCAAATTGAGTTGGAACTTTCTTCGACAACGATCCGATTCTCTCATCATGTGCTTTAAATTGCCCCATTTGGGTCATGGCACCATGTATTTCCTTAGTAGAAAACGGTTTTTGGAGCAAATCCCATTGGTTCGGTTGGATGGGCGGGAAAGAATTCCGAGCAATCTCAGGCGGGAATTCCAACAAATCTGGCTGCTTAAAGAGCTCTTGAAATATTCCACATCCATTTTTTCAACCATATTACTATCATGGATCAAGTCACCAACATTATTCAAAAGGGATTCAACCCGATTACGTCTTCTTTGAACCACGGTAGAAATATGGAAGTAGGATGTGTTACGATCCCCCGAGACGAGCCAATTTTCTCTCGACTTTTGGAACCACAAGAGTTCCTCTTGTTCAAGCACCTTGCTCAATTCGGCTTGCAAGTCGGCCTCAAGGCGAAGAAGATTATGATTGACACCATTAGCAAAAGCTTTTTGGACCCCAGCAAAGTGAGCAAGGATTCTCTTTTTCCTAGTATGAATATTTCCGAACGTCTCAATATTCCATTTACGAACCACATTTTGGAAGGAAGTCAACGCAGCCGGTGCAGTAGCATTCACGTCCCAATTAGCTTGTAGCAGGTCCTTGAACGAATCGTGAGTCACCCACGCAACCTCAAACCTAAAAGGCCGACGACTCTTGTTCAAAGTTCTAGCAACCGCCAAACTAAGCAACAAGGGAGAGTGGTCGGAATTGAAAACCGGGAGGTGTTGGAATGCGGCATCAGGCCAGTCCAGCCTAGCGCTCGGGTTGGTGAAGACCCTATCCAGACGACGGGCTTTGAAGGTCCTAGCAGTCACCCCCGTAGTCCAGGTGAAGTTTGACCCCGTAAAACCCATGTCAATCAAATCAGTTCTCTCAACCCAATCGTGAAAACGGTCAGAATCCGGGGAAAGCGAGTCAACAGTACCCGTGCTCTCCCAACTATGGAGCGTGCAATTGAAGTCGCCCCCAATGATCATCAGGCCATCGATACCAGTCATAATGTCCTGCAAAATAGACCAAAATAACTCCCTATCAGTTTTATTAGGAGGGCATAAACCACAATTAGATTGATAACTCTACCATTAATCTTGACCGTCTCATGAATAAACCGCTCATATAAGCGATTAATGTGAACCTCCATATTTTCTCGTTCCAAAGAAGCCAAACGCCACCGGCGAAGCCAGTAGCCTCAATCCGAACATTCTGATTAAAAGGAGTGCGATCACTGATGTCTCTCTATTTGGTGGTGTTTTCATATGTGATTTCCTTTGTAAATATGTTTCTTTTTCCCCTTTTCTTGTGCGTTTTGTTCCTTTTTAGCCTAGTTCCCGTATTTCTATGAGATTCGGAGACTACGCACCTTTTATGTGTTTTGTAGGTAATTTGGCATGAATCAAGGATCGATTTGAAGGAGGGTCGAGACATGGAGCAAAGGCCGAGCTAAAGCGGGAAAGAAAGAAGCAAGCCATGAAGAAGAACAAGAGAAGCCAACTAAGAAGAAGGTGGAACGAGGTCAGGACCGAGTTGCAACCACATCGGGCCCGACTTTGAAGTCTCCGACCTCAGACCGAGATGCACAGTAACTCGGGCCCGAGGTCCTCCGTGTCGGTCCGAGTCGGTCACCGGACTACTTGGGCTCCAAGGCACGAATTTGTGGACTTCCACTTTTGCCCCTCATCTAATCTATAAAAGGTCCTCTTGTCTTCTAATTATGGGGGCCCTCTCATACACACAAAAGGGGGGGGGAAAGGGTTCCCTCTCATACACACAAAAAAAAGGGGGGGGGGTGTTCCAAGGGAGCCAAGAGGATTCTTGGAGAGCAAGGAGGAAGGAGAGGAGAAGGAAGAGAGAGAGAATCGGCCAAGGGAGAGGAAGATTGATAGGTTTGGTTGATAGATTAGCTTTGCTTTGTTTTGATCTTGTGGATTTGGAAACCCTTGATTGGAATTTGTGGATTGCTTTTGATTTGAATGAAACTTTGCTTTGTTTTGAGATTGATGATGTTGATTGCTTTCCCTTTTGATTTGTTTGCTTTCTTTGTTTGCCTTATGGAGTAGATCTCCTTGATCTTGGGTTATGGGGGAAAACCCTAGCTAGGTTTGGGCTAGAAACCCCAATTCCATAGCCTTGAGTGCTTGATCTAAGGAACCCACTCTACATAGAGCTACAATTCCTTGCGAAAGTTGGGAATCAAGGCTTGAGATTGGCAAAGTAGCGAAAGTGAACATGTGTCAATCTCAAGACCTTGCTTCGAAGGGGATTTCCCCAATGATCGATGTGTAGAAGTGGTTGGAACGAGGGCGAAAGCACTCGATCCTAGTCCGATCATCACTCATTGCTTGAATTGGGGTGGATAAGCCTTAATCTACTAGAGAAGGAACCCAAAAGCCCAAGATCTACTTTTAATCCTTGAAGTTCGACAAACCCAGCTACCTCGGGCCCGACTTACCCTACGTCGGTCCCGACTTCCTCTTGTCGCCAACATCGGGCCCGACGTGACCTCTGTGTCGGTCCCGACTGTTCTCTTTGTTTTCCTTTGTTTTAAGCTCTCTTTTCCAGCTTCCTAGTGTCTAGGCACATCAATCGAGTAGACTTCCCGAGTGTTCGACACCCACCACGTGCTACAACGGGGTCGGGTTATAAATTGTATCTCTAGACCCTCGCACACCGTGAGAGCGATCACAAGATTAGCGCCGTTGCCGGGGAAGTCTAAGTGCATTGAGTGCCAATTTGGTGAGTTCATTGTGTTTTGGTAGTGATTTGGGTGAGGGAATAGCCCAAACCCTTTGTTTGTTTTTGATTTGTTTTGGTTTGTGTTTTTGTTTCATAGGTGTATGCTAGCTCGTTCCTCCCGAGGAACACTTGAGCTTGAGTTTGTGAGTGATCCGGAAAGTATTCTCAAGGAAGCCCGAAGAAGGAAAAGGATGGCGAATCAAGCTCTCCATGTTGATGAGGAGTTGGCTCAACTTAGGGCCGAAATGGCTAGATTGCAACTTGAGAGGGACAATCAAGAGGAGGTGGCAAGAAGAGAACGGGAGCAACGGATGAGAGCCGAGGCTCAACTCAATGCTCTACCCCGGAATGCACGCCAATACATGCATCCGGAGTTGAGAGTACCCGAGCCGGCTATTGTGCTTCCCGAGGTTGCCAAGAATTTTGAGATCAAGACGCAATTCATCTCCCTCATCAAGCATGATCAATTCGAGGGCCGTCCACATGAGTGTCCCATAGAGCATGTTAAGCGATTTGTGGATATGTGTGAGACGATCTCCATCGACGAGGAGTATGTGCTTCTAAAGGCGTTCAAATGGTCACTTGGGGGCAAGGCCACACATTGGCTCGAGAGCCAAGCTCCTAGGTCAATCACAACTTGGAAGACACTCTATGACGCTTTCTTGATGAAGTTCTTCCCGCCCTCAAAGACAACCGAGTTAAGAAGGAAGATTGCAAGCTTTCAACAAGGTCCGAATGAGCCCCTCTTCGAAGCATGGGACCGTTTCAAGGAGATGTTGCGCCAATGTCCAACTCATGGCCAACAACCATATGTGCTTCAAGACATCTTTTTCCAAGGCATCAATCCGGTAACGAAGGACAAGCTCAATCTCCACACCGATTGTGGGTTCATAGACTTGACACCGGATCAAGCTTGGGAGCTACTTGACAAGCTATCCGATTATGAGGCCATGTATGGGGTGAGTCAAGCTAGCAAGGAGGTGAAAGTTCAAGGTGAAGGTGCAAGGAAGTTATATGATCCAAAGGGAGAAGACATTGATAGGGATGTGAAGCTCCAATTCCTTGAAGGTGAAGTGAGCAAGCTTAAGAGGCAAGTCCACTACTACAAGCAAAATGCTAGAGCTTGTGAGGAGTGTGGATCCTTTGCACATGCTACACAAGTTTGTCCGAATGAGAGCCAAGTACGCTTGGTCGAGCGAATTGAGGAGGCAAACTATGTTCGAGGAAATTTCGGTGGAAGAGGCAATTTCAACAATGGTGGCAATGGCCGGTGGAACAACGGTCAAGCTCAAGGCTACAACAACAACTTTAACCAAAACGAGCCAAGGGCGCCACCACCACCATATAGACCACCGGGATTCAATGAGTTACAAACATTTGCTCAAGAGATGAGAGATGGGTTCAAGGAGATGAGGACCCAATTCAATGAGTTTGGTGCATGGAGGAGGCAAGTCGACAATCAATTTGCCCAAATTGCAACTCAAGCCCCGAGAGAGAATGGAAGACTTCCGGGCCGACCCGAGGAGAATCCTCGAGCTCAAAACAATCAAAATGAAGTCCGGGCAATTGGATTGAGAAGTGGCCGAAACCTACCCGAGCCACACGTGCCTAAGAAGAATGAAGAGAGTCGGACCAACTTACCCAGCAAGTCGGGTCCGACATTCCCCGAAGTCGACCCAGCAAGAAGACCGACTCCTTCACCACGGACCGAGGTCGAGAGCAACTCAGGACCGACGTACACAGACCTCGATCCAACTCCTCTGCCTCGGACCGAGAGTCACAACATCGGGCCCGACATGGTGCCCAAGTCGGTCCAACCAGGAAATGTTGCAAGTGAAGTAGGGAAGTCCAAGGAGGTTGATCCAAGCAAGATTCAAGGTGCAACGATTCTTCCATATCCCTCAAAGAAGCCGAAAGATGTTGTTGAGAACAAGTTCAAGAGGTTTCTCAAACTCTCGCAAGGCTTGAACACCTCTATCCCGTTCACCGATGCATTGAGTGAGATGCCATCTTATGCCAAGTTTTTAAAGGAGATTTTGAGCGAGAAGAGGTCCATAGTTGAAATGCAAGATGAGGTCAAGACCTTGGAGTTACCGCAAAAGCTAGGAGATCCCGGTCGCTTTGCTATAACCATTGGTGTGGGGTCTCAAAACTTCCAAGCCTTATGTGACCTTGGGGCAAGTGTTTCGGTGATGCCCGCTAGCATTTGGAGAAGAGCAAATTTGGGTGAAATGGAGCCGGCCGATATGTCCCTAACTATGGCCGACGGTTCCATCATCAAGGCTAAGGGAATATTGGATGACGTTCCGGTGCGAGTTGGAAAGTACTTTGTCCTCGATGACTTCGTGATCTTGGACATGCACGAGGACCCCTTGGTCCCAAAATCTTAGGAAGACCATTCTTAGCTACGGCGGGGGCAAGGTTTGATGTCAAAAACGGCAAGGTTTCCTTTGAGATTGGTGAAGAAAAGGTCGATTTTCACTTCAACAAGGCTTTGAATGAGCCGGACGCCTTGGCCATCCTTAAACTTGAAGAGAGTGCTAAGAGAAAAGGTGAAGAAGTGGAAGTTGCTAGAGAGGTCGTTGTGTTGAGAAGTGATGAAGGGTTCAATAAACAAATACAAGCAAGGGAGTTGTTGGAGCAAATTGAGGATCAAGATGAGTCAAGGATCAATGCTAGCCCAAGGAGAAATGAAGAGTATCCTTACTTATATCCTTTTGATGTTGGTGATGACCACAATTCTTCCCAAACTTTTGACTCCTACATTTGCCTTAGTGACTTGAAAGATGAATTGGTAGAATCTCCTAGGAATTCTTTGGATAACTTTGGTGTAGGAAAAGAGGAACATGATGGAGCAAGTAAGGAGAAGAAATCTCATCCGTTGGAGGAGTATGATGAGAGAGGCCCGAGACCGGATAGCCATGCCTATATAGACCATCGTTGGTGGTTTTATGGGTGTGAAGGCAATGGGAATGGGCATAACAATGGCGAGCAATTCACCGTGTTTCACCCGCCATGAGGTTGAGGTTAGGAAGTCAAGCTAGTGACTCTAAACGAGCGCTTCTCGGGAGGCAACCCGAGCTAGTAGCTTTCTTTTCGTAATTTTAGTTTGATTTTTCTTAGTTTAGCTTAGCTTTTCTCTAACCAATCCCTATCTAGTGTTTTGTGGATTTATGGTGTTGTGCATCCTTCAAGGTTGTGTAGGATTTGAGGTGAAATATTTAAATGGAAATATGGGAAAGAAGTTGCAAGAGGATGGAGTAAAATTGGTGACCCGAATACTCCCACATCGAGCCCAGGTAAGTCGGGCCCGACATAGGGACGTCGGTCCATGAAGTCGGTCTAACTTGGTTCGACTAGTTGGAATGCCAATTTTGCCCTTGACCTAATTTGTCCCTTTCCCCCATGAAATATTATCCCCCACCTACCTATCATCTTCATATCAACTACCATTCCCAAAATACAACCCCTCTCCCTCAAGAACTCTCAAAGTCGGCCGCCCCATCCTCTCACCATACTCGAGAGGTGGAAGAGCTTAGGGAGGTGGAAGACCAAAGGTGGCGGGTCCAAGATAGCTACAACACATGGATGAGCGGGAACTTCCCTTCCCGTGAGGACCAATGGACACGCCCGGAGCCTCAACTTCAACCACCACCACAAGACTTCTACCAAGAACAAGTGTACGAGAGGGAGCGGCAAGCAAGGCTCCAAAGAGGACGGAGACGTCTCAACCCCTTCGATTGATCCTATACATGCCATTGAAGAATAAGAAATTGTGAGCTTTTCATACTCTTCTCTCTTGCTTTTAAGTTTTGATTTCCTTGTTTGATGGGGACATCAAAATTTTAAGTATGGGGTGGGGGTAAGTGTGTTCATGATTTCACTTGTTTATGTTTGTTTATTATTTTGAGGATATTTAGTTTGTGTTTCTAGTTTGTGTTTGGGATGTTTGCTTCTTGGTTTGTGGTTTGATGAAAAACATGAATGATTAATTTGGTCTTGAATGGATGAGTTTTTGGTTTTAGAGAAATTTTTGCAAAAAATCCATAAAAATTGAAAAATTGTGTTAAAAAACAACAAAAAGATTTTGTGTTTTGTAGGTTTTGGACTAGAAATTCCCATCTTAGATTGCCACAATAAAAGCTAATGATGATGTGAGCATGTAAATTCCTTTGCATATTTTTGGATAGTTTAGCCTCTTAAATGATGTTGCTTTTGATGTGATCATGATATCTTGCTTGTTTTATTGAACATGTGAGTTCTAGGATGAGTTCTTATGCAACTAAGTATGAGTGACCCTTGTGAGATTGATTTTTGGCCATTTTAGGGATGCTTGTTCATATTTGCATATCCCTCATTTTTCTTGTGTGATTAGCTCATTCATGCTTAGTAAAACTTGCTATTGCGGTGTTTATCTATTTTCCAAGACCGTCATGAGATTTGTCCTAGCATTGTCACACTGATTTTGAACTTTGTTCTTTTAGTCACATAAATGTTCCATATCCTACCATGAAGATAATCCTTTGTTTGTAGCCCCGTTCTAGCCTAAGCCTTTGTTTGAAACTCCTCAAAAATATTATTCCTAACCTTATGACTTGACCCTTATGGGATTGGACTTTAGAAGAGAGGTTGGGATTGTATTTGAAGAGTTGAGATTCTCTTGGGTTTAAGGGCAAAGAATGGTGTTATGAATCATGTGGGTAGTGCATCTTTGTTGTACAAAAATGAAAAAAAAAAGAAAAGAAAGAAAGAAAATGTTGGAAATGTAAAGTGGAATAAAGCAAAGAGCTTAAGTGAAGAAAAGGGTCCGACCGAGTTACAAGCAACATCGGGCCTGATGTCATAAGAAAGTCGGTCCAAATGTAGAAAGTGTTGAAAAATCCAACAAAAAGGCATAAGAGCAAAGATGAAGTGGAATGTTAAGTGAAATTTTGGGTTGAAAGGAAAATGTTAAGTCTTTTTGGTGAGTGTGAAAGTAATTGTGGAATTTGGTGAAGTTGTTTAGGTTGTTCAATCCCCATTGTAAGCACCACAAGACCAAATAATTCCCACCTTGAAAAATACCAAAAGCCCCATTACAACCCGGCCGAATGGAACCTCTTTGAGGACCTCCATTGAGCCAAGTTCGAAATTCTTTGTGTACTTTGCATTAGGCATCTTTAGGTGGAGGAATTGGTGATATTAGCTTCAATAGTAAAGTCCTTACTTGCATGATTTTTGAGCTTGAGTGTTCATTGCTAAACCCAAACACATGATGAGTGATACACATTCACATATCCCTAAAGTGAGGCTTAGTTGCATTGACTTTATTCCTTGGAACACTTAATCATGTGTGATGATGTAATCTTGCTTGAATATCGATCACTTGTGCTTAAAATGTGTTTTCATACGAGGCTTTACTTGAAGATTATGTTTCGGTCTTGCTTACATTGTTATTGCTTGAGGACAAGCAAGTTTAAGTATGGGGTATTTTGATGTCTCTCTATTTGGTGGTGTTTTCATATGTGATTTCCTTTGTAAATATGTTTCTTTTTCCCCTTTTCTTGTGCGTTTTGTTCCTTTTTAGCCTAGTTCCCGTATTTCTATGAGATTCGGAGACTACGCACCTTTTATGTGTTTTGTAGGTAATTTGGCATGAATCAAGGATCGATTTGAAGGAGGGTCGAGACATGGAGCAAAGGCCGAGCTAAAGCGGGAAAGAAAGAAGCAAGCCATGAAGAAGAATAAGAGAAGCCAACTAAGAAGAAGGTGGAACGAGGTCAGGACCGAGTTGCAACCACATCGGGCCCGACTTTGAAGTCTCCAACCTCAGACCGAGATGCACAGTAACTCGGGCCCGAGGTCCTCCGTGTCGGTCCGAGTCGGTCACCGGACTACTTGGGCTCCAAGGCACGAATTTGTGGACTTCCACTTTTGCCCCTCATCTAATCTATAAAAGGCCCTCTTGTCTTCTAATTATGGGGGCCCTCTCATACACACAAAAGGGGGGGAAAGGGTTCCCTCTCATACACACAAAAAAAAGGGGGGGGGTTCCAAGGGAGCCAAGAGGATTCTTGGAGAGCAAGGAGGAAGGAGAGGAGAAGGAAGAGAGAGAGAGAGAATCGGCCAAGGGAGAGGAAGATTGATAGGTTTGGTTGATAGATTAGCTTTGCTTTGTTTTGATCTTGTGGATTTGGAAACCCTTGATTGGAATTTGTGGATTGCTTTTGATTTGAATGAAACTTTGCTTTGTTTTGAGATTGATGATGTTGATTGCTTTCCCTTTTGATTTGTTTGCTTTCTTTGTTTGCCTTATGGAGTAGATCTCCTTGATCTTGGGTTATGGGGGAAAACCCTAGCTAGGTTTGGGCTAGAAACCCCAATTCCATAGCCTTGAGTGCTTGATCTAAGGAACCCACTCTACATAGAGCTACAATTCCTTGCGAAAGTTGGGAATCAAGGCTTGAGATTGGCAAAGTAGCGAAAGTGAACATGTGTCAATCTCAAGACCTTGCTTCGAAGGGGATTTCCCCAATGATCGATGTGTAGAAGTGGTTGGAACGAGGGCGAAAGCACTCGATCCTAGTCCGATCATCACTCATTGCTTGAATTGGGGTGGATAAGCCTTAATCTACTAGAGAAGGAACCCAAAAGCCCAAGATCTACTTTTAATCCTTGAAGTTCGACAAACCCAGCTACCTCGGGCCCGACTTACCCTACGTCGGTCCCGACTTCCTCTTGTCGCCAACATCGGGCCCGACGTGACCTCTGTGTCGGTCCCGACTGTTCTCTTTGTTTTCCTTTGTTTTAAGCTCTCTTTTCCAGCTTCCTAGTGTCTAGGCACATCAATCGAGTAGACTTCCCGAGTGTTCGACACCCACCACATGCTACAACGGGGTCGGGTTATAAATTGTATCTCTAGACCCTCGCACACCGTGAGAGCGATCAATCACAAACAGAATCAGCCCTAGGACTAGAGATTTTCGGTTCAAACAGAGCCAACACCTCAATGTTATGCTTCTTAACGAAGTAACGCAAAGCTCTACGGAACCCGTCATTATTGGCTCCGCGATAATTCCATAGAAGGCAATTCATAACGACTAAAGGGAGGCAAGAACGCACCAAACCCTTAAGAGGTCTGATCGAAACTGGGGTTAGCCCTATCGTTATCCATAGATGCATCGTTATCATTCGAAGCCAAATGCACGACATTTGTCATGCGTTGGGCAACATTAGACTCGCAATCATCAAAATTGTCTTTGCCATCCGTTTGCAGATTTAGAGTGGGAGCCCCTTTATCCATAACCATATTTTCCACCACCGCGTCGGGCAAACTTGGTGTCACACCAGAAGAAGCAGGGGAACACGGCACTAGTACAGCAGGGTTGAACTGGAAATTTTCTGGTTTACATGTGAATTCTCCATTTTGGTTTTTGGGCCATTTATAGGGCGCATTGGGCCTTTGTTCTTTGGCGCTCGCTAGGCCTGCATTCTTTTTATTTTTTTGCATCTCCTATGGTTGCTTTGGCAGATCCCGAAGCGCCGCTTGTTTGACTCATAACAAATTCACCCAAAGCAGGCGTGGGGTCCCCAGCCGCCATAATATTCTTCACGGCCAATTCCGGGACCGCACTAACCACACTGGTAATATGGGGATTAGGGTTCTCCATAATGGCCTTTCCTTTCCCGATATCAACGTTTTCAACAATCAATGGAGGAGGTATGACCGTTGGATTAGAACCGCCAACAAGGGGAGGAGTGACACCGGCGCCGGTCGGAGAACTAGTGCCCGCCACCATGCTTTTAGGTTTCCTTTGGTTTTTTTTTTCTCTGGACTTCCATCCAGGTCCTATACCTCGAGCCATCATCTTCCCCCGGTATCGTAGCTGGGACGTGGGTCGGAGAACCACCCACCATGTCCGGCATTGTACTATCTTTCTCTATGTTGTTGGTGGTTGGGGTTGGATTTATAGGACATTCGGAAGCTAGATGCCCATAGCGTCCACATTTAAATCCTATCCGGTGAAGCCCTTCATATTCTAAGAAGAACCGATCACCATTGATGGTGATTGTTCCTTTTAAAGGTATTGTAAGATTTGCCTCAATGCAGACTTTGGAAAACCGACATCGGTTCGGAAAAAGTGTTCTGGTGTCCACTTTAATCGGGCGGCCTATGACCGCCGTGATCCTTAGAATAATCTCCTCTTTATAGAAAACGAGCGGAAGTTTCGCAATTCTAACCCAGGCGGGATAAGTGGTGATCTTGTCACTATTTGGGTTGAAATTAGGGGACCAGGCCTTGATGATGATGCAGTGACCAAACAGAGTCCATGGACCCCCGGTGAGAGCTGATATGTAATCATACTCGGTCTCAAATCTCACAACGTAGTAACCATTACGCATGTTGGCAAGGAGCATGTTCCCTGTGGGCTTCCAGAGTTCGCGTAGTTTCTTGTCCATTATGTGAAACGGGACGAAGGTACCTAAAACTTTGACGATGAGGGATGATTTCCAAACTTCCGCAAGCACGCTCACCACTTTTGGCACTATCGTGACAACGGGATCACAAGTAGCACCACCCGGGAAAGCGATGTTGATCCTTCCATCCAAAAATTCCGAAGCAAGCTTTGGTCTTTGTTCGCCAGATTCACCAACAACCATATCCTTCCAAGCGCGTAGTAAAGTTGCCCGGGCGGTAGGTGGGTTGGAACCATTAGGTGGTGGAGTGGGGTTGGCCACCCCTAAGGGGGAGGCAATGGACATTCAAGCGTCGGCGGCAGAGAACGGAAATTCAGTAAGAAAAGAGAGAGCAATTTCCTATTTCATTGCTGATTTTGCTCTTTTTCAATCAAAAATTCAGCCAAAAACACTTCCAATTACTTGCTGATTTTTTTTACAAAGCACCACAAAAACCCTAGATATCCACCCCGGGTCGCTGGACCACCAAAGCCATCGCCCCTCCCTAGCCGTGTCGCCTCCCCGGAGCCACGCCGGACTACCGCCGCCTTGAGTGCCTCTGACCTGGTGGTGCCACCCCCTGCCTCCTTCTCCTGTGTTCTGTTTTGTACAGAAGCGTACATCTGAGAAGAAGGTTTAATTCTTTTTTTTATTTTGTTTTAATCCCTTTAAGTTTTAACAAGTAAACAATATTTTTAGCATCTTTTTAAAACCAGCATAAGATTTAAGCTGTTAGGAAAATTAGATTTTTATTTTAGTATTTTCCTTATTGCTTAAATGGAAAAATCAACATGCATGTAAACTTTAATAAAAGGAAATAAAATATGGCAAGACATGAAATAATTTTAAATAAATTACAAGATTATTATGTGTGACTTCTAAGCATAAAAAGTATGATTTAATACTATTTTTTTACCTTGCTTGGATTTTTATTATAATTAATTAAAAAAATGGAACTAGATGAAGAGATTTATTAAGTTAAGACTTTATTAATAGAAAAATACTAACATGTCTTTCAAAATCATATTATAAACCTATATATAATATGGATAAGATATTCTTATCATAAGATAATTTTATATCATTAAGTTGAAAACTAAAAAGATATATTAAATAATTTGCATGTGTTTTTATATAAAGAAACACATTATAATAAGAGCATGAGATCTATGTAGTTAGACAAGATAAATCAAAGTTATTATTTTCCTTGTACATAAATAAATTATGCATGTTCTTTTGATATAAAATAAATCATATGACATGAGAATTTCTTAGATAAAATAATGGGCTTATTATCATTATTTTTTTATATACATGAATAATAATATATATATATATATAAAGTATACTCTATTTGAAGATATTATAATAAAAAGACCTAAGTTGTTAGAAAATATATACTAGTAATACTATAATGCTTATACATAAATAAAATAAACACATGCATGCTTATATTTTCATAAAATAAATCATGTGACATGGAAATCCTTTTAAATAATATAATGAAGTTTTATTATTAAATTTTTATAAATAGAAAGTATGATATAATTATTTTAAGCATAATAGTGGAAACTTTACTATGTAAGTAAAAGACTAGAATAAGTATTATAATATACTATCTTAATACCTTTTATAGCATAAAAAGGAATTGCATGTCTTTAAAAAGGAGTTTATGATAAGTTGAAAAATATAATGATAAGATATATTAGTCATAAAAGATATTTTTATGCTCAAGATATGGAATAAAAGTATATAAAAATAAAAATAAAGAAATAATATGATAAGGGCATTATGGACTTTCTTTATCATAAGAATGATTTTTATATTCAATTTGGAATATAGAGTTTGGTTCAAATGAAACAAACTCTTATCTTGTAACGAACTCTTAACTTGAAACGAATGCACTTTTCCTAGTTCGTAGTGCACTTTTCCTATTTCGGAGTGCACTTTTTCGGATTTGCACTTTTCGTACTTTGCAATGAACTTTTCATATTTTTTGTAGTGCACTTTTTCGATTGCACTTTTTGTATTTTTCAATACACTTTTGTAGAAAAAGTGCACTACAAACTAAGAAAAGTGCATTCGTTTCACGTTTTAGGATAAGAGTTTGTTTCATTTGAACCAAACTCTTGGAACATAAATATGGGAAATATACTTTATAGGCTTGATTTAAAATATCACCTTGCATGCCTTGAATAAAAGAATTACTTAATAATAAGAAGAAGATTTTGTAACCTTAAGTGAATAAAAATGTTATAATTATTTTAATGGAATATTAACCTTAGGTTAATGAATATTTAATAATTTAAATAATATTATGTCTTGATTTTCGAAAGCATAAAATACTTAAAATAAAATAAAGGTTTGATAAAGAGTATTTGGGATATGACAAACAAGGAAATAATAATAAAGAATATTATTATTTTATCACCTCCACCTAAATTATTATCAAAATAATTTAGTTTATAAATTCTCTTATAAAAAAGGAATATAAGAGAAAATAAAACCTTAGAAGAGTTCAGGTTTTTTATTAAAAATTCTCTCGTATCTCTCGTGTCGTTAGGTTGAGATCCCGTTCCGTCTAAGTCATCGTTTTCCGTTCATTCGATCGTAAACGCTCGCTAAGCTAAGGCAAGTGGAATTTCTCCTTGAAGCCTCGTTAATTCGTTTCGTGGAAATTCTCGATGTTGGGAACAACTTGTTTGCTAATAATAAACGAATCTAGGAATATCAATTATTAGAATTAATGAACCAATTGCATCTTATTACGCAATTTAATATTCGATAGGACTATTACGCTAGTCTTGTTTGTGACCTTGCTTGTTTAAGATCTCTTTTTGAGATCGGTTTGGATGAAATAGTAAGGGGTGCGGGATTAACCCAACACCTCTATATAACCTACTAAGTCGTATGGCACCATGCCTAAATTCCGCGATTTTAAGGATCATGATCCACTATCTGCTCCTGTTCGGAGGAGGGAGGTGCGCACCCTATCTAGGTGTCGGAACTTCGTTCCCATAAGTGGACCCGGGCCCATTCATGGCCCCCACACTCTTAAAATAAGTTAATGTAAGTGACAGTTTTCACCACGATATAAGATAAGTGTCAAAGCACAATTAAAAGAAACCAAAACCGGGTCGGAATAGTACAACTTCGAAGACCACCCGACTCTCGATTCTTGAACAACCGTCTTTCCAATCTGAATGCTTATTCGGGCTTGTCTAAGGTGGGCTTGGTACTTGAGCGCCTTCGGGCCACCTCCCCTATCTGGAGCACCGAATAAGATAAGGTTGGTTGAGGTCCGACAAGGGCGCGAGAGGGTTTCAAAACTTGTATGAATTAATAACGTTCCCAGCATACCTTCTACTCTAAGAAGTCTGCAATCTCGTAGTTCTTCATTTCGATTTAAGAGTTATCTCATCTCGAGAGTTACTCAATTCCGTCCTTAAAGCTCCACATAAAATTTCTACATCTCAAACACTTCCCGTTAATCTCTCTCGATAAGTTATAAATTACCATATTACCCTTGAGAATTTCCATTCTCACTTGCTTAGTCTCCTTAGACTAATTCCACTATTTCCGCATTTTTGCCTGGTATTTCTCGCCCTTTGCGACAAATGCTAGACTCTAGGAAGTTCACACCGAAGCTTTGAAGACAAAGTCTAGAAGGTTCGAGAAGCGTTATGCAAGGATAGAAGGTCAAGGTAAGACGACGTTGTGGGAAGGAAGGAATTTTCATAAGAGCAAAGCATTCCGAAGATAGTGCACCAGCTCTTCTATTTTAACCAAGCAAATCATCATATGAGTTGTCTTGGAGAAGCATAATTGTATTTTTAAATACGTCTTTTCAACCCTTTTTAAATGGGCTTTACTTTCCGCTGCTACATCATTTGTAAAACAACTCTCAATGTAATGAACGAAAGTTCTAATCAATGAATAAAATTTCGCTTTTAGTCAATTTCATCTTTAATTACATTTAATTAAATTGTTTAAATCCTTGGGTGACTTTGGACGGTAAAATCCGACGTCACTGGTGGTAATGTCCAGTGTTGCAAGATAGGGGTGTTACAAGGTCATCCGATTAAAAAACTGGAAATGAATCTAGGCCATCAAATTAAAAAATAAAAATAAATAACTAAAATTAATTAATTAAAATCTTTACTTTTTGATCTTTTTTAAAGTCTTTTAACATATCTAGATTGATATAAATCGAGTATGAACATGTGACCATAAAACATAAACATGCAATACTAATATGTGAACGTACTTATATCATATCTGAACGTATGCTAAATTTTCTAAAGTTAAAAGGTGGTTATATGTGAACAACCCTTGTAATAATATAATATAAACATGTGTATAACATATGTGAACATAATGTAAAATGTCAAGCGCCATGTTTTTGACAAAAATAAGCGAAAAAAATTATTTTTATTTTTGACAAAAACAACCGAAAAAAATAAATTATTTTTGACAAAAACATGAACATATGGGCATAAAACATGAACAAACAAGAGAAAGAGTCGTGTGAGAATGGTCGTCCAGGTGAGAATTAAGAATAAATCTCCCTTGTCCATTCCAAAAAATCAACGCCCTTGATTGAACATTCATTAAAAAAGATAAAATATGGCACATACGAAATTTTCCCGTATTATTCGCGTATTTTTCAATAAAATACGGCATGGATGAATTTTTCCCGTATTATTCACGTATTTTTCGAAACGTACGTTTTTATGAGATGTACCCAGTTTGTTCATCAAAACTAGCGATTTGTTCATCCATATTCACCATTTGTTCATTAATACTAACTAATTGTGCATCGAGTTTTTGATAACAATGTTCATCGATTTCGAACTTTTATAATTTATAATTTTAGTTTTTAACCTTATCTATGTGTATTAATACAATATTATCTAGTTTTTGATGCACATATAATTATTTTTAAACCATAAATGGTGTTCTGATTGTTAAAGATAAGGTCATTGCGATACTTCCAAGTTGTCTACAACATATAAGCAAAAGTTAAACCCCGAAGGTGATACGATCGTCCTTGGTTGTTTCACGGTGCGAGCGAGCGACTCCAAGAAATGGCCAAGTGTAACCCCGAAGGTGATACGATCCCTTCCCCGTTTAGTCTTAGGAAGACCTAACACAAAATCCATGGATAAGTCTTCCCAAGTGTAACACCCCCTTCCTACCCTGGAGGTATTACCGCCAGTAACCCTGATTAAGACTAAACCGAAGCTACCAAAGGCTTTAAACTGACTGATGAAACTAAAAATCCAAAAGTTGGATTCATTTAAATCATAACAAGAAAACAATAAAATGTTGCAAAAGAACTTAATCTTTATTACTTCAACCTTACAAAGTTTAAGAAGACATTACAGCGGAATAAATACAAATGGTCTTAAAACAGCATTAGCTTTTATGAAAAGATGATAGAACAGTCTTCTATTTGAACAAAGTCTTTAGTATGTAAACTCTTAGCTTCTCCTTTCCCAACATAGCTTTGTAGTAGTTCAACCATAAACTTCGCTCAAACACAACTTCTGGAAACTTTTCTTCAACTTCTTGATCCACTTCTCAAATCAACATCCAAGAAATACCTGATGTGTCGTATACGACGGTGGACACCAGCCGACCATGCAATTGAATAAGGTGGTCGGGTTAGTCTAATGAAAGACTAAGCAAGTGAACAAAATGACTGGTTCTTATGGTAGTGACTAAACATATTGGCATCGTAATCCGAATGATAACCGGTCGATGATCCAACAGTTAGCAGTCCCATAGAGGATAAGAAATGAGGCATGCATATTCAAGAGATAGGACACCACAACTTGCGGTTCCATTACGAAACATGAACAATTGTTGGGAACTCATATTAATCACATAACATTTTGAAAATCCTCCATCGACTATTCAGATTGACTTAATCAAAGTTTGATTAAGAATCATTCATAACCAAGAGCAAGAATGGCTTTTCGACTTGATGAACCATTCAGGTATATTAATGTGCCTAACGCACTTATCTTATATTACTTTCAAAACTTTTCACAAATAGGTTGGTGATTCTTAATCGGCTCGAACTACTGCCAAAATATTTTGGTATTGTAGAGATCATCGGAGTATTTCATCCATGGTCATCTACCCTGTACCAAGATCATAGGACTTAGCTATCCTTGATCTTTCATTTGCATATGGTGATGTAGAGATCAGAGAGGCCTATTACCCTGTCGTCTACACTGCACCGTGCCAATTGCACTTAGCTAGAGTGCGCATCACCCCTCTCACACGAAGAGTAGGGGAAGAGTCATGACCCACCATTAGGATTAGGCCCCTCCTAATGTAATATTGTTTTAAAGAGAGGATATGGAACCACATTCCCTCCCTGAAATTACCTTAATCAACAACAATGTCTCAGCGTGAGACAGCATACAAGGTCACACACAACGGACCTAAATCCAGTTCTACCGCAAAACTGAATAAACAACATGGTCATTATTTCTAATAAATATAACAACCTATCATATTTTAATAAGCACACAAGTTGTTCCCAATACAAATATTAAATGGGATTCAATTCCTCATTTAATAACCATAATGCAAGAGAGAACCGTCCACTTTCCTTAGAAGGCGTGCTCAACGTCCTTAGCAATTCAACAGTAATCTTTATCACCCTTCTGTCAAATATAACAAAAGATTTCTCAACAACGAGCTCATGGATACACTTCTTAGTTGTATTCTCAACTCCTATAACTTCCTAATCGATAAACGATTTGATTCTCGAATATCGATTCATAAATAATCCTTAGTTATCATACTTTAAGGAGCCATCTTGGCGAAATTATAACTAATTATCCGCTTCACTTTTGAAACAATTTTCTAAATAAAATTTTTTCATTAGTAACGGTTCTTAAAGGTGACCAAATCTCGGATCAAACGGATTAATAACGAATCCCGAGTAATTATCCGAAGTCCTTTACCTGCCAATCGGTATCAAAACTTGTATTCGCTATAACTGAAGATCCTGACGTCCGTTTCTCGAGCGGTTTGAACCTGTGAGACTGTATCAACGTCAAGATTATAAAAACCATAAATTTAATTAGGAAAGCGAAACCGAAAGGCCCTTACGGTGGCTCCGCAACCAACCCGCTAATTAATTTCGATCATAAATACCTTCACTTGAGCCCATGGCTCGTTTGGCTCGATAGTGGCTCGATCCTCGAGCCCAAGGGTGGTCGAGTATTGCCCGGCAGCAGCCCTTGCAGTGGGTTTAGGTCGGAGGGACTGGTGTTCGTCGGCGGCATGGCGCGGCGAGGCATAGAAGGTAGCCGTTGGTACGAGCTTACTTCCTTCCTCCCGAGTACGACGTCGTTCTTCCCGACCTACTTTCTCTGGCTCGGTTTTGCAACAGCAACAAACCCCAAACTAAAACACCAAGAGGAAGAAGAAGATGAAGTGGAGTAGATGGAGGTGGACGAGGCGACAAGATTGCCGGCGGTGAAGAAGCTCACCGAATCCGTCGTTCTCTCGGTCTCGCTCTCGATCCCTTTCTCCTCTGTTTTCAATTGACAAACAAAAAAAATCTGAGCCTTTGTGACTATCTCTTTGGTTCCTTACTAATTAAGGCAGAGAAGATATGAATTTAAAATCCAAAACCCGTCTCGGAACGGGACTCGCGTTAAAGTGGTAAAATTATGTACCTCGGGTGGAAAAACTTACTCAATACAAAACGTCCCGTAAATTATGTAGACCAATAAAATCAATTTTCCATGATTTTATCATGCTACCTTTAATTTTTAAGGCTTCTGTTTCGTATTTTAAATCCTTTACAATACATAATTAAAAAGACGGCTTATCCAATAAATACTCTTTTTCCACTGAAAAATCCTAGAATTCACACCGATCCATAAAATCATTTCTTTATGATTTTAGGATATCACCAAAAATTTTCTAGGATTTAATCTCCAACAAAAATATTGGATTAAGCGTTGAAACAAACAAAGAGGTTAAAAGGATATCCGAGAACATTTCAAAAATATCCTTAAAAACCACAGTTATTACATTAGTACTCCCTTAAAAATGGTTTCGTCCTCGAAACCAAGGAGAACTCGGATCACAAGGAAGGATAGCATAAGCACACATACACACAACCACTACAAACCTATACAGAAGTTTGTAGTACCCCCTTAAAAAAACATGATGTTACTTCTGCACAAAGCACAGAACAACCACTGCTTAGTTACCAAACTTCTTCTTTACAACATTGGCTAACTTTGGAAAGTGACTCAACATTTTCTGCCTGGTTTCTGAAGTCTTTTCTTCACCTCCATTTTTAGACTAAGGTAACCTAACCAAAGGTATCTTTCTTATTCACGATTCAACCTGGCCTATTTTCATAGGTGTCATTTGGTTGAATATCCATCTTATTATTGTTGAGTACAAGAGATATATTGGACGCATACTATCAAGGAAAACATTACAAATAGAATGCACTGGAGGTGGCAATGCTAACTATTAAGTAAGTTTACCAGTTCTTTCCAGTATCTTGAAAGATCCAACATAGCAAGCATTTACGTTGTCTCGCTTTCCCCAGCGGAATACGCCTTTCAAGACGGATACTAGCACAAAAACGTTGTTCTTTACAATAAACTTAACATGCTCTCACTTTAGCACAACACACAACTGTTGTTGCTTTCAAATAGTTAACACCCTTGATCGTGTTAGTGCAATATCAGCTATTGTTCTCTTGGCCAAATCTGGCCCATGAAGAACCTTGTCAGTATTGTCATTCCATCAAATTGACAACCAACACTTCCGGCCTTATAAAGCCTTAAAAGAGTCATTCCCTTATCGTGTGATCAAAATTCTTGTATCTGAAGTCACTCAAACTCAAACTAACATCCCAACTTGTGTGGAATCCAAAATACATGTCCTCGGGAGTTTGAATTTGTTTCTTTGCATTGTTCATCCGTTTGATGAGGGAGGCCAGCTCTAAAATTCAATTCACTCCATAACGCTTCATGTCACTCCTTTCAAAACTTTGGCATGAACCATCCCTCTCAATAAGAGATAATAGTCTTTGGAGTTTTATGAAGATGAAATACTTCATACATGAACACCTCAGCTAACTTCTATACTCTTTAAGTCATCTTAAATGCATTAAAAAGAACACTCTATGTGAGTTTCTTTACAACCTCCATATTGAATTTTTCTTTCATTAAGTCTTGAACAACTAATGTCAAGAATCCATTGTAACATCTTCCTATTTTTATCCTGAAACAGGAAGAGACTATAACATTCTATCTGGTCTTCTATGCTCAAATAGGACTTCCAGACACACTAAACATATCAAAACGAACTCGGTGACATTTCGCTTCATGTCTGTCCATCAAAAGTTTTATCTTAATCCTTATACATTTACTTGTTCCAGGATGGACTAATTAAGCAAATAAATATGCTTCCTTTGAAATAAGCTTTCAAAGCTCATCAACAACAGATATACATGAACAATTTTGAAACCAAGCAATCCATAATCTTGAATAACAAATCCCGGTGTCTTACTTTCTTGATCTTCCCCATTGATCTTAAACAATATTACTTTCCCCATACTACTTTTCCTTGATCTGGTCAACAAATTCTGAATAAAATCCTAGGGTATTCACACAACCTTGTTATCATCCAAACTAAACCTTTAGTCCTTCTCAAATTATTTTCTTTACAAAGATTACTTAGAATCCTTACTCAATTTCCTTTCTTGGGATAAAATCTCAGTATTACCTTAACCAAAAATATGAGATTTATCCAACACATGACAAGATAATAACCTATGTTGTCAATCCGTTACATCCTTTTCTCACCAAAACTCAGATTGGGCATACTGACATTCAAAAGTAGTTATCTCTCTCAACTACTTCAAACTACACTCTTACGCATTACTATACCAACATATTGGACAATAATACCTTTAGTCCAATAATTTCCAACAAAATTGTCGTCATTGACAATTTTCAGTCTTTTTCATCAAAGAACTGTTTAGACTTCACTTAACATTCTGACTTGTTGAGCAATCTAACTCTTAGGATTAAAAACATATCCTCATGTGTCCACTCTCTATATTCAACAACTTATCAGGCTGAGATTGAATATCAATACTAATTTACATATCCAAACTCCAGACCCATCGGAGTTCTGCTTAAAGTCCTCACTTGACTATCTTATCTCAAAGAGATCAAAGTCTTTAGAGCAACATAAAGACGAATAATAGCTCATAAAGAAATTACTAGTATATCCTTTATTCCAAAGAAAGGATTACCACAATATCATTTCTTAGAAAGGATTTCATTCCAGAAATCTGTACCAACTTACTTCCAAGGACAATTCCGCTAAAAAGCGATGACTTTCTTAGGTCATGACGTCAACCAAGATGAACTACTAGCAAACTGCTTAGAGAATTCCAATAATCGTTGATTGAAAACAATCCCAAACTTTTAGAGAAGTACGGAGTTACTCCATGCTCTTCAGAGACCAACATAGATTTGTAAAGAATCTTACCAAATTTCTTTACTTATAATCGAACTGTTTTGGGAAGTTTGACCATACTCCTTAAATGGTATAGGATACCAGGGATGTACTAACTCAAAGGATTTTTACAAGATACTAGATATTGAAATTGCTATAATGCAAAAGAAAGCTTACATCTTTTCATCTCAAACAACTACACTTGCAAAACTCATATAATTGCAAAACTTATATGATTGCCAAATCATACTAGAAACGTTTTATTCTTTACGACCCAAGTGAAATCACTTATCAAATGGTTATTCCTAAATTCCCATCACAACCTTTGTGTAATCATTCCAACCTTGACAAGAAATGTAACTTCTACAAATTTCTTATTTCGAACTTAAACCTGAGGAATTATGTGATCTAATTCCACCATGTGATCAGGATGGGGAAATAAAATCAACACAACCCTTTACTGCATTCTCATAGGAATAAGACATGTAATCTTGCCTTACCATGTGATCAAGATGGAAGACAAAATACATTCTTACTCACCACCATGAAACCGTAGAAAATTTTATTCATGAATTCCATATATCAAATCAACATTTCTTTAAAAATTCATACCAGAATTGTACAAAGTCATAAGATTTTTCTCAAAAGAGAAAATCACAAAACAATTTCAAATATCCCTTAAATCATAACAGCTTGACAGGAACTCGACATAGGTTACTAACATACTTGCTTTAACTTTGAATACTGTGGAAACAAAGATTAGCTACTCTCTTGAAGAATTGGGCGCGCCAAGCTAATGCATCAACTAAAATTGCTGACCTTATCTTAATGATGCTACTAACACTTTGTTCTAATTCTGTGATGATACTTGCACATTAGCTGGCCTTACCAACTTGGCCAAAGTTTCAAATTAAAACTGAGCCTCAAAGGAGCTAATATACTCCAATTCACTTCTGAGCCCCACATTTCTCTTCGAATGTGACACTTCCTTCCATCTTCAAGGTAGAACCTGATGACATACCTTGACTTTTCTTAATTAGACATACTGCTAGACTTTTCTATAATTCATAGTATTGAGTAATCTCTGCCTGATTTAACTCGGTCCTAGCCCAACTTAACTTCACAGGTTCAATAAAAGAGTTGATCGCTCAAATCCACTTACTTGCAATTCTTAGTAAAGATGTGGTTTCAACCACTTCTTACCCATGGAAGATTGTTCGAAGGTCGTTCTCAACTTGTATGTCTCCCTAGACATACTACTTTAAAGTTATGCAGATATAATCCATTGACAAAAATTTAATACTTGAGTTCATCTATTCACAAAAGAAGCCTTCTGCAAGTTAATAGTCATTTAAATTCCGATATCCAAGAGTGAACTATCAAACTCTTTTGACGATTTTAAGGGCTTTGAATCCTTTTACAACTTAATCTTCTCAAAATAAAAAGTGAACTTTCAAACTTTGCATCTAGTTCAAAACATTCACTCCATATACCTCTCTATATATATTGAGAGTCCTTTAAATTTCCAATTTCTTTTAACAGAAGAATGCACATGGCCAATAAAGATATTCTTAAACTTATCCCAATTCAACATTGGTAAACAAACTAGACTTCTCCATCATTCTTGTCTTCTTACTTAACCATAAGTAGAAGACATATACCTTTTTATTAGCTCAAGTTCAAACCACATTGCAAAGGAAGAACTTGTGGTTAGGAGACTTGCCGACAACTTAATAGTTTCACCAGTACCACCTTAGACATTAGGTTTGACTGATATAAAATCTTCAAAACTCAAACACAACTGAAATTATTTTTCAGCGATAAGGTCTAAGCCTTATTGACCACAATATTGAAAGATTGATATTTTTCTCCCAAGCGTTTAAAATATAATAGAAGATCATACCAAAATCATTCCTTGAATGATCTTCTCAAAAATGAACTTTATCATTTCCATCCTTGAAGAAACATAAGCCAATATCATTGGCAATTTAGAACATCTTATTGTTGGTTCCATTACTGGTCAATTATAGACCTCAAGTCTCTTCTCATTATCCCGAGTTGGGTATCATACAACGAAACTCCAATAACGTGGTCATATAGGTTAATCATCGGAATATCAACAACTCATGTAATCAATTAACACTTATACTAAGTAGTTAATTGAACATAAACACATTACCGATGAACTTCTTCTTGTTCAATCCTTTTTAACCAATCTACCTTATTCATAACAACCTTGGTGATTAACCACTTGTACACCATTTAATTTGAACCAATATTCTCCTTCTCTTCCTTAGTATAACCAAAAAGAGGTTCCCATTCCATTTAGGATACTCAATCTTCTTAACTCAAAGGATAACAATATATATGAAAATCCAAGTTCGAATACTATCAGATTCAAAATTGAACTACATCTTCCAATAGTTTAACAATTCAATTGATCCAACACTTGAGTACTTCAAAGCTCTTTAACTTCCAACTGGCAAAGAAAAGTATAGAATATCCATGATTCTATACTATAGAGTCACAGACACAATTGTTGAAAAAACTTTCCAAAGGTAATCCTTTTCAATTCAGGATTATTTTACATCACTTCATGATCCATACTGAACTTTTAGAATCACTCAAGAATCATAAGATTTTCCAAATCTCAACGTTGAGAAGTAAAGGTTCCAACTCCAAACTTCTATTGATACTCGAATTTCAAAATTCAGAAATTCCTATAAGATTATACTCGTGAAAACTCTTAATCTTATGACTTCAACGTCAAAGAAATTTACTCTAAAATTTCATTTTTAAAGACAACACTTGAACTTTCACATATCAAGAAAAGAAATTAACAATTTCTTTCACATACCTTTGAATCATGATGTTTTTAAACAAAATTCATAACTTAAAATCTCACAAGAAGTTTCCTAATAACATGGAAGAAAGACGAGGGTACATCCAATTAGGAATTTATTGAGAACTTGGTCTAGAACCGGTTCAACTTTAGGAATCTTCACCTAATCTTACCTTGGATCCTTCTCGGAATCCATTCCCATCTCCAGGGAATCAAATGTCCACTATAGGACCTTTTTCACAAAAGCCATTACAAACTTATTACCTCATGTTCTCCAATTCCCTTTTCTCCTTCTATCTCTTCACGAGTTTGACTTCCAATCTTAACCACTTTCCATAAATGGTTCTAAGATAACACCCATATAGAATTCTCCGTAATTCTATATAGAAGATGAAAGTCTTAAGCAAGACTTAGGAACTTTTAGCTCTGATACCACTTCTGTAACACCCCTTCCTACCTTGGAGGCATTACCGCTAGTAACCCCGATTAAGACTAGAAGCTACCCAAGGCTTTAAACTGACTGATCAAACTAAAAATCCAAAAGTTGGATTCATTTAAATCATAACCAGAAAATAATAAAATGTTGCAAAAGAACTTAATCTGTATTATTTCAACCTTACAAAGTTTAAGAAGACATTACAGCGAAATAAATACAAATGGTCTTAAAACAGCATTAGCTTTTATGACAAGATGATAGAACAGTCTTCTATCTGAACAAAGTCTTTAGTATGTAAACTCTTAGCTTTTCCTTTCCCAACATAGCTTTGTAGTAGTTCAACCATAAACTTCGCTCAAACACAACTTCTGGAAACTTTTCTTCAACTTCTTGATCCACTTCTCAAATAAACATCCAAGAAATACCTGATGTGTCGTATACAACGGTGGACACCAGCCGACCATGCAATTGAATAAGGTGGTCGGGTTAGTCTAATGAAAGACTAAGCAAGTGAACAAAATGACTGGTTCTTATGGTAGTGACTAAACATATTGGCATCGTAATCCGAATGATAACTGGTCGATGATCCAACAGTTAGCAGTCCCATAAAGGATAAGAAATGAGGCATGCATATTCAAGAGATAGGACACCACAACTTGCGGTTCCATTACAAAACATGAACAATTGTTGGGAACTCATATTAATCACATAACATTTTGAAAAGCCTCCATCGACTATTCAGATTGACTTAATCAAAGTTTGATTAAGAATCATTCATAACCGGGAGCAAGAATGGCTTTCCGACTGGATGAACCATTCAGGTATATTAATGTGCCTAACACACTTATCTTATATTACTTTCAAAACTTTTCACAAATAGGTTGGTGATTCTTAATCGGCTCGAACTACTGCCGAAATATTTTGGTATTGTAGAGATCATCGGAGTATTTCATCCATGGTCATCTACCCTGTACCAAGATCATAGGACTTAGCTATCCTTGATCTTTCATTTGCATATGGTGATGTAGAGATCAGAGAGGCCTATTACCCTGTCGTCTACACTGCACCGTGCCAATTGCACTTAGCTAGAGTGCGCATCACCCCTCTCACACGAAGAGCAGGGGAAGAGTCATGACCCACCATTAGGATTAGGCCCCTCCTAATGTAATATTGTTTTAAAGAGAGGATATGGAATCACGTTCCCCTCCATGAAATTACCTTAATCAACAACAATGTCTCAGCGTGAGACAGCATACAAGGTCACACACAACGGACCTAAATCCAGTTCTACCGCAAAACTGAATAAACAACATGGTCATTATTTCTAATAAATATAACAACCTATCATATTTTAATAAGCACACAAGTTGTTCCCAATACAAATATTAAATGGGATTCAATTCCTCATTTAATAACCATAATGCAAGAGAGAACCGTCCACTTGCCTTAGAAGGCGTGCTCAACGTCCTTAGCAATTCAACAGTAATCTTTATCACCCTTCTGTCAAATATAACAAAAGATTTCTCAACAACGAGCTCATGGATACACTTCTTAGTTGTATTCTCAACTCCTATAACTTCGTAATCGATAAACGATTTGATTCTCGAATATCGATTCATAAATAATCCTTAGTTATCATACTTTAAGGAGCCATCTTGGCGAAATTATAACTAATTATCCGCTTCACTTTTGAAACAATTTTCTAAATAAAATTTTTTCATTAGTAACGGTTCTTAAAGGTGACCAAATCTCGGATCAAACAGATTAACAACGAATCCCGAGTAATTATCTGAAGTCCTTTACCTGCCAATCGGTATCAAAACTTGTATTCGCTATAACTGAAGATCCTGACGTCCGTTTCTCGAGCGGTTTGAACCTGTGAGACCGTATCAACGTCAAGATTATAAAAACCATAAATTTAATTAGCAAAGCGGAACCGAAAGGCCCTTACGGTGGCTCCGCAACCAACCCGCTAATTAATTTCGATCATAAATACCTTCACTTGAGCCCATGGCTCGTTTAGCTCGATAGTGGCTCGATCCCCGAGCCCAAGGGTGGTCGAGTATTGCCCGGCAGCACCTCTCGCAGTGGGTGGTGGTCGGAGGGACTGGTGGTCGTCGGCGGAATGGCGCGGCAAGGCATAGAAGGTAGCCGGTTGTACTAGCTTACTTCCTTCCTCCCGAGTATGACGTCGTTCTTCCCGACTCCCTTTCTCTGGCTCGTTTTTGCAACAGCAACAAACCCCAAACTAAAACACCAAGAGGCAGAAGAAGATGAGGTGGAGTAGATGGAGTTGGACGGGGCGAGAAGATTGTCAGCGGTGAAGAAGCTCACTGAATCCGTCGTTCTCTCGGTCTCGCTCTCGATCCCTTTCTCCTCTGTTTTCAATTTACAAACAAAAAAAATCCGAGCCTTTGTGACTATCTCTTTGGTTCCTTACTAATTAAGGAAGAGAAGATATGAATTTAAAATCCAAAACCCGTGTCGGAACGGGACTCGCGTTAAAGCGGTAAAATTATGTACCTCGGGTGGAAAAACTTACTAAATACAAAACGTCCCGTAAATTATGTAGACCAATAAAATCAATTTTCCATGATTTTATCATGCTACCTTTAATTTTTAAGGCTTCCGTTTCGTATTTTAAATCCTTTACAATACATAATTAAAAAGACGGCTTATCCAATAAATACTCTTTTTCCACTGAAAAAATCCTAGAATTCACACTGATCCATAAAATTATTTCTTTATGATTTTTGGATATCACCAAAAATTTTGTAGGATTTAATCTCCAACAAAAATATTGGATTAAGCGTTAAAACGAACAAAGAGGTTAAAAGGATATCCGAGAAAAATTCAAAAATATCCTTAAAAACCACAGTTATTACACCAAGGCTGTTGGGGAATGGGCAAAGGGGCATACATTCCTTGGGGGCTAGTTTTAGATTTAGCTCGTGCACAAGTAGCACAAGAGGCACACAATTTCTCGACGTCCCTAAGCATTCGCGGCCAATAGAAGTGTTCCTTCAAGGCTTGCAAAGTCTTAGCAACGCCGAAATGACTCATAAGGCCACCACCGTGTGCTTCTTGCACTAATAGACGTCTAATTGACCCCCCAGGGATGCATAACTTAGCACCCTTCATAAGATAATCGTCATGAAGAAAAAATTGATCTTTACTTCCCACGGTACTACATTCCTCATACATATCCTTGAAGTCAAGGTCTACGGAATATAGTTCCTTAATGAAAGCAAAGCCCAACATCCTAGCATCCATAGTGGAAATGAGGGCGTATCTTCGTGACAAAGCATCTGCCACGATATTGTCCTTTCCCTTTTTGTGTTTGATTGTATAAGGGAAAGTCCCAATAAATTCAACCCACTTAGCATGACGTTTATTCAATTTATTTTGACCTTTGAGGAACCAAAGTGCCTCATGGTCTGAATGAATAACAAATTCTCGAGGGAGGAGATAGTGAGACCATACCTTAAGCACCCTTACCAAAGCAAGTAGCTCCTTGTCATAAGTTGGGTACTTGAGCTCGGCATCATTCAGCTTCTCACTATAATAGGCAATCAACCTCCCTCCTTGCATGAGCACACCCCCAAGTCCTACTCCCGAAGCATCACATTCTATCTCGAAAGTCTTGGAGAAATCGGGTAGAACTAGAAGAGGTGCATGCGTGAGCTTGTCCTTGAGAATAGTTAAAGCTCGCTCTTGCTTTGGACCCCATTGGAAGACCACCTTCTTCTTGGTAAGCTCGGTGAGAGGTGTGGCTATCGAGCTGAAATCCTTGACAAAGCGTCGATAGAACCCAGCAAGCCTAGGAAGCTCCTCACTTGAGTCATGGTGGTCGGTACGGGCCATTCCTCATTTGCTTTCACTTTCTCCTTGTCCACTCGAAGCCCTTCTTTTCTTACTACAAAACCAAGAAACACCACATTATCCGAACAAAAATGGCATTTCTTAAAATTAGCATAAAGCTTCTCTTTCCTCAAAACTTCGAGAACCATGCGAACATGTCTAGTATGCTCTTGCAAGCTATGGCTCTGATACCACATGATACGATCGTCCTTGGTTGATTCACGGTGCGAGCGAGCGACTCCAAGAAATGGCCAACATTGACTAGGCGATTTGCTTACAATTCGAACAGTTCGGCACAGGGTCGGTACCGAGTTATGCGGGGTCGGTACCGAGGGAACTCGAGGGGTTGAAATGGAAGAAGATGGATGGTTTTGTGGGGAAATTTGAAGGGATATGGACTCTCAACGACGGATATAACTCACCAACGTTTAAGAGAACTAGGGGATTGGATATTACACACCAAGTGTTCTTGAGAGATCGATATGACTCAAAATCTAAGCAAGACCAAGACCTTCAAAGTAACGATTATTTGCATTCAGCAAAAGAGAGTTTTTTTATCAATTCAAAGGTAAGTAAAAAACAACACACGAAAGGCCTTTTAAAACCTCTAGGACGATCCCTTACTAAGGTACTAAACAAGCATTAAAAACAAAGCACTAAAACGTGCATTAAAGTTGTCTATTCACATTCGCCAACAACTCTTGGCATTCAAACACAGATCGGTACCGAGGCTTACAACTCGGTACCGAGGGAGCTGAATAGGAAACCCGGCGCTGGCATAGTAACGATGTCCACCAGCTCGGTACCGAACCCTAAGGGTCGGTACCGAGGTACATTGGCTCGGTAGCGAGAGCTTCCTTGACTTGACGGTGCAGGGTTTTTTCCATGGAACGAGTAATTCGCATCACCAGCTCCTCTTGCTCTTGCTTCTCGTCCTCGGTGTCCGCCTTGGCGTCCCGGCTTGACTCAGTGAGATCTTGATGGGAAGGATTCACATCAGAAGGTCTTCTTTTTTCAAGTTCAATAATTGATGTCAAACATCCGTCTATGACTCCTAACGACATCGAGGAAAAGCTAAAGGTGTCATTTGACGGACCAATCACAAGAACTCGAAACAAGAAGATACAAGATGCAACTCATGCTCTTCTAGATCATTTAGGAGCCATGACAGATCAAGCTTCGTAACCTCCATGGATTACAATGCTTAGACATCAAGTTTAGACAAACCCGAGCCTGGATCAAGAGGTCTCAATGCCCATATTTGTTCATCGATATACTTCTATTTGTTGATTGATATAACTTGTTTGTTCATTGATATATATCCATATTTGTTCATTGATATACTCATATTTGTTCATTGATATAACCTTGTTTGTTCATTGATATACTCTATTTGTTCATGGATATACCCCTATTTGTTCATTGATATAACCTTTTTTGTTCATTGATATAACTTTTGTTTGTCCATTATTTGTTCATTGATATACCACATTTGTTCATGGATATATCCTTATTTGTTCATTGATATAACCTTTTTTGTTCATTGATATAACCTTGTTTGTCCATTGTTTGTTCATTGATATACCCTTTTTGTTCATGAATATACTGTTATTTGTTCATTGATATAACCTTATTTGTTCATTATATACTCTTATTTGTAAATTGAAATAAACTTATGTTTATGTATCAATACCATCAATTTGTACATTTAGGACTATCTACACAATTTTCATGTCTACCTATATGAGCACAACAAAAGAAACGAATAAAGTGCTCAATATAGTACATAAATAAGTTAAGGTTGATATAGAAGCTTGAATGCAAAGGATAATAGATAAATTATATGACTTTGCAATAATATGATGTATGATAAGAGAACAAGCCAGCTGTAAACCGAATAGGAGTGCTTGTGCCTTATTTAGCTATGTTTGGAGCCCAAGAAGTGGCCACATGTTTCACAGTAGCAACAATGACAAATCCAAAAGAGTCAAACAAGAAAAAACCAAGACCGACATCAAAACAATTAGTTTTGTCTCACATACGGCTAATTATGATGAACACACATATATTAATGCATACAATTTTGATACACATTCATCCATTTTTTATATACAAACAATAGATATTTAATGCACAAACAATAGTTCATTTATTCACAAAATCACAATTTTGATGAACAAAATCATAGTGTTGATGAACAAAATCACATTGTTGATGAACAAAATCACAGTGTTGATGAACAAAATCACAATGTCCTATTTTTGATTTTTATGAACAAAATCACAATGTTGATGAACATATTGCATGCAATTTTGATACACATTTGCTCATTTTTTATGCACAATATCACAGTTTTGATGAACAAAAAGCACAGTGTTGATGAACAAATCCACAATATTGATGAACAATCTGCGCGCGCGTCCTATTTCCATTTTTTTAAAAATATGCGAATAATTCGCCCATGCCGTTTTTCCCCTTTTTAAGTGAAATGATCAGCGCCTTTGATTTTTCTTCATCGAACGACTCTTGTTCTTTCTTATTTCGCACCTGAGCGCCCATTCGCACCTAAACCGGACCCAACAAACAATACTAATATATGAATACAGTTGCAATATATGCGAACGTATTATAAAATCTCTAAAGTATTAAGGTGAAAATATGTGAACATGTCTTATAATAGTGTAAATATATGCATAAAATATGTGAATATGTAAAAAGTCTAACGTCGTGATTTTGGCATAAACAAGCGGAAAAAATAAATAATTACTATTTAACCTTATCTCTTTTAATCTTACTCATCTATTTCTCAAATTTAAAAATCCTCATTTATTTATAACTTTCATGATAAACCTCAATTTCATGTTAATCAACCTCACTATGATACTTAGGCTCCGTTCGGCAACACTTATATGGATACTTATAAGTACCCAGTCACTTATATGGAAAAAATAAGTTTCGTTTTATGTGTTCGGCAAAATTTGCTTATTTGAAATAAGTTATTTATATTCGATACTTATCTGCTGAAAAAATAATCAACACCCCCTAACCTTATGTCAAATAAGCTAACTTTTCTACCAAAATATAAGTAAGCGGGACCCACGTAATTTCCAATTAAATTTTATTTTTTATTTTTTTACCCTTCATTAATCTATTTTTAGCAATTTTACACATCTTGCTTAAAATATCAGCAATTCAGTTTACCGAACACATTCCAGATTATTTGGAAAATAAACAACTTATATAAATATTTCATATCAGCATCCACGATCAACATCAACAACCATAAGTATCAGCATCAGCATCAACATCAGCATCAACACCGATAAGTACCGATTTACCGAACGAAGCCTTAGTTGAGTTTCCAACCCGAACCATACCTAATTTCCGTATCCCAAACGCCCCCTTATGGTTAGTAAATTTTTCCTACCGTTTTCCTCAAAATGAAATTCTCTCCCACAAAAAAAAAAGTTTGATGGAAAGAGTAGAAAAGTTGTTTTTGGGTGAAAGTTATTTTTTGTGTCTCGAAAAACGTAAAAAGTAGAGAAGAGTGCACGGATTTCAAGACGGTTAAAAATAGATTTTGGAGAGAAAGTTGTTTTTGGGTAAAAAAAGAACCAGACCAGAGTAGAAGCCAGTGTAATCCACACCGTTGACCCCAAATCTAGCTCAATTCTACCTTCCGCAGATCTCATCGTCCAAGTCCAAATATTCCTCAACTTTTTTCCTATTCTTCTTCCCCAGATCAATCCACGATCCGTCTCAAACCATCTCGAAGATCATCCTCAAGGATTGATCCCACAACCGCAATTCGCATTTCTTCAGGTCCTCTTTCGACATTTTTGCTCATTAAGCAGCCGATAATTTGATGAGTACCGACTATTCCGCCGTCCCGAGCAGCGAATTCGTCCGACTTCGAGACGATGCGCTTCCCATTGCCAGATCCAAGGAGGCGTCGATGTTGCAGCTGACATCGGTCAAGATCGACAGAAATGGCGATCTCAAGTCCAATGCGGACAAATCTGTCTCCCTATACGGTGAGAACGAACCAATCTTTTCACCCAATGACCTAGATGATGATTTCGACGATTTAGACATCGATAGTTATCCTCTGGTTGTGGCCGCATCTGGACCTGGATGCGGGTCCGGGGTACCTGGTGCCGTTTTTAACCTAACCACTACGATAGTTGGGGCTGGAATCATGGCCTTGCCCGCCACAATGAAGGTTCTAGGGTTAGGTTTGGGGTTTACTTTAATTATTGTCATGGGCATCGTGTCGGAATTCAGTGTAGAAATGCTCATTAGATTCGCTGTCTATTGCAAGGCAAGCTCCTACGGGGAGGTTGTGCAATACGCTTTAGGTCGCCCCGCAAGGATTTTGTCTGAAATTTGTATCATTGTGAACAATGGGGGGGTTTTGGTGGTCTATTTGATCATCATAGGGGATGTGCTCTCTGGTTCACTTCGTCACGTGGGAGTTTTTGATCAATTGTTGGGTAGTAATGGAATTTGGGATCATAGGAAACTGGTAATTTTTGTGGTTTTGCTGGTTTTTCTTACTCCCCTCTGTGCTTTGGAGAAGATTGATTCATTGAGCTTGACTTCAGCTGCTTCAGTTGCACTTGCTGTGATTTTTGTGATTGTGGCATGTGCCATTGCATTTGTTAAGCTCCTCGAGGGCAAGATTGAGGCTCCGAGGTGGGCGCCTGATTTTAGTTCCAAGAAAGCCATTTTGGATTTGCTTGTGGTGATCCCCATCATGACGAATGCATACGTATGCCACTTCAATGTGCAGCCTATATACAATGAGCTTGAAGGACGATCACCTCAGAAGATGAACCGTGTTGGGAGGATCACAACTGTTCTTTGTGTGGTTGTCTATGCCTTGACTGCCATCTCGGGTTACTTGCTCTTCGGGAAAGATACCGAGTCTGATGTGCTGACGAATTTCGACACTGACTTGGGAGTTCCATTTAGTAGAGCACTTGATTACATTGTCAGGATTGGCTATATTCTCCATTTGGTGACCGTCTTCCCTGTTATTCATTTCTCTCTTAGACAGACTGTGAATGCCTTAGTGTTTGAGAGCTCTGCTCCACTTGCAGAAAGTAAGAGGAGATTCTTTGGGTTGACTGTGGTTCTACTCGCCCTCATTTATATAGGGTCTACCATGGTTCCAAACATCTGGACTGCTTTTAAGTTTACTGGGGCAACGACTGCTGTTTCTCTGGGTTTTATATTTCCTTCTCTGATTGCATTGAGGTTAAGTAGGGAAGGAGAACCGTTGAGCCGTGGTGATAAGATTATATCATGGACAATGCTGGTGTTGGCTATGATAGTCAGCGTTATTGGAGTGATTGGTAATATTTATGGTATCAGAAGTAAGTTCGGATGAGCCGTTTTATGTAGATTTCCGAATACAAAGATCCGTGATTAGGTTGATGATAAGATATAAGTTTTGTAATATCTTGCTGCATTCTTGTGTCATCATATGGCCAAAGCACAATCTTCTGAACTAAAATCTGGCCTACTCGTCTCAGAATTAGGTCTTCTGTGACCGAGTGATTATATTGATTCAGACTGGATATATATCAAGAATGCTAAAGCAATGCTCAAGTGGAGATAATATATGGGACTGTCATGAGAACTGCCGGAAGTAGTTTCACAAGGGAATCAATTACTTTTCGAAGGAGTTAGGGGCATTTAGTATATTTGCTCTTTCTACAAAGATTAGATCTAAGTTGAGTTTAATCCTCCATTGTGTTTGGTTAATTACTGTGATTTGTTAGAGAATAATCTTGGTTGCAGCTCAGAGCTGCTGCTCAATTTTTTGGGAGAAGTTCCTCTCCCATGATTCATCAATATTCACCACATTCCAAATTCAGCTTATCTGCAGACTTCAACAGATAACTATTGTTCTCTAGTGTCCTGTTCAAATGTCATTAGAGAAAATTTGTACTGTGTTTACTGTTTGACGTTGCTTGGTGTATGACCTATTTGCATTCTGAATTATTGTACTGGAACTCATCATCTGGCTCCTCAGGATATCCTGAATCAGATGGGTCGGAAATCCCAATATATATGCTTATAACAAGGCTTCTCTAGTTGCGTGTACATAACCTTGATCACTACTATGTTATCTCAAGGTTTGTGCTCAGCAGAATGCTTATGGGTTTAGCTGTATCTATGCACTTGTGCTGTTTCCTGTGATTCATTAATTTTCTGTGTATCAATCTTCGATTAGTCCAACCAGTTGCTTCTCTGCCTTAAACAGCAATCTAGAACTGACTTGCTGGAACACTATTTGAAGGTGTAGGTTGTTGTGATTTCTTTTGCAGGTTGAGCCATGCAAATAAGCTTTGTTATTGTTTTAAGATGTTTCTCCCTCTCCCTGGGCATTTAATTTTAAGCTATTTGCTATTGGATAGATCTGATTTTCTCTGGGTTACGCTACGTATGGGGGTTAACAAATTGTTAGATTATGAAGGGTTGCAATTAATATCATCTTATTTTTAAAGCAACCAAACTGGCAATTTATTAATGGAAATCAAGTTCCACAAGATCAAGGATGTCTTGTGGGAACTGAGAGGACCATACAAAAGGAACTTCATCACGCAACCACAGACGAGAAGCATGATGGGCTATAGAATTACCAGTTCTACGTACATGAGTAAAATTAACAACATCAAAAGCAGAAATAGAACTAAAGATATCATCACAAAGCATATCAACATATGAAAGGGAAGAAGAACGACTACGAAGACGCAAAATAATGCCCAAGTCATCTGATTCGATGGTGAGACGGGAGATTTGCAAATCAATAATGAAGGCATCCCCAAATAAGATAGCAAGAGCTTCACCACAAGCAATGTCAAGGCCACAATTGAATCTTTTAGTAGCAAGCTTTAAAAGGTTACCAGAAGAATCCCTCAAAGCAGCACCAACAACAAGGCTTCCATTAGGAAGAAGAGATGCGTCAGAGTTGAGTTTAAAACTTCCTTGAGGGGGTGGTTGCCAGTGAGTAGGACTAGGACTGTTATTATGTTGATTGCTATGACAAAAAGCACTTGATTCCAAAGTGAAATCATGATGGAGGCGCCTAAACCCATCTCAAAAAATAAGCTTGTTTAACGGATCAGCAGAAAAGATTGACTTATTCCGAAATGACCAAGCAATCCAAGATGATTGAAAGAACTCAGAAACGCCAGCAAGGCAAAAAGCAAGCTTAATTCTACGAATAACATCAGGAACTTGAAGATGACAGATGCGGGAAAGTAAAGTAGTCAACGAAGAACCATCCCAAACAAACCTGGATTCATGGCATTCAAATAAGGCATGCATAGCAGAGATTCAGCAGACTGATCACATCTCTCACAAATATTAGAATCCACAATCCTGCGGATAAGCAAATTTGTTTTGACACTAAGGGAGTTAGAGCAAACCTTCCAAGCGAAATAAGTTACCTTTGGCGGTTGTTTAAGGTGCCAGATCAGAGTCCAAATGTCCTTATCAATGGTTGGCATAACAACATGTCTTTGTCTTCCAAGCCAATAAGCACTCTTGACAGTAAAAACCCCTGATTATTTCGGCCACCAAATTCTGATATCACGAGGACAACACGAACTAAGCGGAATTTTCAAGATCTGAGTAGCATCATCGTGGATGAAAGTGTTGTGGATTCGTGAGGAATCATACTGCCCAGTTAGCGGGTCAAGGAGATTGTGAACCAACAAAGCTGAATCAGAATTTCTAGGAGACAAAGGGCGATATTGAGTTCTTCCATTAGGAATCCAACAATCATCCCAAATGTCAATATCACGCCCATCACCAATGCGCCAACCCAAACCTTCTAGAAAAAGAGATTTTGCACCCCATATACATCTCCATGAATAAGAGGGTACACCACCTAATAAAGAGTTAAGAAAGTTGGAGTGCTTGAAATATTTTGCAGCAAAGGTTTGATAGAGTAGAGAATTAGCATTCATCATCAGCCTCCAACTTTGACGAGCTACCAATGATTGATTAAAAACATTGAGGTCTCGAAAGCCCATACCTCCCAATTTCCTTGGAAAACAAAGTGAATCCCAGTTACACCAGTGAATTTTCCTAAGCAGGTCAGAAGAACCCCACCAAAACCTTGCAATTAATATCATCTAAAGCACTCTTGTAGGGGAAATGTCAACATGATCCCAGCTCGGACTACTACGGGAAATGTCAATATGATCCCAAGCTCGGACTACTATGGAAAATTGTCGACATGATCGCATTCACTAACATGAGAAGAAATTTTACAATCATAGAAAAATCTCTTTCAATTTGAAAACTTGGCTTCTTCTTGAACATTCCAAGTGATCTTCTCTGCTTGTATATACCCTACTATATAAAAAGACTTTTTAGTTAATTGATATTATTTTTATGAACTCCATGGATTCTGATCACACCATTCCAATCTGGTTATATCTTGTATATGGTGCAATTTTAGATTTTTTGCAGGCCAAATTAAGTTAAGGTTTTTCGGTTCTGACTGATTTTACTGATGTGCCTATGAGCACTTTGTTTAACTAACTTGGGTTGGATTAGGTGATCTTTTGCTTTACAATTTTCTGTTGGTTTTTACGCTTATGTCTTTTTTTTTCTATATGTGATAGTTTTTGGACCCATTTTTGTGTATGGCCTAAATGTTGCTTGCATTTGATTGTATCTTCGCCTTGGCTTCTTTTTTTTTGGAATCGGAATGCCATCGCCTATAAGACGTGATAACCCATACGGTCTCTCAACTAGGCTAGCTATCTCGTTTTCTACCCACAACGACCACATCTTGTCAAGCTCCTTATTTCAATTCTTTTCCTTTGAATGTAGCCTTCAAGGACACCTTTTTGAATCATATGAACTGGTTTGTATGATGATAAAATCATTGATGATGTGATGGTTAATAAAGCAATTATTTGGAATGCAAATCTGTTATTTTCATTAAATACGGAGTATTTATACAAGAAAAATATTGACCTAACTTGAGGCCCAAACCTAAAATACAATACCAACAACAACATCTACCCAGGTGGAACCTAAAATACAATAATTACATTAAATATACTAAATACAATATATATATATACACACTTCAATACTCCTCCTCAAGTTGGAGCATGAAGATCACGAATGCCCAACTTGCCAACAAGAATTGAAATTATTGAGCACCAAGGTAGGCACTTGATGTTGCACGATCTTGAGAGGCTGCCGTGACATGGTGAGAATATCCGCAAGACGAGAATGAGTACGAATGTGGTGTTTGAACTATGCCGAACAGTAACAAATCATGAATGAAATGACAATCAACCTCTATATGCTTGGTCCGATCATGAAAAATTGGATTAGCAGCAATACACAGAGCAATGATCAACACCAAGGGAACGAAGTAAGGCCTTAAGCCAAAGCAACTCACAACAAACAGTAGCCATGGCTCGATATTCAGCCTCAACCGAGGGACGAGAGACAATCTTCTACTTCTTGGTCTTACAAGAAATAGGAGATGAGTCAAGCTGAACCAAATAACCAGTCAAATACAGACGTGTCATCGGACACGTCGCATAGTTAGAATCACAAAAAGTGGTAAGCTGTAAAGGAGAGTCTCGTCTGATCAGAATGCCTTGACTAGGATGACTCTTGAGATACCGAAGAACTAGAGTGGTCGCATCCCAATGATCAGTGGTGGGAGACTGCATAAACTGAGACAAAGTGTGAACAACATAACAAATCTCTGAACGAGTAATAATCAGATAGGTGAGACGACCAATCAGACGGCGATACTTGCCGAGGGACTCAAAAGGTGGTTTAGTAGATAATGCAAGCTTGTGATTCGGTTCCATGGGAAAATGACACGGTTTGCCAATAAGAAATCCAAACTCAGTTAGAATATCAAGAGTGTATTTCCGCTGACACAAGAAAAGTGATACGTGATCACCTCGAATTTGTAATATCCGCTCTTTTAGTAAAGAGATATTACTCTAACTATTTCGACTTATTAATAAGTGAAAAGAGTTACACTTAATTTAAATCCGCTATAAATGGATAAAACTTGCAAAAAGAAAATTTATTCTTATGAATGAATTTTTGGCAAGTTAAATTGTATTTAGCAGAAAATTTAAATTTATAAAAGTGTAAAAAGATGGTAAATAATAAGGAAGTTTGGAAGAGTGGCAAAAAGAAGGGTGTGTAACGGACTCAAACCCATGACCTCTCGCACCCCACATAAGACACCCAAAACCACTCTACTAATGTGTTTCTTCAATAAAGTTATGGAATGGATTTGTTTTGAACTATTCATTCCCGCCCTTATCTTGTTCTGATTTGCTTAAAGCCGGATGGTGGCACCGCCGAAGTCACCTTCTCGTCACGACTCGGTCACCGCGTCTGCCACTTCAGCTAGGCTATTCGTAGCCTCACTGAGTCGTCGATCTCCCCCACACGCCACCTTTCTTTCATTTCTTGTGTGTTGGCATGGAAAGGACAAGCCAAATGGCCCTTCTCTGGGGCGATTCGTGGCCAGGCAAAGAGAGGAGAAGTTAAAGAAGTTTTAGTTGGCATGAGTACTCGATTGATATGGGAGGGGTTGCTTGAAACGATTGGAAAACACTCCTCTTTCGTTCCTTTGTTGTAACCTAAAATTTGCCCAACCTTCAGAAATTGATTGTGGGTTCGTTTCTTAATCAAAAATCGTGATTCAAGTCTCTAAATGTCGAGGATTAAGTGCTCTACAATAACCCTCAATCAATTGTAGAAAAACGATTGAAGAATCCAGTCGAAATCCACCAAAACAGATCGGATACAGAAATTTCCAAATTTTCAGAGGATGGTGATGAAGGATTTTCGTGGGCTTCGTTTGTAGCCTTCCCTCCATATATCAGGCCGCCAACGCCAACAGTAGGTAGACGGGGATATCTATGTTTATCTGTCGCAATTCCCGTGGCCACCCCGTCCCTGGTGTCGCCTCCATTAGTCAATGAATAGGTGTTCCCGAGCAGCGTTGCTGCTGGTTTCATTTACCCAGAAACTTCATCGTCGACGAATGATTTTCGTCGCCTTTGTTGTCCATCTTCCGGAAACCAATATCGAAACCGTTGCCAACAGTTTGAATGTGGAATCGTGGGCTTTCCACTGTCACTTATAGTCGCGCCACCCTATGCCTGGTGTCGCCTCCACAAGTAGACAAAGGTGACTCAACAAACCTAGTTTTTCAACTTCAGCTTTCGTGATGACCACGAGCTGTTTTTATCACCTCGGTTCTCCGAATTGCTTTGACTAATTAAACATATGTTGCCAGTAGTAGGAAGAGGGTAATTAGGACTTCCAATTGTCGCTTGAATCGCCCAAAACGGATGTCAGACGAAGTCGCTAGACATCGGCGAAGTTAGCTTATCGCTCACTGTTTTCTAAGCTTTTATGTGGATTAAAGTGAAAAGAAAAGGGGAATGAAAGAAGGAATGGTGTGTGGACCCGAGTTTGCCTCGGTATGCGTGTCATGGTTCCCGATGGACTGTCTCGATTTGCGTGTAGCAAATCCCGAAAATGTGTTGCTAGCTCGAGTCTTGGATGCACGTCGTTCGAGATGGAACTAATCGCTTTAAGTGGAGATATCTCGTATAAGGCAAGTGGACGGTTCTCTCTGTGTGCTTAATAAAATGCGATAGGTTGTTATATTTGTTAGAAATAATGACCATGATGTTATTTATTCAGTTTCGCGCTAGAATTGGATTTAGGTTCGTTGTGTGTGACCTTATTTGTTTAGTTGTCTCATGCTGAGACATTTTTGTGAAATAAAGTAGTTTTGAGATGGGAGTGTAGTCTCCAAAAACATCTCTGTAGTTGTCTCATGTTGAGACATTGTTTTGAAGTAAGTTAGTTTCAGGGGTAGGAGCCGAGTCTCCAATGACCTCTTTATAATACAGTCTGTATTGGGGGGTGTAGTTCGCTAACGTATCCCAATACTCGATTCATGACTCATACCTCGCTCTACGCTAGAGGGGGTGGTGTGCACTCTAGCTAAGTGCAATTGGGTGCCAGGTGTTGGTCAAGAATCATGGATGAAATAGACCCTCTCATCTTGATATCACCAGGTGCAAATGGAATCCGGTTATTGGCCAGAGATCATGGATGAAATAGGCCCTCTCATCTTGGTAATACCGGAATGCAAATAATTTATCGGCAGTAGTTTAGGCCGATTAATAGTTACCAACCTGATTGTAATTAAAGTTTTGAAAGTAATACAAGATAAGTGTGTTAGGCACATTAATGTACCCGAATGGTTAGTCCATTTGATAACCATTCTTGATCCCGGCTATGAATTATCCTTAATCAAGCTTTGATTAAGTCAATCTGATTAGTTGATGAAGGCGTTTCAAAATGTTATGTTATTAATATAAGTTCCCAACAATGGTTCATGTTTCGTAAAGGAACCACTAGCTGTGGTGTCCTATCTTTTGATTATGCATGCCTCAATTTCTTATCCTCTATGAGACTGTTAACTGTTGGATCATCGACCGATTATTATTTAGATTACGATGTCAATATGTTTAGTCACTACCATAGGAACCAATCGTTTTCTCCACTTGCTTAGTCTTTCTTTAGACTAACCCGACCACTTTATTCAATTGCATGGCCGGCTGGTGTCCACCGTCTGTATACGACACATCAGGTATTTCTTGGAAGTTGATTTGAGAAGTGGATTAAGAAGTTTGAAGTCGAGGAAGTTGAAGAAAAGTTTCCAAAAGATGTACTTAAGTGAAGTTCGTGGTTAGGCCACTACCAAGCTAAGACTGTTATAAGACCATTTATTTTATTCAGCTGTAACGTTTTCTTAAACTTTGTAAACTTGGAGTTATCAAGTAAGATCAGGTGAAGATTCCTAAAGTTGAACCGGTTCTAGACCAAGTTCTCAATAAACTCCTATTCTCTCTTGAGTGTCTGAATTGGGTGTACCCTTGTCGTTTCTTCCACTTTACTAGGAAACTTCTTGTGATATTTTGAAGTTAATTATTGTACTTCATAAAGACTTTCTATTTTGAAGGTTTCCTATTTCAAGCTCGTATAATGGAAGATTTCAAGTTAAGAATTTTGTTTAAAAAGGTCATGATTCAAAGTTATGTGAAATAAATTGTTAATTCCTTTTCTTGAGATATGAAAATTCAAGTGTTGTCTTTAAAATGGAAATTTTAAAGTGAGTTTCTTTGACATTGAAGTCATAAGATTAAGAATTTTCACGGGAATATTTCTATAGAAATTTTTTTTGAACTTTGAAGTTCTAGTATCAAGAGAAGTTTGGAGTTGGAACCTCTACTTTTCAATGTTAAGATTTGGAAAATCTTATAAATCTTGAGTGATTCTATAAAGATCAGTATGGATCTCGAAGTGATGTAAGAGAATCTTGAAAAGAAAAGGATTACCTTTGGAAACTTTCTTCAACTTTTGTGTTCGTGAATCTATAGTATAGAATCATGTATATTCTATACTTTTCTTTTCCAGTTGGAAGTTAAAGAGCTTTGAAGTGCTCAAGTGTTGGATCAATTGAATTGTTAAACTATTGGAAGATGTAGTTCAATTTTGAATCTGATAGTATTCGAACTCGGATTTTCATATATGTTGTTATCCTTTGAGTTAAGAGGGCTGAGAATCCTAAATGGAACGGGAACCTCTTTTTGGTTATAGTAAGGAAGAGAGGGAGAACATTAGTTCAGATCAAATGGTGTACAAGTGGTTAATCATCAAGGTTGTTGTGAATAAGGTCGATTGGTTAAAAAGGATTGGACAAGAAAAAGTTCATCGATGATGTATTTATGTTTAATTAACTACTTAGTTCAAGTGTTAATGGATTACATTGAATTGTATATCCAAAGGATTAAACTATGTGACAACGTTATGGGAATTTCGTTGTATGATACCCGACTTGAGATAATGAGAAGAGACTTGAGGTCTATAATTGACCAATAATGGAATCAACAATAAGATTTTCTAAATTTCCATTGGTATTGGCTTATGTTTCTTCAAGTATAGAAATGATAAAGTTTAGTTTTGAGAAGACCATTCAAGGGATGATTTTTGTATATTTGCCTTTGATATTTAAACGGTTGGGAGAAAAATATCAATCATCTATCGTCAATAAGGCTTAGACCCTATCGCTGAAAGATAATTTCAGTTGTGTTTGGGTTTTGAAGATTTTATAACAGTCAATTCCAATGCCTATGGTGGTACTGGTGAAACTTTTAAGTTGTCGAAAAGTCTCCTACCCACAAGATCTTCCTTTGCAATGTGGTTTGAAGTTAAGTTAATGAAAAGGTACAAATCATCTCCTTATGGTTATGTAAGAAGACAAGTTAATGATGGAGAAGTTTAGTTTGTTTACCAATGTTGAATTGGGATAAGTTTAAGAATATCTTTATTGGCCATGTGCATTATTCTGTTAAAAGAAATTGGAAATTTAAAGAACTCTCAATATATATATATAGAGGTATATGGATTGAATATTTTGAACTAGATGTAAAGTTTGAAAGTTCACTTTTTATATTGAGAAGATTAAGTTGTAAAAGGATTGAAAGTCCTTAAAATCGTCAAAAGAGTTTGATAGTTCACTCTTGGATATCGGAATTTAAATGACTATTAACTTGCAAAAGGCTTGTTGTTTTGTGAATGGATGAACTCAAGTATTAAATTTTTATCAATGGATTATATCTGCATAGCTTTAAAGTAGTATGTCAAGGGAGACATACAAGTTGAGAACGATCTTCGAACAATCTTCCATGGGTAAGAAGTGGTTGAAACCACATCTTTACTAAGGATTGCAAGTAAGTGGATTTGAGCGATCAACTCTTTTATTGAACTTGCGAAATTAAGTTGGATTGAGATTGAGTTAAATCAGGCAGAGATTACTCAATACTATGGATTATAGAAAAATTTGGTAATATGTCGAATTAAGAAAAGTCAAGGTATGCCACCAGGTTCTATCTTGAGGAAGGAATGAAGTATTACATTCAAAAGGAAATGTAGTACTCATAAGTGAATTGGATTGTCTTAGGTCCTTTGAGGCTCAGTTTTGATTTGAAACTTTGGCCAAGTTGGTAAGGCCAACTAATGTGCAAATGTCAGCATAGAACTAGGGCAAAGCGTCAGTAGCATCATGAAAATAAGGTCAGCAATTTTATATGATGCATTGGCTAACGCGCCCAATTCTTCATAGAGTAGCTAATCTTTATTTCTGCAGTTTTCAAAGTTAAAGCAAGTATGCTAGTAGCCTATGTCAAGCTCTTGTCAAGCCTCAACATCTTTTGAGATTCGTTGATAGCTACTTCTTTTCATGAGTAATTATAATCGTGTTACCCATTTGTTAATCTTTGTAAAATTGTTATATTTTACTCTTGGGTTGTGATGTTATATGAGCTTATTGGACTTCTCTATGTCAAATTGGGTAAAGATTTATGTGAGTCAAGATGTCTTGATTTTAAGGATATTTGAGATCGTTTCATGATTTTCTCTTTTGAGAAAATTCTTTGGACTTTATAGAATTCAAGTATGAATTTCTAAAAGTAATGGTAGTTTGTTATAAAGGATTCATGAATAAATTTTCTACGGTTTTCATGGTGGTGAGTAAGAATGTATTTTGTCTTCCATCTTGATCACATGGTAAGGCAAGATTACATGTCTTATTCCTATGAGAATGCAGTAAAGGGTTGTGTTGGTTTTGTTTCCCCGTCCTGATCACATGGTGGAATAAGATCACATAATTCCTTGGATTTAAGTTTGAAATAAGGAATTATAGAAGTCGTAATTTTTTTCAAATTTGATTATTGTGCACCTATGTCTTGATGAGATTTTGGAAGTAAGTGTTTCTTTTCATGTAAAGAGTTTTGGTCAAATTCGATTATGATTATTTTTATATGGTGTGTTGATCACCTATTTGATAAGAGATTTTGCTTGAATCTTAAGGAACAGAAAATTTCTAGTATGATTTGGCAATCATATAAATTTTGCAAGTATAGTTGTTTGAGATGTAAAGACGCAAGCTTTCTTTTGCATTATAGCAAGTGATATATCTAGTATCTTGTAAAACTCCTTTGAGTTAGTACATCCTTGGTATACTATCTTAGTAGTATTGTCAAGTTCCAAAATAGTTCGATTATAAGTAAAGTGGTTTGGGAAGATCCTTTACAAATCTTTGGTGGTCTCTGATGAACCTAGAGTAATTCCATACTTCCCTGAAAGTTTGGGATTGTTTTTCAGTCAACGACTAGTGGAATTCTCTAAGTAGATTGCTAATAGTTCGTCTTGTTTGACATCATGATCTAAGGAAGTCATTGTCTTTTATGCGGAATGTTTATCGAAAGTAAGTTGATATGAAATCCTGGAATGGAGCTCTCTCTAAGAAATGATACTCTAGTAATCCTTTCTTTGGAATAAAGGATATACTACTATTTTCTCCATTAGTTGCTACTGCTTTCATGTTGATCTGAAGATTTAAATATCTTTGAGATAAGATGGTCAAGTGAGGACTTTAAGCAGAACTCCAATAGGTTTGGAGTTTGGATATGTAAATTAGTATTGTTGTACAATCTCAGCCTGATAAGCTGTTGGATGTAGAGAGTGGACACTCGAGGATATGTTTTAATCCTAAGAGCTACATTGCTCAACAAGTTAGAACTTTAAGTGAAGTTTTAACCGTATTTTGATGGAAAAGACTAATAATTGTGAATGAAAACCATTATGCTATAAATTTCTTGGATTGGAAGTGCTAAGAAGTTTAGCTTTGAATTAAGTTGGATAAGATGACTAGAAATGGATATAAGTATATCCAAGCGAAGTTGTTGATGGTGACAAGATAAAGTTTTATGTCTCTATGAAAGTTGATAAGTGGACATGGATGATAGGTTTTGTTAAGTGACTCTATTAAAGGATATATTCTTGTTTATAAGGAAACGAGATAAGTTTCGTCCTTGTTATATTGAACCTTATGAAAGGTTGGAATGGATTAGTAAGATAGGCTATTATCTTGTTATCTAATCCATAACAACAATGTTGTTATCATGAGAAGATAAGTCGGATGAATCTCACGTTCTTGGTTAAGACAATATTGAGATTTCATCTAGAAGAAAGTCGAATAAGGATTCTAAGAGATGCTTGTAATGAAGTTATGTTTTGAGGAATAACCATGAGTAAGAATGCTTTGGTTCAAGTATGGTGGTAAAGAAACCTCAAGTTTAGAGACAATGAAGTTCTTACACGAACATTAGAAAGAGCCTAGCAAGTCATGCAAAGGTGATTTCTTGAGTTGTTATACCTTAGTTAAAGAATGAAACATTCTTTAAGGGGATACTTATGTGATAATCATTTCTCTTTGGATAAAGAATGATTTTGAATAAACGTTTCAGTTTTCCTATGTTTTCCACCCTAGAATTTTCTAGTTTCGAGGACAAAACTATTTTTAAGGGGGTACTAATGTAATACCACTCTTTTAGTAAAGAGATATTACTCTAATTATTTCGACTTAGTAATAAGTGAAAAGAGTTACACTTAATTCAAATCCGCTATAAATGGATAAAACTTGCAAAAAGAAAATTTATTCTTATGAATGAATTTTTGGCAAGTTAAATTGTATTTAGCGGAAAATTTAAATTTATAAAAGTGTAAAAAGATGGTAAATAATAAGGAAGTTTGGAAGAGTGGCAAAAAGAAGGGTGTGTAACGGACTCAAACCCATGACCTCTCGCACCCCACATAAGACACCCAAAACCACTCTACTAATATGTTTCATCAATAAATTTATGGAATGGATTTGTTTTGAACTATTCATTCCCGCCCTTATCTTGTTCTGATTTGCTTAAAGCCGGATGGTGGCACCGCCGACGTCACCTTCTCGTCACGACTCGGTCACCGCGTCTGCCGCTTCAGCTAGGCTATTTGTAGCCTCGCTGAGTCGTCGATCTCCCCCACACGCCACCTTTCTTTCATTTCTTGTGTGTTGGCATGGAAAGGACAAGCCAAATGGCCCTTCTCTAGGGCGATTCGTGGCCAGGCAAAGAGAGGAGAAGTTAAAGAAGTTTTAGTTGGCATGAGTACTCGATTGATATGGGAGGGACTGCTTGAAACCATCTGAAAACACTCCTCTTTCATTCCTTTGTTGTAACCTAAAATTTGCCCAACCTTCAGAAATTGATTGTGGGTTCGTTTCTTAAACAAAAATCTTGATTCAAGTCTCTAAATGTCGAGGATTAAGTGCTCTACAATAACCCTCAATCAATTGTAGAAAAACGATTGAAGAATCAAGTCGAAATCTACCAAAATAGATCGGATACAGAAATTTCCAGATTTTCAGAGGATGGTGACGAAGGATTTTCGTGGGCTTCGTTTGTAGCCTTCCATCCATATATCAAGCCGCCAACGCCAACAGTAGGTAGACGGGGATATCTATGTTTATCTATCGCAAGTCCCGTGGCCACCCCGTCCCTGGTGTTGCCTCCATGAGTCAATGAACAGGTGTTCCTGAGCAGCGTTGTTGCTGGTTTCATTTACCCAGAAACTTCATCGTCGACGAATGATTTTCGTCGCCTTTGTTCTCCATCGTCCGACAACCAATATCGAAATCGTTGCCAATGTTGAGGAGGGTTGATTGACAACAAATAAATTTATAGTCAAGACCCCGCTGAGTATAGGGGAGTCAGGATCGTTCCACGGGAAGCAAGGTTTGTTTATCTATCGACTCCTAAAAATTGAAACAAAAGCAAACAAAACACACAAGCAGCCTCGTTAACGAAGTTGTCAGCCTCGTTAACGAACCACCGAGAATAAAAAAAACCAAAACTATCGACCTAGACAGGTTCGGTACCGAGCCAACGAACTCAGTAACGAATATGATCTTGAATGGAATCAAATAAAAACGAAAATATCCAGGACAAGGGTTACCACAACATAGTCATGCACACAGCTCGTAAGAAGATAAATATCATGCCTTTAAATAGATAGATGCATCAACTTTCATTGACTTAGCAAGCAAATTAATCTACTTTCATAAACTAACTCACCCAATTGCTTGTTTCGGATCTAAAGCTTGAAACTTTCGTATTCAAACAATATCAACTTTCAAGTTTATAACTTTCTCTTTCAATCAAGTCAACAACTCAAATTACCTCAACTTTCATCTTGGTATAAGCACAACAAACAATCTCAAGAATAGATAAAAGGCATTCAACACATAATCTTACTCACCAAACATGCACAACTATGCCGGGTTTCAACCCCGACCCTAGATAAAAAAAAACTACTCACTAATCATGACTAAGAAACTAATAACTTTAATCAAAGAAAACATTGAAAACAAAACACTACTCAAATTAATAAGAAATATCGTCTTACATAGATTCAGAAGAAACTGAAAACACCGAAATACCGAATCAAAAACACGACTAACGACCCTGGTAACTTTCGTCTACCGAGCTCCTTCGATCACGACTCCGATCCGTCCTTCTCTCTCTCGGCTCTCCTTCCTCTCTCCAAAATTCGACCTCCCTTTCTATGCTAGATAGAAGGGTATTTATACTAAAAAGACTAGAAACTAAAAAGAACTAAAAGATATAAAATTTCCTAAAAAGATAGAATCTATTCTAAAAGATAGAAATAAAATCTCAAAAGATAACAAGACCTAAAATACATAATATAATAACCCTAAAATCATAAAAAGATACTCTACCGACACGGAAATAAATTCCCGCACAGGATCGGTGAGTCACAAAGTCAACTCTCGAACATTTTCATCTCGTGGCCTCGTTAACGAGCACTCACAGCCTCGTTAACGAGCCTGTGCTTGGTTTTCTTTAATACTTCTCTTCCAAAAACTCGAACTTCAGCTTCTTCATCTTGTATTCCTCCATCTCTTATCATAGCTCTCCAAATTCAGCTCCAAACAGCACCTTTTCCTTGCTAAAACCTACAAAAAGACACAAAACGGAGTAGCTTCCATACTTTTCACAAAATATGCAAAACTATCCAAAAACACATAAAACTAAACCTAAACTTATCAAAACTAGTCCTAATAACCTAATAAAACCTATCAAAAACTATACTAAAAACATAAACATCAGCCAACAGTTTGAATGTGGAAACGTGGGCTTTCCACTGTCGCTTATAGTCGCGCCACCCTATGCCTGGTGTCGCCTCCACAAGTAGACAAAGGTGACTCAACAAACCTGGTTTTTCAGCTTCAGTTTTCGTGATGACCACGAGTTGTTTTTATCAGCTTGGTTCTCCGACTTGCTTCGACTAATTAAACATCTGTTGCCAACAGTTGGAAGAGGGTATATAGGACTTCCAACTGTCGCTTGAATCGCCCAAAACGGATGTCAGATGAAGTCGCTAGACATCGGCGAAGTTAGCTCATCGCTCACTGTTTTCCGAGCTTTTATGTGGATTAAAGTGAAAAGAAAAGGGGAAAGAAAGAAGGAAATGTGTGTGGACCTGGATTTGCCTCGGTATGCGTGTCATGGTTCCCGATGGACTGTCTCGATTTGCGTGCAAGCAAATTCCGAAAATGTGTTGCTAGCTCGAGTCTTGGATGCACGTCGTTCGAGATGGAACTAATCGCTTTAAGTGATGATATCTCGTATAAGACAAGTGGACGGTTCTCTCTTGCATTAATATTATTAAATGAGGAATTGAATTCCATTTAATATTTGTGTTGGGAACAATTTGTGTGCTTAATAAAATGCGATAGGTTGTTATATTTGTTAGAAATAATGACCATGATGTTATTTATTCAGTTTCGCGCTAGAATTGGATTTAGGTCCGTTGTGTGTGACCTTATGTGTTTAGTTGTCTCATGTTGAGACCTTTTTGTGAAATAAAGTAGTTTAGAGATGGGAGTGTAGTCTCCAAAAACATCTTTGTAGTTGTCTCATGCTGAGACATTGTTTTGAAGTAAGTTAGTTTCAGGGGTAGGAGCCAAGTCTCCAATGACCTCTTTATAATACAGTCTGTATTGGCGGTGTAGTTCGCTAACGTATCCCAATACTCGAGTCATGACTCATACCTCGCTCTATGCTGTAGGGGGTGGTGTGCACACTAGCTAAGTGCAATTGGGTGCCAGGTGTTGGTCAAGAATCATGGATGAAATAGACCCTCTCATGTTGATATCACTAGGTGCAAATGGAATCCAATTATTGGCCAGAGATCATGGATGAAATAGGCCCTCTCATCTTGGTAATACCGGAATGCAAATAATTTATCGGCAGTAGTTTAGGCCGATTAAAAGTTACCAACCTGATTGTAATTAATGTTTTGGAAGTAATACAAGATAAGTGTGTTAGGCACATTAATGTACCCGAATGGTTAGTCCATTTGATAACCATTCTTGATCTCGGCTATGAATGATCCTTAATCAAGCTTTGATTAAGTTAATCTGATTAGTTGATGAAGGCGTTTCAAAATGTTATGTGATTAATATAAGTTACGAACAATTGTTCATGTTTCGTAAAGGAACCACTAGTTGTGGTGTCCTATCTTTTGATTATGCATGCCTCAATTTTTTATCCTCTATGCGACTGCTAACTGTTGGATCATCGACCGATTGTTATTCGGATTACGATGTCAATATGTTTATTCACTACCATAGGAACCGGTCGTTTTCTCCACTTGCTTAGTCTTTCATTACACTAACCCGACCACTTTATTCAATTGCATGGCCGGCTGGTGTCCACCGTCTGTATATGACACACCAGGTATTTCTTGGAAGTTGATTTGAGAAGTGGATTAAGAAGTTTGAAGTCGAGGAAGTTGAAGAAAAGTTTCCAAAAGATGTACTTGAGTGAAGTTCGTGGTTAGGCCACTACCAACCTAAGACTGTTATAAGACCATTTATTTTATTCAGCTATAACGTTTTCTTAAACTTTGTAAACTTGGAGTTATCAAGTAATAAAGGTTAAGTCCTTTCGCAACATTTTGTTGTCTTTTGCTTCTATAATGTTGATTTAAATGAATTCAGGTATCATATTCACTTATGTTCTGTTAGTGTAAAGCCTTGGGTAACTTCGGTTTAGTCTTAATCGGGGTTACTTGCGGTAATACCTCCAGTGTAAGAAGGGGGTGTTACAGAATTACTCCTTATTGATCAAATATATGACCTCACAGGATCCCCTCTTTCCAATAAATATGACTCCAACCTGAATCACTTTAAAACTTAGAAACTTGGAGCACAAGTAACCTCAAAATCTCGAAAATTGATCAATACGAATGAATTTGAAATTTCGAAACACTTGAATGAACAAAAAGATTGTTCAATTGGATTGGCTCAAACGCTAAATCCAATTGATGAACTAGTTGACATTTAATAATCAAACTAGAACTAAACAATTAATCAATTAAATGAATCAAAAATAAATTGTGAATGGAACGAGAGAGATATTGAGAGATCATTGATGGAGATTGAATTCTTTCTTGCTTTGCACGAGTTTGATTTGTTTGGAAGGCCCAAAAACTAGATAAAACCAATAGGGTTTATCTAATTCAGGCTGAATTTTATTGAATGTAAATACAAACTATTTATAAGGAATAGAAACTAGATGTTTCTTGGAAAAGAAGACAAGTCATGGCCGGCCCTATAAGGATGTTTTCGTCCATTCCTTGCTCTCCAAGAAAACATATTATAATACTAGAAGCTCCTATCTAATTTTCCTTACCTTAAATAAATCAAATAAATAATTATCTGACTAATTAGATAAGGAAACTATCCTAACAAACTGAAAAGATATTAAACAATACTAGAGATAGAATATTCAGCACACTAACAATAGCCTAGGCCGAAAAATATCATCTTTATTGTCTCATAAATTTCAGCTATAATAAATATTAATAAATATATATTTTCCTTCTTAGAACGGTCAATTCAAAGAGTTGACTAAGACCATATGTAACAACTTATCTTACCCCGTCACTTACTAAATTAATCCATAAAGTAAGACAAGTGATTCCATGTTAGGAAATAGTGGTGGACAAGGCCCAATAAAGCAGATCGGCGCCCCATCCCTTGTGAAACTCGACCCATTAATATTAAGTGATGGAATTTGGGCTTGTTTAATGTTGAATCATAGTGACCCATCTCTTCTTGTTGGACACTTCAACTGTGGCTGCCAAGCGAACTAGAATGTATCTTGTTCCTTGATCAATCTTCTTAGCTCAACTTCTTGTGATTGGTCCATCAGAGGGTACTCGAATCAATTCATCGACGTCGGTAGGAGACATGGCTGGTTTCACTGCATCAATAACTTAGTAACTCATCAATGCTTAGTCTGTGTTGCCATAGGTACTTATATTGATGAAATTATGTGTGATGTGGTTAACATGGAATGCACTCATATCCTGCTTGATAGACCATGGTTATTTGATAAGAGAGTTATTTATGATGGCATGCTTAATACATATTCTTTTAGCCATGACAAGAGGTTAGTTTCTCTTCTACCATTGTCGCCCCAACAAATGTTGCAAGATCAGGTACGCAGGGACCAAGCAAGAGCATTGAGACGTGCCAAAGAGGCACAAGAGGTCGGTGATGCTGAGGTAGCCACACAGGGCACCGCGCCCCCTACTGGCGCCAAATCAGAAGCCAACGACGTTTCCCAGCTTCCACTCGAGCATTCTGGCCCAAATTTTGACACAACATCAAAAACAGGTGGAGCTATTGATTGGGACAAAAAAGGCCAAGAATTTCAGCCTAAATCGTCCAAAGTGTCGTAGTTCACTCCAGAAGGCGCTACTGAGACGAAAAAGGGGCTATCTCCCAATTTACATGGGCATTCAGGCTCAAATTTTAGGAGCAATTCAGAAACTGAGGGAGCTACAATTCCAAAAGAAAAACGCCTAAAGAAAGTGGCCAAAAAAGTTTGAAAGGCAGAGTTGAAAAGCGCTTTCTAGAATGACAAGGTGATTGCGTATGACTCTAGACAACTGAAAACCAAATGATCTAAATTATCCAACTCATGATTTGGAATTGGCAGCAGTAGTTCACACTCTAATGATATGGTGTCATTACTTGTATGGAAGTACATGCAAGGTTATGATGGATCATAAGAGTCTTAAGTACATTTTCACTCAAAAAGAGTTGAACATGAGACAACGAAGATGGCTTGAGTTGCTGAGGATTATGATTTAGAGATTCTGTATCATCCTGGAAAGCCGAAATTAGTTGTTGATGCTCTTAGCATAAAAATACCACAAGAGCATATGTTCGGTCACTTGACTGGCCAAACAGAGTTACACATAGAGCTAATAAGGTATGATTTTGAGGTATAGATTCAACGTTATCAAGGTAGATTAGGCGGTATAGAATGTCAACCAACCTTATTTGAGGAAGTACGATAGAAAAAGGAGACATGTTAGATGATTTTGGATTGAGACAAAGAGTGAGCCATGGAGAGGCATTTGGTTGTGTAGAGCATGTTTATGGTACATTGAGACTGCACGGTCGAATTTGTGTACCACGAGATGAGGAGTTGAGGAAGAAGATATTACGAGAGGCACATGCTAGACCTTACTCAATCCACCCAAGAGCTAGTAAGATGTACAAGGATCTAAGACAATATTACTGGTGGGATGGCATAAACCCTGATATAGCGAGATTTGTGGCAAAGGGTCAAGTATGTCAGCAGGTAAATATAGAGCACCAAAGACCAGGTGGAATGCTCCAACCACTTCCCATTCTAGAATCGAAGTGGGAGGACATTTCCATGGATTTTGTTACCGGACTGCGGATTAGTAGAGGACATGATACAATATGGGTTGATGTGGATAGACTGACGAAGAATGCTCGTATTCTACCCATTAGAGAGACTTGGCTAGTGAGTAAACTATAAGAGGTGTTCTTGAGATAGATAGTGAGATTGCATGGAGTGCCCAAGACAATTGTGTCTCACCGTGATGGGTATTTCACCTCTAATTTTTGGAAGCATGTACATAAAGCTTTAGGCACAAAGCTATACTTCACGACTGTTTACCACCCGTGGTCAGATGGCCAGTCTGAGAAGACAATACAGACTTTCGAGGATATGCTAAGTTCATGTCTGTTGGATTAGGGAGGAAACTAGTCTGACTATTTGGAGCTAGTGGAGTTTGAATATAGGAACAACTGTCATTCCTCGATTCAGATGGCACCCTATGAGGCTTTACATGGATGGAGATGCAGGAAACCTCTATGTTGGGACGATCCATCAAATGTTGTAGATGGAAGGCCTCAGATGATCCAAGAAACCGTGGAGAAGGTGGCTTTGATTCGAGAGCGCATGTTGACTGTGCAAAGTCACTAGAAATCTTACACGGACAAGTAATGAAGACCATTGAAATTTGAGGTAGGACCCCATGTTTGGTTAAGAGTGTCACCGACTCGCGGAGTTAGGAGGTTTGGGGTGCAAGGGAAGTTGAGTCCTCGGTACATCGGGCCGTTTGAGATTCTCGAAAGGGTAGGCGAGTTAGCCTACAAGATGGCAATACCACCAGCTTTAGATGGAGTTCATCCTATTTTTCATGTGTCACAGTTGAGGCAATATGTGCTGACCCTAGTCATAGACTCAACTTTGAGGAGTTGGTGGTTGAGCCAAATCACACTTTTCAAGAGCAGCCGATAGCAATCTTAGATAGATGAATGAAGAAGGTACTAAACAAGGAGATATCACTTGTGTTGACCCAGTGGGCTCAACGAGGAGTCGAGGACGCCACTTGGGAGACTGAGACAAGAATGATTGAGATCTACCCATAGTTGTACCCGGCAGTAGATGTTTTTGAGAATAAAAGTTAGGGGCATCGAGAGTTACAGTTTATAGCTAGATGTGACTATCTGTGTGCTTTGTTTTAATTAACATGTGTGCTTGACTTATTTGGTACCCAAAGTTGTACGCAATCCGACCTCTCATTTGCATTTACAAATAATTACGAAGCCTCGTTTGATCTTTTGATAATGAGAGCGAGATTAGCAAAAGAGGGGAAAAGTTTTGGCTGATGAAACAAAACTTTTTAGTTCTAAATAGAAAAAAATCCAGGCAAAGAAAAGGGGGAATTAGAACTTATTCTCTTTGAGAGGCCTCGCCTCAACTACGCATACAAGAGAATTCGGGGTTGAGCTTTTGGAATATTCGGGAATATTTTGATATTTTAATGTTTCACGAAATTCGTGTCGGGATTGGTTAGCTATTAAGTAATCTCGGGAAATCTTGTTTTTACCAAGATTTTATATATTAATTTTTTTCTAGTTGTCAATGTTATCCATTAGTTCGTTTCTTAGTCGTTAATTAAGTTGGGTTAAGTTTGTTTCTTAACCTTGAAGAAAGCTCGTATCTTAAGAATGAAGTATCTTAGCTAGGTTGTTCTTATCTATTTGGGTGAAAAAGTCAACAAGGGTTATCTTCTTCTTTATAAGATAGGATAAAAAGGGAGAAAAGGAAGGCTTTAGAAGCCACCATATACTTCTTCTCATTTTCGTCGCTCTTCCATCTCTTTCCCTCTCTCTTTTTGTCCACCATCACCATCTTGTCTTCATTCTTCTTAAACCAGTGAGGACTCCTGATTTGGATCCACAAAAGTGCCTTCCATGTGTTGGAGCAAACCGTTCTCCAAGTGGTGGTCCTTCGGTCTGTAAGCCATTAAAGGAACAACTCTTTGATCTTTGTAAGCTTCTTTCTCTTTTATACACTTTGTTGAGTTATATAGGGTCAAGGGTTGATGTATGGGATGTTAGGATGCTTGTTTATGGGTCGATATGGGACGGGTTGTAGTGGAACAAACCATGGTGGTCAGATGAATAAAAGTTGGGGGCATCGAGAGTTGCAGTTTATAGCTAGATGTGACTAACTGTGTGCTTTGTTTTAATTAACTTGTGTGCTTGACTTATTTGGTACCTAGAGTTGTACCCATTTCAGCCTCTCATTTGCATTTACAAAGAATTACGAAGCCTCGTTTGATCTTCTGATGATGAGACCGAGATTAGCAAAAGAGGGGAATAGTTTGGGCAGATGAAACAAAACTTTTTAGTTCTGAATAGAAAAAAATCCATGCAAAGAAAAGGGAGAATTAGAACTTATTCTGTTTGAGAGGCCTCACCTTATCTACGCATACAAGAGAATTCAGGGTTGAGCTTCTGGAATATTCGAGAATATTTTGATATTTTAATGTTTCACGAAATTCGTGCCGGGATTGGTTAGCTAATAATTAATCGCGGACAATCTTGTTTTTACCAAGATTTTATATTAAAAATTTTCTAGGTGTTTTGTTTTCAAGTTTGAGTGTGTTGTCTATAAGCTAGGTAAGGGGATGAGTTTTGGTGAATGTTTAGATTTTCCTAGATAATGATGGTTTAGATTTGTTAGTTTAGTGGCTGAATTATGGAGTTGTAGACGTTAGATTAATTAGATGTTTTGGTAAGCTTAATGGAAGGAATGGTATGATGTGTAAACTGATTTGAATGTCTTTAGATAGGTTATTTTGGAGTAATTTTGAGTAAGGTGTTGGTTGTGGGTTCAAAGATTATGTCTGTGTGAGTTGTCGGGTTAAGTTATCAAAGGTTAGAGAGATTTTGAGCCTTAAACATTTGTCGTATTCTTTTGAGCCTCAAACTTCATGTTATTTACAAGACCTTATATTCTTGTTTAGGAAATCGTTACGATAAGTCCGTGCTCCATTTGAGAGTTGAAATTCCAAATCAAGAGGTAAGTCGGTTATGACTTACATAGTTTCTATTCAATTCTTATTATATTTTGTGTCGTGCTCGTAAGATTGGTTTTGGGGAACTAGACCCTACTTGATTGTTTTACGAAACAAAGTGTTTACTTGTGTGTCATATGTGTTAAAAAGGATTTCAATGGGTTTTTCATCGGATGTGAAGTTTTCAAATGTTTTCTTTGTGTTGGTACTATTCTTGGCACGACCATGTGCGTATTCGTCGAGGAGGAAGTGATGGCTACGTATGGTTCTTGTGACAGAGAATCATGTCGCTCCAAAAGAAAAACTATCTGTGTTTTGAGCGAGTGCTCCAGTGAAGGCTTGACTCGAGGTTAGAAGTATTGATTTGTGAAGGGTGGGAGGTTGCGCCTTGGCACTTGGGCGTAGGTGATGCGACCTTGTTTGAGGACGCGACAAATCTTTGACTTGGCTCGAGTATTAGGTCTCGAAAGTAGGCGTAGCGGAAGACTTGGAAGTTCGAACCAACGTTGGATTGGATCGAACTTGGGACAATCGAACAAGAACACGAGGGTTTGAGAGCTTTTGAATGATAGAATCAAATGCGAAGAACTAGGATAAGTAATAGGAGAAACCCTCAACTAATTATCAAATCCAAAGTGTGCGTAAAAAGATAACAAGAGTTTAACTCCCCTTAAATAGGCAAGGCAACAAGAAACCCTAAACTAGATGCGGCGCACCTAGGGCTCGTACGCAGACGAGGCCCAGTGGAGCAAGGCCCATAAAAGGCTTCCAAAAATACTAAAACATAATTAGAAGTGTCTTAAGATAGTAAAAATACCACATAAAGCAATAAAATATAGATGTCCTTGGCCATCGACATCGAGGTGTCAAGACATGGCCAAGGCTCGGCGCGGCACGACGCTGGCGAGGCAGGAGCACGCGACACTACGTTGGCGCGACACTATGTTGGCGCGACGCTGAGGCGAGAACCTCATGTGACGACGCTGGCAAGCACCGAGATGCTTGAATCTGATGCGAAGGGCTCATCCGAGGAGGTCGGTACCGAGGCTGGTGCCAAGGTCGAGATGGTCGGTGCCGAGGTAGTGATGGTTGGTACCGATGCTTCGACATGAGGTTCTCCGAAGGCGAGGACGCACATGGTGATGTGTGATGGCGCAGTGAAGGGCGCGTCGTGACTAGCGGAGACGTGCAACACCAAGGACTTGGTTGCGGTCTCGATGGCACGGGCCTGGGCACGAGTGACCGGCCCGTTCGAGCGTAATGAGAATGCGTCGTCCTCCTGACGGGCGTCCAAAGACGGGGTCGCATTAGGGTTGATAAGTGCCATGGATTGGAACGGTGAATGAATGGTTATATTGTCGTGTATGAATGTGTGGATGTGGGATGTGAGGGTGTGTGTGTGATCAATTGGAAGTTAGGTATGGATTTATAATTTATGTGTGATTTGTTCTTCTGGACCTTGCATGTGCGTGTATTAGGAACTTGATTGGTTTCGAAAAGTCTTACCAATACCGTATGATTTCTAGTTTGGATTAGTATCTAACCATCCGGGGACTTGTTTTTTGTAGTTTCAGGTAAGGACAAGGGACCCATGATGGAACCTCGACAAAATGATGGATCGGGTCATTGAAGGTCGTGTCATTAGGGTCGGGTTCAGTTGGGTGATATGGTGGTTACTTATTTTTGTATCTTTTTGTATAATGTGTGGTTTTTATAAAGAAATGTTGGATGTTTTAGTTATATTTTTCTCGTCGTGCCCGAGTTGCAAGATCCAAGTGAACTCGTTGCAGACTAGCTTAAGTAGTACCTGGTGAGGTCTACTACTAAGTAGCACCCTGGTGTAAAGACGGGGTGTTACAACTTCTCCAACAAAACAAAGCACAAAGAGGGTAGGTGGATTTTTCATAATATAGGAGTAAAGCATGAGAAAAGTATAGGGCTCGTTTGGATTCGGTAATTGAAACAAAATAGTAGAGGATTTCCATTTCAGAGGAGAGGGGGTATTCCGGTTGAATTCTTCTAGCGAGCCACCCAGAAGCAGGGAAGAAGAAAGTGCTTGTTTATTTTTGGAAAAAAGAGAAATCCCGAATAGAGTAGTAGTTCCCCTTTTCCTTGAAACCATTGCCCGCCAAAAAAGGGAGTGAGAGAAGAGGGCCAAGTGGGTGTGCTAAGGGTGCTAGGTGGAATAGTCGAAAGCTCCGTGTGGTGATCTCTGTTGTTGCCATTGTTGTCCACCAGACCACTGAAATAAAACGAACGGAAGAAGTTGTGGGCACTCACAAGGGCAAGGAGGCAATTGACAGACTTCTAAGCCTAAGAAAATTTAAAGCATTTAGGCTTATGGCCCAACTGAAGGCGAGAATGGGTTGGTCGGTCCAAAAACATAAAAGGGATAAATTAGACTAGCTTGCTAAAGTGTTAAATATCAAAGACACTTGTACAAATCGATTTTTAAGGTCTCCAAAATTTCCTGTTCTCGATTTTGCTCGTAAAATTCCTTAAATTTTTTTTATAAGTATTTAATCGTTAAAAGGAAAAATAAATTTAACGCTACAATATGTCTTATGTATTAGGCCGATTAACCGAAAACCACCCATATAATAAAGTATATTGCCGAAAACCACCCATTTCATTTAAAATTACTTAAAACCACCCTTATATATTGCCCCGTTAGTAAGTAACCACCTACTGTCAAGATTCCGTTATATTATGGTTACAATAATAGAAATGATTTTTTTTTCTTTTATTCTATTTATTTGAATTTTAAAAACTAATTTAAAATAAAGAATATTAACAAAACTAAATGAAAAAAAAGATTAAAACAAATTAAAATCCCAACTCCTTTCCACTTGCTTTGTTATCTATGCTTCCTAGATTTGCAAATCTCCAAACCTAAATCCCTCGGCTTCCATGAAGACCTGTAGCCGAAAATCCCTCTCTAAGGTTAGACAATGGTGCTAAAGATGGAAATCTAAGCTAAATCCCTAAATTAATTTGGGTTTATAGCTAGTAAAATCGGGTCTAGAAAAGTTAGATATTTTTTTTTCAGATCTAATGAGATAGTGGGAGAGGGGGATAGATCATAGGGAAGGTGATGATGTGGGTTGCAAATCTAACATTTGGTGTTGTGAGTGGCGGCATGGAGTCGCGAAGTGGGTGGAAGACAGTCGCGAGCGAGATAGAGCGCACAACATAAATCTAGGCTCGTGCTATTCGGTTCGAACGACGGCGGAGCGACTCAAGGCCGCTAATATTGCAGATCTGGGCTTGTGATGTCCGGTGGCTTGGTGATGGGGAAGAGGCGGCGGGATAAGTATTGATCCAACTCCTCACTTTCATCATTTTGTCTTTCATTATAGATCTGATGGGTATGGCTATGAATTGATTTGTTCTTCAGACCCAAAAAAAAATGAATTGATTTGTTCTTCTAAAATTTGTTCGGGTTGGTATTTGTGGTGCATTATTTGGGTTTTTACAAATTTGTTTTTAGTTTAGATTGGTTTGTTTTAATTTATTTTACTTTTTTATTTTTATGGCCTGAATTTCATTATAATATAGTAAAAATTGAGAGGTAAAGCTGTAATTTGATAAATTTAACCGATAGTTGACAGACGTTAGGGAGTGGGTGGTCATCTAATAACGGAAATGGTTATATAATTTAAAATGAAATGGGTGGTTTTCGACAATGTAGCTTATTATATGGGTGGTTTTCGATCAATTGGCTTATATATTATTAAGACTTAGCAATATGAGATTAAAATTACTCAAAATTGCGTATATTACACCCTAAGTCACGATCAGGGGAATAATGGCATGCCCAAACCAAGTTCCTAAATAGTGTTCAACGCTACAACCGTCAAGGCATTAAGAAACTTGATCCAACGAACAATGCGGGGCACGGCCCCATCAACTTTCCCTAAAAAACAAGCACAATTGGGGGTGACCAGACTATGAACAGAAGGGTGAATAACACCCATACCCCGCCCCCGGTAGATAGGTGAACCTTCTCAAGGGCGCTCAAGACTTTCACGTGAATGAGGCCCGATTTCTATGACGGTACTAGAGAAAGGTTGTTGAGAAATATTAAGTACACTGAAGCTGAGAAGGTGCATGTTGCCACTCTCCCACGTCAATGAGCTCGATTGTAATCCAGTGGTAAAACTACATCACCTTGACGCTATAGTGCAACTCACTCAAGACAACTCACGTAAGAGAAATATATGGGGAGCTTTGTTGATGTAACGAATGTACTTAGTTGCGTTGCAAGTCATTCATAGGCTTAAGAAGCAATACGATGGAAGAGAGCAAACAAGAGAGTTTTTCTCTTCCCACGGCCCAATGTTCAGATAGTTACTCTAGACTAGCCATCGAAAAGAATGAAAATAAAGTAATTCACCTAATTTTCTGAATCAATCCCAGAAAATAATGCATACTAGTATACTACTGATACAGGCAAATCCATATTTTTGTAGAATCAATATTAAAGGAGTTAAATTGTAATATTATCTAGTAAGTGGATTATAAACGTGAAATCTGTAAAATAGGTTGTTAGAGTTATACATGCAGTCGAGAGAAGAGAGGAAAAACTAATCAAATCAATTGTAATCGTTCTTCTTTCTTTCAATAAGAAACTTCCATTGATTTTTGATCAAGAAGAAACGAGTTTTCTTGTGTATTGATCAAGAAATAAAAATTCAAGTTACATTTCTGACTTGTTTGACTATTTATACTAGAGCTAGAAAGTCATGTACAAATCACGTGATTATTCTTATAAAACTCTCTACAGGATACAAACCCACATCTAACCTACAAATTTACAAATTTAAAAATTTATTGAAGGACAAAAAATACAAATTTACAAGTAGGTTAGATTTGTATTTTTTTTCATTCAATACATTGCTTTTTAGCATTCAATTATTCTATTGCCTTTATATTATACAACCTGCAGATTTAGTGTTATATAAATTATATACACACTTGACATTTGTCTTATGATCTTGCCCACTTAATATTGGAGTACTTAATACCTATTCACCTTATTAGCATATTTAATAGGATTTCAAAGTGTGTAAATTAACTAATGCCTTATTAGCTTTAGGCTGTTCATATACTATATAGATTTAGTACATCGCTAGTCACGTTACTTTATTAGCCTTAACCTTTTTATATCCCATAAAAACTTAATATTTTCATATCCCATACAAACTTAATATTATAAATATCATATAGACTTGCCACATGTCCATAATATACTTTTTATATAAACTTAATCTAAACCTTTTAACCTTCCCAACATAATATTTACTTAATATTGATAATTGATGATGATATTGATAATCCTTATTGGCCTAACAAAATGAATACACATTAGAAACAAAATGAATGCAAAGAAACGTTACTATCTTCCATTCTATCTTCCAAATTATACTCATACTTATTATTATTATCTTTCATTGTAAAAGACGTTATACTCTTACAAATTAACACATTAGTATCTTCCATTCCATCTTTCAAATGCAAAAAACACGTTACTACTTTCAAATTCAAATTGCCTTGACCACATTAAGTTTTAGATTATACGTCAATATTTAATTTTTTATCACATTAATTTTTTTCATTAAAAACTTTCAATATTCCATTCCATGCTCACAAGCACTATAAATTTGAGTTCAACTATTTGGGAGTTCATAAGCTTTTTCCACCAAATCAAAAGAACAATCTCACTATAAGAGTGTACTATATGACCTCCCCTACGATTCCCCAAAATGATTCCACTAGCGAATCAAAGGTGGCTATAATGGTAATTCATCTTTAACCATCAAATTATCCTATATTCTTCTAAATTAGTATGATTATACATTACCATTATTATAGGAAAAGAAAGACGCTTCCAAACACATTCCGAACTTATGTGAAGGAATCCAATGTGAAATACAAGTTATGGTATGTCAGATATGGGATGTGAGTATGTGACAAACCCATTTGGAAGATACCTAAGCACGGATTTCATTGTTTCGGATGCTAAGGTATATTCATATATATTAATACTATTCCAATAATGTGGTATGTCTCATTTTTTAAATCTAACATACACTGCACTTTCAAATATAGGGAAATATTATAGAGTGCATTATAAAGAGTAATATTTCTCATCGCTTCGTTCACAATCTTCAGGAAGGGAAAATATACACCCTAAAAAACTTCAATGTAGTGCCTAATATACAAACATATCAAGTTTGCAAGGGAAATGTTTTTATGGTTCAACTTGAAGGCAATTCTACTCTTAACAAGGTTGAATGTGAGCTTGAAGGATTTGTTCGATACCCTTTTCAACTCACTACAATTGATGACATTACATTAAATGGAAGTACTTTTTTTATTGGTAAGTTAGGCTAATATACAATATCCACTAAGTCCTATGAATTTTTAAAATTTTATAATGAGTTTAATCAACAAACATAAAAGTTACAAATTCTTCTATTTACCAATTAATTCTAGGGGTGAAAAATATCATTATATCTCTAATTTCGATCTTGTAAAACATTATATGGTGGTGGTGGTGGTGGTGGTGGGAGGTAATACACCAAAACTTGAAGGATATTTGAACAATTAATCTATATGTAAATAAATTAATTATAGACATTCGAAAAAAATAATTTGTGATGATATATTAGAAGAATGGATATAAGTCATATAACATTTGCTTGCAATGTTAATTAGTAGGAAGTCAAGCTTACCAAATATGAGAAGATACCATTGTCTTTGTTTCTCCACATATAAAAATGATAAAAATTGTTTGAATATGCTCTCTATTTTTTTCTATAAAATTAACAAATTATCTCCACTTATGTATGGTTCAAAAGTTATATTTTACAACATGATCAAATAAATTTACCTAGAAAAATAACAAATTAAGTATATACAAAAACATTTAATATGATATTTTATTGGAATATTATGTCATAGTCTTTTTGTCTTCCACGCATAATATAATCCTTTTGTTTTTATTATTTAAAGTTAAATGGATATTAATAAAATAGTAGTATAACACTAATTGAATGTCAATTATGAGTACATGTGGTAGTTATATGTGAAAAATATATACAACTTCAAGAACTTCATTGGTGGAATATAATATTTGCAAAAACTAAGTACGAAAACACGTAAAAAAAATTTAAACAGAATAATTGACAGGTGCAAACGCAGGAGCATACACTTCTAGTAGTCAGTAAAAGAGGATTCCAACTTGAGCCTTATTTTTACTCTCTAGAGTGATCCTAATTTTTATCATAGAAAATTCTTTAGTCTGGAATTGTTAGCAGGTTTAACAATCAAATTTATATGGGTTCAAGGATTTTCAATGTAAAATCCTAGTGTTTCGTGCATATTCATGGTTGGAAAGAGGTCATACATGATGAGTTACTTGAAGATAGTGATTGTGTGGGGGTGGTTCTACTGCACCACTGGAAGCATTGAGACTGCAACATGTTGTCTTGTCGATTTGGTTTGATCTTATTGGGAAGCTTGTTGCTAGATTATATCCGCTGGATTGTATCAAAGAGTAATTGCCTATTCAACGATGCTTCAAGGGTAAGTTTTTATTACAGTTGCTGAATATTACTTGTGATAGGAAATTATTGATACAGGGAAGTGTCATTTGTTCATACTTTGTAGAATCAATATTAAAGGAGACTACAAATTATTGGGAAGTTTGAATGACAATACAAATTCAGAACTTCTGGCCTACTGTGATGCCGATTGGGCCACCTGCCCCCATTCCCGGAAATCCGTAAGTGGTTTTGTAATTCTCTTTGGAGGAAACCTGATTTCGTGGAAATCTAAAAAGCAGCAGAGTGTCTCCCTCTCTTCAGCTGAAGCGGAGTATAGGTCTCTACGAAGAGTATGTGCGGAACTGGCATGGTTAAGTCGACTACTCCATGATTTTGGGATTGAAGATGTTACCCCCATTCCAGTCAAGTGTGACAATCAAGTCGCCATATATATAGCCCGCAATCTCGTTTTCCACGAAAGAACAAAACACATCGAGCTCGATTGCCATTTTGCTCGAGAAAAACTCCTTGAGGGCTTCATATCGTTGTCACATGTTCCAACCAAAGCTCAACTCGCGGACTTCCTCACCAAGTCTTTACCCGGCTCCCATCTGCAAGAGATTCTTCCCAAGGTGGGGATGATCAACCCTCCTCCACCTTGAAGGGGGGTATTGGGATTATATTTCAATTTTGTCTTCTTGTTCCTCTGCCATTTGCCCAACTGGTTACCTGCGTGTACCACTAGTGGGATGGCATTTTGGTTACGTTTGTGTGCTCCCCATCGTGGCCTACGTGGCACCCTTGGGTCACACTTCTTAAACCCTTGTAACGGATCTTTCTATCAATACACAGAATAGCCCTTTCTCCAAGCTTTCTCTCATGGCTTCCAAAAGCCTTATCTTTTCCGCAATATAGCAACAGATATATGCAGTCGATAGAGGAGAGCAAAAACTAATCAGATCAATTGTAATCTTTCTTCTATCTTACAATAAAAAAAACTTCATTTATTGTCGATCAAGAAGATCGATAACTATGGTTTCGAAATTGTTGTTCATCAAAAAAACATCAGTTTCCTCTTATGTTTTCTTCTCTAATTCCAATAGATCACTCTTCACATTCCAAGATACAGATTTACTGTATCAACTGCTTGATTGCAAAATACACATACCAGCTTTAAGCAACAAGGAATGTTCATCTCCCGAGTCTAGGTTTATTGCTAGATAAAAAGAATGCCAGATTTCAAAGGAGCAACGAGCATACATATAATAAAACAAGGAGGGAGGCCAAAAAGGCTCAAATCATCCAAACACTATTCTCTCTCTAACCTGAGAAAACCAAAACACATTAATATGACCAAAAAACATACAGGATTAAGCAGACACAATATCAGCCCCCTTTGCACTTGTCTTGGTATCCATGTTGTTGTAGAAGAGTTCCAGAACATCCACATTGTTTCTGATAAAGTTAGGGCAAATCGCAAGCAAAGACTGTGCATCGCCCGATTTTCCTGCCTTAAAATAAGCTTCAAACACACGAAGGACCACCGATGTGGATGGGAACTTGTTGTTAGTCATCCTCTTGAAGAAAGCATGGGCATCTTGGACATTTCCACCACGCTTTGATGAAAAGAACTCGACAAAAGGATCTATGTAAGGAGGAAAGCCATCACCTTTCATCAAGCCGACAAGGTCCAAGGCCTCGTTGAAGCACCCTCTTCGACCCAGGAGTTGACCGATCACCATCTTGTATGTGGTGTGCTTGGGCTTTACCCCCTTCTCTTTCACTAGGTTGGTCAGAATTCTGCTCGCTTCAGCAGCTTTGCCTTGACGGCAATACCCGTCTATTAGCGTTTCCATATCATGCCCAGTCGCTACAGCTGCTGACTTTTTAAAGCACTCAGCCGCCTTGTCAAGATTGCCTGCTAAGCAGTGCCCTCTAAATGCAGAGATCAAAGTGTTATGATCATTTCCGTCCTGATCCAGAATATAGGATTCAGTGGCCTCTTTATTCTTTCCAGACCGAGAGAGGCGAAACCCAATATTACCTTTGACCCTAGTGCTAGGTTCAAGACCAGCTTCCCGCATAGCATCAATGATCAAGCGGCTCTTATCTAATCTGCCAACACTGGCAAGAGATTTCAGAACGGAATTCACAGTGGAATCCGGCATTTCGTTGCCACTTTCAGCAACAATCTTCACAGCTTTGGAGAACAGATCCGTGTCAAGCTCCTTAGCAGCCGCAATTTTCCTCAGAAGGAAGGTGCAATCTTTGATTGAAGGCTTGTTTGGACCGTTGTTCATCATTGCAACTTCATACAGATCAACACAATCCTTCAGCATCTTCCTCTTACAGAATCTATCCAAGACTTTTACAAAAGTCTCCATCTGCAATTCGTAACCTGCACTTCTCATCTCACCGACAACATTCCAAAACCGATCAACATAATCTTCTCTGCCCAGAACTAAAGCCATGGCATTGTAAGTGTGCTCATCATGTTTAAGCAAACCACTCTCATCAACCCACCTGAAGAATATAAGAGCCTTCGTCGGCTCGATAGCGAGACTCTCCACAGCCATTTTAACCACATCACTAGAGAATTCGACACCAAGTTCCCTGATTTTGCTTTCGACATCCTGCCCCCAAACGGCGGGCCTAATAATCTTACTAATCATGCCTGAAATGACTTCAGCAGAGTCCTCCGGTTTTCTGTGATTAAACAATGCTTTCAACCTCTGCAAATCGCTCTTCAACCCTTCCTTCTCAAATTTCTCAAACACACAATCGTAAGCTCCTTTCTTTACTCCGTATCCTTTCTTCCTCATACTCTCAACCATAACCCAAAATTCGTTGACAAACCCATTCGAACCCAGAATCCCAACCATAAGGTTGTATGAATTGGAGCTCAGTCTCTCGCTCTCTCTCTCCAGAATCCAGTTGAAGAACTTAACCGCAACGGTTGGATTCGATTTCAGATTCTTCAATACCTCCAACACAAAATCATGGCTAATAACAATATTGTTCGAAACTAATTGTAGCGTAATCTCATCCCCAGAGATCGATTTCGAGAAAATGTCTATTATTGTAGAATGATCCAAAACGTTGGTTCCAGCAGCAGGACCAGATGAGAAGTAGCGAAGTGTGGATAGATTTGGATAGATGGTGTGGAGCGAAAATGATGAGGGAATTGGAGTAGGGGAGAGGTAGGAGCATACCTGGTTACCGTAGTTGTTGAAAGATACGAGAGGTCTGGAAATGGCGGGTGGTGCTGAAAGAAGGGAATGACGGCTGCGGTGTCGGAGAAGGAGACGCCATTGATTCCTCATTTCAACTCTGTTCCGTTTAGGGTTTTTGGACGAGAGAAGAGGGGAATGGCAGATATGTTTTATAATGGCCTAAAACATACACGGCTATACTTCGCAAACTAGTTGATGTCTCGGGCAAGGCCCAGGGGCTTTTTAACATATAAGAGCCCGATTTAGGTGCGAATGAGCGTTTATGTGCGAAATAAGAAAGAACAAGAGCAGTTGGATCAAGAAAAATCAAAGGCGCTGATTATTTTACTTAAAAATGGGAAAAAAAACGACACGGGCGAATTTTTGGCGAATTATTCGCATATTTTTGAAAAAAGCGGAAATAGGACACGCGCCCAGATTGTTCATCGAAAATGTGGATTTGTTCATCAGTACTGTGGATTTGTTCATCAATACTACAGATTTGTTCATCGACAATGTGGATTTGTTCATCAACACTTTGGCATATTTGTTCATTGGTTTTGACATATTTGTTCATCGGTTTGTGCATATTTGTTCATTAGTAACATCAATTTGTTCATTGTTTTATGCATATTTGTTCATTGATACATGCATATTTTTTTCATTGTTATATTCATATTTGTTCATTGGTTTTGGCATATTTGTTCATCGGTTTGTGCATATTTGTTCATCGGTTTATATGATGAAACCCGATATAATGCGCGCTATAAACGGGAATTAAATAAATACTAACTCTCGGGATTCGTACAACCGAACGGTTTTCGTACGTGGATTATTCCTCCTCCCCACCACTCAGCCGGTTGTTTTTGTGCTCTTTACGAATAAAGCCTTTAGACCTTATACCGTTTATAGCGCGATCTCACTCGGAGATCAAACACGTCGAGCTTTGGCAAACGAGATAGTTCTCGAGCCAGAGAGGATTTTCGACCCTTTTTACTATCTCATTCTTCTTCAATATATAGCAAATGAAATTAGGCCGTTAGCCTAATTGGCCGATGTGGGACGAGATTACTGAGAATGGCGTTGGACTTTGTTGAATTTGCCCACCAAGCCAACGTGGAATTAACACATGCAGGGACTAAAAAGATGTATGAGAATTGTGCACATAGCCAACCGGTTTTGTTGACTATTCACAAGAAGCTTTGCGTGATTTTGTTAATGGGCCGTGATGATTATTTGGACAGAAATGGCCCATTAATCCAAGCTTATGTAATTTTTAATTCTTGCCCAAATGTACATGCACGAGACCAAAAGCACACAGAGTGTATTCATACACATCCTTATACATATTGTTGTGTTTGAGTGCATATATATATCATTTTAGACACGTATACGCAACGCGGTCTGTTATCTCTTTCTTATATTCTAATCTGCCTTTTATTACTTAGCGGTTATTTCGCGCACCATCACAACCCCTTGGCCCGGTGTACTCGTTCCACGAGGGCAACGAGACAATAATAGGTGCGCCGGTCGAGTTCCAAGCGCGGGTGCTTATCGACTTTATGCGATGCGATCTAAACACGAGATCAAGTAGGGTGAGCACACTTGCTAAGGCAGTTAGGAACTCGTTTCTTTAGAGAGTTGGGACCTCGTCCCCTTAGAGAGTTAGCGAACCTCGTTCGCTTAAAGATTTAGGACCTCGTCCTTTTGAGAATTAGTGAACCTCGTTCGCTTAGAGAGTTGGGACCTCGTCCTTTTGAGAATTAGCGAACCTCGTTCGCTTAGAGAGTTAGGACCTCGTCCTTTTGAGAATTAGCGAACCTCGTTCACTTTAGAGAGTTGGGACCTCGTCCCTCTAGAGAGTTTAGTGAACCTCATCCATAAGAGAGTTTGGACCTCGTCCATAGAGAGTTTGGACCTCGTTCGCTTGAGAGTTTGGACCTCGTCCATAGAGAATCTGGACCTCGTCCATAGATAGTCTGGACCTCATCCATAGAGAGTTTGGACCTCGTCCATAGAGAGTCTGGACCTCGTCCATAAGAGAGTTTGGACCTCGTCCATAGAGAGTTAGCGATCCTCGTTCGCTTAGAGAATTTCCAACCCCAAGCGGGGAGCGAGGGGTCGATTAGCGCACTTTTCGAGAATCTCCAACCCCAAGCGGGAAGCGAGGGGTGGGTTAGCGCACTTTTTGAGAATCTCCAACCCCAAGCGGGAAGCGAGGGGTGGAATAGCGCACTTTTCGAGAGTCTCCGACCCCAAGCGGGAAGCGAGGGTGGATTAGCGCACTTTTCGAGAATCTCCAACCCCATTCGGGAAGCGAGGGTGGATTAGCGCACTTTTCGAGAATCTCCAACCCCAAGCTGGAAGCGAGGGGTGGAATAGCGCACTTAGAACCGAGAGTCTCCGATCCCAAGCGGGAAGCGAGGGGTGAATTAGCACACTTTTCGAGAATCTCCAACCCCAGGACTTGAGCATATATAACGAGTATAATTAATTTGCTAGTCCAGTTTACAAGGTTTACCTCATTCCGCGAGTATGCATCGCGGGATTTTCCGCACATGAATGGAGGTTATGGACATGCGTGATGTAGATTAAGCCATGCCACAGGCTGGCTTGGATGAATTTAGTTGCCTTGCATCCATTTCGAGTTGCTCTACCTCCGAGCAAAATTTAAATGGGCTAACAACCCATTCACCAAATATGGGCCCTATTTAATTACAAATCCCAGATCACATGCGAATTTTGCACTACACTGTACGTCGCACATGAGGCTTTATATTGTCCATTTAAAACATATGAGATTATAGCATGTATGCATGTAATTAATATCAGAACATCATTAAAGAGTCATGCAATCCTGCCATCCATGCATCTATTATTTTTAGGCAACTCAAACATGATTTTTATGCCACTCAACCATGATTTGTTTTATGCCATTCTTCCAATACGCCCCATCATTTATTCTTATTTCCACAATTTAATGCATATGCTTTAAAGAAGTCTATGCCACCGTACGATACGAGGTTGTTTATATCACTCATGCATATATATAACGAGATTGTTCACGAGTATAGCATGCACGTATATAACGAGATTTCTATGCCACTCATGCATACACATAACGAGGTTGTTCACGAGTATAGCGTAGCATGCATAAATATATATAACGAGATTGTTCATAATAGTATGCACGTATATAATACGAGGTTTTTATGCCACTCATGCATACACATAACAAGGTTGTTCGTGAGTATGGCACGTATATACCGAGTATCATTAATTAGCGAGTCAAATTCTCAAGGATTACCTCGTTCCACGATTATGCAACGGGAGACTTGCAAGCTTCGTTGCAAATGGCACGTTAACTTGGATTTGGCCCAAATAAAGGGTTGGCCCAACAAGTGAGTCTAGTCCAATAAATGATTCTCTCACCGTGTTTAGCAAATCAAAGACCACGTTTGAACAAAAAGATCCACGTCCAACCTCGACATGCATGAATTCGAACACGCGTCTCCATAAATGAGAGTGTGTGTGCCCATGTATGAGACACGCCAACCCTGCCGCCCTAGGCCACACATATAATAAAGCCTTGCCATGCCTAGCACCATGCATGGAATCCGTGTTATGAATTAACGGCATGCCTAGCCCGACTATAAGAACGAGATGCCTGGCTGCGAGGTGCCTAGCCGAGGTGCATGCCCGAGGTGTAGAAGCTCACAACACATTGCTTGAGTATGAGCCAGGCGACTCCGCCCGAAGAATGAACATCGCGCCGACACCCGAGCCGAGAGCAACCCAAGAATCGACTTCTCATGCCATATACATATGAGGAGAATCGTGGAAATAAACCACGTACCTCGAAGGAAACATAAAAGCCCTGCGAGGTTTGGCCGAGGTGGAGACCGCGTTTGTAGGCCGAAGATGATCGTGGAGATTACACCATGATGTAGAAGCCTCACATGCCCATGGATATTTGACGACCAGCCTCAAAGAGGGAGCCCGCACCGAGGACCTCGCAACCCAAACCCACACGGTCAAGACACCGCTCTCCGAGGTAGGCACGCCGACCGAAAGCTGATGCAAAGATTCGCGCGAGGACGCGAGGGCGCGCCAACGAGGTGCCAACAAATACTGCGAGGTACCGCCGCCCCAAGCGTCGAGGACGGTCATGGAGAACCAGCGTGCCCATGAAATTCCCGAGGCATAGAATCTCGCGACACTCGATGACTCGGTGCCGAGGCGAAGGCTCACACAGATTGAGATGGAGCGGTGTCTTGGCATGGAGGAGACGTCGAGTGTTGCTCGTGTGAGGAGCCAACATAGCTAGTCTATCACATACCTCGTTGACCAGCCCCACAAAAGAAACGCATGGACCCACTTGAAGACCATAGGATTACCTCGCTTATTGACCTACAAGTGAACCTCGCATGATTTGTTTTCAAAAGATCTCGTCACTCACACCGCCATAACCTCGGCCATGCCTGCAAAAGACCCCGCATCTCACACCGCCATGACCTCGGCCATTAGCCACGTCCTCACTTGTTTGGACCCCGCTTGGAACCTCGCTTGTAACTTTGCTTGTTGGCTACGATCCAACCTCGCTTGTTTGGCCATATATATAATATATCTGCCATGATGGAACGGAGGGGAGAGGACGTGCTTATTTGATTGTGACCCGAGAGTAGGTCGGATAGGGAGAGCAAGTCCCCACGGACGGCGCCAGTGATGAAACCCGATATAATGCGCGCTATAAACGGGAATTAAATAAATACTAACTCTCGGGATTCGTACAACTGAACGGTTTTCGTACGTGGATTATTCCTCGTCCCCAACCCCTCAGCCGGTTGTTTTTGTGCTCTTTACGAATAAAGCCTTTAGACCTTATACCGTTTATAGCGCGATCTCACTCGGAGATCAAACACGTCGAGCTTTGGCAAACGAGATAGTTCTCGAGCCAGAGAGGATTTTCGACCCTTTTTACTATCTCATTCTTCTTAAATATATAGCAAATGAAATTAGGCCGTTAGCCTAATTGGCCGATGTGGGACGAGATTATGAGAATGGCGTTGGACTTTGTTGAATTTGCCCACCAAGCCAACGTGGAATTAACACATGCAGGGACTAAAAAGATGTATGAGAATTGTGCACATAGCCAACCGGTTTTGTTGACTATTCACAAAAAGCTTTGCGTGATTTTGTTAATGGGCCGTGATGATTATTTGGACAGAAATGGCCCATTAATCCAAGCTTATGTAATTTTGAATTCTTGCCCAAATGTACATGCACGAGACCAAATGCACACAGAGTGTATTCATACACATCCTTATACATATTGTTGTGTTTGAGTGCATATATATATCATTTTAGACACGTATACGCAACGCGGTCTGTTATCTCTTTCTTATATTCTAATCTGCCTTTTATTACTTAGCGGTTATTTCGCGCACCATCATTATACATATTTGTTCATTGCCTTTTCATATAATTGTTCATTGCTAAATGCATGTTTGTTCATTAGTAACCTTTTAACATACACCATATTATTACAAAGTCAGATTTTTTATCTATTATTCTTTGTATTCAAGTTTCTAAATCAAACTTATCTTGTTTAGGTACTATATTGAGCACTTCATTCGTATTGACAAGTTAGCCTTAAAGCACTTCATTTGTATTATCCTTTGCATTCAAGATAGCCTTAAAAACACAAAATAAATACAAAAAATGCACAAATAGATAGTCCTAAATGTACAAGTTGATGATATTAATAGTCCTAAATGTACAAATTGATGGTATTGACACATAAAAGTAAGTATATTTCTATTCACAAATAGGATATATCAATGAACAAACAAGGTTATATCAATGTACAAATAGAAGTATATCAATAAACAAATATGGGTATATCAATGAACAAATAATGGTTTATCAATGAACAAACAAGGTTATATCAATGAACAAATATTGGTATATCGAAACTAATTATATGTACATCAAAAACTATATAATATTGTATTCATACACATAAATAAGGTTAAAAAATAAAATTCAAAATTCAAAAAATTCAAAATCGATGAACATTGTTATCAAAAACTCAATGCACAAATAGTTAGTATTGATGAACAATTGGTCAATATTGATGAACAAATCGCCAGTTTTGATGAACAAATTGGACGAGTCTCGTAAAAACGTATTTTTCGAAAAATTTGTGAATAATACGGGAAAAATTCATCCGCGCCGTATTTTATTGAAAAATACGTGAATAATACGGGAAAAATTCGCTCGTGCCGTATTTTATTTGTTTTAATGAATGTTTAATCAAGGACGTTGATTTTTTGGAAGGAACGAACGAGATTTATTCTCAATTCTCACCTGGGCGCCCATTTGCACGGAACTCTTCCCCTACATATAATATACGTTTATAATTTGTATAGTGAAAAAATAATAATTCAAATAATGAAACTAATAATTGCATATATATAATTTATTTTAATTATTCTAATATATTTAATTTTAAAAATATATTAAACAAGATTTTATCATTAAAAATATTATTTACTTGTAATATCATTTTCATAATTATAAAAATTAATGATCTAATCAACCCATAAATTTTAACCTGCAAGAAAACCCCAAATAATTGATCTAATCAACCCATAAATTAACAACATGAATCTATATTCGATAACCCGAAATGACCGAACCACAACTTGAACGAATTAATATGATTAATTAATTTAATGTTAAGGGATCATTAATTTTTATTTATTTATTTAGGGATCCGTAATCTAAAAAATCAACATACTTATATATAGAAAATTTGAATAGTTGTCATACTTTTAAATAGAAAATTAATATTAAAAATCTGAAAATTAATTAAAAAAATATGTAATTAAAAATATGGTTCATATTAATTGAAACGTTGACATATTTATTAATGGAAAATAAATATAAAAAGAACCTATAACTAATTATATGCTGATTGAGATATATTTAATTTTAAATTTTAGAATAATACGAACGTTGCCTATCATATACATATGAGGACAATCGTGGAAATAAACCACGTACCTCGAAGGAAACATAAAAGCCCTGCGAGGTTTGGCCGAGGTGGAGACCGCGTTTGTAAGCCGAAGATGATCGTGGAGATTACACCATGATGTAGAAGCCTCACATGCCCATGGATATTTGCCGACCAGCCTCAAAGAGGGAGCCCGCACCGAGGACCTCGCAACCCAAACCCACACGGTCAAGACACCGCTCTCCGAGGTAGGCACGCCGACCGAAAGCTGATGCAAAGATTCGCGCGAGGACGCGAGGGTGCGCCAACGAGGTGCCAACAAATACTGCGAGGTACCGCCACCCCAAGCGTCGAGGACGGTCATGGAAAACCAACTGTTTGAGCCAAAATTTACCAAAGGTAGAACCTTGGCTTAGATCGGGCCTTGATCGAATGAACTAAGAAGAATATGAACGAAGGTGTGTGTTTTATTGATGTAGAAATCAGAGGAAATTGTGTGAATCAAGCGTCCATCCAACGTCCCCTCCCCTAAGGGTTACAATAGCTTATATAGCCCTTAGAGCATATTCTATCCTAATCAAAGATATAATCTTATCTCTAACTAACAAATATTTGCTTATCTCTATCTTATAATGAATACAATCTGGAGAAGAATCCATCTTGTAACAAACATATCTCGGACCCTCTCTCCTCCAACCGACTTAGTTGATCCCGAAAATCTTCCGTAACTCTGTATGCGTTGGAGATTCTCTGTCTATGGCGCAACGCTTCGTCACCTAAAATCTGGGTCTAACAATACCCCTAAATGCAATTTCAAAATTTAAATTCAAATTTCGAAAATTGCATTTAAGCTTGATAAGACGTTTCAGAGATTGCCTTGGAAGACGGGATTTGATTCTGCCGTTTCTCTTTAATGACCCGATAGACTATTTGTGATTCTCATCATTATCTAACCCAACGCTTCCTTTCCTTCTCAATTCCTGCTTTCGTCTTCTCAGGTAATATTTCTTCTTCCTCATCTCTAGCTTTTTCCTACTTCAGCCTCCATGGCCAAAGCTTCGACTTTCGTTTCTTCTTCATCCCTGGGTCCCCAAGACCTTCATCGCTGTGATATGACGTCGGAGGAGATCGCCGATTGGATCTCCTTTGGTGGCTTCCCGGAGGGGACCCGTTTCCACGCCCCGATTGTCGAATTCATTGATTGGGTTCGGCCAGGGTGGATCTGCTTTCTTGATTACCCCTTCTCTTTAGGTTTAAAATTTCCTTTCTCCCCTTTCATTCGGGAATTCATCCAAACCCTAAAGGTTTCTCCATGCCAAATCCTTCCGACCACTTGGCACACCCTTGCCCGAATCGATGAGCTTGCTACAGAGAGGGGTTTGGAGATGACCATGGGAGAACTTCTCTTGGCATATAAAATTGTTCCTCAGAGGGCGGGTCGCATCACCTTGCATGCTAGGGACGCAAAAAACCCCCTTATTCCCAAACTGAAAATTTCCTCTCGGAGCTGGCAATCCTGATTCTTCTTCGTTGAAAAAGTGTCTTTAGGCGATCTTGATGACGAAGTGAAAGACGTCTTTCGAGATGAATGGAACACATCTCGTAAGACGATCTGATCTTCTTTATTTAAACCTCTTTTTTGCATATTCTGGTCTTCATGTCCTCATATCTGTCTTTCTTGTGCAGTACCGGTGGGAATCAACTCCAAGAGCACGGATACGGGTGTGTGTCGACGCCTTCTAAAGATCAAGCCTGAAAAGCAAAAGCCCAAGAAGATCTGTCCTGACCCAGCGGGTAGTGGTGAAGACGAAGAATCTCCAAGATCCGACGAATACAAGACTGAAACAGAAGTCACTCCCCTGTCCTCTGACATGATGAGTTCGTCCAAGAAGAAATCAGGTTTATTCTTAGCTTCTTCTACTTTTCATGTGTTTGATTTCTTCAGAAATTATATTTATTTTTTTTAAAAAAAATTTGTGTCTTCTTTTCTCAATGCGGCTAAAAAACTTCCGCAGGCGCTATCGTGGACACCTCTGCCGCAGCAATGGTTCGTCGGCTGAGATCTGGCGGGGTCAGGCTCCCCTTGTCTCCTCCTCCCAGCTCTGAGACCAAAAAATCTCTCTCGTTGAAGCGGAAAAGAGTCGATGATTCTCCAACTTCTCACGTTGCCAAGAAAGCGGAGCCAAAAGATCTCCTCAGCACTTTTGGGGACACCTTGCTCCCGAGCGTGAAGATGGACTTCCAAGCCCTCACCCCTGACGCTGCGTTTAGCCACGTGGGTGCAACACTGAGAGTGGTAAACTTGCTTAACCGATCCTTTAGATACTCGCTGTCATTTCTTTGGCATTTCTTGAATGTTTTCCTGCCTTTTTTCCCGATTTATCTTGCTCTTTCAATCCCGCAGGCCTTCCAAGAACTGATGGCTACTAACGCCCGTTGCCAGGAGGAAATGAAGGCGTTGGAGGAAAAAGAGAAGCAGGCGAGGGATCTGGCTGCTTCTTTGGACAAGAAGCTGGGCCAACTTCAATCGTCGGTAGAGGATCTTCAGGCTGAAAAGGCATCACTTGAGGCGAAGGCGTCGGAGGCGGAGAAGGAGATCGAAGGTTTTCCCCGGGTGGTGGTAAATGTGGCAGCATATTACACGATGAAATCTCAAGTGGAGCTGCTGTAGGACTTTGCTGATGGGAAGAGTGCCAAATGGGACTTGAAGACGCAGCTGCAGGTCCTGGAAGAATACTACCCCGCCGACCATCCCCCTCCTGGCAAGGAATACCTGGTGGCTGAAGACCAGGAGGATGACGTGAACTCCCCGATTAAGGAAAAATGTCAAGATTATGATGATGGGAGCCCATCCAACAAGGAAGGCGATGGTGGGAAAGCCGTGGACAAAGAAGAACCTTTGACCCCAGCTGGCGGACAATAAGCTCCTGGTGCCTCTCTTCGATCTCTTTAGAAGTAATTTACTTTTTTTTTTGTTTTTGCTGGATGATTTGTAAGGATATTTTGGTGATGTTGCGGCCTAGGGCCTAAAAACTCATACGGCGTCTGATTCTGAATGGTTTTGACGCCCTCTGAATGGCGCAGCTTTATTTTTATCTGCTTGTTTGTTTGTGTTTGGAAATTTGCGTTAGTGTTTTAGCATAGGGAAATTCCTGGAGAATCTCCATAAATGTGCTGCCCGCAAGTGGGGTTTAGGTGTTAGCGTAAGGAGATTTGTGGAGAATCTCCATGAATGTGTTGCCCGCAAGTGGGGTATGCGTTAGGTTTTGGCGTTCAAGGAAGGAGTTTTTAATGCTCCTCTCGTTAGCGACTTATTTGTTCTTCCTGCGTTAGGATCACGTTTTGCGCGTTGAGTGTTTTAATTTTCTACAAAGGGGCCGTGCGTATTTAGTTACGATTAGGGTTCCTTTGGCCACCGCCAAGGGTGTTCTTGGGCAGTGGATCCTTAAATTAGGATGTAGTGTCATCGCGGCGTCCCGCGCATATGGCCTGGGTTATATGCTATAGCTTTCCCCTTCCCGTACTAATCGGATGTTTCGTTAATCGGAATTAGATAGGGGGTAACCAACTTATGGGTTACTTCGTCGACGTTGTATGCGTGACGACTTCGCCATTTCTAGGCGGTATTACCATGTGTCTTAACAGTGGTATTTGTGTATTTGCCGCATCTCATGTTGTTTGTAACTCTGATTAGCGTAAGGGTAACCATCTCATAGGTTACCTCATTAATCTTTGAATTCGTCGTTTCAAACGGCGTAACCATGTGTTTTAACAGTGGTTTTTTGCGTTTGGCGCGTTTCATGTTGTATGCAACGTAGATTGGCGCATGTTCGCGTTTATAAGCAGTAAGAGAAAGTGCAAGAATAGGAGAATATTTTCTCGCAAATTATTATGCAAAGAATGTGTAAAAACATGATTGATGAGATGAGAGTTTAGAAACTGCGTCCGACAGTGTGAGCAAGTGCGCAGAGTCGTTTATTTGAAAAATCCAAATATTGCCTAAAGATTCTCTAAGCTAGAGCTAAGAAATAGCTAAGAATAAATCATGATAATGAAGTAATTAGAAGTAATACTTTTTTAGGTGGGTTGCGTTCCAGCTTCGTGGCACCGCTGTTCCGTCTTTGGATTCTAGCTGGTAAGCTCCATTTCCCGCGACTTTAGTGATCTTGTAAGGTCCTTCCCAAGTGGGTGCTAACTTGCCAGCGTTCGCTTCTGCGGTATTCTGGAAAACCTTTCGCAATACCCAGTCTCCGAGCTGAAAACTTTTTACTCGGACATTTTTATTGTAACTCCTAGCCACTTGCTGTTGGTATTTCGTGATCCGAGCATGTGCTGCGTCTCTGAGTTCCTGGATAGTATCCAGATCCGTTTCCAACTCTGGTCCATTGCTCTCTGAGGTGGCGAGTCCATACCTTGCGGTTGGGACTAGTATTTCAGCTGGGATAACGGCCTCGCAGCCATGTACCAGTGAGAATGGAGTCTGTCCGGTGGCCCCCTTCGGGGTGGTACGATCGGCCTAGAGTACGTAGGGTAATTCCTCGGCCCACTTTCCTTTGGATTTTATCAGCCGCTTCTTTAGGTTATTGATGATTACCTTGTTACTGGCTTCAGCCTGTCCGTTGGCTTGCGGGTATCTGGGAGTAGACATGACTAAATCAATGTTCCACTGCTTACAGAAATCACGCATCTTCTTGCTTATAAATTATGACCCATTGTCGCAAGTAATCTCCGCGGGGACCCCAAACCTGCTCAAGATGTTGCGCTGGATGAATGAAATTACTTGCTTGTCTTTGATCTCTCGGAAGGCTTCAGCTTCGATTCATTTAGAAAAGTAGTCTGTCATGGCGAGGAAAAACACCTTTTGTCTTGTAGACGGGGGTAACTTGCCAACGATGTCCATCCCCCATCGCATGAATGGCCAAGGGGTGATGGATGGATGGAGAATCTCTGGCGGCTGATGTGGGACTAGTGCGTGCCTCTGGCATGCTGCACATGATTGAGCATACTTGGTGGCATCTTGGCGAATGGTGGGCCAATACCACCCTTGCCTTAGGATTTTGTTAGCAAGGCTGCGACCACTAGTATGATTACCGCAATCTCCGTTGTGCACGTCATACATGATTTTCTCGGCCTCTTCTTTCTCCACGCATCGCTGTAAGAAGCCTGCCGCCGATTTGTGGAAGAGGACCCCTTTTAGAATGGCGAATTGCGTTGCTTTTGACCTTAAGGCTTTGGCTTCTATCTTGTCTTCGGGTAATTTGCCGTGAAGGAGCCAATCAAGGTATGGCTTGGTGCAGTGGTTGCCTGAGCTGAACCTTGGACTGGTGGATGCTTGGAGAATATCTGGGGCGAGTAGCTCTGGTGGTGGTTCAGTAGCCTGTGTCACCGATGTTTCTGTTATAGCCGACTGTAATAAGTGGACTAATGGTATATTGTCGTAATCCCTGGGGTCCAGGGTAGAGCCTAGACCGGCTAGGGCATCGGCCGGTGCATTTTGATCCCGAGGAACTTGTTCGAATTGTATTTGCTCGAAATTCTCGGATAGTGCTTTAACCACGTCAAGGTAATTGGCCATCCTATCATCTTTGGCGTCGAAGATACCCAGGATCTGATTGATGATGAGTAAAGAATCGGCGCGTACCTTGATCTTCTTGATGGACAAATCTTTAGCCAATTCCAGTCCAAAGATGAGAGCTTCATATTCCGACTCATTGTTGGTGGCTTCAAAATTGCATCTAACCGCCTGAGCTATTGTTTCCCCCCTTGCCGACTTTAGCACGACACCGAGTCCTGCTCCTATTGCGTTTGAGGCTCCATCGGTGTTCAGGATCCATTCTTCTTCAGGTTCGTCGAGGGATGACATCAAGACCTCGCCTTTAGCGCTTTCTTCAAGAGTCGGGGTGAAGTCGGCAACGAAGTCGGCCAGTATTTGCGACTTGATTGCTCGAGGTTCATATCTGACGTCGTACCCGCTTAGGTGAATTGCCCACTTTGTCATTCTTCTTGAAAATTCTGGTTTTTGCATGATCCGTCGGAGGGGGTAATTTGTCAGGACGATGATAGTGTGCGACTCGAAGTATGGTCGGAGTTTATTTGAGCACATCACGACCGCCAGGACCAGTTTTTCTGTTGGAGAATAGCGCATTTCGACGGACACCATCGTTCGGCTCACGAAATAAACCGGAACCTGTTGGCCGTCTTCTTCTTTGACCAGGACTCCGCTTAGTGCGCGGTCTGATACAGCTAAGTAGAGGTGTAGCACCTCCCCCGGAGTTGGTTTAGCCAGTAATAGGGGATTGGCGAAGTAGCCCTTCAGCTCTTGGAAGGCGGCTTCGTGTCTTTCTGTCCACTGGAAGCTTTTGTTCTTCTTCAGTACCTCGTAGAATAGTCGGCACTTATCCGAGGACTTGGAGATAAAACGGTTTAACGCAACTATCATGCCGGCTAGCTTCTGCACGTCTTTTATGCTTCGTGGGGATTTCAGGGAAGCAATTGCCCGCAGTTGATTTGGGCTGGCCTCAATCCCTCACTTGGTTACCACGTGTCCCAAGAAAGTCCCAGATTGTACCCCAAAAATACACTTTTGGGGATTCAGCTTCATGTTGTATTCTTCGAGGATTTTGAATGCTTCTTCTAAGTGCCTCTTATGTGGGGAGGCGCTTGTGCTTTTTACCACCATATCGTCGATGTACACCTCCATTGTTTTGCCAATGTGGTCGCGAAACATCCGGTTGACTAATCTTTGGTAAGTGGCCCCGACGTTTCTCAAACCGAAGGGCATTACACGATAGTAGTACGTTCCCTGCCATGTGATGAAGGAGGTCTTCTCTTGATCTTCCGGCTCCATCTGGATCTGGTGGTAACCGCTGAATGCGTCCATGAAGGTAAATAGTTCGTGACCTGCGGTTGCGTCCACCATTGAGTCTATGTGGGGAAGAGGGAAAGAATCCTTGGGGCAGGCTTTGTTGAGGTCGGTGAAATCCACGCAAACCCTCCACTTTCCGTTCTTTTTAGGCACCACGACTACGTTAGCCAGCCAGTCGGGGTACTTCACTTCTCTGATTTTCTCGGTGTCTAGTAATTTTTTGACCTCTTCATCGACCGCTTGTATTCGTTCCGGGGCAAACTTTCGTCTCTTTTGCCTGACTGGAGGATGTTCAAGGTCTACGTTGAGCTTGTGTGTGATGATGGAAGGGTCTATCCCAGTCATGTCTTCATGACTCCAAGCGAAGCAGCCCTTGTGTTTCTTCAGGAATGTTAGCGATTCTTCTCTGACTGATGGCTCCAGATTTTCTCCGATCTTGACGACCTTCCCTTCCTCTAAGGTCACTTCCTCCACTTTTTCTCCGTCTTCAGTTCGTTCCGGCGGAGGAGTGACGTTCTGTAATTGCTATGCCTCAGGTCTCAGAGTGGTTGGCTTGAGGGCTGCCTTATAGCACTCCCTAGCCAACCTCTGATCCCCGCGAATTTCTTCTATCCCCCATGGTGTTGGAAATTTCACCGTTTGGTGGTAGGTGGAAGCTACGGCTTTCATGTCGTGTAACCAAGGGCGTCCCAAGATTACGTTGTAGCATGAGAGGCAATCCATCACGAGGAAATTGACCTGCATATTTACGCCTTTGGCGAAGGTTGAGATGGCGATGTCGCCCACGGTATGCTTGACCTCGCCGTTGAACCCTACCAGAGGCACCGGGTGTTTATGAACGTCATTTTCGGACAAACCCATCTCCTTCAAGGCGGAAAGGGTCATGAGATTCGTGGAGCTTCCTGTATCAATCAATACCCTTTTCATCAGCACGTTCCCAATATGCAGGGATATTACAAGACCATCGTGATGCGGCTCGGAAGTGTTCTCTGCATCGGTGTCGTCAAACACGATGGCTGGTCCTGGAGATTCTCTAGCGCGATGCCTCGACGATTGAGGTCGATTGAAGCTGCTTTCCCTTGCGTGGTGTTTTGCTGCTGAGTACAATAGTCCGCAGATGCTTGACCCTCCGGATATCACGTTGACCACTTTGTCAGGCGTTGGAGGATTTCGCCTTTCTTGGTGCTCGGCTTGAGAATTCTCCAGCAAATCTTTGGGTACTCGAGCGTCTGGAGCTACGTCTTTTATTCTTCCCTCCGCGACTAGGCGGGCCAATTCCTTTCGGAGCATAAGGCAGTCCCGAGTCCAGTGTCCGTGGCACTCGTGGTAATCGCACCACTTAGTCGTGTCTCCTCCCGGGTGAGGAGTTCTGTCCTTTCTCGGCCACCTCACAAGTTCTCCTTGCTTCGCCATGTTTCAGAGCAGCTTCTCCGTAGATATGTTAAGTCTGAAGGACTCGAGCGAGGGCGGCATGGGTTCCCGTTCTTTGTCATTCGTCCATCGTGCTTTGGTCACGTTGACCTGCCTTGAGGTAGGCCGTGAGTAAGGATGGGCGCGACGGTCTTTCCTCGGATCTGTTGAACCTCGCCGGTTGTCAATAGGTCCCCTTTTTCGGTTTTCTCCGTCTCAGACGATCTTTTCCTCAGGGTCCTATCCTCTTCCAACCAGACGTGTGCCAAAGCCCTGGCTTGTACCTCTTCAAATGTGGCGTAAGGGTGCTTAGTTAATTCCTTGTACAGGCCGCCATCGGGGGTGACCCCTTGTCTAAATGCTTCCACTGCGGTCGTCACGTCGCAAGACGGGATGGAGATTTTCTCGCGATTGAAGCGATCCAAGAATTCTTTGGTAGTTTCTTGGCGGCGTTGGCGGATCCGATAGAGGTCGCTGGATTGCTTCTCAAATTTGCGGCTACTCACGAATTGGGACCGGAAGGTGTTTGAGAGATCCGCGAAGGACCTAATGCTCCCACGAGGGAGGTTGATGAACCAGGTTAGGGCTGGCCCCGTTAAGGTCGTACCGAATCCTTTGCACATCATTGCCTCTTTTGAGTGGGATGGGACCGCACTCGTCATCATCTTCTGTTTGTATATGGCCACATGCTCGTTCGGATCCGTAGTCCCATTGTACGTGGGCATGCTTGGTACGGAGAACTTTTTTGGAATCTCTACTCGGGCGATTCGACGAGAGAACGGAGACTCGACGAAGCCGTCGGGTGCTTCAGGCTCCAAAGGTTGGAAACCTCGGCTTCCCCTCCGGAGTTGGTCAGTAATGGCGCTTATTTGCTCGGTTACCTTTCTTCGGATGGCTGCGTCTAAATCGATGGGCTCGCGCCGTTCTCGATCCTCCCCATCGGTACCTTCATCTTCGATCCAAACTCCTTGAGATGGCGCTCGGCGTTGGTTAGCCGCTGACCGGAGATTAATTGGAGGATTATCGTCGTGGGAGACTTCTCCGTGGCGGACTCGACCAATGGGCTCCGGAGTCGCGTCTCGTTGTACGGGTGTCTTGTCTCGGGGATCCAGGTCTGCACCCTTTCCAGAAGTTCCTTCTCCACCGTCGAAATCTAGCCTTCTTATTATTCCATCAGTGCGTCGGGTGACACGGAGGGAGCGACGCCCCGTAGCCAGGACCTCATATTGTTGCTTGAGTTGGCTATTTTCGGCGGTGAGGCGTTCTACATGAGCGTCATAAAAGCTTTTTTGTTCGCTCAACGCCTTCTGGAGGAATTCCATGCGTTGTCTAAGGTCTAACATCTCTTCGTCCTGAGATCGAACGCCCTGACTTTCGAGATTGTGGTCGCCCTCGACGAACGGAGTTTTAGGGCTTCATTGCTCGTTGTCAGACATCGTGTTCTTTGATCCGGAAGAGACTAGAATTGTGATTCTTCTGATGGTTATATCGATCACGGCCCCACGGTGGGCGCAGTTTGAGCCAAAATTTACCAAAGGTAGAACCTTGGCTTAGATCGGACCTTGATCGAATGAACTAAGACGAATATGAACGAAGGTGTGTGTTTTATTGATGTAGAAATCAGAGGAAATTGTGTGAATCAAGCGTCCATCCAGCGTCCCCTCCCCTAAGGGTTACAATAGCTTATATAGCCCTTAGAGCATATTCTATCCTAATCAAAGATATAATCTTATCTCTAACTAACAAATATTTGCTTATCTCTATCTGATAATGAATACAATCTGGAGAAGAATCTATCTTGTAACAAACATATCTCGGACCCTCTCTCCTCCAACCGACTTAGTTGATCCCGAAAATCTTCTGTAACTCTGTATGCGTTGGAGATTCTCTGTCTATGGCGCAACGCTTCGTCACCTAAAATCTGGGTCTAACACCAGCGTGCCCATGAAATTCCCGAGGCATAGAAGCTCGCGACACTCGATGACTCGGTGCCGAGGCGAAGGCTCGCACAGATCGAGATGGAGCGGTGTCTTGGCATGGAGGAGACGTCGAGTGTTGCTCGTGTGAGGAGCCAACAGAGCTAGTCTATCACATACCTCGTTGACCAGCCCCACAAAAGAAACGCATGGACCCACTTGAAGACCATAGGATTACCTCGCTTATTGACCTACAAGTGAACCTCGCATGATTTGTTTTCAAAAGATCTCGTCACTCACACCGCCATAACCTCGTCCATGCCTGCAAAAGACCCCGCATCTCACACCGCCATGACCTCGGGCATTAGCCACGTCCTCACTTGTTTGGACCCCGCTTGGAACCTCGCTTGTAACTTTGCTTGTTGGCTACGATCCAACCTCGCTTGTTTGGCCATATATATAATATATATGCCATGATGGAACGGAGGGGAGAGGACGTGCTTATTTGATTGTGACCCGAGAGTAGGTCGGATAGGGAGAGCAAGTCCCCACGGACGGCGCCAGTGATGAAACCCGATATAATGCGCGCTATAAACGGGAATTAAATAAATACTAACTCTCGGGATTCGTACAACCGAACGGTTTTCGTATGTGGATTATTCCTCCTCCCCAACCCCTCAGCCGGTTGTTTTTGTGCTCGTTACGAATAAAGCCTTTAGACCTTATACAGTTTATAGCGCGATCTCACTCGGAGATCAAACACGTCGAGCTTTGGCAAACGAGATAGTTCTCGAGCCAGAGAGGATTTTCGACCCTTTTTACTATCTCATTCTTCTTCAATATATAGCAAATGAAATTAGGCCGTTAGCCTAATTGGCCGATGTGGGACGAGATTATGAGAATGGCGTTGGACTTTGTTGAATTTGCCCACCAAGCCAACGTGGAATTAACACATGCAGGGACTAAAAAGATGTATGAGAATTGTGCACATAGCCAACCGGTTTTGTTGACTATTCACAAAAAGCTTTGCGTGATTTTGTTAATGGGCCGTGATGATTATTTGGACAGAAATGGCCCATTAATCCAAGCTTATGTAATTTTGAATTCTTGCCCAAATGTACATGCACGAGACCAAATGCACACAGAGTGTATTCATACACATCCTTATACATATTGTTGTGTTTGAGTGCATATATATATCATTTTAGACACGTATACGCAACGCGGTCTGTTATCTCTTTCTTATATTCTAATCTGCCTTTTATTACTTAGCGGTTATTTCGCGCACCATCATTATACATATTTGTTCATTGCCTTTTCATATAATTGTTCATTGCTAAATGCATGTTTGTTCATTAGTAACCTTTTAGCATACACCATATTATTACAAAGTCAGATTTTTTATCTATTATTCTTTGTATTCAAGTTTCTAAATCAAACTTATCTTGTTTAGGTACTATATTGAGCACTTCATTCGTATTGACAAGTTAGCCTTAAAGCACTTCATTTGTATTATCCTTTGCATTCAAGATAGCCTTAAAAACACAAAATAAATACAAAAAATGCACAAATAGATAGTCCTAAATGTACAAGTTGATGATATTAATAGTCCTAAATGTACAAATTGATGGTATTGACACATAAAAGTAAGTATATTTCTATTCACAAATAGGATATATCAATGAACAAACAAGGTTATATCAATGTACAAATAGAAGTATATCAATAAACAAATATGGGTATATCAATGAACAAATAATGGTTTATCAATGAACAAACAAGGTTATATCAATGAACAAATATTGGTATATCGAAACTAATTATATGTACATCAAAAACTATATAATATTGTATTCATACACATAAATAAGGTTAAAAAATAAAATTCAAAATTCAAAAAATTCAAAATCGATGAACATTGTTATCAAAAACTCAATGCACAAATAGTTAGTATTGATGAACAATTGGTCACTATTGATGAACAAATCGCCAGTTTTGATGAACAAATTGGACGAGTCTTGTAAAAACGTATTTTTCGAAAAATTTGTGAATAATACGGGAAAAATTCATCCGTGCCGTATTTTATTGAAAAATACGTGAATAATACGGGAAAAATTCGCTCGTGCCGTATTTTATTTGTTTTAATGAATGTTTAATCAAGGACGTTGATTTTTGGAAGGAACGAATGAGATTTATTCTCAATTCTCACCTAGGCGCCCATTTGCACGGAACTCTTCCCCTACATATAATATACGTTTATAATTTGTATAGTGAAAAAATAATAATTTAAATAATGAAACTAATAATTGCATATATATAATTTATTTTAATTATTCTAATATATCTAATTTTAAAAATATATTAAACAAGATTTTATCATTAAAAATATCATTTACTTGTAATATCATTTTCATAATTATAAAAATTAATGATCTAATCAACCCATAAATTTTAACCTGCAAGAAAATCCCAAATAATTGATCTAATCAACCCATAAATTAACAACATGAATCTATATTCGATAACCCGAAATGACCGAACCAAAAATTGAACGAACCAATCTGATTAATTAATTTAATGTTAAGGGATCATTAATTTTTATTTATTAATTTAGGGATCCGTAATCTAAAAAATCAACATACTTATATATAGAAAATTTGAATAGTTGTCATACTTTTAAATAAAAAATTAATATTAAAAATCTGAAAATTAATTAAAAAAATATGTAATTAAAAATATGGTTCATATTAATTGAAACGTTGACATATTTATTAATGGAAAATAAATATAAAAAGAACCTATAACTAATTATATGCAGATTGAGATATATTTAATTTTAAATTTTAGAATAATGCGACCGTTGCCTATCATATTTATAGATAGAATATTAATATAAAAACTCAACATAATTATGTATGAAAATAAAAAAAATTATCATGTATAGAAAATTAATATAAAAATCCGTGATTAAAAATATGATTCATACTAATTAAAAATTTTATTATACTTTTGAATAGAAAGTTAATATATATGAATTTAAAATTTTATTAATGAAAATCCGTAATTTAAAATATGGTCCATATTTGATCCTCATGGATATAAAAGTTATCTATTTCATTTAGAGATATTAAAATTAATATATTATGGGATATCTAATTAAATTACTATTCAAATTACTATTTTAGATTTGTCATACTTATGAATTAAAACTTAATATTAAAAATATGTAATTAAAAATATACTTCCGGATAGAAAATTTAAATAAAAAATGATTTGATATTCATCGTATTTATGGATAAAAAACTTATCTATTTTAATCTAATGGATTAAATTAGTATTTTTTATGTGTCATACAAATGGATAGTGATTAACCGATTTAAGATTAAGAGATCAATAATTTTTATTTATTTATTAGACAATCAATAATATAAAAAATCATCATACTAATAGAAAATTATTAAAAATAAATCTAAAATTCAATATAAAATACAATATAAAATCTTTAATTAAAAACATAGCCCATATTAATTAAAAACGTTGTCATAGTTACTTATTGATAGAATATTAATATAAAAAAATTTGTAACTAAGTACATGGTGCCTAAATAAATTGACTTATCTATTTTACAAGAATATATTAAATTATTATTTTTATGTGTCATATATATGGATAGAAATTAATTTTAAAAAATCTGTAATCATAAAAATGTTGACATAAATATAAGAACTTAATGACAAAGGTAAAGATAAAAATTTATACAATCTAATAGTAACCTGATAAAAAAATTATTGAATAAGATGAGTGGATAAAATAGTAAACTAATATGCGGTATATAATTATCATGTGCAAGATCTTGTAAATATAAAACTAATAAAAAAATTATTATTAAAAATATAAGGAAGATAGAGAAATAACGTAATATATAAGATAATTACTATATGGACAGAAGATAATTACATATTATAATATAATGAACATGAACAAAGATAAAAAATAATGGGTAGAGATATAGTAAATTGATTAAAAAATTATTAAATAAGATTAGTGGATAAAATTGAAAATTTCATAAGGTGATTGCATTACATAATATATAATTAATTAAAAAATTATTATTAAAAATAGGGTGACTGTAATATAAATTCTTAATCACAAATCTTCTCAAAAGTGCTTCAGGTTATATATTGATTTCAAAATAGAGATTAAGTTTAAGATATATGAAAACTTTTAAAAATATAAAGAAGATATAGTATATGATAATAAATATATGTTAATTAATTAAAAACGTTAAAATTTTGATAATAAAATCCACATTATCAAATATGGTCCATATTAAAAAACTCTTATGGAAACGTACATGATAATAAATATATTGACTTTATCCCATATTTATAAGTAAAAACGTACATGTTAACAGTTAATTAATTAAAAATTTAATATTTTTAATCGGAGAATATAAATCAACTTAATATTATCTTAACAATCAAATCTTCCAGCTTGCACACGAAGGATAAACACTTATGGATATCTATCTTATATCTAGATATTGAAATTGATAATTATACCATAATTAAATATTAGAATATAATGCAATAATAATAAAAATCATCATATGAAATTTTGAAATTGATAATCATACCATAATTAAATATTAGAATATAATGTAATAATAAGTAAAGATAAAAATTTATCCAATCACATATAAAATTGATTAAAAATTATTAAATAAAGTGAGTGGATAAAATTGGAAATTCCATAAGGTGATTGAATTACATAATATATAATTAATATAAAAAATCATTATTAAAAATAGGTTGGTTGTAATATAAATTCTTAATGACGAATCTGCCCAAAAGTGATTCAGGTTTAAAAGATATATATTGATTGGTTATTTAGGCACCCTATATTTTTTTTTTGGGAAATTTCTTTTGGTGTCCTAAGTTTTTTCCTTTTTCTTTTGGTGTCCAAGAAAAAAACTTATTCCTCTTGGTACCCCTAAGGTTTTGGCTTTTCCCGTTGACGTCCCTCTCCGGTTCAAATTAGTTAATTTCAAGCTTACCATTATGTTCATCACCCTTAAATTAGTAGGATTTCACTCTTAAAACACTTAAATTCATAACCAAACAACATTAATTTGAATTTTAAAACAATAATCTATTTTAAGGGGTTGTTTAAAAAATTGTTTACAAATTCAAATTGGCATGGTTAGGTTATGAATTTTGATGTTCTAATAGTCAAATCCTACTAATTTCAGGGTGATGAACACAATGGTGAGCTTGAATTTGACTAATTTGAACCGAAGAGGGGCATCAACGGGAAAAGCCAAAACCTCAGGGGTACCAAAAGGAATAAGTTTTTTTCATGAACACCAAAAGGAAAAGGCAAAAACTTAGGGGCACCAAAAGGAATTTTCCTTTTTTTCTGACGAAGAATCCACCTTTGATGGTAAATTCTAGGTGTGTGGTCCAGTCGTCAAGAACCACGAACCAAGTAAACCGGCTTGCGTCGACCGGCTCGATCCAATGACAAGAGGGATGGACACCCTACTTTTAGTTTGGTTCTATTGAACACTTAACATTTGACTGGCAATCAGAATTTTGATAAGTGTTTCACACGCGAACTGATGTGACAAAATCTTATGCTACCTAGACAATTTTAGTCTTAATTTAAATATTTTTTGAAAACAAGCTGGCGGAGACACAAATTCTCCTCTCTAACTCGTCTTTCCTGACGTGAACCACGTCGGTACCGTCACGGCGACAACCAGTCCCCACCCACAATCCCCTTCCCATGCAAATCCCACCTCAACCAACACTCCTCTCCCCTCTTCCACCTTTCCTTTGTCCCCGCACCTCGTTTGGATCCTTGTTGCTTACTTCACCCACCAAACATCGGTGTCATTGTCCATTGCATCCCACTCGCGCTAATCTTCATTCCAGGCTCCACCACCACTGTGCTGACCCAGTGTTTCCCAAATCCACCCACCTCGGACCAGATTTGACCCCTATCGGCGCCTAAACCACCCACCTCCCCGTTACATAGGCCTAAACCAGATCAATAACTATTCAGGCTCTCCCACATTCACCCAGCCCTGCTACTTCCTACGACCAGGCCCAATCTCCACTCATCCGACCCACCCCGTCTAGATCCGGCAACCACCCCAAATAACCTATGCCATTAACTTACTCTCACCACTTGTCCCAACAATGAACTTGTTAGGCCCAAAATTCCATCAGCCCATTTGGTAAGCCAAGCCCACAAAGAGACAGAGAAGTCATCGATTGGTTTGATTGCTCATGGATCCGAGAATGAAGAGAAGTCACTAGCCACTCAGTTGAAGGAAGAAAGCTTCCGTCACGAAGCAGAGAGGCGCATTCAGAAGATAATGGCTGGGGCACTTTTCATTTCCGACCTATGCGGGAAGTGGGTAGTAGTTAAGAGATATGTCCTAGAAATCCGGGAATCGTGGGAGGTAGGAAGTAACCGTTGGAACGAGGGGGTTTATAGGTAGAATTTTGCGATTTTGTACGGAGAGACACTTGTAACCGAAAAAAGCTAATCAAAAGAGAGGACTTGAGCCCTCGACATTCAGAGAATTCGTACTATTTCATAGTCCTTGTTTCCCTTTAAATTCGATCGTGCCCCGATTCAGGACATGGATTTATTAATCAAATTTTTGTCCAAAACAATTTGGCGCCCACGGTGGGGCCCTGCGATCGAAAAGGATTCATCTCTTCACGTTGAAGGAAGTTCAAGAAAACTAACATGAGCAACCCTAACGAAGATAGCCAAGAGCTAAACGCCGGAGATGATGGAGGCGCACGCCAGGACACGTCGGCAGCCCTCCGCCTCGAATTATCCAAATTCGCTCAAAGGCTCCAAGCTCTGGAGAAGGAACTGACTGATCAACGTGCTTGCAACGAAAAGCACAAAGCGAGTATCGATCAGTTAACCGCCGAGAATGACGGTTTATGCTCCCAACTCCGATCCGTATCCTCTGTCGGCCCGCGTGCCCGAGTAACGGATCGGTCCCGAAACAATGGGGGTGAAGGCTCCTCGGGAAACCACCCTAGCCGGCGTGAGGGAAACCCTGGCTTGGAGTTCGTTACTCATCCAACAACGGTCCCTAGGGTGCCGTCATTTACCCCTGCTCGGGACAACCCTATTAGCGAAGGGGCAAGGGCACCCATACGCCTTCGATCGGCACGAGAGGTTAGCTCCCGACGCTTTGAAGATGAGGCCATGGATGATGACGAGGATTGGGACCGTCGCCGTCCCAGGGACCTCGAAAGTATGGTCCGAAGATGTTCACCGAACAATTAGCGAAGATACCCGGGGTTCCACGACCCATAGAGAAGGAAGCGGTGGACGGTTACGACGAGTCACCTTTCGCCCCCCACATTGCCCAGGTTGTGATACCGAAGAAGTTCTCGATACCCAGTATGATCCCATATGACGACATGGGGGATCCCGACGAACACGTGGCCATATTCAAGCAAAAGATGATGACCAATGCAGTTCCGTACCACTCCCGTGAAGCACTGATGTGCAAGGGATTCGGAGCAGCTCTTGCGGGGCCGGCCTTGAAGTGGTTCGTCAACCTTCCAAGAGGGAGCGTCCGTTCTTTCGCTGAGTTGATGGACTCGTTCCGAGTGCAATTTGCTAGTAGCCAGAGATTCGAAAAGCAATCTAGCGACCTGTACCGGGTTATCCAAAAACCAGAAGAATACACCCGAGAGTACCTAGACAGATTTAATCGAGAGAAGATCTCCATCCCGCACTGTGACGTGCCGACGGCGATGGAAGCCTTCCGTCAGGGGGTAAATCACGACGGATATCTCTACAAAGAGCTCACTAGGCATCCTTGCCACAACTTCGAGGATGTGCAAACCAAAGCCCTAGCTCAAATCAGGCTCGAGGAGGATTTGAAGATGAGGAAGCCCGCAATTGTCTTGGAAAGGGTGGACAAGAAGGCAGCACCAGATCACCGTCGGGAACGCCGTGACCAATCGTACCGACGCCCTCATCCCGACGCAGTGAAGGTCAACGTCCCCGAGACCAAGCCAGTCAAGCCACTACCGCCGAAGTATGACGAGTTCAACCTGGGTATATCCCCCGAGGACCTCGTGAAGAACATAGCCCAAACGATACGAGGCATCAGGTGGCCGAAGAGGAATGAAAAACCTTATCCAAACAAAGATATGAGCAGGTGGTGTGACTTCCATGACGATTATGGACATGTAACCAAGGAGTGCGTGGCGTTAAGAAGAGAGATTGCCTACCTTGTATCTCGGGGAAGGATTATTGAAGTCGCGCCAAATGCGCAAGTCCCCCCAGACGTCGTGGAGGCCTCGCGCGCGGGAAGGCAGCATCGCCAGTGCCTGCTAAGGTCGTGAACGTGATCACCGGAGGGTCAAGCGTATGCGGCCTTACTTACTCAACAGCCAAGAGGAACGCACGAGAAGGCATTCTTCATCACCCAGCGCAAGTGAAGAATGACGTCATCAATCTCGCAATACACTTTGACGAGGATGACGTCAACGGTCTTGACGAACCCCACCATGACGGTCTCGTGATTTCTCTGTCGATCGGAAATGTCTTAATGAAGCGAGTCCTCATTGATACCGGGAGCTCAACCAACCTCATGACGCTGGAGGCTTTGAGAGAAATGGGTTTGAGCGAGATGGACGTGGAGAAGAATCCCACAACACTTGTAGGCTTCAGCAGAGAAGTGAAGCACACCGTGGGAGACATCATCCTTCCCACGTATGCAAAGGGCGTGAACGTCCAGGTTAGGTATTCTGTTATGGATTTCCCTTCATGTTATAATGTAATAATGGGAAGACCATGGCTCCATGACATGAGAGCCGTCCCGTCTACTTACCACTAGACGGTGAAATTCCCAACACCATGCGGGGTTCAAGAGATCCGAGGTGATCAAAGAACATCCCGAGAGCGTTACAAGTCGGCGTTGAAACCAGCCGCCAGTCAAAAATTCACCTAGCAATTAAAGGAGACCACTAACTCTACCTCTCTAAAAGGAAAAGAAAAGAAAGATGAACAGGTAGAGGAAGTGGTCCTAGACCAGTCTGACCTCAATCGGTCCGTAAAGATTAGAAAGGATTTAGAGTCATCTATGAAAAATGAGCTGGTAGACTTCTTGAGTAAAAATGCAGAATGTTTTGCTTGGTCCCATGAGGATATGGTGGGAATCGATCCGGAGATCATCACACACAGATTAGGTAAAGCAGAAAAGGAGGAAGTTCGCCGCCGAGAGAAATAAGATAGTGGATGAAGAAGTGAGAAAGCTGATGGAAACTGGAAAGATCAAAGAGGTCAAATATCTAGAGTGGCTGGCAAACGTAGTCGTCGTTCCCAAAAAGAACGGAAAATGGAGGATGTGCGTAGATTTCACGGATTTGAACAAGGCTTGTCCCAAGGATTCATTTTCATTACCTCACATAGACGCCCTGGTAGACGCCACGACAGGCCAAGAATTGTTGAGTTTCATGGACGCCTTCAGTGGTTACAATCAAATCAGGATGGAAGAAAGCAATCAGGAGAAGACATCCTTCATCACTAGTAAGGGGACATACTACTATAAGGTGATGCCCTTTGGGTTGCGGAACACTGGGGCCACATATCAAAGGCTAGTGAACAAAATGTTTCAAGACCAAATCGGAGGAACTATGGAGGTGTACATAAATGACATGCTCGTCAAATCGAAGAAAGTTGTAGATCACAGAAGTCACCTAGAGAAAGCTTTTGAAATCTTGAAGCAATATAACATGAAGCTGAACCTGCAGAAGTGTACTTTCGGTGTGAAGTCGGGGAAGTTCCTAGGGTACCTAGTCACCCAGAGAGGGATAGAAGCTAGTCCCGAGCAGGTTCGAGCCATAACAACGCTGAAATCTCCCAGATGCGTGAAAGACGTTCAAAAGCTCACTGGGCAGATCGCTGCTTTGAATAGGTTCATATCTAAGTCAGCAGACCGATGTCGTCTCTTTTACGAAGTACTTAGAAAGAACAAGTGCTTCCAATGGACCGCCAGACATGAGGAGGCTTTCCAAGAACTAAAGAAATACTTCTCTGATCCCCTAATCTTGGCAAAACCCGAAGCAGGAGAAGCTCTACCCTTATACCTGGCCGTTACCAAGCAAGCCATCAGTGGAGTGTTGGTCCGAGAACAAGACGGGCAGCAACAACCCGTGTACTATGTTAGTAGGACTCTCCTACCAGCCGAGACCCGATACTCTTCCTTGGAAAAGTTAGTCCTTGCCCTAGTCATGTGCTCCAACAAGCTTCGCCCGTACTTTGAGGCACATCCCTTGAAGACGATCATGCATAAGCCTGAATTCACAAGAAGAATGGCTAAGTGGGCAAGTCACTCGAGTGGGTTCGACATTAAGTGTGAGCCTAGAACTGCATTGAAATCTCAGACGCTAGCTGACTTTGTGTTTGATTTTAGTCCTATGATGGAAGAAGGATCAAATCCAGCAGAGCTAATGATGCTAGAAGCTAAGTCTCCAGTCAAATGGACGCTTCACACGGATGGCGCCTCTAACGCTAGATGAACAGGGATAAGAGTAGTCCTAAAATCAACACAGGAGGATAGGGTGGCACAATCCGTGAGATGCACGTTCGAAGCCACGAACAATGAAGTTGAATATGAAGCTCTGATTTTCGGTCTGACTCTTGCCAAAGACTCGGGCATACAGCAGATAGAAGTCAATTGTGACTCATTGTTGATAGTCAACCAAGTTCTGGGATTATATGAAGCAAGGGATGAGAGGATGATAGCTTATCTAGATATGGTCAAAATTTTAATTCCTCGGTTCGAGAAGGTATCCTTCGTGCAGATCCCAAGAGAGCAGAATGCTCAAGCAGATTCTCTCGCCCGCCTAGCGTCAGCCATTGATCCTAATGAGTATCCTGTAATCCCGATGGTTCACATCATGGTTCCTGCTATTAGAAGAGCTCCTACCGATGATAGCAAGAGATCTGATAGTAAGACTGAAGACGTCTGCCTTCTCAAAACTACTCCCCACAGCAACGTCTTCATGAGTAGTGATGACGTCGACGCTAGGAGTTATCGGAACGATCCCGACCCAGATTTGCCTCTAAGTAACTCGAATCATGAGAGAACTCCCTTTGATCCCTCAAAAGGCAACGAAGCACCTTAGACTCAGCCATACCTGGATTGGCTAACCAAGGGAAAACTTCCGGAAGATAAAATCGAAGCTAAGTTGCTAAGGATGAAGGCTACAAAGTTTATAGTAGAGGACGGGAAACTGTTCCACAGGTCGGCAGTGGGAACACTACAACGTTACCTAGCCAAGGAAGGTGTCCAGAGACTTCTTGAAGAACTTCATGAGGGAGACTGTGGGAATCATACCGGAGGGAGAAGTCTATCCAACAAAGCCCTTCGGCAGGGGTGGTTTTGGCCTACTATGAGGAAAGATGTTGCAGACTTCTGCCGTAAATGCGACGCCTGCCAGAGGCACGAGCCAACCACTCACTAACCTCCTGAGCCACTCTACCCCACACTCACGCCATGGCCCTTTATGCGATGGGGGATGGACATAGTTGGGAAGTTACCCCCTTCGTCCGGACAGAGAGTATTCTTCCTCACAATGACCGATTACTTCTCTAAGTGGATCGAGGCTGAAGCTTATTGAGAGATCAAGGATAAACAGGAGATCTCTTTCATCATCAGAAATATCCTCTACCGTTTCGGGGTACCCTCGGAGATTGTGTGTAACAATGGGTCTCAGTTCATAAGCCGGAGAACCAGAGACTTTTGTAGTCACTGGAAAATCAGCCTGGTCACCTCAACACCCCGCTATCCCCAGTCAAATGGGCAGGCCGAGGCTAGCAACAAGGTGATCATAAACAATTTGAAGAAACGGCTTGCGAAAGCTAAAGGAAATTGGGCTGATGAGTTCCCTTACGTTCTTTGGGCCAATTGAACGACGCCAAAAGTAGCGATCGGACAGTCTCCTTTCTCGTTAACACACGGATGTGAAGCGGTCATTCCCGCCGAAATTCTCATCCCAACTGCTCGCACTAGCCTTTTGACTGAAGAGCGTAATCATCTGGAGCTGTCAGCTGACTTGGATACTTCTAGCGAGATTCGTGACCAAGCCCGACTACGCCTAGCAAGACACCGGCAACAAGTCACCCGGAGTTACAACCAAAACGTTAGGATCCGGACCTTCCGAGTCGGTGACTGGGTACTACGAAAAGTCTTCCAAAATACCCACGAAACCAAGTCGGGTAAGCTAGCCCCAGTATGGGAAGGACCCTATAGGATAACAGGGGTCGTCGGACAAGGCGCATACCAGCTGGAATCCAAAGACGGAGAAGCCATCCCAAGAAGCTGGAATGCGATACATTTGAAGAAGTATCACTTCTAAGGGAAGTCTTCCTTTATCGGAGCGTAAACTTCATTGGAGCCCCCGACAGAAGGTTCTTTCGCCAAACACTCAAGACACTCGAGGTTATCTATCCATAGTTATTATCCTGCTTTTGCTTTAAGTTCATCCTTTTCGTAGTATGTTTGTGATCAACTTACTTATGTGAAGACTCTTTGTTGTGTGACTCCTATGTTATGGTTTTTCGTTGAATAAATGACATTTGCGTGCATCATCTCTTAATCACATTTATTTCCTCTTTGCATAAGTAGAACTAGTAAATCAAAAGCATACTTTATTCATCATCTTGTAGAATACATCATACAATCGAATACAAGTTCAAACTGTTGAGGTACATAATCCTAGACTAAAGACGTCTTTAATCGATCGAACTTCCCGAGCGCAAGTTCCGACGCGATACTTGTCACCCGCCTAGAAACTTCCTTCGGTAAGCGCAGCTGCCACCCGTGACCAGAGACTTCTGCAAGAGTCCTCGTCTTGAAGCCTTCAGTCCGAAGCATCCATGCGTCCTGAAAAACCCTACACACAAAGGAAGGACAATACCAAACGAAAATGCGCAAGAAAGAAAATGTGCATCCACCAAAACTATCTACTTCCTCTTCCTAAGGAAGAGGAGACGTCCGTTTAATGGACAAATATTGTTCGCGGCCCCTACGCGGCCCATACACACCAGCAACAGTTTGTTCAAAAAGAAAACAAAAAAACACCACGACAGAAGTCTTTTACAAGGGCTCGCGACCCTAATCTTCATCATTAACAGAAGTGCCCCTTAGCTGCTCCGCTGCGTCCGTTGAAAGCCCATCGCCTTGCTTAGGTGTCACGCCCGTGCTCGGATCACGATCACCACCCTCTTCCTCCGCGTCGAGAGAGGCAAAAAGCTCATTACCCGAAGCCGGCTGATCCGGGGCGTAGCAATCATGGAAGGACGCGATCTCAGCGTCCAGATCCCAGTCCGAATGCTGACCAGCCACGAACTGTTTGATTGTTTCCACTCTAGACATCATCGAGTAGTAGGCTCCGATCTCGCCAGCCTCCTTAAGAATTCTCCTGTTCTCGGCCTCGAGCTCAACGATCATGGATCGATCCGAGGCAGCTGGGGAAGACTGACACTTGACCGTCTCAGCAAGTTTCGCAAGCTTACTTGCGTCTATCTTTTGGCGTTCAACCACAAGAGTTGTTTCCCTCTCCAAAGCAGCCTTCTCGGCGTCCTACCTAGCCTGATGTTCTCTAAGGGTCTGCTCTTCTTTGTCAACGGCGTCCGCCACCCAGAGAACGCTTTGTAAGGCCTACACACCAAGATAGGATATCGTCCGTGGTAAAAAAAAAAGAAGAGAAAAAAGAAGGAAATAGCTGGAGAAAGCGAACCTTCCAAACCGATAGGCCGGCGTCTCCAACCAGAGCAGAGCTGGGAACATCGAAGCGAGGCTTCTTTGAGCCATGGACACCACAGAGCTTTTTCCACAAATCTGAGGGACCTTTCTCATCAAGGTCAATAACTTCAGTAACACCAGGCGATGGCCTCTTGGTAGGGGTCATTTTCACCGCGGCCTCTATCTTCACCTTGGGGTCCAAAGGGGGTCTCTTATCGCTCGACCGAAGCTTACGCTGAATCAGGGCTGCAGCAGAGAAACTCCTCCCCAAGGAAGAAGAAGCTTCTGGAAAGACAAATGTTAAAACCCATGGACAAAATTGGTACAAAATTCAAAAGCAAAGGAAAGAAGCACATACTGGCAGGGTTCTTGACGAGGTTCGTGGCCACATCAGCGAGCTTCCCAGGCGCCGGAGCACTATCCTCGATCGTCTTCTCAAAGTTTTCCGATCTCATATCGTCTTCGCCGTCCCGTGGATCCCCAGTAACTACCGTCGTCTTGTTGCTGGATTCACCTTCAAGTACTTGTTTCGCAGACCTCCGGTATGTCCTCTTTGCTTCAAGAAGAGAGAAGAGTTTCCTGCATGCTTCCGATTCCAAGACATGGGTCTCCAAACTAGGCGGAACTGCACGAGAAACCCTTGAAATCAGAAACCCAATAAGAAATAGCAAAGTGACGGCAACGGGGGATGCGAAAATTAGGGTTAGGAACGCTTACTTTTAGTGGTTCAAGAGTCGAAGAAAGTTGCTTGATACATCTCCCCCAGAGTAGACTTCTCCACGAAGAAGAAGTGCGAGGCCCAATCCTTGTCGTTAACCTTTGATTTCGGGATCAATTGGTTCTTAGCATCCCTCGCGTGGAGAATGAAGAGTCTAGCCCTAAGAGGACAAACCCGATACGCACATAGCAAATCTTGCACTGTGAAGTCGCTCTTCTCACACAGACAAGTCTCGCTTATCTGGTACAAGATCTTCCACACCGATGGCATTAACTGCGCCGGGGAGGCTCTGAGAGTCATCAGAAAGTTCAAGATCCAAGGAGAGAAAGGGAAAAGAGCCCCCAGAGTGAAGGGATACTCCAAAAAGCATACCCAACCTTCCTTGACCCAATCTACGACCTCGCACGTAGGAGTGTAGAAGTTGGTGCCAGACGGAAAGCCATGGTTTCAGATTATCGTCTCTACCTCACCCGAAGAGAGAGAGCAGGGGCGAAAGTCATGGGGTTCGAGAACATGGGAGGATTCGAAACCCATACTCTTAGCATCGATGTTGGCCATGGAGAACGAGCACTGCTACACAAATAGCATTTTATCCCTGGCGTTTATTTAAATATATCCCTGATATAAGCTAAAGTAAGCCAGGGATAAATGCAGAGGGTATAATAGATCAAATATCCCTGATATAAAAAACACGCCAAAGATATTAGAGTTGTTTCCTCTTATAAAAAATGATCTAATATCCCTGATGTGAAAAAACACCCCAGGGATATTAGAGCTGTTTCCTCTTATAAAAAAATGATCTAATATCCCTGGTATAAAAATTCACGCCAGGGATAATAGATTTTTGGTTTTTTAAAAAAACAAATATAGCACCCGTTTATATATATATTGCAAATAAATGCTACATTTTATTCTTATATATATAAGAATACATCAAATAAGGATATAGATTACACTCACAATTAGAATCAAATCTAAAGATATACACTACACTCACAATTAAAAAAATATAGCACCCGTTTAATTGAAAATTCTTATATATATGCTACATTTTGTTCATATGCAGAGAAACAAACACTCACAATTAGAGTATATATAACTAAGTGCCTCAATGAAATCCTTCAGCTCTTTAAAATCATGACATGGCATTAACTCTATGCAATTGGCACCAAGTTCCTGCACAATGAAATGCAGAAGTTTTTCACAGTCCAATTATTAAGCAGCTAATTAACACATTTTAAGCTAAGAGCCTCAATGAAATGCTCCAGCTCATTAAAATCATGACATGGCATAAACTCTATGCTGTAGAAAGAATTTTTCAGATTATAGTAGACTAACTTTTGCATATGGATCGACCACAATGAGAGACGGATCATAGTAATGCACTTCTTCAGGAGAAAATGGGCCATCAAACTTGTATCCATATAGCATGTCTTCAAAATTTCCCTTCAAACGCACATGCCAGATATCCCCTGTCCTGTTAGACACGGGATCAAGAGAGATCTGCTCTGTTACTCTATCCTACATAGAAATATGAAATCATAGCAATTGATCAGCTGTCAAGAACGAACAAGTCCATCTTTAGAATAATAGAATTAAAAGGGAAAAGGTCATTTCACTATCCATTTGTTTGGAAAAAATTTACTGGAGTAATTACTAACAACAGACTTTCTAGGTTTGTATGTAGCCCACAAAGATTATCTTTCTTTGGCTCAGATTGAATTTAGTCTCAACTAACTAGAGTACTAATCAGATAGCCAGATAGGACTAAGAATTCTCAGTCCATGTCCCATCCACTCAATTTTCAACTGATTCTATTGAATACGAATACAAAAGTAGAGCATAGTGAGCAGGAGCTCCAACATGAAAAGATAACAAATGGACCATATGTCACTTGGTACCTTTCTAACTTTCCAAAATTGTAACATACAAAATTCAATTAAATCTTCTCTGTCAAATAGATTAACAAATAGTAATTGTTACATGTTCGTTTGTCACTAGGTACCTTTCTACCTTTCCAAAACTTGTAGCATATAGAAATCAGTTAAATCTTTCTACAAAAAAAAAAAGAAATCAGTTAAATCTTCTCAGTCAAATAGATGAATATATACAAAAAATAGTTTTCCTTCAGCATTCAATTTCTACTCATTAGTACATACACTAATTGGTTGGGTTTGCACCTAACCCCCTCTATATGCAAAAATTATTGACAAATTCTAACCTTTCCTTGCAAAGCAGTCATGGTTCTGATCACATTAACACCACAGTTCTGAGTTAAAGTACATGGTATGGCCTCAAAAGCCAATGCTGCTGCTTCATATGGCCACCAATAGCACCAAGCAGAGAATAAAGAAACATGTTAACATGTGATATCAATATAGCATAACATATAGTTGTTTTCCAAACATCCAAACAGCTTACAGGTAAGATGAACCAGAACAAGGGAGCATGAGTTCTCACCTTATCTATGCCTTCAATTGATGTGCTTTTTTGTTTCAGGGTAGAGATCAATTCAATAGCACCACCTCAAGGAACAAGTTTAGGATTTTTTTTATTATGTTTCACGCCACACACACCGCATCTTGTAACAAAATTTGCTTCATTAGCCTTTTAACTCAAAATACAATTTTGGACCAACATCATTTCCAAATCACATACCTGCAAATTCCTTTCCACTTCATTCAAGAGATCCATGCATCTATTAGCAGCACAGTACATGCCTTTGGATCTTTGCAATCGACGATAAATGCAAAGAACTCATCACAAAGTTTCTTCACTTCAAATAACCTAGCACCAGTACAAACATCAGGTTCCTGCAATTCATCCAGCTTATTCACCAATCAAATAGCAAAGTCAATTTTCAAGCTCTAAACCTCCAACAATAAGTGTTAAAAAAACACCCAAAGGAAGCTTGAGATTACCATGGTGCCCAATTCGACATTAAAGTTATACTTCTCAATGGCGGTATGGAAATCGTCAATGGTGAAAGAGACGCCTTCCTTGGGAGCAGTACGACACCGTTCATTTGAGCGATGAGTACTAACTAGCGGTGAGTTCGTAGCGGCGGCCAAAGACGGAGTTGGAGGCGCCGACTACAGCAGAAACAAGAAGATGTGTGAGAGAAGGTACAAGAAGTCGTGAATGACGGCAATCGGAAAAGACACAAGTATCGGTGACATCGCATCGCACCAGACCACATCAACGTCGCACCGATGAGAGGAGAAGATCAGAAGAATTGCACCGCTGATGAGGAGAGGAAGGCCGTCGCACCGTCGGGATTGAGCAGGAGAGGGTTTCTTTAGGGTTTGAAGGGAAAGTTGGAGAATCCTGAATCCATGTTTCGTTTTACATTATTTTTTTAACTTCGCACTTAAAAATCCCTAATTTTATCAAATCCGGATATATGATATAATTTTTATCCCTGGCGTGTCCCTCTTTATAACAGCCCGGGATATTTGATTTTGGAAATCTAATAGTATATTATTAAATGAGAGCGGATCACGTGTGAATAGGCGCTAGGGTGCAAAAAGAGAGTGCATCTACACCGTTGATCTAGCAGAGTGCATCTACACCGTTGATCTAGCATGAATTATTCGCGCGTCCAAATAATTCATTAAAAAAAACAGCGTGTGTAACTAAACGCTCCAAACGTACTTGTCGCCCAAGCTAACCGGAAAGAAAAGGCAATTTTTTTCTCTTTCCAAAAAAAAAACAGCCCGTGTAACTAAAAGATCTTTCTTCCTCTGCGAGAATAAAGTTTCTAAAAAGGATTTGAACACAACAATTTACGATCTTCGAAAGGAGATTTGTTCAGATTTACAAATTTGAAGATCTGACTCATTGCGATTAATGGAACCAGATAAATAAATGAATTTTTCACTGATTAAACACAACGATTTACGATCATCGAAAAAAAGAGCTTTGTTCAGATTTTTTTCCCTGATTAAAACTAATACAACTCGATTTTGAAAAGTTTCATTGCATATATCGTCAAAATTTGTTTACGTTTAAGCATTACCAATAGAAAAACTCCCATTTTATGGTTTTGAGGGGCATTGCTATGATTTATTTGAGAATACTGTACATTAGTTCACATTTGTTCAGAAATATCTCGGATTTGTTCATTGATATTACACATTTGTTAAATCCAAATTTTGTTCATACATATCATGCATTTGTGCATGACTAACTCTGATTTGTTCATACATATCATTCATTTGTGCATGGCTAACTCTGATTTGTTCATACATATCATGCATTTGTGCATGGCTAACTCTGATTTGTTCATACATATCATGCATTTGTGCATGGCTAACTCTGATTTGTTCATACATATCATGCATTTGTGCATGGCTAACTCTGATTTGTTCATACATATCATGCATTTGTGCATGGCTAACTCTGATTTGTTCATACATATCATGCATTTATTCAATAATATCAATAGTACGTGTAGTGTATACAATTGCGTATTTACATGCTTCTTTTGCTTGTAATGAAGGAAAAATAGAAGATAAAAAGGAATTAAAGATCGTGATCTCGCCTGGAAACACACATTACTACATACCATTTTGTGATGACAATTTAAGACCTAAAGAGGGGATGTTGTTTAAAACATGGGAACAAGGAGTAAATTTCTACAAAGCATACGCAGATGCATGTGGTTTCCAAGCACGTGCTGGTACAATTACAAAGTCTTCAGATGGAACTAACACTACAGTTTGGAAATACATGTTGTGTAATAGGGCAGGATTTAAAAACTCAACTCGAAAAGAAGAAGACAAAGAAGATGATGAAGATAATGATGAAGAAGATGATGAAGAGAATCATGAGGAAGAAGGACAACAAGGAACAATGAAAAAGCGAAAAAGAGTAACCAAAAGGTGTGGTTGCATTGCTAAACTGGCTATGAGACTTTCTGGAAGAAACGGATATGTTGTTAAGAAATTTGAAGAGCGTCACACCCATGTTATGTTTGAAGATGGACAAAAACACTTTGCAAAAAGCAATAGGAAACTGACCTCTTTCCATCAAGATTTCATCATGAATTGCATACGAGCAAACATTGGTACAAGAAAGTCATACCAAGTCTACAAGGAGTTTGTTGGTTCATATGCAAGAATTGGTGCAACTATAATTGATTTCAAGAATTTTAAAAGAGATCTGAACTCCTTCATGATTGGGTGTGATGCTCAAATGGTTATTGACAACTTGTTCAAGAAAAAAGAAAGATGTGACGCGTTTTTCTTTGAATACGATGTTGATGAACAACATCAATTAACCAAATTATTCTGGTGTGATCCTATTGCAAGGAAGAACTTCTCATATTTTGGAGATGTTGTCTCAGCTGATGCAACATACAAATCAAATAGGTATGAAAAAAGTTTATTTCTGATGAACAAATTTAATTCCTTTGATGAACAAATCGTATATACTGATGCACAATGAACAAATTAGTTCTTTTGATGAACAAATCGTACATACTGATGAACAAAATCACATATATTGATGAACAAATTTAATTCTGTGACTTTCAGGTATGAAATGGTGTTTGTACCATTCACAGGGGTTGACAACAACAAGAAGAGCATTACTTTTGCATTTGGGTTGCTTCTAAAAGAAGATATCGAATCTTATGTCTGGCTACTCCAAAGATTCAAAGATGCGATGATGGGCAATGAACCATTTGTCATTCTCACTGATCAAGATCCTGCAGTAAGAGTGGCAATTGAAAAGGTTTTTAAAAAGGTTGTGCATCGTTTCTACATGTGGCATATCACGTTCAAGGTACCGTCAAAGGTTACAAATGATGTGTATAACAATGATCAATTCAGAAGCAAGTTCAACAAGCTTGTTTGGAGCAATGAAATTAGCCGGGAAGATTTTGAAGAGACTTGGCATTCCATTATTGCTGAATTTGGACTTGAGTCAAACACTTGGTTGCCGCTGATGTTTGAGCTACGTCACTTATGGATCCCTGCATATTTCAATGATGTAAACATGGGTGGGCTTCTTAGAACAACTTCAAGGTCTGAAAGCCAGAACTTTTTCTTCTCGCATTTCATTGGATCCACATCTTCTCTAGTTATCTTCATGATGCAGTTTGAGAGTGCACTTGATTCCCAAAGGCACAATAAGCAGAGGTTAGACTTTGAAACGTCAACAAGCTCTCCCACTCTAATGACACCATTGGATCTAGAGAAACATTGTGCATCTGTTTACACCATAAATGTCTTCTATGACATCCAGACAGAAATTGTTGCTTCTGTATTTGAATGTGGTCTAAGCAATTTGTCCAAGGAAGACAACATCCACGAGTATCACATCAACGGGCAGTTTGGGAAGGTACATGTTGTGAAACATGAGCTTCAAAATGAAGAGTTCATTTGCTCGTGCAATAACTTCATCAATATCGGGATTCCATGCTGCCATATATTTTTCGTATTCAAAAACATTGGGTTGAGGAAGGTGCCAGCTAAGTACATCAAGAATAGATGAACGAAGACATCAAATCTGACTCCTACTTTTGAGATAGAAGGTTCAACAGTTGAACACTGTGATGTCATGAATGAGAAGAAGCTGTTGATTGCTGATTTATTGGGCGAGGTACATTCTTGCATTAATGCAATAGGGGACAACACCAAACAACTCAAAGAGCTGATATGTTTCTTGAAGGAAAAAAAGGAAACATATCTGAGCTTATTGGAAGGAGAATCATCTACATCAACAAGGCAGAGTTCAATCCAAACATTCTTGGGAAGCAAACCGAGTGTTATTGAGGTGCACCCTCCTGAACGAGCAATGACAAAAGGCAGGAAGAAAGAAGGGCGTATTATGGGAGGTAAAGAGAAGGCAATGAAGAAAGCAAACAAGGAGCAAAGGACTTGTGCAAAATGCAAGAAGCTTGGACACAACAGCAGGACATGCACCTATGTTCCCAATTAGATCTCTCATTAATCATTGATTTCTGATACATAATTGTTGCATAGTATTCTTAATTGTTGCATTATCAATGAACAAATTTGGGTTTTGGATGAACAATTACCAGTTACTAATGAACAAATTTACTACGTAATGAACAAATTTGGGTTTTCGATGAACAATTAGCAGTTAGTAATGAACAAATTTATTACGTAATGAACAAAAAATGAATGAACAAAACCTATTGTTTTGATGAACAAATCTAATTCATGGATGAACAAATCCAAGTTATTGATGAACAAAATATAAACACCATTCTCAATCGATGATCAAATCGAATGTATGATGCACAAATCTAATTTGTTGATGAACCAATCTAATGTATCGATGAACAATTAGCAGTTAGTAATGAACAAATTTACTACGTAATGAACAAAAAATGAATGAACAAAACCTAATGTTTTGATGAACAAATCTAATTCATGGATGAACAAATCCAAGTTATTGATGAACAAAATATAAACACCATTCTCAATCGATGATCAAATCGAATGTATGATGAACAAATCTAATTTGTTGATGAACAAATCGAATGTATCAATGAACAAATCTTACGTATTGTTGGAAAAATTACTCTTGACACAAAAAGAACCTGAATGACAAATCACATTTTCATTCTTCAAAATAAAAAATTCATTCTCAATCGATGAACAAATCGAATGTGCGAATGAACAAATCGAATGTGTGAATGAACAAATCGAAGGTATCGATGAACAAATTACAATAAAATACTGTTTTCTAAAATCAAACTGTATAACACAAAAAGAACCTGTTCAATAACCATCATTCAAATGCAAAACTAAAAAAAAGAAGAAGAAAACCAAATGTCTGCACCATTCAAGCCATACGCCACCATAAATTGTATTCTAAACAAACCATACAAAAAACACACAAATCCATTCACAAAACTATTTTCCAACAATTCAAGCCATACATCACTTGTTATTCTTTGCCTTCCTTGTAAGAGGAGCACGAGGTGCGACTGTCGGTTTACGAGGGACAAATTCTTGTACAAGCTTTTCAGCTGTTGCCTTGTGCTCATTCAATGAACTCAACACCAACTCATTACAATACCTTATCCTCAAGTCATCAATTTGATGCTGGTCATGTTTATTGAGTCCACACTCACAACCAGACAAGCCGCTGCCAAAGTATGTTTCCATGTGCCGCATCATAAAAATTCCACAATCAGTCTTGTTTCTGGTATCTCTCCATTTCATCTCAAGACGTTCATATGGAACCCTATCCACATCCTCAAACAAAGAAGCCCTCGCATACATCTTGAGAGTCTTCAAAAGATCAACAAAGAGCATTCTCTATAAAAATAAGAAGAATAAAACAAACAAAACTCAATCAATATTAAACACACGTGTAAATGATGAAAACAAAATATTACAAAAAAAAACATAAAACTCACCAATCTAGCAGGTACATGCTCATACTTTGCTTCCAAGGGCACATCAGTCATTGAGTTATCAATTATGTGGAAACGTGGCACTCTCACATTCAACGCAATACAATAGTAATGTGATTCGATACAGATAGGAAACACAAACTGTAAAAAATGCAGAGAGAAACAATCATGAAAGAAACCTTATAATGAATAAATAACTAATGCCTATGAACAAATAACTAGTACTGATGAACAAATAAAAGAATACCAATGAACAAAAAATGTCATATCAGGCCAATCTTGTGCACATTAATCCACTTGAATTTTTCAAGACTTTCATGAACAGCATTTGTGAAAAACAATTTCGCATCCTCATCACTAAAGTCCTTTTTCAGTGGAAAGGCCTGCAAAAATACATATAAGCATAAATTAGATTGAGAAAAATAAAAAGTCATAAAAATAAGACAATGTGAATATAAAAAATCTTTTTCTTACCAAATCCTCAGGATGCATAAAAAACCTCAAGGGTTTTGAGTCACTTTTCCACTGCTCTTGAATATTGAGATAACTACTCCAAAGCCCAATGACATTTGATTCCACTTCAGATTTTACCGCCATTGAAACAAAATCCTTTTTCATAGCGGATACATGCATCATCTTAAAGATTTTAACACTACAAAAAACATCAGAAACATGTAAACAAAAAAATTGATCAATTTTCATAATAAAATCAACTTGAAAAGGTATAAAAATAGCAATATGTAAAAAAAAAATATACTATTCTACACATTGTTACCCTCTTTGATCAGGAATGTCTTCAATAAGCCAATCGAATAATTTCTTCGCCGCAGGAGATACTTTTTCTGTCAAAACAACACTCCTTCCCATGTAAGGTGACTTCACATAATCAGAAGGCTTAGATATTCTTTTATCAAGTACATCCTCACCAGTAAGTTTAACACCAACGGGAGTGTCAATCAAACTAGAACCAACCTCCTGCGCCTCATTCTTCATCTACAAATGTAAATAAACCAATGAACAAATGTTAGTTTGTGATGAACAATTGCTAGTTTCTGATGAACAATTGTTAGTTTGTGATGAACAAATATTAGTTTGTGATGAACAAATGTTAGTTTTGTGATGAACAATTTCAAGTTTCTGATGAACAAATGTTAGTTTGTGATGAACAAATGTTATTTTGTAATGAACAAATCAGAAATATCAATGAACAAACCTCATCCTGAATCCTGTTCAGCTCCCATTCAAGTTTCTTATTTGCTTCATCCTCCTTCATCTTATTTAACTCCTCTTGTTTCTTCTCCAACTCCATTCCAATTCTCGTCAATTCTGCATCCCTTTCCTGTTTCTTCTTCTTTTTCTCCTCTTCCTTTCTCTTCTCTTCATCAATCTTCTTTTTCGCCTCAACATATTCCTTCTTCCTCTTCTCTTTCTCTTCTTCTTTCCTCTTCTTCCTCTCCTCTTGCCTCTTCTTCACCTCCTCCTGCCTTCTCTGTTGTTCAAACTCCTCAATCCTCTTCTTCTCTTTCTCCTCTGCTTCTCTCTTCTTATCTTCCTCTTCCTTGTTCCTCTTCTTCTCTTCCTCATCTTTCAACCTCTTAACCTCTTCTAGACGCCTTTTCTCTTCCTCCTCTTCCCGCTTTTTCTTTTCTTCCTCTTCTCTTTGTAACTTCTCTTCCTCCTCAGCTGCTTTTCTCTTTTTCTCTTCCTCCTCTTCCCGCTTCTTCTTCTCCTCCTCTTCTGTTTTCCTCTTCTCTTCCTCCTCTTTCTTTCTCTTCTCCTCCTCTTGTATTAAAGCATCCTCCCTCCTTATGGCTTCCAACTCTTCCTCTTCCTGCTTCCTCTTTTCTTCTACTTCTCTTATCCTCTTGTCCTCGTCATCCTTTTTCAACCTCTCTTCCTCTTCAATCCTTATACGGTCTTCCTCAGCGTTCTTTCTAATTTGTTCATCAGTTAATCCCTTACAAACAAAGGAAATCTTCAAATCCTTCTTCCTTTTTCCATCAACCTTCCTGGCCTCGTCTTCTTGCATCAAAACGCTTTCCCTACCAATGTCTGTAACACCAGCCCAATCATCATCCAGAGTAGGTGGAAACACACCCAGTTCAAAAGAAGGTAATTCAAAACGCTTCTTTGCCTTCATTGCAGCCTCAATTTCATCCAAAACCTTTGTAGCTTCCTCCCAGAATGAATTTTGGCTTGGAGATTCAGCGTCTTCTTGGGTGCCAGATTGGGATGATGATGAAGCAACCTTCAACCCCAATAGCTTCTCAAAAGCTTCGTTGATCTTGGTGAAAAGTCCATGGCTGGCAATTTCATTAGGAGCTCTTTGCACATGATCAAGATATTTTTTTAAAGATGATGCAAGCTCCATAGACATCTCAAGATGTTCTTTCAGAAATGACTGCAAAAAGAAGTAATCAATATAAGTACATAAAAGACACAACATTATTAGTTTGTGATGAACAAATGTTAGTTACTGATGAACAAATGCTAGTTTGTGATGAACAAATGATATGCCAGTTTTAATGAACAAATAAATATAGATCACAATACTGCAAAAACACATGCAAAAATCAAAAACACATACATCACCGCTATCAGCAAGATCAATTCCTTCTTCAATTTGTTCAGCAGCAGGGGCTTTCCCTTCATTCTTGCCGTGATCAACACTGGGATAAACAAAATCAGGCAAACCTCGAAACTAGCCTTTTCCAAAACCACCCTTCTTTACCTCGAAAGTCTCTCTCTCAATAAAGTAATCATGGTTGAAATGCTTGATAATGGGGAAGGATCTTAGAGTTTCAGGTCGATGGTAGATCAGCATGCAATCACAATATACAATCTGTCATAAAACACAAATTAATGAACAAAATTAGTCTTATTAATGAACAAATATGCAAAAATAAATGAACAAAATAATGATATTAATGAACAAATTAAACAATCATACCAACAACAATATGATAGATCCTCTGAAAAAACCATTGTTTGTTTTCCTCCATGAATCAACATTCTCAACCAACTTCTCCACAAGATGAGCACACCAATCGTACTCACTTATCTTATCCAAGTCAACCAAATGATCCAAAAACCTTAAATTTACACCACCATTTTGAATGCTCTCTATACAGAGCGTGTAGAACAATATAATGAAGTTCCTCCTAAACCAAGCACCACCATTATCAGCCTCCTTGATCACTGCACTCAAATGCCCAATTTTAATCTTCTCAAACTCCATCAATTTGTTCTTCCCTGTCACCTCATCAATTTCAGGCAACACAAACTGTTCTCTAAAACTATTGTACAAGTCTGAATGCTTGACAGTCTTCGGGACAGAAATTATCCTTGGACCACGAGGTAGACCAAGGTAGAATTGCACAAGCTCAGGTGTTATCCTAACACCTGGTCCATCACCCATCTTCAATGTACATGATGCAGGATCGAAACAGCTAACAACATAGTAGCACAACTTACTAGGTATATCAGTCACATCCCACTGTATGAGGTGCTCAAAACCCATCTCTTTAAGAGCAGTAAACTTGATCCCCCCCTCCCTCAAAACTAGCAATAACTTCACAAAGCAGCTTGGGAGAGTTCCTGTGACTCAACGACAAGTGCCCACGCTTCAAATCTCTCAATGGCACCTTCGCTTTTGACTTTTTCCCACCACCTTGTCCTTTGGCAACAACAATATCAACTTTCCTCTTCTTCTCGACAACTTGTAATTCACTAATGGTAGAATCCATCTTCCTCTCAGATGGTTCATTTATACTCACTCCCTTTCTAGGGATCATATCAATAAGCAAAACATCATCGGAGGATTCATCAGAGGGAACCTTTTTACCCTTGTCAAGCCGACGTCTCTTATTTGATGGGGAAGACTCAACAGCCGGCTTTTGCCTCAATACAGGCACTTCAGTCGCGATTGCTTTTGAAACCGGCTTTGTAGCCATTGATTTTCTTCTGACATTCTTTTCGCCAATGGAAGAGGCATCACATCCGGATTTGCTCCTTATTTCTATAACAAAAAAGGGATAAAAAAGACAATGTAAACACATATTTAACCATCTATTTTAAAGGAACAAAAAAAACATATCAAACACAACAATAAACCTCTTCGAATAGCACATATTTCATCTTCTCCGATTGTCATTGTACCAAACCTTAGATGTTTTACTTGTTTATAATTTGCAGAACGTTTTTTAATAGATCCTGGATGAACAAATGCAAGTTACTGATGAAACAAATGCAAGTTACCGATGAACAAAATGCAAGTTACTGATGAACAGATGCATTTTACTGATGAACAAATGCAAAGTTTCTTATGAACAAATGCAAGTTTCCGATGAACAAATGCAAGTTACCAATGAACAAATGCAATTTACTGATGAACAAATGCAAATTTCCGATGAACAAAATGCAAGTTTCTTATGAACAAATGCTAATTTCTGATGAACAAATGCTATGCTAGTTTGAATGAACAAATATGCACAAATGAATGAACAAAATGCAAGTTACTGATGAACAAATGCAATTTACTGATGAATAAATGCAAAGTTTCTTATGAACAAATGCAAGTTTCCGATGAACAAATGCAACTTACCAATGAACAAATGCAATTTACTGATGAACAAATGCAAGTTTCTTATGAACAAATGATAATTTCTGATGAACAAATGATATGCTAGTTTGAATGAACAAATATGCACAAATAAATGAACAAAAGTCAAACAAGATCACTACACTCCCCCCCTCGTACGTATACCAAATCATTCCATGCAACTAACTAATGCACAATCACCTATTGCAAAACTCAACATCAAAAACCTCGATATAAACATCATATACGCACATGCACACATAATTTGTATTTTATTCAAGTGGAAGACCCAAAAATCGAGTAAATAGAAAGTGACGATTCATGCATTTTTTTATTCAGAAAAGGACAAAAACACCAAAATCGACACAATCTCCTTCAAACAACTCAAAATAATCACTAAAAAACGAAACGAAATTAAACATTTAGAATGAATACACTCGATAAAACGAAGACCTTGATTCTCAACCGCTTCGGAACCTAGGGTTTCAGTAAATTTAAAAGGAGAGATAACAACCTTGAATCTCTTGAGATGAAGTTTGCTTCTCCATTTAGAACTAGATTGAGGTTTCTAATGTCGTTAATGGTGACAATCAGGCTCGAAATCGCTACGACACAGTTTAGATCACACTTGAACTGCTTCAAACCGCTTCGGAACCTGGAAAAACTAAAAAGTGAGTGAGAGAGAAATGGCGAGAGAAGAGAAGATGAAGAAGTTTATAAAAGGCGCGTCTCCTAAACGCTCTATGTCGTGCGTTTCGTTTTTTTACAGTTTTTTTTAAAAAAATAAGCAGCAATCTCAACCGTACGTGTGATACGATCGAACGGCCAGGGGGCTTTCGCATTTCCCACATACGCGGGCGTTCGCACACGACTCTATTTCTTATTAAATATCCCTAGCGTGTCCCTCTTTATAAAAACCCATGATATTTGTTTTTGGAAATCTAATAGTGTATTATTAAATATCCCTGGCGTATTTTAATAATTTCCGGGATATTTGATTTTTATCAGTTTAAAAAGAAAAAGAAAATTACATTTTCTAATATCTTACCTAATATTATCCCTGATAAATAGCATCCGAGATATTATATCCCGAGATAAAATGCTATTTGTGTAGTAGTGGAGCAATAGAGAAATAGGGCATGAATTGGAAGTAGAAGCAAGAAGACGATGAGGCACAAAAGTAGGAAGGGATCACCGCGTATCTCCGAAGAGGTCTGGGCTTGAACATTTAAAGCCTGAGTGATATGACTCTTCAAGCTCCCGAGGATGATCGGACGGACATGTACAAGCCGCATGTCACATGCTGCTTGTAGCTCACGTAGCAAATTCGATCCAAATCCCGCCTAAAAGATTTGGATCAGGATTTGGGGGTATTGTTAGGCCCAAAATTCCATCGGCCCATTTGGTAAGACAAGCCCACAAAGAGATAGTGAAGTCATCGGTTGGTTTGATTGCTGATGGATCCGAGAATGAAGAGAAGTCACTAGCCACTCAGTTGAAGGAAGAAAGCTTCCGTCACGAAGCAGAGAGGCGCATTCAGAAGATAATGGCTGGGGCGCTTTTCATCTCCGACCTATGTGGGAAGTGGGTAGTAGTTAAGAGATATGCCCTAGAAATCCGGGAATCGTGGGAGGTAGGAAGTAACCGTTGGAACGAGGGGGTTTATAGGTAGAATTTTGCGATTTTGTACGGAGAGACACTTGTAACTGAAAAAAGCTAATAAAAAAAGAGGACTTGAGCCCTCGTCATTCAGAGAATTCGTACTTTTTCATAGTCCTTGTTTCCCTTTAAATTCGATAGTGCCCCAATTCAGGAAATGGATTTGTTAATCAAATTTTTGTCCAAAACAGAACCCGTCACTCCGTCGCCCGTTTAAGGTCAAGAATGTGGAAGAGGAACCCAGTCTTGGTGGGGGAAATCAGAATCAAATCCATGGTTGGAGAATTGTGAGAGATGATTTATTTGACCAATTTTGCTTTTATGTTGTACAAATGCGACGTCATTGATTTTCAATGAAGAATACTGTGAAAAAAAGCAAAAATGAGAAAAGAGAAAGGATTAGAAAGAAAGAAAAAAAGAAAAAGGAATAGAAAGAAAGAAAAAAGAAAGGGAAATAAAAAGAAAAAGAAAATTAACTTAATGTGTAACTCACCTAAATGAGGGTGAGATGCACACACATTGCGACATCAACGTCTAGGTGTTTAATGGAACATAATTGTTAAGTTCAATTGTTCAATAGAACGAAACTAAAGGTTGGGTGTCTAAATGACTAATTTGCACAAGTATAGTGGATCGTATATGTTTTAAGCCATTTTATAATAGGGCCATAAAGAATCAAAACACACGCAATATATAAGATACAATACAAAATTATTTTTTTAGAGTGAAAAGTATATACAACGAATGAATATCCTCACCACTATAAACGTTTGAAAACACTTCGTAATAATTATAAATCGAATTTTCTAACCTATTCCTTAAGAGTCCAATTATAGAAAGAAAGTAATGATTTTGTATTTAATTTTTTAATTATTTTAATAGGGTTTAACCTTTTTAAAATAATGTTTTAGTTTTCAAATCCGAATTCTTATCCTATGCACTTATGTTAAGATCCTAATTTTAGAAAGAAAGAAAGTGATAAATTTATACTCCCTCTGTCCTCAAAAGATCGTCCAAAAGGACGGAATTTACATTTATTAAGGAGAGGAGAAAGGTTAAAAAGTAAACAATGAGAGGAGGAGAAATATTATGATGGTGATGTGTAAAGGTGAGAAGAAAGAGAAAAATAAAGGAAATGACGAAAATGGTGTTGAAAGGGTAGATTTTTTATTGGATAATGTTGATAAAAAGGAGATTTTGATGTGGGTAATATTGTAAGAAAAGATTGATATAAAAGGAAAGATATAAAGGTGGAAATACTTTTCGGGACACCTGAAAAGGAATACTGGACAATCTTTCCGGGACGGAGGGAGTATTAAGATTTATACTTTATAAAATAGGATTTTAGTTTCCAAATCCACATACTTATCCTATGCCCTTAAGGCATATGATAGAAAAGCTGATTATAAATTTAAGAGCTTAGAAATCTGTGCTCGCTCCTCTTTCTCATGTTTTGCCTTGAAACCTTATCTCCTCTTCTCTCTTATTGTTTCTCTTTTTGATGTTCTCATGTCATCGGATGCGCCTCTTCAATCTTCTTTTTCCTCCTGCAATCGGTCTTTGATAAGGATCAAAACGGTGGAGTCGGTGCAAGGACACTTCGGTAGCTCTCTTCTTACCGAGGGATCGAATGATGGGCCTCGGAATTGATGTTGATGGACGGTAAAGGTTTGAACAATCAGTAATGGATGATGAAATTGTGAAAGTGATGGATATGGATGAGTTTAGGGCGTGGATATGACTCACCACGCTCGAAACTTAAACTACGAGATTCACGGACAAGGATGTGACGCACCTTGCTCTTGGATCTCAAAGATGATCCGATATGACACATGAATCAAAGTTTAAAACAAAGAAACAACAATTTTATTCAAGGCAAAAATGCCTCAAACCAACGCCTAAACTTGGCAAAACAAAACGAGAGTTTTCATCTTCAAATTCAACGTGTGCTTCTAATGGAAAAACGTCCCCTATTTAAGCGAAAAGAACTCCCAACAAAGACTCTTCAAAACCAGCCATAAACACGTAATTGATGGTCAAAAAACCCTTGGAAAACCCAACATTTATTGGCCTTGACTTGGCAAGCAAGAGTCACCAGCTCGGTGTAAGCTAGGTGTCGGCATCGCCTCGGCGCGCCCGGTGACTAGCAACGTGCACGCCCCGTCATCTTCATATTTGCTCGGCGCGCCATGGACCAAGAGACCATCTTGAAGCTCTTCTTGCAAGACACGAGCTCGAGCCCTTGTGATCCGCCCTAAGTAAGGCCAAGTGTCGCTGGCGCGCCCGGCGCGCCCAGGTGGCTCGATACCTAGGTTGGGCAACTCGGCAGGAAGCTCGGCATCGAGGTTAGGAGGCTCGACACCGAGGCCAGGAGGCTCGGCACTGAGGTTAGGAGGGTCGGCACCGAGGTCAGGAGGGTCGGCACCGAGGTCAGGAAGGTCGGCACCGAGGTCAGGAGGGTCGACACCGAGGTAAGGAGGCTCGGCACCGACGTTGGATTGCTCAGTATCGAAGGCGTCAGAACCATGATGTGGCTTGTGAGGCGTAGTCACATCATCGTCCCCCTCTTGAAAAGGGTTCGCCCACAAACCTTCATCCTGCATCTCATCATCTTCGTTAAGAAAATAAGGAAAAAGGTCAGAAACGTTAAATACCTCGTGCACACCGTAGCTTGGTGGCAATTCCACTCGATAAGCGTTATCATTGATGCGCTCCAACACCACAAATGGACCATCACCTCGTGGTTTCAATTTTGAATTGCGAAGGATAGGAAATCGCTCCTTCCTCAAATGCACCCATACGAGGTCGCCCGGCTCGAAAATGACTTCCTTGCGCCCTTGGTTGGCTTGGCGCACATATTGCATGGTTCGCCTTTCCAATTGAAGACGAGTATCCTCATGGAGTTTCTTGACCTTAGCAGCATGGTCAAGACCTTCACGGCTCTCCCGATCCTTGGTGGCATAAGGCATGAGGTCAAGGGGCGTAATAGGGTTGCGCCCGTAAACCACCTCGAATGGCGTCTTCTTAGTGGCCGAATGCACCGATCGGTTATAAGCAAACTCTATGAATGGAAGACATTCTTCCCACCTGCGCAGATTAGTAGACAAAACAGAGCGCAAAAGAGAACCAAGAGTTCGATTCACGACCTCGGTTTGTCCATCCATTTGAGGATGATAAGTGGTAGAAAAGAGCAACTTTGTGCCTAACTTGGCCCAAAGAGTCTTCCAAAAATAGCTCAAAAATTTCACATCCCGATCAGAAACTATAGATTTAGGCACGCCATGCAATCTCACAATATTATCAAAGAATAGACAAGCAACATGAGAGGCATCATCAGTCTTATGGCATGCAATGAAATGAGCCATCTTAGAGAACCTATCTACAACAACAAAAATAGAGTCTCTCCCCCTCTTAGAGCAAGGTAATCCCAAAACAAAGTCCAGGGAAATGTCTTCCCAAGGAGCATGAGGGATAGGAAGGGGAGTGTACAACCCATGAGGTTGTACCTTAGACTTAGCACGCATACATGTTATGCAAGAAGCACAAAATTTCTCTACCGACCTAAGCATGAAAGGCCAACAGAAGTGCTCCCTAAGAATATGCAAAGTCTTCATGACTCCAAAATGCCCCATAAGGCCGCCCCCATGGGCCTCTTGGACAAGCAAATGCCTAATAGAACTTCTAGGCACACACAACTTAGGACCCTTAAACAAAAACCCATCATGTATATAGAATTGGTCCTTACTACCATGAGTAAGACATGCATGAAATATCTCCTTAAAATCAGCATCACTAGCATATAACTCACGCATGAATCCAAAACCTAACAATCTAGCATCAAGAAGGGATAGAAGAGCATACCTCCTAGAAAGTGCGTCGGCGACGACATTGTCCTTCCCCTTCTTATGCTTGATGACATATGGGAACGTCTCGATGAACTCGACCCACTTAGCATGGCGCTTGTTGAGCTTACTTTGACCCTTAAGAAATTTAAGCGCCTCGTGGTCAGAATGTATGACAAACTCGCGTGGCATGAGGTAATGCTCCCACGTCTTGAGTACTCGGACGAGAGCCAACAACTCCTTGTCGTAGGTGGGATAATTCAGTTCGGCTCCACCCAATTTCTCACTAAAATATGCCACGGGTCGGTCCTCTTGCAAGAGAACACCGCCTAAGCCAATGCCCGACGCGTCATATTCGATTTCGAACATTTTGTTGAAGTCGGGCAAGACTAGGAGCGGCGCTTGTGTGAGTTTGTCTTTGAGAAGGTTGAATGCAGTTTCTTGGGACCCTTCCCACCTGAATGAGACATTCTTTTTGGTGAGCTCGGTGAGTGGCGCCGCTATGGAACTAAAATCTCGCACAAAGCGGCGGTAGAAGCCGGCCAAGCCAAGAAAACTTCGAACTTGCGTCATGGTGGTGGGAATCGGTCAATCTCGGATTGCCTTCACCTTTTCTTCATCAACTTTCAGCCCTTCCCTACTCACAACAAAGCCAAGAAAGACCACATGATCCGAGCAAAAATGGCACTTTTTAAAGTTAGCAAATAGGCGCTCATTTCTCAAAAGATCTAGCACTTGCCTAAGGTGCTTGACGTGGGACTCAAGGTCATGGCTATAAATAAGAATATCATCAAAATACACAACCACGAATTTACCAAGAAAAGGATGGAGAACGTGGTTCATCAACCTCATAAAGGTGCTAGGAGCATTGGTTAAACCGAAAGGCATAACCAACCACTCGTAAAGCCCATACTTGGTTTTGAACGCAGTTTTCCATTCGTCGCCCTCCTTCATCCGGATTTGATGATAGCCACTTTTTAAATCAATTTTAGAGAAAATACAAGCTCCATTGAGCTCATCAAGCATATCATCAAGTCGCGGAATTGGATGGCGATACTTGATAGTAATGTTGTTGATTGCTCGACAATCAACACACATTCTCCAAGTACCGTCCTTTTTAGGAACAAGAATTACCGGAACGGCGCATGGACTAAGGCTTTCTCGGACGTATCCCTTGTCGAGAAGCTCTTGAACCTGCCTTTGCAACTCTTTGGTTTCCTCGGGATTGGCTCGGTAGGCTGGCCGGTTCGGTAATGACGCACCCGGGATGAAATCGATTTGATGTTCGATCCCCCTTGTAGGAGGCAACCCATTCGGCACCTCTTCGGGAAATAAATCCTTGAAATCCTGCAAAAGACGAGCAATAGGTAAGGGGAGGTCTTCAATATCTTGGTTAGAAAGCAACGATTCATGATATAGCAATAACAAACAAACGGTACTTCCCTTGATGGCATGAACAACTTCCCTCGGTTTGGCTAAGAGAAGAGGTTTGGAAGTGCTCATGCTATCACCAATGGCCAATGTCTTCCCTTTGCTTTCTTCTCTAAGAGCATGCCTTCGCTTTTGTTCCCTGGCCGTGTGATCAAGCATAATTTCGTGTGGCTTCATGGGATGCAACGTGACCTTCTTGCCATCCCGGTGGAAGGAATACTCGTTGGAGACACCATCATGGATCACGCCCCGATCATATTGCCAAGGTCGTCCTAAAAGGAGATGGCACACCGACATGGGCACCACATCACATTCCACCACATCTTGATATGGACCTATGGCAAAAGAAATCAAAGCCCTTTCCTTCACTTGGATAGGCGATTTAGAATTCAACCAACACAATGGATAAGGCATGGGATGAGGAGTAGTAGGAATTGAAAAACGAGAAACAACCTCCTCATTGATGATATTACAACAAGAACCACCATCAATAATTAGGCTACATACCTTATCTTGGATTTTACATCGAGTATGGAAGATCACCTCGCGTTGGCCCTGAGTGGTGTTGTTTTCGGTGGTGAAAAGAGTGCGTTGGACAACAAAGCACTCACCCTCCTCTGCCATGACATGGAGCTCGTCCTCTTCTTGCTCGTCATGGTTATCTTCCTCCTCTTGAACAAGCTCCTCAAATTCATATTCTCCATGCGGGGTAAGAAGAACCTTGCGCTCGTTCGGACAATCACGAGCGTAATGGCCACGCCCGAGACATTTGAAGCATTTGAACTCGCCGGCTCGGTTCTCTCCTTCTTGCTTTGGCCTTGACTGGTCACGCCGAAACTCAAGCCCCTTAGGCTGATTCGGTACCGAGGCGCTATTCCACGGTCTTGAGCTCGGTACCATTGATTTGAAGCTCGGTACCGAGGGTCTGGTGCTCGGTACCGACGACTTGGAGCTCGGTACCGAGGTTGGGGCTGGCTGGCGCATTTGAGGAAGATTCTTATGGACTTGGTTTGTGTAATGCAACACTTGTTCAATCTCCGTACCCCTAGGAAAATGCTGCATATTCACCACAGATTTAAGCTCGGAATTAAGTCCATGAATAAATTTGGAGATGACATACCCGTCGGGGAATTGAATCCCGGAACGAAAGATGAGCGTGCATAGCTCGTTGTAATACTCATCGGGAGTCCGACCGCCTTGTCGAAGCTGCTCAAGTCTAGAATGGACCCTCTCGGCGTAGTCCGATGGAACAAAGCGTTCTTCAAGTGCTCGCTTAAGCTCACGCCATGTTCGGATGGGTTGCTCCCCATCACGTCGCCTAGCTTCTTTGTCTTGCAACCACCAATGATACGCAAAGTCGGTGAAATGGACGGCGGAGACGACTATTCGTCTTTCATCCTCATAACCATAATAGTCAAACACGGTCTCGGTCTTAGCTATCCAATCGAGACAAGTGTCGGCTCCGGTGGTCCCCGAGAAGGTTTGGATTTGGAGCTTGATTCCTTGGTGGCGCTCCCCCCTTGCTGGCGCCCATCACCATAAACGGGCTGTTGTTGCCACGCCTCTTGAAATGGAGCTCGATAAGCCGCTTGCACATGAGGCGCGCCTTGGACACCTCCGCGCCGAGGGTAGAGATGGGCCGTGCCCGTGTGCGCCGGTGTCGTCATAGGAGTATAGCCATATCGCTCATTTCCTACATTGTTAGTGTGCGAAGGCAACAGAATATTATTTGGAAAAGTGGAAGGAACAAATTCAGTCCTTACCCCGGAAGTCGTCACAAAAGGTTGGTGGAAATTTGACCCCGAAAGATGTAGGAGGTAGAACCTTCTTCCAAATGTATGCCTCGAGTGGTGGAGATGATCGGCTCTAGATGAGAGCTCACTCCAAGTGACAAAGGTGGTTCTCGGTTGATGCTTTGTGCATTGGTGGCACTAGCTTGGATGAATTCGTCATGCCTTGTCAACCTTTGCTCAATGTCATCAAACCTAGAACAAAAAGAACGAAGATCTTGTTGCATAGACTGTAGCATAGCAACCACGGATGAATCGGAGTTAGCATCCCGATCCCGAGGTGAGCCATCATTCCCTGCATCCGACATCTTGCACAAACTTCACCAAACAAGTTAAATCCAACAAGCAAGTGGTACTTCGAGCCACACACAACCAATTCTCAATTTAGACTCGGAAAGTGCCAAACTTGCAAGTGTTAGGACTTTGGTGTAAAACGAACAAGAAATGGCTCAAAAGAAAGGCACAAGCAATGGCAATGCAATACAAGCAACAAGTTTGTCTATCACTCGAATTTAGGAAGCTACTAGGTACCAAGTTACAAAAAGATAAACAAAAGAACTTAAACAAAATAGGACCTTTTTCGGAATTTCTTTCTCACGGGGTCCGACTTTTTCTGTGCCCGGCCCCTTATTAGCCTTTTGCCGCCGGCAAGGTTTTTCTAGCCCCGCTTCTTTTTCTTTCCGAGTCCGAATTTTTTATTTTTTTTGTTAACTTTTAATGCACACTTTTCAGCCTTTTACAATCGAAAAACTAAGACTTTGACAACCAAAGGATTTACACCCCTACTCGGTGTTATTTGTTTTTATATGACTTGGTACTTTTCCCGTATCCTAACCCGAGTGAGTACACAATATTGTAAGCTTGAATTCAGTTTTATTTCATGCCAACATGCTCGAAATTTTAAAGAAAGAAGCTGAAAAATTCAGCCACAAATGTGGTATTAAAGACGACTAAATGGTGAAAGGCCAAAGGGTGGCTCTTGGTATTTTTGTCTTTAATTCATTCAAGCAAAGAGTTAAGGCTTCTTCAACCTTTGGACATCCTAACAATTCAGTTTTGGTCGTCCCTCAAGGTCAGATTCGAGCACACACGGTCGAAGACACAAAGCAAGACAAGACAAGCAAGTCGGTAACGAGTTTTAGGGTTCGGTTTTGCAAGGAATTTTGTGGCACGACTTGTGAAGGTAAACACTTGAAAAATTCAAGCAAATTCCAGATCTAAGACGAGAGAAAGAAGGTGTACCTTGCGTGGCTCTGATACCACATGATAAGGATCAAAACGGTGGAGTCGGTGCAAGGACACTTCGGTAGCTCTCTTCTTACCGAGGGATCGAATGATGGGTCTCATAATTAATGTTGATGGACGGTAAAGGTTTGAACAATCAGTAATGGATGATGAAATTGTGAAAGTGATGGATATGGATGAGTTTAGGGCGTGGATGTGACGCACCTTGCTCTTGGATCTCAAAGATGATCCGATATGACTCACGAATCAAAGTTTAAAACAAAGAAACAACAATTTTATTCAAGGCAAAAACGCCTCAAACCAACGCCTAAACTTGGCAAAACAAAACGAGAGTTTTCATCTTCAAATTCAACGTGTCCTTCTAATGGAAAAACGTCCCCTATTTAAGCGAAAAGAACTCCCAACAAAGACTCTTCAAAACCAGCCATAAACACGTAATTGATGGTCAAAAAACCCTTGGAAAACCCAACATTTATTGGCCTTGACTTGGCAAGCAAGAGTCACCAGCTCGGTGTAAGCTAGGCGTCGGCATCGCCTCGGCGCGCCCAGTGACTAGCAACGTGCACGCCCCGTCATCTTCATATTTGCTCGGCGCGCCATGGACCAAGAGACCATCTTGAAGCTCTTCTTGCAAGACACGAGCTCGAGCCCTTGTGATCCGCCCTAAGTAAGGCCAAGTGTCGCTGGCGCGCCCGGCGCGCCCAGGTGGCTCGATACCTAGGTTGGGCAACTCGGCAGGAAGCTCGGCATCGAGGTTAGGAGGCTCGGCACCAGGGTAAGGAGGGTCGACACCGAGGTCAGGAGGGTCGACACCGAGGTCAGGAGGGTCGACACCGAGGTCAGGAGGGTCGGCACCGAGGTCAGGAGGGTCGACACCGAGGTAAGGAGGCTCGGCATCGACGTTGGATTGCTCAGTATCGAAGGCGTCAGAACCATGATGTGGCTTGTGAGGCGTAGTCACATCACTCTTTCTTCTCCTCTCATCTTTCTTCTACGGTCCAGTAAATTGGTAAGTCATCTTCTTCCTCCATTGTCCTCCATGATTTGTATTGTTTTAAATTTTACTATTGAATTTATTTCCCTTTTCATATTGGATTGCGATTTGAGCTCCGAGATTATGAGAATTTGGTCAATTTGAGGTTTATGCGTTTCCTTAGTCGATGATCTCAGCTCTAGGGTTATGACAATTTAGCCAATTTGAGATCTAGTTTGAGTTTTAGGCTTTTCATTATGCGTAGCTTTCGCTCTTATTTTTCAATTGATCCCGCATTTATCTCTTCGTCCAATTGGGTTTATTTGAGTTATAATTTGAGATCTAGTGTTATGAGTTTTCAAATTTTGGGAAATTTGGTTGGTGATTTGAGTATTTGGGTTAGGAAGTTGGGTTATTTTACATAGAAGTTTACAACGAGGGAAAAACCATTCTATTTGAGAAACTGGCATATCCTCTAATTAAAAAAATATTTGGTGATCTACCATACAACTATGTTGACTTGATACATCCTTAGAAACTAGAGCTGAACAATTCAGGTCCTTGATGATAATGCATTAGATAACCTCCCCAAAATAATAGTTGATTTCTTTTGTAGTTAGATGCCATAAGAAGGGACGATATAAACTAAAGATTTTTTGATGAGGATCGTGGTTGATGGAGCGGTGCGAGGCAACTCTGACTTGGCTAGGCGCGGCGATGTGGACAAAATTCTACGCCAGATTCACAAGGTCGGTTATCCCTAATCCGTACTCGGATTTAAGTGATTCCAACTCTAGGTGTTAGATCTTAATGTCTTCTTTGCGTCCTCAATATTTGGGAGGGATTCGATGAGTGATTAGGAAGTTATGGTGATTTTACTGAAGGGGCGCAGAAGGCTCCGGAAAGGGACTGGCCGGAAAAGATGGATTGGTTGACGATGGTGGTTATGATGAAAATCGTCGGGGATATGAATGTGCAAGAGAGGATATAACTCACCACTCTAAACACAAGCTAAGAATCGTAGATGGATATGTCAACGCACCAAACTCGATTCAAAACAAGATGAACTACCACGCCAATCACACGAGGATTGGCATTGGTTTTAGGTTTTCATTTCAGAGAAGAAAGGAAAAACAAGACAGAGTTTTTCTATCAATTTTCAATCTGACAAGACAATAGCCCTAATGGCCTTTAAATAGAAAGTAGACAAGCCAATAACCCTCTCGCGTTTCATCCCACTCGTTTTGCACAATTAACTTGAAGTTTTCAAAAGTGCAAAAAATGCCCTCGCGCAAATTAATGCAAGATTTTATGACAACTCCGAGCCACGCGCCACCAAGAGGCTCCTCACTCCTTTCTTTGCTTGGAGGTCTTGGCGTCATGGCCCTCTTGGAATAGTCAACATAACACACATCTCCTCTTGGATTGAATGCAATGACATCATCCTCTTCTTGGAGCATAAAGGGCAACCTGGAAGGAACCAAAGGAACCAAAATTATATGCCAAAGTATGAATAGAGCTTGGTGTGATGGTGGGGCAAAGCACGCTTTTAGAAAGAGATGGTTTCATAACTTTGCCCCCTTTTCCTTTTGGCTCAAGCAGCTCTTTAATAGGCATATGAAGCTTACATGGTTCATTTTGGGGAACTTCTTCATCCATAGATGGCTTAGTCAATTTGAGCAGCTCCTCGGTTGGCTTTGGATCATCCATCTTTAGCTACGACTCAAGTTTTCTACTCCTATTGAGTTTATCCTTGCACTTCATCACGAAATTAATGCTCATTGCGATAAATTTGATTGCTTTTCTTCCAGACGGAATGGAATATCTCTTCGTCTCATGACAAAATTTTACACCCTCATCTTGTGCTCATGGTTTCCCTAGAATCAAGCGAATATCTCGGATGGCCACAACATCACAAAGAACCGTAGTACTATATGTGCGGAGAGAGAAGAATATCTTTGCTTGCTTTGTTACATCGACAACAACTCCTCTTTCTTGTATTTCATTCGATAAGGATAAGGATGTGGAGTCATAGTTATTCCCAGTCTCTCAACTATGTTTTCTGCAACAACATTGTTAGCTAATTCATGATCAAACATAGTAAGAAGTAACTTACCTTGAACATGAACGCAAGTGTTGAAGAATTGTGTTGCAGTGTTCAATTCTAAACGAGCAAGCTTGTCATTAAATCCAAGATTGTCATTCACTTGGGCGAAACCACACAAAGGCTCGGACCTAGTGACAAGGCCCTCCTTGGTATGAAATCGGGAGCTTATGGATTGAAGTGATTGTGGCCTAGATTGCAACACGGCCTCCACTGATTTAAAAGACACTTCATTGACTTTAGCCTTGCCTTTGTCACATGCGTCCTCCATCACACAAAACACTACCAAAGAAACAAAAATGCAATCCAAACAAGTGATATTTCGAACCAAACAAGGCACCAAACTCGACCTTAGACTACTTCAACCAAGTTGCAAGCACTAGGTCATAACTAAGATCAAAATGTATGGCTTGGAAGACACAAAACACGTCACACAAGCACAAAATCCTCTAGGACTTTGTCGAGTCAAGAAGCTACTATGTACCAAGATGCCTAAGAAAAGAAAAAGCAACTTTGTGCGTAGCTCGAATTCTCTTTCTCGTGGGGTCTGAATTTTTCTAAGTCCGACCTCTTTTCCTTTTTCGTTGGATCCAAGTTTTTCTATGGCCCATTTCTTTTTTCTCACTAAGTCCAAAATTTTCTTTTCAAGGCACGGAGTTTTTTTTAAATCAGTCAAGCAAAGCAATAAGAATTTCCTCAAGCAAGCAACAAGAGATCATGTTTTTATGCAATACCTAACTCGGTAATGTTCCCGTATCTCTACCCGATGCCTATACTCGTTTTAAATATAGTTAATTATGGCAAGATGCAAAGGGGCACGACTTGATTAATTGGGGAATGGGTTCGGATTTCGTCAAACAACAGTTATTCAATGTGAACTCAAAGGTCTAGTAATGAAGGGGTTCACTTAATGTGTTTGGAAATCCCTTCGATCACTCGTGTCCCTTGAAGTTCGACAACCCTTTGACCGTCTTCTTCATCCTTGGGACGTCCAACAATGGAACAAAATGATGACAATAACCCATCCACAATTCACACACAACAAGACACAATACTCACACAATTTCAAGACACAAGTTCCAATCGGCTCAAGGCAATAAACAAGAGTACTCGCAACCCAATTAAAACTGAATCTAGGCCAAGATTTAGATGGATACCTCGCTTTGGCTTTGATACCTAATGATGAGGATCGTGGTTGATGGAGCGGTGTGAGGCAACTCTGACTTGGCTAGGTGCGGCGGTATGGTTGGACAAAATTCTATGCAAGATTTACAAGGTCGGTTCTCCCTACTCTGGACTCGGATTGGAGTGATTCCAACTCGGGGAGTTAGATCTGGAAGTATTCTGAGTCCTCAAAATTTGAGAGGGATCCGATGTACTAGCCGCTATTTTTATGAATAATGTTTTTTCTCTTTAATTATTTTATTAAATAAAATAATACCTTTTATTCTCTTTTTACTCAATTTCCTTCATTAAAATAAAAATTCGATAAAATTGTTATAAAATAATTATTTGGGTTGATAAATTTATTAAAGACGGAATTAATAAATTTGTAACCTAATGAAAATTCTATTTCAAGCCCATACACTCTATTTCTTCTTCAAAATGAAGAATCGGGCCATAGCAACGGCCTAACTAGCAATCCCATGAAACAATTAAAAAGGGGATAAATAAAAAGTTGAAAAAGGGTGGTGCGTGGGAATTAAACCCATGACCTCTTGTTCCTCAACTCACTCCATTACCAATTGTGCTAGTTAACTTTTTTGATATTATAAAACATCCATTTGTATTATAAAACACCATTTTTGAGCTTCATAAATCCGATTGGGGTGTAATAATGGAGAGATTTGGGAGATTTGTAAGTAAGATTTCCTTACAAAAAAATCCACCACTTGATTTTGTAATCTCCTCTCCCCAATCCCCTTCCTAGAGCATATTTTTGATCATCATCCTTAATACTCTTCCTCCACCTTAATGCCTATATAAAGGCCTCTTAGAAAATTAAATAACACTCACCAACACATCCTTTCTTCCTTCTCTTGATATTTCACTCCCATTCAAATAAAATTCAGCCCCAAATTAAATTTTCTATGTGCTGATTTTTCCACAAAAATACCCCAAAATCCTGTTTTTGTGCATTCTAGCCGCCGACACCATCACCAAGCCACCGCCCCTGCTTGCGCGCGCCACCGCCGGCCTTCCCCGGAGCTGCCGTCACCCTGGTGCAGACCCTGCTGTGCTGCCAGCTCCGCCCTCGTCGTTCCGTTCCGCTCTCCTTTGTTCGGTTTATTGTAAACATAGCACGAGGGTGAGGGTTATTTCCTTCTTTTTATTTTGATTATTTTCCTTGTTGATTTTAATAATTTGAGATTTAATTGAACCATATTATATGCTGATTTTTTTTAAGGAGAAGAAGAAAAAAAATCAATTTTTTTTAAGTAATCCATATTTTTAATGGAAACTAGCATGCATGCATGAGTTTTTAAGGAAAAATGCTCTTATAAATTATAAAATAAATTTTATAAATCTTAAGAATATAAAAGGGACTATTTAACATGGAATTTCTGGATTTTAAAGATAATATGAATTTTTAGACTTCTTTTCCTTTATTATAGAAGTATTCTTTTATTATGAAAGAAATGACTTAAGAATTTAATAAAATAAAGTTTTTATGAAAGAAACCTTTTTTGCATGTCTTATAAATCATGTTATAAGCTTTGGAATAATTTTTTATATGAGTCTTTGACTAAAGTAATTTTAATAAGAGCAAAATATGCTTAAATAATTTAAATAAGTCTTTGAATGTGGTTTAAAACGACTTTTATAACTTAACCCACCATTGCATGCCAACTTAGACTTAAAATGAAATTTTGACAATATATTTGTGACCTTTCTAATTTAAAAGTAGACTTATAAAGGCATTATCTCTTTTAGTAAGTTAAATAGGTGTTGCATGTGAATTTTATAAAGTTTTAAAGATTAATCCATTCTTGCGTGTAACTTAGAGCTTATTAAAATGTTGAAATAATATTGTTATAACCTTCTTGATATAAAAGGGATTTTTCATAAGCACAAGTTCTTTAAATAACATAATGAGTTATGCATGTGGAAATAAAAAAAGTTTGTATGAAGTAATATATATATGCATGTTCATTCTAGACTTCACTATAATTTTGTAATAAATTAATCATGACATTTAGAAATAATCTTGATCATGAGAATAATTTTTATTTAAGTAGCAATACATAAAAATACTTATAGTTGGAAAAAGGTTTTAATGGTGATAAAACTTTCTTGCATGTGGAAGTTATCATTTCATATAAGATTTTGGAATAAAATAAAAATGATTTTTGAAATAATGAGATTCATGGAAACCATATTTTTTTCCATTTAAATATTTATTGCATGTGTTGGTAAAAAGAATTTTTCCATTTGATTATATAAATCTTTGCAAGTCTCCTTAAAGTAAATATTTTAAAATTTATAAAGTCTTTCAAAAACATCATCCTTGAAAATAATAATAAAGAATTATTACTATGTATTTCCTATCTAAATTATTAAGCCAAATAATTTAGATTAACATCCCTTCTCTTTAGAAGATGAAAATAAGAGAAAGGATTATTTAAAAATAAAATAAGGAGTTTTAATATATTTTTTTTCGTCATTTTTCGAATGACTAGGTCGAATCCTACGTACTACACTAAGTCGTTCTAGATTTCCGAGTATTGTAGACTTCCGGAAGAAATTCAAGGCAAGTGGATATTCTCTTTTTAACCTTTTCGATATCTCGATTCTGTTATACTTCTCTATGTTGGGAACAAACTTGTTTGCTTAAATTAATAAACATAGGATATATCGATTGCTAGAAATAACGACATCTCATTATCGTTATTATTATTCGAATGCTAGAAATGAACTTAGGACCGATGATTGCGGCTTTGTTTGTTTAAAGTGTCTCGTTTAGAGACCTCGCTTGGAAAAGTATAGGAAAATTTGTTGGACATAAGTCTTGAACCACTTTTTATAACATCATATTATATGTAGGTCATGACTCTACTCTTACTTCGTTGACTGAAGTCTTAAGCAATGTCGAAATAGAAAGGTTTCGTCTAAAGTCTAAAGCAATGTCACATGGAAAAATAAATGTTGGTTGAAGTCTTAAAGCAATGTCGAAATAAAAAAGTTTCGTCTAAAGTCTTAAGCAATTCAACATGAAAGGGAAAAGACGACTAAAGTCTTTTACTATGTCGTTGTTCAAATTTACGAACTAGGCTAACGCCTATGCTATGCCGATATTCAAAATTTATAATAAGGCTAAAGGTTGGCCTTATTCAATCCATTAATTAACTTATGTTATTCCCCAGGTAAGTGTTGGAACTCCCTTCCGTTTGTGGACTCGGCTCTTTCATAGCCTCCACACCCTTAAAAATCATTAATGTTATGCAAAGTTTTGACACTTAATAAAGATAAGTGCTAGTGCACATTATAATGAATTAAAACCGGGCCGGTTTAACACTACGTGGAAGGCCGACCCGAATCTCGGTCTGATAAAGGCGCGAGAGGTTTGCTAGAAACTTGTGTGTACTTATAACGTTCCCGACATTATTGTACTCTAAGAAGTTCTACAATCTCGTAGTTCTTTCTTTTCGGTTTAAAAGTCATCTCATCTCGAGATCGATTCATTTCCGTTCTTTTACTCCACATAAAGTCTTTACACCTCAAACACATCTCGCTTATCTCTTTAATGAATTATTAAGTTACCAAACTACCCTTGAAAATTTCCATTCTCACTTGCTTAGTCTCCTTAGACTAATTCCACTATTTCAGCATTTTTGCCTGGTATTTCTCTCCCTTCGTGACAAATGCCAGACTCTAGGAAACCGTCGTCGAATGTTTAAAGACGAAGATCCGTCAAGCTGAAGGAAGGAAGGTCGGATTCTCTCAAGGATGTTTTCTCGTTTATTTTGGGTTACACTATGTTTGTGCAAACAATGTTTCACTAATTTCGCTGCTTAAACTCTTTCATGTTTTGTTATTTGAAACTAAGTTAAGGATGTAATGACAACAATTAAAGTCTCATATTTGAGCACTCTTATTAATATATAATACAGTTGGATTTTCCGCATTTTTATTTAACTTTAATACCTATTAAAGCCTTGGGTGACTTTGGATGGTAAAATCCGAGGTCACTAGCGGTAATACGCATCATTGCAAAATAGGGGTGTTACATTCGATGAGCGATTAGGAAGTTATGGCGATTTTTTTGAAGGGCCAAAGAAGGCTCCGGAAAGGGACTGGCCGGAAAGTTCTTGTGGTAGAGATGGATTGGTTGAGGACGGTGGTGATGATGAAAATCGTTGGGGATATGGATGTGCAAGAGAGGATATAACTCAGAACTCTAAACACAAACTAAGAATCGTAGATGGATATGACGCACCAAACTCAATTCTAAACAAGATGAACCATCACGCCAACCACACGAGGATTGACATTAGTTTTTGGTTTTCATTTTGGAGAAGAAAGGAAAAACAAGACAAAGAGTTTTTCTACCAATTTTCAATCTGACAAGACAAGATCCCTAACAGCCTTTAAATAGAAAGTGGACGAGCCAAAAACTCTCTCCCCTTTCGTCCCACACGTTTTACACAATTAGCTTGAAGTTTTCAAAAGTGCACAAAATGCCCTCGCCCAAATTAATGCAAGATGTGATGACAACTCCGAGCCACGCGCCATCAAGAGGCTCCTCACTCCTTTCTTTGCTCAACGGTCTTGGTGTCATGGCCCTCGTTAATGCATTGAGGTTTCTCCCAAAACATAACCAGATGAAACTGGTGAAGTACTCGGAGGAATCTTCAAAGTATCACCATCGACACCTTCCTCGGTTGCACCATCGGCATCGATGTCTAAAAGACGATGACCTTGATATGATGGCGCCAATGTAGTCACATCAGTTTTTCTATTGTTAAGATTTTAAGTGTATAGCTAGAAAGGCATCATATATCTTGCTAAAACATTCCTGAGGTCTTTTGCAAGTTAATTATATTATATATATTTTTCACAATAACAGTTAGTGACCCTTCCCTTGGGCCTGCATATCTAATGTTTAAATCATAGATTTTTTTGGATATTGAAGTGAAGGTGCTATTGTTACTTGTCAGTCAATGTATACTTATTGATAAGATGAAAATTTGACCTTCTATTCAACATACTTTGGCATAATCAATAATGTATATTCTAAATTTCATACTTGAAACATTACAAGAGGTTTTAAGTAAGGGTTATTTGTCAAAAACCACCTTTTAAAAGGGAAGTTATTTAACAAACAACCTTTTATAATTTTATTAAGACAATGCCACCTTTTATAATATATTTGTTGATTTGAACCACCTATAATGAATTCTATACCAAAATGTCCTTAACTACATGTTTTATTAATATACAAATCATACCTAATTTATTACATTTTTCTCAAGTAGTCTAATATATATATATAAATAAAATTATCAAATGGAAACTAAAAAAAAAGATAAATTTACATTTTATCATTTTAAAAAGCTAAAAGTACATATTAATTGATTTAATATAATAAGTAAGAGATGCATAACAAAACAACATTTATAAATTAAATAAAAATATCTCAACTCCTCAAGTCGTTTTTGGTATTTTTTTAAATATACCATGGTGTTGGTTTTTAGAAAAATGTTACGAAATTAGGAATGATTTTTTGATTTTTTCTTAAAACTAAATACATATAGATGAAGGACATAATGGTCAATAAAATATGAAATTTCACTACAAAATAGAAATAGGTGGTTCAATTGAACAAATTACATTATAAAAGGTGCTTTTACTTAAAAAATATTATAAAATGTGGTTTGTTAAACCTTTGATGACTTGTGGAAATTTGATATTACATTTGGGCTTCTATTATGAATATATTGTAAGAAATTTGCCCTACATTGGTCAAATTTGCGTGTGTATACAGACTTGTTGCTTGATTAAAACAATTGTTTCGTGTTATTTGTGTCAAAAAAGAGGGTGCTTGCTTCTTACAATTGAAGTGAAGGAAGTGATTCTAGAATATATTTTCATAGTTTCTATTGTTTCTTCTTATTGTGTTTATCTTCAAATCTTTCCTTCACTGATCATTCTACTTGTTTCGTATGTGCTCACAATTATGTTCTCGATCTTCTTGTATGGTTGTTCAAGCACTTTTCTCTCTGATTAGGGATGTGAGGAAGTTGCAAATTGTAGTATTTGTATGCCCGCAATTTGAGCAAGTGTAATGCCCTTACACGCCTTTTAGAAGATTAGTTTTTCTAATTCGTACCTTCCTTCTTACATATCAGACTGACAATTCATCAGTTATAGTTTGTCCTAGCATACTATGCCATGCCTACTTGAGCATGCCTTTTTTCCTCTTTTTGACTTTTGTCTTTGTGTTTCCTAATGAGATTGTCTTTTGTTGTCTCTTGCTATTTTGCAAATTAGGCTACAACGTCGAGTATGGATTCTTGATAGCTTGCATATAGGAATAGCTTAGTTGCATGTTTTATATATGTTTTAGTTAGGTTTAGGATAGTTTTTATGTAGTTTTTAGGTTTTTGTGTTATCGGGTATTATGCGCTGGTTTGCTCGGTTTTACAGGTTTTTAGGTTCAGGAGCAACAGCGGCGCGAATACAGATTGACCATGGCGGTGGTGGACGAGCTAAGGGAGCTAAGGAATGACTAGGATGTGCTAGAGAGCATGGATGGAGAAGAGCCAAGACAAGAAGAAAGCCAAGCCAAAAGCTCGGGCTGATCCTGAGCAAGCGAAGCCGCGCATTCTCGACTGGTGGCCAAGTGCGCGGGGAGGCAGAAGCGCGGCCGCGCTTTTGAGGGCCGATGCCGCGCAATCGGAGTTTTTTAGTGAGCGTGGATTTGGGCCGAGCTATGGTTTTGGGCTTTGACATTTGGGTTTGTGGGCTTGTATTTTGGCTGAGTGTATGATTTAAGATATAATGTTTGGGGTTATTTTTAGGAGACATATAAATACTTTATGTTAGTTTATTTTCTCATAACTTTGATCATACTTTTGGAGGCTAGGGTTTTTCTCTCAAGGAAGAACCTTTGAACCTTTGTAAGTTTGATTTTAATTCAATTATGCATTGCTAATTCTTTTGTGTTTGACTAGTTATTGAAATCATAGATTGCATAATATTGTGAGGTTTGATTGATTCTCATCAACTTGAATAGGTTTTATTCCCTGTGCTTAATTGAATCAGAATTATTCTAGGGTTTTGTTAGATTGATCACCTCATAGAATTTCTAGGTTAATTTACAACTAATCTGATTAATGTCCATTCGGGGTTGATTAGATAAAGTAGCATCTATAATTGTTTAGACCCGTTCGGGCTATTCAATTGTATAAGGGAATAAATTCACAAATAACTTAGATGTCTGTTTGCTCTAAGTGTTTGTTTCTATTGATAACTTGATTCGTAAAGCTGTTGTTTAATTAAATCTAGACGTTGTTTTAGGTTGTTAAATGATTAGGGTTGTTTAGACTGTTAGTTCTTTCAACTATTTATGAAGTTTTGGTCATAATCCTTAGTAGGAATATAATCCACAATAGATTATTCAAGGGAATTGAGAATCGAAAGAATTAATGATCAATAAGCATATCTATGATGGATTTAACTAGTTGAACATATTTTTCTAATATTTGTCAAACTCAATCATATTTGCATTCTTAGATAGTTTCCAACATTGCATAGTAGATTAGAATTTCATTCATAAAATCCCCCTATTAGTTACTTGGCACTTAAGTAATAGCACTTTTACACGAGTCTCTGTGGGATCGACCCTTGCTTACCATTTTACTCAGAGTAAAACGACTGAAAAATACCTCATCAAATTTGGCGCCGTTGCTGGGGACTCGTCGCTATTTGTGTTTATTACTTTCGTGCTGTTTTGGGTGTGAACCTGTTATATGGTTCATACCCGTGCTACTAACTCATCTCCCCTGTTGTTTGATCCAGATATTGACAGGACACTCTTCAAGCTAAGGAAGGAAATCCGGAATCACTTTCTTGCCTTGCCATTCTTTCTTGAAGAATCTGACTCTGAATCTGAATCTGCTGAATTTGTCGAGATGGGTGACCAAACATTGAGACAGTTGACTGCACCGAATTTGGCACAACAACCGTTGGCGGTGCAATTTCCTGCTCTTGCTGAGGGAGTCAAGTTTGAACTGAAATCTGGGTTGATCCATCTTCTGCCTTCATTCCATGGGCTTAGTGGTGAAGACCCCAACAAACATCTTTCTGAATTTCATGCTGTGTGCTCAAGCATGAAGCCTGCTGATGTGACTCATGACCAGATCGCGCTGAGAGCCTTTCCTTTTTCTCTCAAGGATCGGGCTAAAGACTGGTTTTACTACTTGGCTCCGGGAAGTATTAATACATGGGCTAAGATGAAGGAAGCTTTTCTGGAGAAGTACTTCCCTGCTACAAGGCTCAATGATCTGAAAAAGCGAATTAGTAATATTGAACAAGAAGCTAATGAGTCCTTGTACGAATACTATGAAAGATTCAAGAGGTTGATAGCCAGTTGTCCTTTCCATGGCTACACTGATCAAGATTTGATTTTATATCTTTTCAATGGCCTCTTGGATGATGAGAGAAGAATGGTCAATGCAGCTTGCCAAGGTAACATTCTCAACAAGACTCCTGCTGCTGTGTTTGAACTATTCACACAACTGTCTAAGGGCACAAGACAGTTCAGAAAAGAAACTGGCTCGAGAGCTGCAAATGATGTGGTGGCTAACTCAAGAATCCAAGATGAAGTCACTGAGTTGAAAACGATGATGAAGCAGCTTTTGCAACAAGGTGGAAGCCAACAGGTGAAAGCTTGTGAGATTTGTTTTGATAATATGCATCCCACTAATTCTTGCCCTACACTTCAAGATCCGAATGCTGAGGTGAATGCAGTGGGAGGATATGGACCACCTAGGCCGAGGTATGACCCCTTCTCCAACACCTACAATCCAGGTTGGAGGGATCATCCTAATCTGAGGTATGGAAATTCTAGCAATCAGCAGTTCAACCATCAAGGTGGCCAAACTCAGTACAGACCACCTTTCCAACCTCAGGCTCAGGGAGTGAATCAGAATGCTATGTCCACTGAGGAGATGGTCCGAAAGTTGACTCAGTCAGTTTCTACGATGCATGGTTCTCTAACTCAGCTTCAACAGGAAACTAAGTCTAGTATAAAGAATTTAGAGAACCAAGTTAGTCAGATTGCTGAGGCAGTAAGCAAACTGGAAACCAGAGATTCAAGTAAGCTACCGTCTCAGACAGAGCTTAACCCGAGGGCAAATGTTAGTTTTATCTCCATTTATGGTGGTTCTGAGGCAAGGCAAGTATGCCAGTTGAGCAAGGCTGAAGAAACAGAGGAACAGAAGAACGAAGGGCAATTGCTCGGCTTTGCTGCTCAAAGCGCGGCCGAGCAATGTGCACCCCGCGCAACACAGTCCCAGTTGGGATTGCGCGGGCAAGAAGGAGAAAGTGCGACCGCGCAATTTGATGCAAAGCCGCGCAATTTGGGCGAGCTGGAAGACACTTCTGCACCTCTTCTGAAAGCCTATGTACCTGTACCACCCTTTCCTGAAGCCTTGAAAGAGATCCAGAAGTTGAAAAATGATAAAGAGCTGTTCGAGGTCTTCAGTACATGCAGAGTAAATGTCTCGTTGTTGAATTGATCAAGAGTGTACCTCTGTACGCTAAGTTTTTGAAGGAGTTGTGCACTCTGAAAAGGGGACAGAAGGAGAAAAGTCAGAAGCAAGTTAAAGAGAAAGAACATGTGTCTGCTGTGTTTCAAAAGCGTTTGCCTGAGAAGTGCAGTGACCCTGGCATGTTCACCATTCCTTGCATGATTGGAAGCACCAAGGTGAATGAGGCTTTGATTGATTTAGGTGCATCTGTCAATGTGATTTCTTCCTCCTTATATGAGAAACTCGGTATGAGACCATTAAAGGAGACCCGAACCATAGTTGAGTTAGCTGATCATTCCACTGTGAGGCCCAAAGGAAAAATTGAAGATGTATGGGTTACGGTGGACTCCTTGAAATTTCCGGCTGATTTTCTAGTAATGGACATGGGATCGGGAGTTGGAAAGACGTCTATGTTGTTAGGACGACCATTCTTGAAGACAGCTAATACAAGGATTGACATACCGCAGGGCACACTGAAGATGGGATTCGATGGGAAGGAGATCGAAGTCCATAGCTCGTATCCTTCTTAATATCCTTTTTACGTCAAGCTAAAGACGTTAAACAAGCGCTTCTTGGGAGGCAACCCATGTTTTAGGATAGATTTGTTTTGATTTTTGTTTTTTGTTTTACAGTTTTTGTTTTTATTAGTTAGTTTAGGTAGAAATAATCCTCAAAATTTCAGATAACTCGGGAAAGCCTTGAAGTACAAAAAAACTCATAAAGAGGACTATAATTGCGTGGTCATGAGATTAGGATCCAACCCGAGTAATACAAGTTCAGAGAGGATTGCGCGGCTTGAGGCTGCTAAATGCGTGACCGCGCATTGCTAGCCCCAAAGCCGAGCAATCGCAACTGAGTGCCTATTGCGCGGGATAACAATTGCGCGGCCGCGCAATTTCGTGCGATCCCGCGCATTTAGCTATTTTTCGGGGACCCGTTTTTAATAAACCCGAGTACTCTTCTTCCCCATCCCTTATTTCGTCCGCCTCCTTCCCTTATTCCTCAAAAACTCCATTGAAGCTCAAGCTTTCAACCTCCTTTCAAGCTTCTCAAGGCGGGATTTCAACCTCAATCAAGCAAACAACTCCAAATCAAGCAAGATTCAAGTAAGATTTCTCAAATCTCCCTCTAATTTTCGGTTTTAGTGGATTAAATCTAAACCTAGGTTTTGTTCTAAAAAACTCGAATTTGACCCCTTTAGGCTCGGATTTAGGCTTAAGTCCTTTACAAAAGTTTGTTTATTGCATGATTCTAGTCTAGATTCGTGTTTTATTTGAACTTTGCATGCAAATCCGAAAATCACCTAGAATTTGATTAAAATTTGATTAAATTTTGATTAAATTGTTCTAGGTAGTGGGGGAAGAGAGTGATTGAGTGATTTAATTGCTTAATTCCGTGAAATATTGCTGTGGTTGTCCTTGCCGGGACAACGAAATTGCGTTTGCTTGTTTGTTTGGTGGTGTTGTGCAGGTTGTTTTTCTGAAATTCTGAATTAATGGCTCCAAAGAGAAGTAGGAAACATGGTGCTTCATCATCACAATCTGCTAGTCAGGGAGTACATCTGGTTCCACCTGCTGTGGTGGGAGAGACTACCCCAGAAACTTTTGGGATTAACCTGACAAAGAACAATCACATAGTCCGATTTGAGCTTCTGAAGGACAGGCAATGGAAAGCAACTCGGTTCATAGACTGGAACCTGATGAATGTGATCGGGATTGCTCATCTGTTGAATGAGATAGGGGCATACTTGCACATGGGCGTGTTTTTGAAGCTGTGTGAACCCACCTTTAAGGGGTTAACACTGGAGTTTCTGAGTACTTTGTTTACTGATTTCAAGGGTGAAGGAGAGATAAAGTTTTGGCTAGGAGGTGTTAGGAGGAAGATGACCTTGAAAGAGGTCAACCGGGTGTTTGGGTTCAGTTACTTCTATGAAAAGGATGTCGTGCTGACTGAAGCAAGTGCTACATGGGCTGACAAGCACTTCTGGAGAGCCATCACAGGGAGACCCAAGTATGAGCCATCTAAAGAAAAGGCTTCTCCCATTACTCATCCCGCTATTAAGGTTTTCCAGCGGTTTATTGCTAGTACTCTGAATGGGAGAGGTGATGGGGGAAACAATTGTCCCAAGAAAGATGTCATTGTGTTAGCTACTTGTTTGAAGAGGAAGAGACTGAACTTGGGTGCTATGCTGATGCACCACATGGCTCATGTTGGGAACAAAGGCGGTGGAGCCATTTGTATTGGTGGGATTGTGACTTTCCTAGCCAAGCACTTTGGAGTCGATCTAAGCAGGCTACATGTTGATATACCGCCTTTGCCTATTGACTTTACCATGCTGAAGAAAATGGGCCCTCTCTATAAGTACAAGAACTCTTATTTTTGGGTGATTGGTGATTCTGGGAGAGTAATGAAGCTTCCTGATGGACACCGAGTGCAGATTGGGAACAGTCCAGCTAACTGGTTCATTGAAGTTCAGGCTGAAGATTTAGATGTGGCTACCGTTAAGGGCCCGGTTAGGGGGAAAAAGACGGTTTCAGTTCCTATTGTGGTGGATTTTGATGAAGAGGAGATGGATGAGGATTTTACCATGGCTGAAGAAGAAGAAGAGGAAGAATCTATTGAAGATGTTGACACTGATGAGGATGATGAGTTTGAGGAGGATGATCAACAGAGGCAGTTTGATCCGTCTCGACCTGCTGGAGGTGATCACTAGTATTCTGATGCACAGTACAGCCAGATGATGGAGATGATGAGACAGATGCAGCTGGACAACACGCAGCGATACAATGACATGTCTTCTCATATCGATCAAAGCTTTCAGAGTATGAGAGGCTATGTGGATCAGAGGTTTACATCATATCAGACTCATCAGGATCAGCAGCTTGTTGCTTTTCAGGCCCGCCAGGATGAGCAGTTCAGACTGCTCAACACCAGATTGGATGGATGGAGTTAAGCGGTCTATCCACCTCATCAGTCTTACCCTCAGTATGCCTTTCCAGATCCTCCGTACCCTCAGTTCCCGCCATACCAGCCACCACCAGCACAGGAGATTCCACCATATCATCCGCCGCATCTAGAGTATCATCCGGAGTATCAGCCACCGCCACCACAGGATTTTCCGCCCTATTACCCGCCAAAGAACTAGGTTCTGTGAGTTTTTCTCTTCTCTTTACTTTTTACTATACTTTGGGGACAAAGTATGTTTTAAGCATGGGGGAAGGGAATTACTTTTGCATTTCATGTAGTTGCATTAGTTTAGCTCATGTTTAAACTTTTTACCTGCATTGATTAAAATTCTGAAAAATGAAAAAAAAAAATTAGAAAAGTTAAGAAAAATACAAAAATATTGCATTTAGGTTCTTATTTCCGTTTCTAAGTTGAGTATAAGTCCTAACCCATGATTTGCATGATTTGCTGAAGTTGATATGATATGAGCATGATCATTGATTAATTACCTTGACTATAGGATGGAGCATGTATTTAGCTTGAGTATTTGATTCATTCTGAAGTTCTAGACAATTATTAGCCTTGTGAGATTTTTTGCCTTTCATGATATATTTGTTCTCTACATTCTTGAGTGTATCACCATGATTATCTAGCTCTAGAACTTGCGTTAATACTCTTTGTCAAGGCTGCTTATATGATTGAATGCATGACATTAAAATGATTGAGGCAATGTTTCTTATTAGCCTATTATTCCCTTTCCTACCTTACAAGATCCATGTTCTTGACACCCTTATTTCTTTGAGCTTTAAGCCTGTTTTTATGAGCTCCACAAAATGATTCCTAGCCTAATAAGCTTGACCCATAATCCGGGATTTAGGACTTTAGGTTGTGATTGTATCTTGTGTGAGTTTGATGTAAGTATGGGGGAGTTGGAGGAAAAGGTGGAAAAAGAGGGAAACAACTCTTGTGTGAGCAAAGTGAAAAAAATGAAGATGTAAAGTTTGTTGCAAATCAAAAGGAAGAAAATTGAGCTTAAATTGTTAGTAGTCTTCATTAGTAGCAAAGAAAGAGTTGAAAAGAGGCAAAAGAAAAGAAAAAAAAGAAAGAAGCAAAGTGCTTAATTGTAAATGTATGGAGTTGAGAGAGGAAGTTGGGAAGTGAAGTAGGAAGAAAAAGTGTTGAGTTGGGTTTAGGATTAGTTCTTTATCCCGGATTTAGCACCACAGACCAAATAATATCCCTTCCAAATTTCTCTTTACCTTGGCCCCATTACAAGCCGGAAAAAGACCTCTTGATTTTTGTTATGTGTTTGATCCCCAGCGGTGGAGATTTAGAACTCTGATGCAAGCATATGGTAGTCTAGTTTTCATGGTTGATTTTGAGTGAAACACGTCCTTAAAACACTTGAGAGTTTGAGTGCAAACACATTTACCTTGGTGAGGTCTAGAATGAATGAATGATCTTTGCTTTTTGCTTGTTATAATGTATGTTAGGAAGTCTTGGTTAGCTTTTAATTATATGTGAAATGCTTGTTTGACTTGAGATGGATACAAGATTGTAATCTATGGTGTGATTTGGATTTATGTCTTGCTTGAGGACAAGCAAGGGTTAAGCATGGGGGAATTTGATAGCTTGCATATAGGAATAGCTTAGTTGCATGTTTTATATATGTTTTAGTTAGTTTTAGGATAGTTTTTATGTAGTTTTTAGGTTTTTGTGTTATCGGGTATTATGCGCTAGTTTGCTCGGTTTTACAGGTTTTTAGGTTCAGGAGCAACAGCGGGGCGAATACAGATTGACCATGGCGGTGGTGGACGAGCTAAGGGAGCTAAGGAATGACTAGGATGTGCTAGAGAGCATGGATGGAGAAGAGCCAAGACAAGAAGAAAGCCAAGCCAAAAGCTCGAGCTGATCCCGAGCAAGCGAAGCCGCGCATTCTGGACTGGTGGCCAAGTGCTCGGGGAGGCAGAAGCGCGGCCGCGCTTTTGGGGGCCGATGTCGCGCAATTAGAGTTTTTCAGCGAGCGTGGATTTGGGCCGAGCTTTGGTTTTGGGCTTTGACATTTGGGTTTGTGGGCTTGTATTTTGGCCGAGTGTGTGATTTAAGATATAATGTTTGGGGTTATTTTTAGGAGACATATAAATACTTTATGTTTGTTTATTTTCTCATAACTTTGATCATACTTTTGGAGGCTAGGGTTTTTATCTCAAGGAAGAACCTTTGAGCCTTTGTAAGTTTTATTTTAATTCAATTATGCATTGCTAATTCTTTTGTGTTTGACTAGTTATTGAAATCATAGATTGCATAATTTTGTGAGGTTTGATTGATTCTCATCAACTTGAATAGGTTTTATTCCCTGTGCTTAATTGAATCAGAATTATTCTAGGGTTTTGTTAGATTGATCACCTAATAGAATTTCTAGGTTAATTTACAACTAATCTGATTAATGCCCGTTCGGGGTTGATTAGATAAAGTAGCATCTATAATTGTTTAGACCCGTTCGGGCTATTCAATTGTAGAAGGGAATAAATTGACAAATAACTTAGATGTCTGTTTGCTCTAAGTGTTTGTTTCTATTGATAACTTGATTCGTAAAGCTGTTGTTTAATTAAATCTAGACGTTGTTTTAGGTTGTTAAATGATTAGGGTTGTTTAGACTGTTAGTTCTTTCAACTATTTATGAAGTTTGGGTCATAATCCTTAGTAGGAATATAATCCAAAATAGATTATTCAAGGGAATTGAGAATCGAAAGAATCAATGATCAATAAGCATATCTATGATGGATTTAACTAGTTGAACATATTTTTCTCATATTTGTCAAACTCAATCATATTTGCATTCTTAGATAGTTTCCAACTTTGCATAGTAGATTAGAATTTCATTCATAAAACCCCCCTATTAGTTACTTGGCACTTAAGTAATCGCACTTTTACACGAGTCTCTGTGGGATCGACCCTTGCTTACCATTCTACTCAGATTGGTTAAGTTAGGATTCTTTGATAGGTAAAACGACTGAAAAATACCTCATCAATTCTCTTGCTAACAAGTGGGCTATGGTTTCCACTTTCTTCTAGGCCGTAGGTCGGCAAAACGCCGATACTGCTTATCAATTTCTTTAAGTGATTCATGCCTTTGTGATTTTGTGTTGTCCACTGTTTCCTATTGTATTGGTAGTGTTTTCTATTTCCATGTACTCATCTTTTTGACTTTTGTCTTTGTGTTTCTTGATGAGATTGTCTTTTGTTGTCTCTTGCTATTTTGCAAATTAGGCTACAATGTCGATTATGGATTCTCTTGCTAACAAGTGGGCTATGGTTTCCACTTTCTTCGAGGTCGCAGTTGGGCAAAGCGTCGATACTGCTTATCAATTTCTCCAGTGATTCCAGCCAATGTGATTGTGTGTTGTCCACTGTTTCTCATTGTATTAATATTGTTTTCTATTTCCTTGTACATTGGTGTTAGTGAAAGAGGAGGAAGGCATTATTGCTACTATAAAAAAGGGTTTTTAACAACGAACAAATTTATTGTTACAAGTTAAATATTTCGTCGTTGAAACTTTTAACGATGACAAAAAGTTCATTGTTTGTTCATTGCAATAGCTTTCGACGTTATTGGTTTTAACGACCATGATTTTCGTTAATATTAATGATGACATACTGCTCGTCATTAATCATTAACGATGACATGTCTGCTCGTCGTTAAGCATTAAAGATGACATGTCTGGTCGGCGATAAAACATTAATGATGAAATGAATGCTCGTCGTTAATGTTTTAACGATGAGCAAACATGTCATCATTAAAGATTAACCACTAACAACAAAATCATAATCAATGAACAACATCGTAAAAAGATATTCTAACAAACTAAAAATGATTTAAATTTTACAATAGCGATCACATTTATCGTCGTTATTTCAATTACAATGATCTTATATATGGTCATAATATTCTACAAACCAAATAAAATAATAAATGAAATAATTAAAATTAAAATCTAAATTCAAACTTTAATGTAAGTATTAGAACATAATTGTCTACAAAAACACAATATGAAGTAATCCATATACTCTATTACGGGGGAGACGGGCCCAATTGACAATCCTAGTATACAAGCACATAGGGTTCCATCCCAAAACTAATTGGTAATAAGAGGAATGGCCCATGACCTTATATACTAGCTTGTTTTCATTCCCAACTTCCCATGTGGGATTAACAATTGAACCGCAAGAATCTCCCACTCGCTTATCATGAAGCGGAAATACATTCTGATGGATTACAAGGAAAAGGTCCGGATTTTGATCCAAGACGCTCGTCAAGGGTCCATGACTCCGGAGGAGTTCTTTGCTTACTTAGAAGATTTATTCTTCAAAGTAGGCATTAGTGCTTCACCGGGGGCTTTGCGGTCACACTTTATAGCGGGACTACATCAGTGGATCCGGGATCGACTTGTCGTCTTGCCAATCAAGGACCTTGGCAAGTTGATACACACGGCCATGGAGCTTTACACGCAATTCAAAAGGCCAAAAAACACGTCCTTTCAAAGGTATGGTTCGACCCCTAGTCCATCCAATTTTGGTACTAAGCCTACTTCCTCTCCTTCTTTGTCAAAGCCAAAGGCAGGTACCACCGGGAAGAACTACAAGACCCCTTCGGGTGGGCAAAACCGTGAAAGGCCAGCCACTACCCCACAGCCTAGAACTCGAGACATCGAGTGCTACTAATGTGGTGGGCGTGGCCACCTTAAACGGGACTGCCCTAACACGAAAAGGGTTTATTTTCCGCTCAATCGGTGGCATATGACAGTGTCGATGAAGCGGAGTCCGAGGAAGACAAGGCACCGGTTGTAGACGGCACATACTGTGCCCTCGGACATTGGTGTCGACGTCTCGAAACTATTGCTCGTAACACGCCGAGCTTTGAGTGTCAAGGAGGCCGTCCAAACCGATCAATGGGAAAACATCTTCCGTACACGTTGTTTGGTACAAAACGTCTCCTTAATCATGATCATTGATTCTGATAGCTGTAGTAATTTCTTGTCTAGGAAGGTCGTTAACATTTCAAGTTGTGACAGTTAGAGCACCGACGCCTTACAAGCTTGCGTGGATCTCTAACGAGGGCGACCGTTGGGTAAACAAACAGGTACGCCTTTCGTTTTCTATTGGCATCTACAATGATTTGGTTTTATTTGATGTCACTGAAATGGACGCCACCCATCTTCTCCTTGGCCGTCCATGGCAGTTTGACCTTCACGTCCTTTATGATGGCCGGTTGAACACTTACATGTTCAATTACCATGGTAAATGCGTGACCATTTTACCCATGTCTCCTAGTGAAGCATCGCAGGATGAGGCCGAAAGGCAACATGCCAAAGCTAGTGAGACTGCTACGGCAGCGCCGACGCCGAAAGACGCCACCAAGGGAATTTCTGGCAAGGGCGAAACTTCTACAGGCGTTTTTGGATTTTCTGGATCAGATTCTGGTCAAAAAAAGTTTCAAACTAGGAGTGCGGAAAAAAATGTGAAGACCGAGCCTTGGACGCCGAGCACCTCTAATGCAGCGCGCCAACTTCGGATTCTTTCGGGGCTGGCTCGATCCAGGCCAGGACCAGCGGCGCCCCAACGCCGAATCTTCACCATTGGCATGGGGCTACTAGCCAGTCCAGTGGTGCCCATGGGGCGTCTCGGAGCGTCAAGGACACCGAGCCCCCTTTGCTCGACACAGTGTAAGACTGCCTTGTGCTTTGCCGACGCCGTGACATTGTGAGGACAATCGAGGGGAGTATTACTTGTTTTTTATTGTGTCCTTTACTTAATATTTCTATTGATAAGACACATGTGCTACCTCCCTCTATGTCCTCTCTTTTGCAAGAGTTTTCTGACATTATGCCTGCTAAGCTTCCCGATGGGTTACCACCTATCCGAGGAATTCAACATCGCATAGATTTGGTTCCCGATGCTTCATTGCCAAACCGGGCTGCATATAGGGCGTCTCCCAAGGAGACTCAAGAGCTTCAACGCCAAGTCAAATCTTTGTTGGACAAAGGGTATGTGCGCGAGTCCCTTAGCCCGTGCGCGTTCCCAATTATCTTGGTGCCGAAGAAGGATGGTTCTTGGAGGATGTGCGTGGATTGCCGTGCCATCAACCAAATCACCGTCAAATATCGTCATCCCATTCCCTGTTTGGACGACATGCTAGACGAGTTGCATGGTGTTGTGTTATTTTCCAAGATTGATTTGCGGAGCGGATACCACCAGATTCGAACGTAAGAAGGGGACGAGTGGAATACAGCTTTTAAGACCAAGCATGGTCTTTACGAGTGGTTGGTGATGCCTTTTGGCCTTACTAACGCTCCTTCTACCTTTATGTGTCTTATGAACTTTGTTTTACGTAAGTTTTTGGGTCATTTTATCGTCGTGTATTTGGACGACATTTTGGTCTATTCTAGAACTTTGGACTCTCACGTGGGGCACCTTAGGCAGGTGTTAGATTGCCTCTGCGAACACTCTTTGTATGTAAACTTGGACAAATGTGTTTTTTGCTCAGATACGACGAACTTTCTTGGCTTCATCGTATCCAAGGATGGCCTACGAGTTGATTCTGACAAAATCTGGGCCATCCGTGAGTGGCCAACTCCCACGACCTCCACTATGGTTCATTCATTTTTGGGGCTCACCGGGTTTTACAGGCGATTCGTCAAGGACTTTAGTTCTATCGTTGGGCCACTCCATTCTTTGACCAAGAAAGCGACAATAATAAAGTGGTTGCCGCATCATGAGGCCGCCTTCGAGGCCTTAAAGGATGCTTTATGCCGAGCCCCGGTCCTACAATTGCCGGACTTCTCAAAGCGCTTTGAGATCGAGTGCGACGCTTCCGATTATGGTATTGGCAGCGTACTCGTTCAAGAGAAAAAGTCGATCGCTTACTTTAGCGAGAAGCTTGCTGGGGCTACTCTGAATTATCCGAGCTATGATAAAGAGCTCTAAGCTCTTATTCGGGTCCTAAAGACGTGGCAGCATTATGTATGGCCAAGCGAGTTCGTAATTCATACGGATCGCGCTGCCTTGGCTTATCTTAAGATTCAAACGACTCTAAATAGGCGCCATGCTTCCTGGGTTGAATTCATGGATACGTTTCCATACGTCATTGCTCACAAGAAGGGCTAAGAGAATGTCGTCGCCGACACTCTCTCTTTCATGTATATCTTTCTTACCCAGCTCCACTCAAAGATCCTCAGATTTTCTTTTATTAAAGAACTATACGCCTCAGATCCGTACTTTTCTTCGATCATAAAAGATCTCGAGAGCTCTCGTATCCATGAGTCCTTTTTGGACAACGGGTATCTATACCGCGCTGGGAAGCTTTGCATCCTGGCCTCTTCGGTTAGGCACTTTTTGCTCAAAGAGGCTCATGACGGCCGAGGCCACTTTGGCATAGCCAAAACGTTGGCAACACTTCAGGAACATTGCTTCTAGCCACACATGGCACGAGATGTGAACAAGCGCTGTCAGGGTTGTGTGTCGTGCCATACGGCTAAGTCTCGGTCGTAACCACATGGGCTTTACATGCCTCTATCTATACCGGACGTCCCATGGGAAGATCTTTCCATGGATTTTATCACGAGCCTCCTAACGTCGAGGCATGGCAAAGACTCCATATTTGTAGTCTTGGACCAGTTTTCCAAAATGGCCCACTTCATTGCATGCAAAGGAACCAATAACGCGGTGGAAATCGCGAATTTGTTTTTCGAGCATGTGGTGAAGCTTCATGGTATTCCTAAAACTATTGTTAGTGATAGGGATACCAAGTTCTGCATTCACATTTGGAGAACGCTTTGGGAGGAAGTTAGGTACACGACTCCTGTTTTCCACCGCTTATCACCCCAAACCGATGGTCAAACTGAGGTGACCAATCAGACCTTGGGCACTCGTCTTCGGACGATGCTCAAGGCTAACCCACGTCGATGGGAGGACTTACTGTGTCATGTTGAGTTTGCTTATAACAGGTCCTACCACTCTGCGACGAAGATGACCCCGTTCGAGGTTGTGTACGGGCGTAAGCCATGTACGCCCCTGCACGAGCGCACCAAGGGCTAGTTGTTGAAACACTCTGATCAATACGCCGCCCAACGCAACAAGGGGCGAAGCACCTTGATTTTCGAGCCAGGAGTTTTTGTGTGGCTTCACTTTCGCAAGGAGCATTTTCAAGGTCCTCCGACACATCAAAAAGAACTCATACATCCTCGACCTCCCAGGTAAGTACCCCGTTCACGCTTCCTTCAATTTCTCAGATCTATCTCCTTATTGTGATCCCGAGTACCATGACGAGGAAACGAGGAAGTTTCCCACCGAAGGGGGGAGGGTGATGTGAGTCCCACCTTGACCGCTAGCCAAGAAGAGGAAGACTTGTCCGTGCGCTCCGACGGACCCATCACTCGAGCCAGAACCTGTGCCATTGCTTGAGCCACGACCTCCATCGTCGCGCGCGCCGTCGCAAGCCCCTCTTCACGTGCCTCTCGATCATCGGCGCTGCGCCATATCTCGGTGCCGAGAACCTCACCTTTGGTACCGAGCCACCGGCCTTCGGTATCGATGCCTCGCACACCAATGCCGAGTCCCACGCTGGTACCGAGCTTCCACAGGTCGGTACCGTGGGTCCGCACCTCGGTACAGAGACCCTCGTCTCGGTACCGCTTACCATGTACACGCCGGACCAACCCAGTGTCGCGACATGAGGTTCCCGCCCCGCGTCTCGGGCCCTTGTCGTGCCACGCCTAGTGTGTCGCGACAGCCCTTGCGTGCGCGTTGGGGCGTCGACGCCCTTGTCGCGCCGCGCCAGCCTTGTCACAACTTTGTCTGGACACTCGCGACATGGCCACCGTGACCACTATCCATTTTTACCATATTTAGTACTAATTCCTTTCCGAACCTTACATAATATGTCGTTTCTATTATTATTGAGTATTTTTGGGCTTGGGCTTGCGTGATGGGCCGCTTGCATGCGTCCCCCATGCGCCGCCCATGCCATTAAGGTTTCTATCTAGGGTTGCTTAGGAGCTCCTCTATATAAAGGAGTCTCCTCTTTTGTATTTCCTTACGCTTAATTGAAATATACCGAATTGTTGTCGAGTTTACTCCAGAAGTTGTTCTTTAAGGCATCACCTAATTCTCTTCTCAATCCCATATTCTCCTCGTCTAGGTCAAACTAGACACCTTCTTAAATCCTTTCACTTCTCTTCTCATGAATGTCTTGACCTCACGGTCTCAAATCTATCGGTTCGAACAGTGACGAGACACAATACGAGTCCACGCAAAGATCCGCTCGTGAGTCCACCAACGGGCCTCACATCAATCTTCTTCAAAAACCTCCGGGAGGGTGCTTTGATCACCCGAAACCTTGTCAACAGAATAGATTCCTACTTCGGTAAACTCATCAAACTTTGATTATAGTTTGGGCATAGGAGCGGGAGAGGAGAGTTTGGCCTTCTCAAAAGCAGCAATCTTGGCCTTGAAGAAGAAGACTCCATTGAAGAGAGTATGAAAACTCCATTGAAGAGAATTAGGGTTTCGAGCGATAAAAACAAAGAAGGTGGTAAAGAAACTATTTACTGGTTGGATTTGTATATAAAGCAACTTTCTTTCCTTCTCTCAAAGATCATAATATTTTCTCTTTCATCCACAATATTAACGGCTAAAAAATATCGATAATTACACTTCCACCGTCATTAAGATAAATCTACAAAAAATCAGTCTCATCGTTCCCTACAAACACTGTTAAACAGCTAAATTTTCAAACATGATGAGGCAACGGCTAAAACATTGAAGTACCTTCTAAGCAAATTTGGCGTCTGATTCCAGAGATGTCATCATAATTCAAAATAGATCAAAATCAACTCCCATAAGCATAGATCCGTGTAAGCACATGTTTCCAACCTCGTTCCCATTGAGTGAAATAAGAAGGTCTTGTTTGGATGTTTAAGGAACAAAGGAAGTAACACCATCAAAAAATTATGAGGGCTAGGAACTCTTTTTGACAACAAGATAATTATTCCCCATTTTAAAGGTAGTAAGTGGGGTTCATAGGGAACGTTTGTCTTGATCAGGCTAAGGGAAAACTTATAACCAACTATCATTTTGGCTTGAAGTGTGGGATATAATAGATCAAGTTGGTTATTCTGGGCCAAAAAAAAGCTTTTGAGCATGCAACAAATAACACTTGCTAGTCTATATAAGGGCATGCCCAATGGTGAGCCCCATGATCTCCATAAGCTCATCAAATATCAATATTTTACTATTTTTCCTTCTTGCACATCATTCATAATCTTTCATCTATTTTTTCACTATAAACCCTTCCCATTGGTGAGCCTCATGAGCCTTTCTTTTTACTTTTCTCATTTCACAACAATTATTTATTTCTCCACACACAATTACAAATATATCCTCATTCTTTATTATATATATATATATCATTATTTACCTAAAATGACTATATTTGATTACTAATTTTATTAAATGACACTTTTAATTATTTGTTAAATTTTCTAGTATTATTATAAATTGTATTTTAAATTGTATTTATTATAGTAATTCTTACCCTAAAACAACCCAAATTACAAATTAACTTTTTAAAATATTTTAAATATATATAAAATTAGTCTCTATAGATAGTTAAAAAAAATTATGAATTTTAGTATAATTATTATTTTTTATATATAATTAAAACTAGTCCAAAATACTATTTCAAGTTATTTATAATCAATGGCCAGGAATAAATCATGGTCGTTAATTGTGTGCCATGTGGCACAAAGTGAGTGCAAGATGTGGCTCATGAGCCCCATTTGCACAGATTGAATTTCGGTCTTCAAACATCGATCCAGTCAAAATCAACATATTTTATTATTTTCTCCCCATGAGCCCCCCCGATAATCTTCCAAAAAAACCATAAATGGGCATGCCCTAACAAACTAAAGCATAGAGGAATAGATATAAGCCATTAGAAAACATGAAAATTGATGTGTAGTTCTCAGAGTGAAGTTACCTCTTTAGTTAAGCATTGAGGGAATAGAGGACCGAAACTTGTTTACTCCAGGAAAATCATGCTAGTAATATCCTTAGATGCTCATATGGTTTTCTGTCCCAAGCCTTGGTAAAAATGTCTGTCACCTGATTTTTAGTCATACAATGATCCATCTTGATGAAATATTTTTCAGCATTATCTCTTAAAAAAATGATGTTTTATCTCTATATGTTTGGTCCTAGAATGATGCACATGATTATTCGAAATATTGATAGCACTTGTGTTATCACACATGATAAGAATAGTTTCAAGAGACATAACAAAGTGGACGAGCTGTTGTTTTAACCATAATACCAAGGAACAACATGCAGTAGCTGCGGCACACTCAACTTCAACTGTGGAAAGAGCTACTAAATTTTGCTTCTTTCATCCCCAAGACACCAAACATAGACCGAGAAACTGAGCCATGCCCAATGTGCTCTTCCTATCCACCAAGTGACTTTCAAAATACGCGTTTGAGAACCCTACTGAATTGAATGAATTGTGTCTAGGATTCCAAAGACATAAACCGTCGTTCCCTTTTAGTATCGCATGATTCTTTTTACTTCTTTCGGGTGTGACTCTTTTTGATTGGCTTGGAACCTGGCACATAAACACACATAAAACATAATATCTGGCCGACTGGTCGTTAGATACAATAGGGAACCAATCATGCCACGGTACATTGTTTAATCAACATCAATACCATTTAAATCAACATCAAGACGAGTATTGAGAGAAATAGGCGTATCAAAAGGTTTAGTTGAATCCATACCATACTTCTTTAATAACTCCTTGATGTATTTTTGTTGATGTACCGTCGTTCCCTCATCACTCCGAACTACTTGTAGACCAAGAAAGAAGGTGAGTTCTCCAATCATGCTCATATAGAACCCACTACTCATCAGATCTTTGAAGCTTTCTACAAGTTTTGGGTTAGTAGAATCAAATATAATATCATCAACATATACTTGAACGACTAGTACCTCACCTTCTTGTTCCCTTAGGAACAACATTTTGTTAATCACACCACGTCTATATCCGTTTGCCAACAGAAATTATGCAGACCTGTCATACCAAGCGCGGGGTGCTTGTTTAAGAACATAAAGAGCCTTATCCTACATGTAAACATGGTCAGGGTGATCAACATCTTCAAAACCTAGAGGCTGTAGGTACCCATTTAGGAAAGATGTCTCCTTATCCATTTGTAACTGGGACATAATCTCATCATAATCAATACCCTCTTGCTGATTGTACCCTTTTGCTACAAGCCATGCCTTGTTCCTTATGACAGCTCCATTGTCATCAAGTTTATTCCTAAACACCCATTTTGTTCCTATAGCCATTTTGTGCTTGGTCTTGGGCACCCGTCTCCATACTTTGTTCCTTTCAAACTAGTGTAGTTAGTCTTATATATCAACTATCCAGTTTGGATCATTCAATGTTTCCACTAAATTTTTGGGCTTTGCAAGAAAAATAAACGCATTGAAAGCGCAAAATTTCTTAAGAGAGGAATGCGTAAGCACACTTTTTTCGTAAGAAGTGATGATGTTATCAACACGATGATCCCTTTTCCGATGATAGGTCCTTGTTTCAATCTGAGTGATTTTATCAACAAGATGATCCCTTTTTTGCTGATAGTTCCTTGTTTCAATCTGAGTGGGAGAGATGCTTGACTCTTCTTCCTCCTGTTGATCTAATGTTCCATGAGATATATGTTTGATATGATTATATCCCATCATTTGGAAGACGGTCCCGAGTTCGACGCCGAGGAGAACACCGGTGCAGGCTCGCCCAGTGCAGGCGTGCCCGATGCAAGCCAAGTTATGAAGATTCGATCGAGCACTTCTCTAGTTTCATCGGGATATCCTTTGGGAGAGGCTTCAACTAAGTAAATGGGGACCTTGGACACCAAGAACGCCAAGAAAAGTGATGTGGAGCCATTTAGTGCTCGATGGAATCTTCACAACATTGCTTGTATCAGGCACACCTGTGCTAGGCGTGCCTACACCGGTGTCCTCCTCGGCATCGAACTTGCGACCATCTTGCATATGATGGTGTTGGATCGAAGGTTAGTTGAAACAGTTATGAGAACTATATCGGACAGTTCCTACACGCAGCAGAATAATTAAACGTGCAGGTAAATAAAACAAATTTGAGATAGTTCCCTTATAGAGGAACCCCACAACAATCAACTAATCGCGTGATTAAACCTCGACCTCCGCTTGGAGGATTTTCGAATGAGTTCCATTTTCTTTATTGCTTAGTTCCCTTCAGGTTACAAGGCCGAATACAAACTTCTGTGTTCCTAATTGGACTCTCTCCCTAGGCAACACTAATGTATTCTCTCAACTCTAACACTGATGAACGCTCACAATCAAAGTAAAAGAAAAACGCAAACCTTCCTATCTTTATCTCTTCAACTGAGTTCCCCCTAGACCTGGGAACTCCTTCTTTCTTCCTTCACCGTCGTCGAGATTAGCTCGCCGTCGGGGACTTTTCACCAAAGTGATGGTCTTCACCGATATGCTTTTTAGCTATCACTCTTTGTGTTTGGCAATTTCCAGATTGTGAAAAGTATCGAGCAAGGTTACTATTGAAGGGTTTAAATAGGCATGATTTGCAACCCTTATCCAATTAAGGTATTTGTCCTAAATACCCTTTTGCCTTGCTCTCCAACTCGATCCTAACATTGACATGTGACTCTGATTTGAATTCGAACCTCGTCAACTCTTGGATCACATCATGACCTTTGGATGGTTGTCTTCACTCTGCTGAACAGTTTGAAGCCTGAGACGCCCTTTTGTCCGATCGATACAGGATCCCTAAAAATGCGCTGAGATGTTGTAACACCCCTATTTTATCCTAAGGGATATTATCGCCAGTGATCCCGGATTTAACCTACCCAGAACCACCCAAGGCTTTGAAATACATAACTTAAATGAAAATGAGTTCAAAATGGAAATCTTATTCATTAAAAAGAACCACAATTCATTACAATGGTATTTCGTTTCCATAAGAATTAAGATATAGCCGCGGAAAATATTCTCATATAATAAAAGAGTTATTCAAAGGGCTTATTAAAAATATAAGATATTTCCAAGGAGAACTCATATGATGATGAGCCCCTTGGTTTACAAATAGAAGAGATGACACACCACCTTTCGGGTGCCATGTTTAGGGGAAAAACTCTTCCTTCCTTCAACCTTATCTTTCCTTGATCTTCAAGTCTTTGAAATTACTCCTTTGAATGCGTACCTCCTCTTGATTACTTCAACTTAGGGATTTGATCCTTCCCTGATATGTCCCTTACCGCGTCTATCATCGGATCCTCAGTCCTCGAGAATTGCGCCTTTGCATCCGAATGTCAGAACATGCAAGGAAAAAGAAAGAGAGGGTGGACGGGTTAGTGTAATGAAAGACTAGCAAGTGAATGGCGGCTAAGGTACTAACTGAACTTGTTCGTATCGATCTCCAACAATTAATACTTCCATCGAAAGAGTGAATGCTAGGAAATTTCGAGATAAGTCTAAGATTACGAGGATTTGCTTCCATTTGGAAACAAGTCAAACTCTTGCCGAAGAGACAAGAAATACGAGATTTCTTTGGAGATAAGAAACCACTAGAGTAGGGTTCCATGAAAAAGGAACAATATTTATGACGGCTTCGATACGTCATGATATTAGTTCGAGAAATCGTTATTGATTAGTCAAACAACTACATATCTTAGATGATGACTCGTAGCTGGGACAACACCGAGTTCCTATCCACAAATGGAATATTTTCATTTTACGTTACACTTCCATTGGGAAATGTATAATTCGGTATTACGAATGGTTAAACCAAAAGAATTGCAGGCCTCTTTCATCCTGAGTATTCAGGCCTCTTTCATCCAGAGTGTGCAGGCCTCTTTCATCCAGAATGTGCAGGCCTCGAGCTAGTTCTCGATATCCCTATGCTAGTACATGCATGGTCTCAAACGAGACACTTAAACAAACAAGGCCACAATCATCGGTCCTAAAATCTAGTACTAGCTTAGTACGAATAATAAAGGCGTTGTTTCTAAGCAATAAATAAACCTAACTTTATTTATTTGAACAAATAAGCCTTTATAATTCATGCATAAATATTAAATGGAGCATGAATTCATGTTTAATAAGAAGGGCAAGAGGTCCATCCACTTGCCTTGTCTTTTTCGAGTAAACGGTCGAACTAAGGAAGAATGGTGTGGGTGGAAGTCCGAAGTATTTGCAGTCGAATTTGACATCGAGGTATGGGAGAGATGGCATGCAAGAGTTAGATTTCTTAGACTCAATACTAAGATTAGAAAATGAAGTATTATTCCTCTAAATACTCATCACTTCAAGGATTTTTTAGAAAATATCCATTAGAAGAGCTTTTCTTTGAATTCGGTTTGTACATCAAATATAAAACTCATTTTTATTTAAAAACCCACTTCAAGACTAAAGACCATGGAGTTCTCACATGCAACTTAATGAACTTTAAATCCTTATTTGTTCATACATGATTCCTTGATATTCCTTTAAAAGGTCTATAATCTTAAAAGAGGACAAAAGTTTAACCATGTATTTATGTAACAAATCTTGAACTATAACACCTTATGTTCATGCATGGTTCAAGATGACTTCTTAAATTGAAAGGAAAGAATTTTGAAGAGATCTAGAAGGAATAAGTCTTGCATACAACATTCCTTGAACCATCATCCCTTATAGTTCATATATCGTTCAAGAGAGTTCTTAAGTGAAAGATTTGATGAAAAGAAAGACATGAAGGATATGGAATCACATGCATGCATCTAAGTGAACCAAAATCACTTAGATACAACTTGATTCAAAAGAAGTTCTTAAAGAATAACAAAATGAAATAGAATTTTTTTAAAAAAACCTTGCATGCATCATATGTTAAATGGAAAATACCCACATGCATGCATGATTCAACACTAGTCTTAGCTTAGAAAACAAAGATTTAAGAGGCTAGACAATAAGAAAAATATGGATCTTCTTACCAATCTTCTTTGGTAGAACAAAGGGTGTTTTAAGTGGACAAAAAGGGAGCAACAAGGCTACCCAAGGGGCTGTAAAAAGGCAGAGGAGGGGGCGGAAATGGAGGTGGTAGGGTGGCACAAAGTGGTCCACCAAACAACACAAGACAAGAGATTTCTAAGAGAGATTTAGAGAGGGAGCTAGGCAAAGAGGCTATACAAAGTGGAAGGAGGGAGGAAGGCTCCAATTTATGGAGGATGGATTGTTTTAAGGGTTTCTTGACCAATAAATAAATTTATAAGATCAAGACCCCGCTGAGTATAGCGAAGTCATGTTCATCCACAGGAGAGGAAGTCTATGTCTAATTACTAGGCTAAAACAAGAAAAACAGACAAGCAGAAGCAACAATGAAGCAAGAACAAACAACCAGTAAAACACTGCAAGGCTCGGTACCGAGGGTAGTGACTCGGTAATGAGGCAAACTGAGTTTGAGGGTTTTAAACAAAGCGAGAAAAGATCTAGGATTTAGGATTTACCACAACATAGCTATGCATATTAAATCATATGAATAATAAAGATCATGCCTTTCACATAAGAAATTAACTTTCGTTGAAAAGAGAGAAGCAAATTAACAAACTTTCGTTAATCAATTCACTTTTATCTACTTATCACGATCTAATGTTTATAACTTTCGTTTCAAACTTTATTTCAATTAAAATTCAGAATCTTTTCTTTCGATAGGATCATGAACATGAAATTACTTCGACTTTCATCAAAGTTTAAGCACAAACAAGTAGAAACAGGATCAAAGGCAATCAATTCATACATTCATACTATCATCATGCACAACTATGTTGGGTTTTTACCCCAACCCTAGAATAGAAAATCTACTCACTCATGATTGAAGAACAAACAATAAGATTGAAAGAGGAAAACATGTATTTAAATTAAAAGAAAACTTACTAAAAATCTCAATCACAATATCTTCAAACTAACATAAGAACAAAAAGAAGTCTCCCACAATTCTCTTCCTTGTGCCCCAAGCAACTTTAAAAACCGTCTTCTCTACGTGCGTGAATCAAAGATAGAGAGAGAGCTCCCTAAAACTTGGTCCAAACTAGTGCTTAAATACTAAGAAATCTATCTAGAAAAGTTTCCTTAAAGATATAAAACTATCTATCTAAAAAGATATCGGAATAAAAATATAAAAATCTCGAGTCGGCGGCGCCTACCGACACGGGGGACCTCGGTAACGACCCCCGTCAAGGACGGTAGGACTCCTTTTCCTGATTTGCCTCGGTTCTGTCTCTTGTAGATCTTGGTACCGACCCCTCCTGGGTCGGTAACGAGGCTTCTCTGGCCTTATTCTTCTCTTGTTCTTCCTCGTTTCTTCCTTGGATCTTCCCCCACCACTTTAATCTTCTTTCCCACTCTTGCTCCCATCCTCATAATGCTCTAGAATGCTCCACTTCCGACCACAAACCTATAAGAAAACACAAAACTTGCGCAATTTCCATCTTGCCCATAAAATACGAAAACTAAAGCAAAAGACACAAAACACACACAAAACCTAACTCGAAACGTGGTGAATATATATAGAAAGAGAAGGAACATACAAAACACACTTGATCATAAAGAGTCAAGGTGAAAAAGTACAACTAAAGCCTCCGATACGCATATCTGGTCAAAAGGCCCTACGGGCCTAACAAAAACGGGTCTAGGACCCCATCCCCAAAGTTATAGACAAAAGCCTATAAATATATGCAAAACCCGAGTATAACCCGGCTGCCCTCTGTACAACTCATAAGGGCAAACAAGTGCAAAAAATCAACACAAAACTAGGTGTGAGACATCACCACCTACACATCAAAAAGCTCTCCTAAGCCTCACGGCCCGAGCAACAAACCATAAACAATCACCAAAGGATCTAAACATGCACACCACAAAAAGCACAGGCCACCTACACATACCTCAAAGGCCGAGTTGTCTTCGAAGGGCTTCTCCTTGTCTTCCTTCAAACTTGCATGAAGCTTCAAGTCTTTGTGTACATGCAATAATGATTTCTTGGGCACAAGTGACAACATTTGGTTCAATCCCCTCATGAAGCACAATATTCCTATGATTCCAAGTGTAGTACACTACTCCTAGGAAGGCCATGAGCTTCACCTTGAAGAGTGTACTATCTCGGCCGGGTGAGCATATAAACCATTCAACCCATTCCCTTACATCCTCCTTGTGGGTGTGTATCCCTACCCACCTCCAAACTCTTTCCATCACTCGTAGCACAAATGAGCAAGATCCCAAATATGCTCGATAGTCTCGGGGTGTTCATTACACAAGGGGCACACATTATGGTTAGCACATCCCCACTGAAAAAGTCAAACAAAGGTAGGGAGTCGTCCTTTATAGGCCAACCAAAGTCGAAAGCTCCATGCTATTGCTCGAACCACCCCCCACACAATCTCACACCAATCCTCCTTTTCTCCTTTATCTCTCAAGATTTCATAAAGCACCTTAGTATAAAGGCTCCCATTCGGCCTTGTGATGTCTAGGACGTCTATCCCCTCCCCTTGGTGACAATCTCCCAACAACACACATCTCATGGTTTCCCGGGTTTTGAGTAAATTTCTCCACACCCAAGAATTTGTGTTTGTCTTCCTCACACTCCAAAAATCCGCCCTACGAGTGTGGTTATCCCCCACCCACCATGTCCACATGTTCGTCCTTTCGGTAATCACATCATGCCCTAACCGAAAGAAGACCGAAGTATTCCAAGCTTCCAACTCATTGATATTGAGCCCACCCTCCTCAGAGGGCTTGCAAACATCCTCCCAAGCCACTAGGGCTCTTCTCCTTCTCCCTTCCAAACTTCCCGACCAAAGATAGTTTCTACAAAGACTCTCTATCCTCCTTATGACTCTCTTAGGTAGTAAAAAAAATTGAGCTAAAAAAGAGAGTACACCTCCCACCACAAATCTAATAACTTCCGCTCTCCCGGCATAAGTAAGGATAGGAATGCAACAACGTTGGAGGGTTATGGTAATTTTGTTGAGGAGGGGGCAATAATCTGAAATTTTGAGCTTTTTAGTGTGGAGAGGAAGTCCTAGGTATCTCACCGGGAAGGTCCCCAAGGAAAACCCAAGCTCTCTAGCCAACCATACCCTATCTCCCTCCCCCACTCCCTTAAAAAAGAGACGTGTCTTTGAGGCACTAAGGACAAGCCTGGATTCCTCTCCAAACTCCCTCAAACACTTAGTGACAATATTTAAGGAATCTCCCATGGGTTTACAAGAAACCAACAAGTCATCCGCAAAGGCTAGACTAAGTAGGCCAGGTCCTTTACATTTTGGGTGGAAAAAGAAACCCCCATTATTGCTAGCCATCTTGAGCTTCCTATTCAAAACTCCCATCACTAAGACAAAGAGGAACGGGGATAGAGGATCCCCTTGTCTTAGCCCTCTTTTCCCCTCAAAGAAGCCCTTTGCCTCCCCATTCACCAAAATAGAAAAGCGAGGTGTTGAGACACACAAAACCTAACTAGAACATGACTTAAAATCCGAAAAAAACACTCTAAAACAAAGCTAAAAACACGGGCATCAAAATACCCCATACTTAGACTTGCTTGTCCTCAATCAATAACTAAACAAGAGTCAAAACCAATAGCATGTCCATGAAGAATTAGCCCTCATCAAAAAGCAATTTCAAGCGCAAGTGAATTTGGACATGTGACTTAAACGTCATCACATATATATGAGCAACTAATAAGCAAAAGCAATCACAATATAACCTCACAAGGGATAAATGTGTTTCACTCAACTCCCATGTGTTTAGGCTTTGAATGACAACTCTCAACTCAATCCAATATGCAAAAACTAATAGATATTGTAACTTATATCACCAATCTCTCTACTAAAGATGTCAAAACATGAAAAATTATCAAGAGAACTTAGGCTCAATGGAAGACTTCATAGAAGACTCCATTCGGTCGGGTTGTAATGGGGCTTGGTATATACAATAGGGTGTGGAGTTATTTTGGCTATGCGGTGCTAAAAATTCGGGAATCAAGACTTCTAAATTTACAACACAACTCACCCAAACTCTTCTAAAAAAAAACAAACTCACTTTAACATTAAGAACACTTGATCTCTTTCATTCCCCATATAATCCCCACATATCTCGCTTAAACACGTAGGAAATTTTGGCTCATTGCATACTTTATTCATTACTATACTTTTTTCTTTGCCTTTTTGTTTCTTTTTGATTTTTTTCTTTCATTTTTTTTCCTCTTTTTTTCGAATTTCTGAGTTTTATTTTCCTTTTTCTCTTCACTATGCTTGGTGCTTTTATTGTGAGCCAAAAATCCTTTACATAATAAATTGCGAGATCATCAATTACCCCACCCAAAGTACCCTCATACTTTGAACCAACACACATCTCACTCCCCAAAAATCGTCATAACCAATACTAAGTCCTGATCCCCGGATACGGTCAAGCTAACATCGGCTAGGGAATAATTTTGTGGAGCTAAAAATAGGCTTAAAGGCTCAAAACATTGGCTTCAAAGAAAAGGATAATGATAAGGTAGGAAGGGAATAACATGGCTAATGAAAATAAGTTCTCCATCATCTAATTTCACAAGTAAAGAACTAATATCTTATAAAAGTTTCAAGAAATAGATAAGCATGACAATATCAAGAGAAAATATGCATAAGGAGAGTAAATCACATATGAAAATCAAGGCTAAAAATAAGCTCACTAGGTAAATTTTGTTGGATTGCAATTAACTTCTACCTAAAGTCATATGTGCTTGATATCCGCCTTTTAGTTGTGTTCTTAGGGTGTGTTTTAGTGTGTTTGAGTCTTTTTTCTTTAGTTTTGTGTTTTGTTTTGAGTCGTTTGTGTAGGTTTTCAAATTTCCTTAAGATATGGAGTCTACATAAGCTTTGGTGGTGTTTTAATAGCTTTAGAAGCTGTTTTGAAGCATATTTTGAAGAAAGGAGGAAAGCACTTGAAGATAGCACTCAAGAATGAAGCAAGGCCAAAGAAAAGCACTCAAGTAAAGTTATTGAAGATCAAGTTTGATCTTGTAAAGAGGTAGAGAATTTCTTTACAAATACATAGGAAAAAGAATCGAGTCAAACGGAGTTGTAACAAATCCGCTACGCAAGTTTTACTTAAGGTTGTTCGTAGTGCTGTAACAGCTCGGTACCGGGTGCACAGGTCGGTACCGCGGCACCCTGTGTCGTAGCGAAGACCGAGTCGGCGCAATTAAAAGGCTTTTATCCTATTTTCTTTTATGTTATTAGATAGATAGAAGGAATATATCTTATTAGAAGATTTATTTCCTTATAGATAGCTTATAGATAGAATAGTTTCTTTATAAATACCCTTCGCTAGCTCTTGTTTGGGGGGACACACGCGATATACACGATTGGGAGGAAATAAGAGAGGCGTGTGGGAGAGAGGATAGAGAGACGAGTTTTGTGGAGTTGCTTGGAGGACAAGTTTTGTTTGGATTCAATGTTGTAAGCTTTCTCTTTAATTTAATTCAGTTTTGCTTTTAATCATGCTTTGTGAGTAGTCTCTCTCTCTAAGGTTGGGGTTGAACCCAAAAATGGTTGTGCATGCTTGTTTGTGATCATGATTTGATTGTTTTTATTGCATGAATCTATTCTCTTGCTCTTAATCCTTGAAACGAAAGTTGAAGGGAATTTCTCATTCATAGTTGAAGCGAAAGCAGAAACCTTGAATCGGAATAGTCAATTTAGGGTTTTGAAGCGAAAGCGGATCAATCCTAATTGAAATAAAAGAGAGTAGATAGTAAGTTTATTGATTGAACGAAAGTTAGTTGATTTACTTGCTTAAAGTTAACGAAAGTTGACGCCTTTATGTGATAAAAGCATGATCTTTATGTTTCATTAGCGTTTGGCATGCATAATTGTTGTTGTGGGGATACCTTTACATTAGAATTTCTCTTCCTTGATATAAAAATCCATACTTTCTCTCTTGCTTGCGTGATAAGTAACAAAACTTGATACTGACTATCTCCCGTGGACGAACCTGACTTCGCTATACACAGCGGGGTCTTGATATAAATTTATTTATTGTCAAGAAACCCTCTCAACAAATTGGCGTCGTTGCCGGGGAGATTTCAATAGTGCCAAGTTTTGTTCTTTTTTCTTTTTTTTGGGACCGCCAAGTCGGTAACGACCCCTTAGGGTTAGTACAGACCCTGTTGGGCAACCCAGTTTCTGTGCTTTTTCTGTTTACTTTCTAGGTCACTGTTGAGTCATTACCGACCCTATCCAGGTCGGTACCGACCCTGTCGACAGGTAGTTGCTTCTTCTTTCTCAGTTTTTATTTTACGGGATCACTGCAGGCTTGATACCAACCCTCTAGGCCTCGGTACCGACCCTCTCCAAGACCCCGTTTTGTTTTTTTGATTTCGTTTTTGTTTTTATTTTTGCTTTCAATGTATGCCAGCTGAAGGATGTCGATTTGTCTCTAATCATGTAGTAGACTCTGAACCCGAGCGATCCTTCCACTGACGATTAAGAGAACGCAAAGCCATGGCCATGACACCGGAAGAGATGGCACAACAGATGGCCGCTCTCCAGAAGCAGATGGAGGCGTTACAAGCTGATCGAGACGCCGTTGTTGCTGCCGCTGAACGTGAACGAGTAAACGCTGAACGTGAACGAGAGCACACTGCCCGTCCGAAGGAGCAGTTGAATGCCTATCCAAGGAATGCCAAGCAGTATATGCATCCAGAATTGAGGGTTCCAGAGTCCGACATTGAGCTTCCTGAGATAGAGAAGACCTTTGAGATCAAACCTCAATTCATATCCTTCATCAAAAGGGCTTAGTTTGAGGGAAAACCCATTAAGTGCCCGATAGAACATATTAAATTTTTTCTTGATTTATGTGACACTATTTCTGCTGAAGGTGTCTCTTTAGAATATGTTCTGTTAAAAGCTTTCAGGTTTTGAGAATCAAACCTCGATGCGAACTTTTGTAATTATCCTTTACTAATGGAAATTTACCGTTTCCAAAAAAAAAAGCTTTCAGGTGGTCTCTTACAGGAAAGGCCCTGAGCTGGTTAGAGAGCTTAAATCCTAAATCTATCAGGACTTGGAAGGCTTTGTATGATCAATTTTTGAAAAAGTTCTTCCCTCCTGCTAAGACAACGGAGTTGAGAAAGCGTATCACCTCCTACCACCAGCTTCCTAACGAGACCTTTGTGGAGATGTGGGAGAGATTTAAGGAGATGCTCAGATAGTGCCCCACTCATGGGCAACCACAATATGTACTCCAAGAAATCTTCTTCCAGGGGATCACTGTTGGAATGAAAAACCGCATCAATGTTCACACTCCTTGCGGTTTCATAGAGATGAATCCCGATGCGGCGTGGGCATTGCTTGATAAATTGACCAACTACGATGCAATGTATGGGGTACAACAAGCCCAGCAGCCTCCAAGACGTCTCTATACACCAAACAAGGATGAGGTTGACCCTGAAGTGAAGCACCAATTCTTGCAAGATGAGATCATCCGTCTAAAAAAGAAGGTAAGTTTTCTTAAATCATCTCCATCTTGTCTAGAATGTGGGTCTCAATCCCATACTACTTCTGCCTGCACTAACTTGCAACAGGTACGTGCTGCTGAGGCATATGAAGAAGCTAACTATATGGGGGGTCCACATAGGAACCAAGGTAATAATTTTCATGAAGGGAGGAATTACAATCATCCCACCTGGGGCAATTATGAATATGGCCAAGGGAGCCAACCTCCTCAGCAAGAACAAAGGGTTCCTCTTTACAGACCACCGGGCTATCAAGAGACGCCATCATGGGTGAATGGACTCTATGAAGGGATCAATGGAGTGAAGAATGATATTAATGGGGTCCAATCAAACCTTAACAATCAACCTAGCTGCACGAATTCCAAGACCTCAAGGGCAATTACCAGGTCATCCCGAGGAAAACCCTAGAGGACAAATTGTAGCTATTCACCTAAGGAGCGGAAAGCAATTGCCAGATCGTGATGATGCCATGGAAAAAGAGCACGGAGATGAAGATGACATCCCGGTCAAGCTCGTTACCGACCCTAGCAGGGTCGATACCGAGGCTCCCCAGATCCATATCGAGCTCTCCAAGACAGGTAATTCTTCTGAACCGAATTCTCAGCTTGTTACCGACCCCATCAGGGTCGGTATCGACCCCTTATCTGCCCGATCGACCCTCTTGTCGATTCGGTAGGGCCTCGATCCGGGTCTCTCTCTATTCCGAGTCTGTCAAAAACTCTTCCTTTCCCGATTAAGAAGTCTAATGATGTCACGGAAGGAAAGTTTAGATGGTTTGTTAATATTCTTCAAGGGTTAAATATTTCAATTCCATTTACTGATGCCCTTAATGAAATGCCTGCCTATGCCAAATTTTTAAAAGAGATTTTGCGCAGGAAATGATCTATCTCAGAGCTATCAAGTGAGGTTCATTCCATAAAGCTCCCTGAAAAACTCGGTGATCCAAGTAAGTTTACAATTTCAATTGGTATTGGGACTCACCGTTTTAAAGCTCTATGTGATCTAGGTGCTAGTGCCAATTTATTACCATTGTCTATCTGGACCAAGGCTAGCATGGGACCACTGGAGCCTGTTGATATGAATCTCTACATGGCGGACCGATCTTCTGTAAAAGCAACTGGAGTCGTGGACGACGTTCCTATCCAAGTTGGAAAATTCTTTGTCCCCAATGACTTCATTGTTCTAGATATGCCTGAGGACCCTGTGGTGCCAATCATTCTTGGTAGACCATTCTTAGCCACCGCAGGAGCACGTGTAGATGTCAAGAAGGGACTTCTCACGTTTGATATTGGAGAAGAGAAGGTCTAGTTTCAATTCGATCTGGCCGTAAATGAAGTGGATAGTTGTAGTACTGAGGAGCCTATCGACCCACCATGGTTCGGTACCGATCCCTCTCTGAGTACAAAAACAAGCAAAATCAAGGATGCCACATCTACCGAGGAGCCTACCGACCCACCATGGGTCGGTAACGACCCTTACCTGAAGGAAAATGAGGTGCGAGGTGGATCCAGAGACGACATCGAGCAACTTCCAAATCTAGTAGGCCCGGTAACGACCCACATAGCCTCGGTAATGAGCCCTTTTTTGATCGATCCCAGTGAGTTTTCTTGTTCTTATCCAATCAATTCTAGTCATGATCCTTTTTCCTATCCTTGTTCTATGTCAAATCCTACTGTTAGTACTGTAAAGGAGTCAAAACCTCCTTGGTTTTTGGATTATACTAACCCTGTTGTAGGATTACCGAGCATACTTATTGAGGATCGAGGGCCAAATATTTTAGAAAGAAGCTTTGATGCTGTTTCTGCTAAGTATGGGGTTTCTCTTGGACCCGACATAGCTGGATGGAAGCCACCTTAGAGGCGAGGTAAGTTTGTCAGGCTAACGACGTTAAAAATAGCGCTTACGGGAGGCAATCCACTTTTTTTTTTGTTTTTAGTTTTTCCTTTCTTAGATCTTTTTGCTAGCTTTCTTTTGACTTGTTTTTAGGTTAGATTAGTATAGTAGGGATAGAAGTTTTTCTAAAGTGACTCAAGTATCAAGATAAGGATGAAGTGCTACAACAAAGAAGAATCAGCGTACAAGCAAGCTCGTTAACGACCCCCACAGGGTCGGTACCGACCTCTACAGAGCCGAGAAAATTCAACTCCTCAAGTGATCAATGGTTTCAGACAACTTCAGTTTTATTTTGTGAGTTCCCTTTTCTTATCCTCTTTATCTTTCTTTGCTTTAAACAATGAGGACACTGTTTGGTTTAAGTATGGGGTATGGGAAAAGGAAACTCAGTTTTGTGTCAGTTTTTGAGTCTCTGTGTTTGTGTTTTTAGGATTGATAATATTCCACTTAGATGTCCTATGATATGTGATATGCTCTCTTTAGTATAGGTTAACTCTTGTATTTTAGGTATGATTTGAGTGTGATTAGGTTAATTTTGAGCATAAATGTAATATGAAGACCGAAGACACGATTTCAAGAATTGCAAGAGTTTTGAAGACAAGTGTTGATTTGGAGTTGTTTTGACGCCATTTTCTTGTAACGCATCGTTCGGGAGCTACAGTGATCGGATAAAGCTGAATTTGGTATCATTGGAAAGCTAACTCGAAGAGCTACAATTCTTGTTTGTACGGCGAGTTCAAATTCCAACTGTAAGTGGGTCAAAACCACCTCCTAAGTTGACACCAGAGCGCGGTCATAACCGCGCTCGCGGGTGGAGCTGATTCCGCGGACGCCGAGAGAAGATGGAGCCGCGCTCGCGGGTCATAACCGCCCTCGTGGGTCGTGGTTTTTCAGCGCAGACGTGTTTTATTTTATCTTTTATCTTATATTTATATCTTTAGGTTTCGGTTGTTATTTCGACTATTTAAGTTTAGTTTCGTGTTTCAGTTTAGACCTATCACCACAATTCAGAGCATACTTTTATATTTTAGGTTTTATTTCAGTTTTATTATGGAGAACTAATTTCCCTAGGAGTTTGTTTGATCAAGGAAACCTTTTTATGTAAGTCGTGAGATTCTGGTAACTTTTCTATCCCTTGGTTAATATCAAAACTCTTGTTTTTATTTATATGATCTATGTTTGATTTGATAAGCCTGATCAACTTGTTTGATGGACTTAGATCTACTGTTTGGATTAGGTTTGATTGTTGTCTGTGCAATCTTATTTATCCTTGAAACAACTCTTTTCCAGGACCGTGGATTGGAATTGAGAAAGAGTGTTTGATTGTTATTTTATGTATGAGACTCGTAGCTTGATTGCATGATTTGATATCCTTCTATCCTTAATACTTTGCATGATTTGAATTAAGCGTTCTTGTTCATGTCATCTTTTCGCTTGGACCGTGGACAAGCGAAAATCTTTTATAAGGATTGGAATTAACCTGGGAATTATAGAAAAGTGGATGAATTGATGATCGCATGATTAAAAAGATGGAATTGATTGAATAAACTCTGCTTTCCTTTAATTGATTTGATACTTGAATTACTTGCTTGTCTAAATTCCCCAAAACCCTTGTCTTGTTATTTGCTGATTGTTCAGAAAACCGATTCTCTTGGGTTCGATCCCTTACATGCATGCTATACTAGTTTGTAGTTTAGGGTAATTTATTTTTGATCTTGGCAACAACGACTTTAGCCGAGTCAAATTTTGGCGCCGTTGTCGGGGAATCGGTTTTATTTTTCTGTTCAGTCGGCGTTTCTGACGACCCACGCTCGCGGCCCATACCCGCGCCCGCGTCTGAACCACGCCCTCGGATTATTTCTGCTCTCGTGGTTCGGTTCGTCCAGAACCCCCGAATCTGGTAAGAACCTATCTTATGGTTCTTACCCGTTCTACTGATAATTCGCCTGTTGTTCCGTTTGATCCAGAAATTAACAGGAGTCTGAGAGAGCTAAGACGTCAAGTACAAGCTCAAGTGCTAGGAATACAGTTTGATCCAGTTTCTTCTTCTTCCTCATCTGATTCAGAGGTTGAAGAACGGTTCGTAACAATGGGAGATCGTACTATTAGGCAACTGACTACGCCTAATCTAGAGCAGCAACGACTTGGTCTTCAATTTCCCGCACTAGGGGAAGGTGTGAAATTTGAGCTGAAGTCTGGTCTTCTCCATTATTTGCCCAAGTTCCATGGACTGAGTGGGGAGGATCCGAATAAACACCTTGCAGAGTTCCATTCTGTTTGTTTGGGGATGAAGCCGGCTGATGTGACTGAAGATCAGCTGATGTTAAGGGCTTTTCAATTCTCTTTGGCTGATGCAGCTAAAGAATGGTATCTATATTTAGCACCTGAGACGATTACTACTTGGGCTCAGATGAAGGGTGCTTTTCTGGAGAAATATTTTCCGGCTGCCAAGCAAACGTCTATCAAGAAGCAGCTGAGTAGTCTGGAGCAAGGTGATGATGAGAACCTATATGAGTATTATGAGCGTTATAAGAGGCTCATAGCCAACTGTCCCTACCATGGCTATTCTGATAAAGATCTGATCTGTTATATTATTGAAGGTCTTTGTGATGCTGATAGGCGCCTGATGAATGCGTCCTGTGGAGGTTCTTATGAGAATCTCACTCCTAGGCAAGGTTTTGAGAAGTTGGAGACTCTAGCTGAGCAATGTAGAAATCAAAGGAAGAGATCCAATAGTAGGTCAGTTAATTCTGTGAATGATTCCCTGAATGCTAAAGTAAGGGAGTTAAAAGCTATGATGAAGCAACTGTTGGTGGGTAATGGAGCTTCAAGTTCAAGGGCATGTGGAATCTGTGGAGAATCAAGCCATCCTATTGATACATGCCCTATTATGCAAGAGCCGGCAGCTGATGTTAATGCTATAGAGAACTATGATCAACAAAGGCCCCGGAATGACCCATATTCAAATACCTACAACCCGGGGTGGGCAAACCATCCTAACTTTAGGTGGAATCAACAACCTCAACAGCCTTTTCCACAACAGGGAGGTCAGCCCAATTATGTTCCCAGGCCTAATTATGTTCCAAGGCCCCAAGTTCCTCCTGAAAATCCCGCTATTATTGCTCAACTATTGAACGAGACTCAAGAGACCAAGGCTGCAATGAAACATCTTGAAAATCAATTAAGTCAGATTACAACCAGCCTCAGTCGTTTAGAAGCAAAAGACTAGGGGAAACTGCCATCTCAGACTATTAACCCGAGGGAGAATGTGAGTGGAATGACATTGAGGAGTGGGAAAGAGTTGAATATTGAAATCCCAGCCAACGAAAATAAACCGAGCTCACCGAAAGACAGTCCCGATCGCGGTACAGAAGACGAAACAAAAACTGAGATTCAGCCAGAACCCGCGCTCGAGGACCAGAACCGCGACCGCGGTCAACCCGCGCCCGAGGGTCCCCACCCGCGCTCACGGGTCGCTCCTCTGACAGATTCTGATTCTTACGTCAGGCCTTCGTTTCCTCCCATGGCTTCTCAAAAGCCCGCTCCACCATTTCCTGAGGCACTGAAGGACACCAGGAGGCTAGCCAATGACAAGGAGATTTTTGAAACCTTCTCCAAGTGTGAGGTAAATGTTCCTTTACTTAAACTTGTTCAAAGTATTCCTCATTTTGCTAAGTTTTTGAAAGAATTATGTACTATAAAGAGGAAACAAAAAGAAAAAGGGAAGGTTCAGAATATTAATCTTGTTGAAAATAGAGAAAATGTATCTTCTATTCTTCAAAGGCAATTGCCTAAGAAGTATGGAGATCCAGGGAGGTTTACTGTTCCCGTTACAATAGGTGAGGCAAAAATTGAGCATTCTATGCTTGATTTAGGAGCATCCATTAATGTCATGCCACTTAGCATATATGAGCGGTTAGGTCTAGGGCCATTACAGGATTCAAATATTACTATTGAACTGGCAGACCACTCTAATGTGCATCCGAAAGGATTTGTGGGAGATGTTTTAGTGCAGGTGGATGGCTTAATTTTTCCAACAGACTTTTATGTCCTGCAAATTGGTAAGGGGAGATACGACCCAGTTTTACTGTTGGGTCATCCGTTTATGAATACGGCGAGCGCCATAATTAATGTTTCAAAGGGCCTATTATCCATGGAACATGAAGGTAAAAAAGTCTAGTTCCAAATTGATGATGATCCATTCTGAACTATAAAAGACGTCGGGCCACCGACGTTAAACAAAGGCGCTGCTCAGGAGGCAACCCGAGGTAAGTTTTTCTTTTCTTTTCTTTTTGTCTTTTTAAGTTTAGTTTTAGTTTTAGTTTCGTTTTGGTTTTGTCAGGCTAACTTGTAGGTTCAAAAAATTCCAAATCTCAAAGAAGTACAAGCCCGCAGCGAAATCCGATCCGCGGCTCAACCCGCGCCCGCGGGCCCAAACCCGCGCTCGCGGGTCCCTCCTGGCAGAATTCGTTTTCGTTTTTCGTTAAAAAAAAATAATAAAACAAATAATAATAATAAAAAAAAATATAAAAGGTTTTCAGGTGAAACCCTTGAAATAAAAGGTTTTCAAGTGAAACCCCTGAAATAAAAGGTTTTCGGGTGAAACCCCCGAGATTCTACCTTCTATTTTCCATCCTTCTATCTTTTCCATCTTCTACTATCTCCATCCTTTTTGGGAGATTTATGGTTGCCCATGGTCATCTTCAAGTATGGGGAATCTTCATTTTCAAGGCTCGTACTACATTAATGCTTAAGGCGAGATTCAGAGTTCGTTTGTGAGTTCGTGTTCAGTTTTGTTGATCGTGTTCTCTAACCACTTTTTCACGATCGGAGCACCACCCATGCCCGCGGCCTGGCCACCGCGCCCACGGTTTTTCCTGACGACGAACTGTCTGAAGATTTCCGAGCTGTTCATCCAAGCCTTTGAAGAGTTCTTCCATATCATCTTTCGTATGTGAGTCTTCTGATTTTCTTCTTCCTTGCTTATTTCCTTTCTCTTTACTTCATTGAGGACAATGAAGGATTTAAGTATGGGGGAGGAAGTACTCACTACGCTTATCTTAGATAGTTGTTTTTCAGTTAAGTTTTCGCTATTTTTATGGGATACTTATTCCATGTTTTGTATAGAAAAAAATTTTGAAAAAATAAATGAAAAAAGCCATAAAAAAGAGAAAAAAGGCATATAAAATCCTGAGATGAGTTGAAAACCCGAAAGGGCGGCTCAGGTAATAAGCAGGTAACCCGGACCAGCATTAGGCTGGGGTAATAAGAGGTTAATGAGAGATGTGAGTATATGTGAGCACACCTATGAAAAATGAAAAGAGTGATTAGGTGAAAATCCGAAAGGGCGCCTAAGTAGAATGAGTGGTAAAATCAGACTGTTTAGGATTCATATTCTACTTTGGAGCTTGGGGATTATATTTTAGATGTTGGTTAGATCCTAGGTTGCTCTACACTTTTTGGAGCTTGAGTGCTATATCTTGTAATTGTGAGGTGTGTGATTTGAGCTTTCATGTTGTTGCTCATTATTTCTCTATTTTGGTTTCGGTTGGTGAGGTGAGTGATTTTTGTCTTCCCTTGTACTATGTTGTAAACCTTGATAGGATTGATTGTTAGATTTATTTTGAGCTTACTCGAGGACGAGCAAGGTTTAAGTATGGGGGAATTTGATATGCTCTCTTTAGTATAGGTTAACTCTTGTATTTTAGGTTTGATTTGAGTGTGTTTAGGTTAACTTTGAGCATAAATGTAATATGAAGACCGAAGACACGATTTCAAGAATTGCAAAAGTTTTGAAGACAAGTGTTGATTTGGAGTTGTTTTGACGCCATTTCTTTGTAATGCATCGTTCAGGAGCTACAGTGATCGGATAAAGCTGAATTTGGTATCATTGGAAAGCTAACTCGAAGAGATACAATTCTTGGTTGTACGGCGAGTTCAAATTCCAACTCTAAGTGGGTCAAAAACACCTCCTAAGTTGACACCAGAGCGCGGTCATAACCGCGCTCGCGGGTGGAGCTGATTCCGCGGACGCCGAGAGAAGATGGAGCTGCGCTCGCGGGTCACAACCGCGCTTGCGGGTCGTGGTGTTTCAGCGCCGACGTTTTTTATTTTATCTTTTATCTTATATTTATATCTTTAGGTTTCGGTTGTTATTTGGACTATTTAAGTTTAGTTTCGTGTTTTAGTTTAGACTTATCACCACAATTCAGAGCATACTTTTATATTTTACGTTTTATTTTAGTTTTATTATGGAGAACTAATTTCCCTTGGAGTTTGTTTGATCAAGGAAACCTTTTTATGTAATTCGTGAGATTCTGGTAACTTTTCTATCCCTTGGTTAATATCAAAACTCTTGTTTTTATTTATATGATCTATATTTGATTTGATAAGCCTGATCAACTTGTTTGATTGACTTAGATCTACTATTTGGATTAGGTTTGATTGTTGTATGTGCAATCTTATTTATCCCTGAAACAACTCTTTTCCAGGACCGTGGACTGGAATTGAGAAAGAGTGTTTGATTGTTATTTTATGCATGAGACTCGTAGCTTGATTGCATGATTTGATATCCTTTTATCCTTAATACTTTGCATGATTTGAATTAAGCGTTCTTGTTCATATCATCTTTTCGCTTGGACCGTAGACAAGCGGAAATCTTTTATAAGGATTGGAATTAACCTGGGAATTAATAGAAAAGTGGATGAATTGATGATCGATTGATTAAAAAGGTGGAATTGATTGAATAAACTCTCCTTTCCTTTAATTGATTTGATACTTGAATTACTTGCTTGTCTAAATTCCCAAAAACCCTTGTCTTGTTTTTTGTTGATTGTTCAAAAAACCGATTCTCTTGGGTTCGATCCCTTACTTGCATGCTATACTAGTTTGTAGTTTAGGTAATTTATTTTTAATCTTGGCAACAACGACTTTAGCCGAGTCAATATGCTTTAACTTGCTTGATCATGTAATTCCATAGCATGTTTGGATAGCTTTGCCTTAATCATGTTGAAAATTTGTTTTTATGTGGAATATTTAGCATGTGATGAAATTGAGCACATATGATCTTAGGTAGAAGTGATTGAAATCCAACAAAAATTGCTACCATGTGAGTTATTTTTGGCCTTATAGGGAGAATATTAAAAATCCCTCTTCTTTTCTTTTGTGATTTACTCTCCTTATGCATATTATCTCTTGTCATTGATGTGGTTATCTATTTCTTAAGACCTTTATGAGATATTAGTTCATTGCATGTGAAATCATATGATGGAGAACTTATTTCTTTTAAACCACTTTTTATCCTCTCTTTTTACCTACCTTATTATTATCCTCTTTTTGAAGCCAATTTGAGCCTTTAAGCCTTTTATTATTAGCTCCACAAAATTGTTCCCTAGCCGATGAAAGCTTGACCCTATCTAGGGATTAGGAGTTAGTATTGGTTGTATTGATGATTTTGTTGAGTGAGGGATGTATTGGTTCAAGTGTAGGGTTTAGTTGGGTTGGGTATTTGAAAGTCTTGGAGTTTATTATGTAAAAGGAGTTTGGTTCTCTGAGTGCACTTACAAAAGAAGTGGTAAGTAAAGAGGAAGAAAGAAAGAAAAACTGAGCAGTGCATCGTTACCGACCCTAGTTGGTTCGGTACCGAACTTCCCAGCAGAGAAAAAAGTGAAAAAATCAGAAGGGAAGAAAGAGAAAAAAGAGTTTAATAGTGAAAAGTGCATGAGCCAAATTTTCCTTGTTGTTTTAAGAAAGATTAAGTTGGGATATTAAAAGGGTGAAGAAATGAGTGTGCATAATGTTAGAGAGAGTTTGGTTATTTTATGAGAGTTTTGGAGATGTGTGAGTCTTTAGGAGTCTATATTCCCGGATATTTTTAGCACCACAAGCCAAAAGTTTTCCACGCCTATTTGTTATTACCAAGCCCCATTACAACCTGTCCGAATGGAAGCTTCTATGAAGTTTTTCATTGAACCTAAGTTCTCTTGATGATTTTTATGTGTTTTGACATCTCTGGTGGAGAGTTTGGTGATATAAGTAACAATGGCTATGTTGATTTTTGTATATTGGATTGAGTTGAGAGTTGTTATTATAAGCCTAAACACTTGAGAGTTGAGAGAAACACATTACCCTTGTGAGGTTGGATTTTTAGTTGCTTTTGCTTGAGGTTGCTCATATATGTATGATGACGTTAGATTCACTTGTCTATCTATTTCTACTTGTGTTATGATGCTGTTTTTTGATAAGGGCATGGACTTGATATATGTGTTGATGGTTTTGGTTCTTGTCTTGTTTATTGCTTGAGGACAAGCAAGTCTAAGTATGGCGTATTTTGATATCCGCCTTTTTAGTTGTGTTTTTAGGGGGTGTTTTAGTGTGTTTGAGTCTTTTTTCTTTAGTTTTGTGTTTTGTTTTGAGTCGTTTGTGTAGGTTTTCAAATTTCCTTAAGATATGGAGTCTACATAAGCTTTGGTGGTGTTTTTATAGGTTTAGAGCTGTTTTGAAGCATATTTTGAGGAAAGGAGGAACGCATTTGAAGATAGCACTCAAGAATGAAGCAAGGCCGAAGAAAAGCACTCAAGTAAAGATATTGAAGATCAAGTTTGATCTTGGAAAGAGGTAGAGAATTTCGTTACAATGACATAGAAAAAAGAATCGAGTCAAACGGAGTTGTAACGAATCCGCTACGCAAGTTTTACTTAAGGCTGTTCGTAGTGCTGTAACAGCTTGGTACCGAGGTGCACAGGTCCGTACCGAGACACCACGTGTCGTAACGAAGACTGAGTCTGCGCAATTAAAAGGCTTTTATCCTATTTCCTTTTATGTTATTAGATAGATAGAAGGAATATATCTTATTAGAAGATTTATTTCCTTAAGATAGCTTATAGATAGAATAGTTTCTATATAAATACCCTTCTCTAGCTCTTGTTTGGGGGGACACACGCGATATACACGATTAGGAGGAAAAAAGAGAGGCGTGTGGGAGAGAGGATAGAGAGACGATTTTTTTGGAGTTGCTTGGAGGACAAGTTTTGTTTGGATTCAAAGTTGTAAGCTTTCTCTTTAATTTAATTCAGTTCTGCTTTTAATCATGCTTTGTGAATAGTCTCTCTCTCTCTCTAAGGTTGGGGTTGAACCCAACAATGGCTGTGCATGCTTGTTAGTGATCATGATTTGATTGTATTTATTGCATGAATCTATTCCCTTGCTCTTAATCCTTGAAACAAAAGTTGAAGGGAATTTCTCATTCATAGTTGAAGCGAAAGCGGAAACCTTGAATTAGAATAGTCAATTTGGGGTTTTGAATCGAAAGCGGATCAATCCTAGTTGAAGTAGAAGAGAGTTGATAGTAAGTTTATTGATTGAACAAAAGTTAGTTGATTTACTTGCTTAAAGTTAATGAAAGTTGACGCCTTTATGTGATAAAAGCATGATCTTTATGTTTAATTAGCGTTTGGCATGCATAATTGTTGTTTTGGGGATACCTTTACCTTAGAATTTCTCTTCCTTGATATAAAAATCTATACTTTCTCTCTTGCTTGCGTGATAAGTAACAAAACTTGATATTGACTATCTCCCGTGGACGAACCTGACTTCGCTATACACAACGAAGTCTTGATATAAATTTATTTGTTGTCAAGAAACCCTCTCAACAGTGCTCAATTATATCACAAGCTATAAATTCACATAAAAACAATTTCAAGAACGATTTGGGCTAAACTATCCAAACATGCCAAGAGAATTACATGATCATGCAAGTCATCACTATCCTAGAACTTCTAAATGAGGTATCATCCGTCCTAAAATCTTTTTTTAAGAAAAATAACTAATAACTTAAACCAACAACTAAAGCAAAACACATGAACTTTTTGAAAAGCAAGAGAAACACATAAACACAACATGAGTTTTCTTTTCCATCCCTACCCCATACTTAAAACCTAATAGTGTCCCCACTGTAAGAAACATAGAAAAAGTAAAAAGAAGAATGGGGAAAAGAAAACGAATTCACAAAGTCATCTTTGAAGCATCCTTGAAGCAATCTTAAAAGAGAGAGAAACTCAATAAGGAGTTGGTGGAAAGTGGTGCTCCATGTTGTGCATGAACATAGTTGTGGACTGCCTGTGCTCATCACTATGTGCCCAACGATCGTCGTTTGACCTCCAGCGGGCATCGTCCATCATCCGCTGCTGCTCGTAGTAGTTCTAGAACTGAGTCATTTGATCATAGATCCTGAACTGACCCATCTAGAGCCAATTTGATGTGAACCCCGTTGAGGATTCACGAGCGGATCTTTGCTTGGACACGTATTAGGTCTTCGACGCCGTGGCAACCGATAGATTGGAGGCATTTGCACGCCTAGACTGGATTGAGAGGAGAATTGAAAGGATGAGAAGGTCGCCTAGGTTGAATTAGGTGTGAAGAATATGGGATGAGATAAGAATTGTGTTTGACGCCTTAGTAATAAGTTCTGGAGTAAATTCCACAGCAATTCGGTATATTAATCAAAGCGTAAAGAAACAAGGAAGGGGCGTGCCTCTTTATATAGAGGAGAGGCAAACAAAACCCTAGAAAACCCTAGAGAGGCGCGGAGGCAACTAGGGTGGCGCATGCATGTGGCCCAACGTTGACCCAAGCCCAAAAATACTCTTAAAAGTACAAATGACATAAATAGTAATGTTCGGAATGGAAATGATACTAAAAAAGGCATAAAAGATAGATGGTCACGGTGGCCATGTCGCGAGTGTTGTGACAAGGCCGTGACAAGGCGTCGGCGCCCCAACGCAAGGCATGTCGCGACACAACCAAGGCACGCGGTGCACACAAGGCATGTCGCGACACACTAGGTGTGGCATGACAAGGCTGAGGTGCGCGGAGCACACGAACCTCATGTCGCGACGCCGGGTTGGCCCGGCGCGGACATGCAGGCAGGTGCCGAGGCATGGGACTCGGCATCGGGCGTGGCTGGCACGGCGCTGGGCGCGAGGTCCTCGGCACCGTGGTGCGAGGCGTCGGCACTGAGGAGCGGCGCGACTCCGATGATGGTGAGGCACTTGAAGAGGGGCGCGGGGTGGTTGCGTCGTGGCTTGCGTGGGCTCGCGCGACGAGGGACGCCGTGGCTCGAGCTATGGCACGGGTCTGGGCTCGAGTAATGGGTCCGTCAGAGCGCACGGAGAAATCTTCCTCATCTTGGCTCGCCATCAGTGAGGGGGTCACATCACCCTCCCCCCTTGGGTGGGAAATGTCCCCGTTTGCTCATCATGATAATCGGGATCTATGTAAGGAGAGAGATCCGAGACATTAAAGGATGCGTCTACGTTATATTTACCCAGGAGGTCGAGGACGTAAGAGTTGTTGTTGATGCGCTGAAGGACCTTGAAGGGTCCATCTCCTCGAGGGTGCAGCTTCATCTTCCTAGCGTGGGGAAAGCGATCCTTGCTTAGGTGAAGCCACACCAAATCTCCGGGCTCAAAGATCAACGTGCATCGCCCCTTGTTGTGTTGAGCGGCGTATTTATCCGAGTGCTTCAGCAGTTGCGCCTTGGTGCTTTCATGTAGGCGGCGGACATGGTCGGCGCGGTTGGCCGCGTCGATGTGCTCGCCCAGCTTGTACGGCAGAGGCACAAAATCCATGGGCGTGCAAGGGTTAAGCCCGTAGACCATCTCGAAAGGCGTCATCTTCGTCGTAGAGTGAAAGGACCTGTTATATGCAAACTCAACATGGCAAAGTAAATCCTCCCACCGACGTGGGTTTGCCTTGAGCATCGTCCGAAGAAGAGTGCCCAAGGTCCGATTGGTCACCTCAGTCTGACCATCGACCTGGGGTGATAAGCAGTTGAGAATAGGAGCTGTGTACCTAACTTCCCCCAAAGCGTTCTCAAAAAATGGCTACCGAATTTGGTATCCCTATCACTAACAATAGTTTTAGGTATACCGTGGAGCTTTACTACATCTTCGAAAAATAAATTCGTGATTTCCACTGCGTCATTAGTTCCCTTACATGCAATAAAGTGGGCCATTTTGGAGAACCGATCCACGACTACGAAAATGTAATCTTTGCCACGCCTCGACGTTGGGAGGCCGGTGATAAAATCCATGGAAAGATCTTCCCACGAGGCGTCTGGTATCGGTAGAGGCGTGTAAAGCCCATTTGGTTGAGACAAAGATTTGGCATTATGACATGGCACACAACCCTGACAGTACTTGTTCACATCTCGTGCCATGTGTGGCCAGAAGAAATGCTCACGGAGTGCTGCCAATGTTTTGGCTATGCCAAAGTGCCCACGGCCTTCATGAGCTTCTTTGAGCAACAAATGCCTAACCGAAGAGGTCGGAATGCAAAGCTTTCAAGCGAGGTATAGATATCCGTTGTCCAAAAAATAAGAATCATGAACGAAAAACGCTCGAGGTCTTTAATGATCAAAGAAAAGTACGGATCTGAGGCGTATAGTTCTTTAATCAAAGCAAACCCGAGCAGCTTAGAATGAAGCTGGGTTAAAAGTATGCACCTGCGTGAGAGAGCGTCGACGACGACGTTCTCTTTGCCCTTTTTGTGCGCAATGACGTAAGGAAATGTCTCCATAAGCTCGACCCAGCGTGCATGGCACCTATTTAGAGTCGTTTGACTCTTCAGATAGGCCAAGGTCGCGTGATCCGTATGAATTACGAACTCGCTTGGCCAGAGATAATGTTGCCACGTCTTTAAGACCCAAATAAGAACGTAGAGCTCTTTATCATAGGTCGAATAATTGAGAGTAGCCCCATCTAGCTTTTTGCTAAAATAAGCGATAAGCCTTTTCTCTTGAAGGAGTACGCCGCCAATACCATAATCGGAAGTGTCGCACTCGATCTCGAAGCGCTTGGAAAAGTCCGGCAATTGCAGGACCGGGGCTCGATACAAAGCATCTTTTAAGGCCTCGAAAGCGGCCTCATGATGGGGCATCCACTTTATTGTGGTTGCCTTCTTGGTCAAGGAGTGAAGTGGCCCGACGATAGAACTGAAGTTTGTGATAAATCGCCTATAAAACCCCGTGAGCCCTAAAAAAGGAACGCACCACAGTGGGGGTTGTGGGAGTTGGCCACTCACAGATGGCCCGGATTTTGTCAGAATCCACTCGTAGGCCATCCTTGGATACGACGAAGCCAAGAAAATTTGTCGTATCCGAACAAAACACACACTTGTCTAGGTTTACATATAAAGAATTTTCGCGGAAGCAATCTAACACCTGCCTAAGGTGCCCCTCGTGAGAGTCCAAAGTCCTACTATAAACTAGAATGTCGTCAAAATACACGACGACAAAACGTCCCAAAAATTTACGTAAAACAAAGTTCATTAAACGCATAAAGGTAGAAGGAGCGTTAGTGAGGCCAAAAGGCATCACCAACCACTCATAAAGACCGTGTTTGGTCTTAAATGCCGTCTTCCATTCGTCCCCTTCTTGCATCTGAATCAGGTGGTATCCGCTCCGCAAATCAACTTTTGGAGAAAACAACGGCACCATGTAATTCGTCGAGCATGTCATCCAAACGGGGAATCGAGTGACGGTACTTGATGGTGATATGGTTGATGGCACGACAATCCATGCACATCCTCCAAGAGCCATCTTTCTTCGGCACCAAGATAACTTGAACCACACACGGGCTAAGGGACTCGCGAACATAGCCCTTTTCCAAAAGAGAAGAAATAGAGGCGGTAGCTCGCAAACATAGCCCTCGTCCATCCTCCGCTGTTACTCGTAGTAGTTCTAGAACTGAGTCATTTGATCATAGATCCTGAACTGACCCATCTAGAGCCTATCTGATGTGAACCCCGTTGAGGATTCACGAGCGGATCTTTTCTTCGACGCGTATTAGGTCTTCAACACCATGGAAACCAATAGATTGGAGGTGTTTGCACGCCTAGACTGGATTGAGAGGAGAATTGAAAGGATGAGAAGGTCACCTAGGTTGAATTAGGCTTGAAGAATATGGGATGAGATAAGAATTGTGTTTGACGCCTTAGTAATAAGTACTGGAGTAAACTCGACATCAATTCGGTATATTAATCAAAGCGTACAGAAACAAGGAAGGGGCGTGCCTCTTTATATAGAGGAGAGGCACACAAAACCCTAGAAAACCCTAGAGAGGCGTGGAGGCAACTAGGGTGGCGCAAGCATGCGGCCCAATGTTGGCCCAAGCCCAAAAATACTCTTAAAAATAGAAATGACATAAATAGTAATGTTCGAAATGGAAATGATACTAAAAAAGGCATAAAAGATAGATGGTCACGGTGGTCATGTCTCGAGTGTCGTGACAAGGCCGTGACAAGGCGTCGGCGTGCCAGCGCAAGGCGTGTCGCGAAACACTAGGTGTGGCACGACACAGCCAAGGCACGCGACGCACACAAGGCATGTCGCGACACACTAAGTGTGGCACAACAAGGCCAAGGTGCGCGGCACACGCGAACCTCATGCCGTGACGCCGGGTTGGCCCAGCGCGGACATGCAGGATGGTGTCGAGGCATGGGACTCGGCACCTGGCGTGGCTGGCACGGCGCTGGATGCGAGATCCTAAGCACCGTGGTGCGAGGCGTTGACGCTGAGGAGCGGCGCAGCTCTGATGATGGTGAGGCACTTGAAGAGGGGCGCGCCGGTGGATGCGCTATGGCTTGCGTGAGCTCGTGCGATGAGTGACGCCATGGCTCGAGCTATGGAACGGGTCCGGGCTCAAGTAATGGGTCTGACTCGACTAAAGTCGTTGTGCCGAGATCAAAAATAAATTACCCCAAATTATAAACCAAGTATAGCATGCAAGTAAGGGGTCGAACCCAAGAGAATCGGTATTCTGAACAATCAGCAAAGAACAAAAGCAAGGGTTTTGGGATTTAAGCAAGCAAACAAAATTAAGTTTCAAATCAATAAAAAGAAAGCAGAGTTCATTCAATCAATTCCACCTTTTTAATCATCCGATCATTAATTCATCCACTTTTCTATAATTCCAAGGTTAATTCCAATCCTTATAAAAGATTTCCGCTTGTCCACGGTCCAAGCGAAACTATGATATGAACAAGGACGCTTAATTCAAATCATGCAAAGTATTAAGGATAATAGGATATCAAATCGTGCAATCAAGCTACGAGTTTCATGCATAAAATAACAATTAAACACTCTTTCTCAATTCCAGTCCACGGTCCTAGAAAAGAGTTGTTTCAAGGATAAATAAGATTGCACAGATAACAATCAAACCTAATCCAAACAGTAGATCTAAGTTAATCAAACAAGTTGATCAGGCTCATAAAATCAAACATAGATCTTGGAATTAAAACAAGAGTTTTGATATTAACCAAAGGATAGAAAAGTTACCAGAATCTCACGAATTCCATAAAAAGGTTTCCTTGATCAAACAAACTCCAAGGAAGATTAGTTCTCCATAATAGAAATAAAAACTAGGTTAAAAATAAAAGTAGTCTCCAAAAGTATGCTAGATAATGTGATAATAAAGTCTGCTATGAAACTAAGCTTAAATAGTAGAAAAACAACCGAAACCTAAAGATATAAAAATAGACAAGAGATAAAATAAAACAGAAAGTCGGCGCTTCGGAAACACAGCCACCCATGAGCGCGGGTCCAGTCTTCATCCCTCGGTCGCGGATCCTCGTCAAACCGCGAGGGCGGTCCCGACCCGCGGGCGCGGGTCCTGCATTCTTCAACTCTCTCGAATCTTCTCGTCACCGCGGTCTCGGTTCCATGCCCGAGGGCCCGGGTCTTGTCTCCGTAAAATCTCCAGCTTGAATTTAGGACTTCTGTCTTCAAAATCTTCAACTGTAGGCTTTTCTGATATTACAAATAAACACCCTAATCTAGCCTAAAACACTTAGAAATCCTAATAAAAATACAGAATTACGTTGTACTAAAACCAGCGTATCAAATTCCGCCATACTTAGATCTTGCTCGTCCTCGAGTAAGCACAAAATAAATCTAATAATAAATCCTATCAAAGATCCACATGAAGTAATAAGGGAATATGAAAAATCTAACTCTCAACTCACAACCCGAACCCCAAGTAGAGAAAATAATGAGCACAGACATGAAAGCTCAAACACACACCTCACTAATACAAAAAATAGCACTCTAGCTCTAAAAAGTGTAGAGCAACCTAGGATCTCCCCGACATCAAAAATGTAATTCCCAGACCCCAAAGTAGAATATGATCCTAAACACTCTGATTTTACAACTCATTCTACTTAGGCGCCCTTTCGGGTTTTCACCTAATCACTCATTTCATTTTTCTTTAGGTGTGCTCACAAATACTCACATCTCTCATAAACCTCATATTACCCCAGCCTAATGCTGGTCCGGGTTACCTGCTTATTACCTGAGCCGCCCTTTCGGGTTTTCAACTCATCCTAGGATTTTCTATGCCTTTTTTCAAATTTTATGGCTTTTTCATTTATTTTTTTAAAAAAGATTTCTCTATACAAAACATGGAACAAAAATCCCTTAAAAATAACGAAAAATAAACTGAAAAGCATGTATCTATGATAAGCGTAGCGAGTACTTCCTCCCCCACACTTAAATCCTTCATTGTCCTCAATGAAGCTAAGAAATATAGAACAAAGTATACAAGAGGAAAATCAGAAGACTCACATACGAAAGAAGATATGAACTCCCGGAATTATAATGCACCAAACTCAGGAACAAATTGATCTTTCTGGGAACAAACCACGAACGCCATCTTCACAACTCAGCAACCAGATCCACACGATAGGACGTCTCCAATGAGAATGAACTGGACTCCTCAAAATAATAAAAACTCTGACGACGGTAGCACCCCCATACTTTAACTATACCGCAAAGATGGTGTAGACGTGTACTCACCACAATGGGATTGAACCTGATAATAGTACCAAACAATTCCAAGGAACTAGACATGGAAAGATATAGAAAAATGGATTGGTGGGTGATGGTAGAATATGGAAGAACACTCTTTTTTTTTCTCTCAGATTTATTTCGGGGGTTTCACCCGAAAGCCTTCTATTTCGGGGGTATCACCCCAAAACCTTTTATTTTTATTTTATTTTTTTTAAATTTTTTTAAATTTTTCTCCGAAAAACAGAAACTGGATTCCGTCAGGGCAGACCCGCGAGCGCGGGTCCGGAGCCGCGGCCTCAGATCCAGCCTCGGGCTGCACTTCCTTCGAGATGGAAAATTGTACCTGCAAGTTAGCCCGACAAAACCAAAACGAAACTAAAACTAAAACTAAACTAAAAAGACAAAAAGAAAAGAAAAGAAAAACTTACCTCGGGTTGACTCCCGAGCAGCGCCTTTGTTTAACGTCGATGGCCCGACGTCATTTTAGCTCAAAAAGGGTCCACATCTAATTGAAACTGTACCTTTTTCCCTTCATGTGCCATGGATAATAGGCCCTTTGAAACATCAATCACGGCGCTCGCCGTCTTCATGAATGGACGACCCAATAGTAAAACAGGGTCGTATCTCCCCTTACTAATTTCGAGGACATAAAAGTCCGTCGGGAAAATTAAGCCGTCTACATGCACTAAAACATCTTCCACAAATCCTTTCGGATGCACATTAGAGTGATCAGCCAGTTCAATAGTAATATTTGAATCCTGTAATGGCCCTAAACCTAATCTCTCATATATGCTAAGTGGCATGACATTTATAGATGCTCCTAAATCAAGCATAGAATGCTCAACTTTTGTCTTACCAATGGTTACGGGAACAGTAAACCTCCCTGGATCTCCATACTTCTTAGGCAATTGCCTTTGAAGCATGGAAGATACATTTTCAACATTCTCAACAAGATTAATTTTCTTAACCTGCCCTTTTTGTTTTTGTTTCCTCTTAATAGTACATAATTCTTTAAGAAACTTAGCAAATCGAGGAATACTTTCAACAAGTTTAAACAAAGGGACATTTACCTCACACTTAATGAAGGTTTCAAAAATTTCCTTGTCGTTGGCTGGCCTCCTGGTGTCCTTTAGTGCCTCAGGAAATGGTGGAGCGGGCTTTTACGAAGCCATAGGAGGAAACGAAGGCCGAACATAAGTATCTGAATTTGTCGGAGGAGGGACCCGCGAGCTCGAGTGGGGACCCGCGGGCGCGGTTCTGGTCCGCGGTCGCGAGTTATGGATGACTCTCAGTTTCAACCTCATTTTCTGTACCGCGATCTCGACTGACCTCCTGCGAGCTCAGTTGGTTTCCGCTGGCTAGAACTTCAATATTCAGCTCCTTCCGACTCCTTAATGTGATGGCACTCACATTCTCTCTCGGGTTAATGGTCTGAGATGGAAGTTTCCCTGAATCTCTGGCTTCTAAGCGACTAAGGCTGGTTGCAATCTGACTTAATTGATTTTCAAGATGTTTCATTGCAGCCTTGGTCTCTTGATTCTCCTTTATGAGCTGAGCAATAATAGCGGGATTTCCAGGAGGAACTTGGGGCCTTGGCACATAATTAGGCTTGGGAACATAGTTGGGCTGACCTCCTTGTTGTAGAAAAGGATGTTGAGGTTGTTGATTCCACCTAAAGTTAGGATGGTTTGCCCACCCCGGATTGTATGTATTTGAATAAGGGTCATTCTGGGGCCTTGATTCATAATTCCCAATAGCATTAACATCAGTTGATGGCTCTTGCATGATAGGGCATGCATCAGAAGGATGGCCTGTTTCACCACAGATTCCACAAGCCCTTGAACTTGAAGCTCCATTACCCACCAACAGTTGCTTCATCATAGCCTTTAACTGCCTTACTTCAACATTCAGGGAATCATTCACAAAATTTACAAACCTATTGTTGGACCTCTTTCTTTGATTTCTGCATTGCTCAACTAGAGTCTCCAACTTTTCAAACGCTTGCCTAGGAGTGATATTTTCATAAGAACCTCCACATGATGCATTCATCAGGCGCCTATTAGCATCACAGAGCCCCTCAATAATATAACAGATCAGATCTTTATCAGAATAGCCATGGTAGGGACAGCTGGCTATGAGTCTCTTGTAACGCTCATAATACTCATACAGATACTCATCATCACCCTGCTCTAAACTGCTCAGCTGCTTCTTAATAGACGTTTGTTTGGTAGCAAGGAAGTATTTCTCCAGAAAAGCACGCTTCATCTGAGCCCATGTAGTAATCGTCTCAGGTGCTAAGTATAGATACCATTCCTTAGCTACGTCAGCTAAAGAAAATTGGAAAGCCCTCAACATCAGTTGATCTTCTGTCACATCAGCCGGCTTCATTGCCAGACAGACAAAATGGAACTCTGCAAGGTGTTTGTTCGGATCCTCCCCACTCAATCCATGGAACTTAGGCAAATAATGGAGAAGACCAGATTTCAGCTCAAATTTCACTCCTTCCCCTAGGGCGGGAAATTGAAGACCAAGTTTTTGTTGCTCTAGATTAGGCGCAGTCAGTTGCCCAATAGTACGATCTGCCATGGTTACGAACTGTTCTTCAACCTCTGAATCAGATGATGAAGAAGAAGATGAAACTCGATCAAACTGAATGCCTAGCACTTGAGCTTGAACTTGACGTCTCAACTCTCGTAGGGTCCTGTTAATTTCTGGATCAAAAGGAAAATAGGCGAATTATTAGTAGAACGGGTAAGAACCATAAGATAGGTTCTTACCAATTGGGATTTCTTGGAAGAAACCAAACGCGAGCGCGGTTTAAAACCGAGGGTGCGGATCAGGCCGCGGGCCAAAATATAAGAATCATGAACGCGAAAATGCTTGAGGTCTTTAATGATCAAAGAAAAGTACGGATCTGAGGCGTATAGTTCTTTAATCAAAGAAAACCCGAGCAGCTTAGAATGAAGCTGGGTTAAAAGTATGTACCTGCGTGAGAGAGCGTCGACGACGATGTTCTCTTTGCCCTTTTTGTGTGCAATGACGTAAGGAAACGTCTCCATAAGCTCGACCCAGCGTGCGTGGCGCCTATTTAGAGTTGTTTGACTCTTAAGATAGGCCAAGGCCGCGTGATCCGTATGAATTACGAACTCGCTTGGCCAGAGATAATGTTGCCACATCTTTAAGACCCAAATAAGAGCATAGAGCTCTTTATCATAGGTCGGATAATTGAGAGTAGCCCCAGCTAGCTTTTCGCTAAAATAAGCGATAGGCATTTTCTCTTGAAGGAGTACGCCGCCAATACCATAATCGGAAGTGTCGCACTCGATCTCGAAGTGCTTTCAAAAATCCGGCAATTGCTGGACCGGGGCTCGGCACAAAGCATCTTTTAATGCATCGAAAGCGGCCTCATGATGGGGAATCCACTTTATTGTGGTTGCCTTCTTAGTCAAAGAGTGAAGTGGCCAGGCGATAGAACTGAAGTTTGTGATAAATCGCCTATAAAACCCCGCGAGCCCTAAAAAAGGAATGCACCACAGTGGGGGTCGTGGGAGTTGGCCACTCACGGATGGCCCGAATATTGTCAGAATCCACTCGTAGGCCATCCTTGGATACGACGAAGCCGGGAAAATTTGTCGTATCCGAACAAAACACACACTTGTCTAGGTTTACATATAAAGAATGTTCGCGGAAGCAATGTAACACCTGCCTAAGGTGCCCCGCATGAGAGTCCAAAGTCCTACTATAAACTAGAATGTCGTCAAAATACACGACGATAAAACGTCTCAAAAATTTACGTAAAACAATGTTCATTAAACGCATAAAGGTAGAAGGAGCGTTAGTGAGGCCAGAAGGCATCACCAACCACTCATAAAGACCGTGTTTGGTCTTAAATGTCGTCTTCCATTCGTCCCCTTCTTGTATCTGAATCAGGTGGTATCTGCTTCGCAAATCAATTTTGGAGAAAAGAACGGCACCATGTAATTCGTCAAGCATGTCATCCAAACAGGGAATCGGGTGATGGTACTTGATGGTGATTTGGTTGATGGCACGACAATACATGCACATCCTCCAATACCCATCTTTCTTCGGCACCAAGATAACGTGGGCTCGCGCGACGAGGGACGCCGTGGCTCGAGCTATGGCACGGGTCCAGGCTCGAGTAATGGGTCTGACTCGACTAAAGTCGTTGTGCCGAGATCAAAAATAAATTACCCTAAATTACAAACCAAGTATAGCATGCAAGTAAGGGGTCGAACGTAAGAGAATCGGTCTTCTGAACAATCAGCAAAGAACAAAAGCAAGGGTTTTGGGATTTAAGCAAGCAAACAAAATTATGTTTGAAATCAATAAAAAGAAAGCAGAGTTCATTCAATCAATACCACCTTTTTAATGATCCGATCATTGATTCATCCACTTTTCTATAATTCCCAGGTTAATTTCAGTCCTTATAAAAGATTTTCGCTTGTCCACGGTCCAAGCGAAACTATGATATGAAGAAGGGCGCTTAATTCAAATCATGCAAAGTATTAAGGATAATAGGATATCAAATCATGCAATCAAGCTACGAGTTTCATGCATAAAATAACAATCAAACACTCTTTCTCAATTCCAGTCCACGGTCCTGGAAAAGAGTTGTTTCAAGGATAAATAAGATTGCACAGACAACAATCAAACCTAATCCAAACAATAGATCTAAGTCAATCAAACAAGTTGATCAGGCTCATTAAATCAAACATAGATCATGGAATTAAAACAAGAGTTTTGATATTAACCAAAGGATAGAAAAGTTACCAGAATCTCCCGACTTCAATAAAAAGGCTTCCTTGAACAAACAAACTCCAATGAAGATTAGTTCTCCATAATAGAAATAAAAACTAGGTTAAAAATAAAAGTAGTCTCCAAAAGTTTGCTAGATAATATGATAACAAAGTCTGCTACGAAACTAAGCTTAAATAGTAGAAAAACAACCGAAACCTAAAGATATAAAAATAGATAAGAGATAAAATAAAACAAAAAGTCGGCGCTTCGGAAACACAACCACCCGCGAGCGCGGGTCCCAACCCGCGGGCGCGGGTCCAGTCTTCATCCCTCGGCCTCGGATCCTCGTCATACCGCGAGCGCGGTCCCGACCTGCGGGTGCGGGTCTTGCATTCTTCAACTCTCTCGAATCTTCTCGTCACCGCGGTCTCGGGTCCATTCCCGAGGGCGCGGGTCTTGTCTTCGTAAAATCTCCAGCTTGAATTTAGGACTTCTGTCTTCAAAATCTTCAACTGTAGGCTTTTCTGATATTACAAATAAACACTCTAATCTAGCCTAAAACACTCAGAAATCCTAATAAAAATACCGAATTACGCTGTACTAAAACCAGCGTATCAGGGTCCATCGGAGCGCACGGACAAATCTTCCTCTTCTTGGCTCGCCGTCAGTGGCAGGTCACACCACTATCCATCCTTTGAACCATCCACCCATGGAGGCAGGGCCTCGAAACTCGAGTTGGCGTCGTCAAGATAATGAACGTGGTACGTTGGGTATTGCTCAGTATAGGGCTCGTTACCGAACCACTGACCCTCGGTACCGTGCTGGGCGGCATAAGAATACAGGTCGATACTGAACCCGTAAGGTTCAGTACCGACCTGCTCATTGTGATCGTAGGCATCGTGGCCGACCTCGGCCGGCTCATGTACCTCCTCGTCTCTTGGGAACCATGACTCCTTCCTCCTTAGCTATGGGTCATCTTCAGGGATGATGTCGAGAGGGAAGGGCGTAGAGGACCATGTCTTGTACAAACTGGGGAGGTACAGAAGCTCCACCTTTTCCTCGGTCAAAGTCACCAACTTTTTGTTGAACGTCGCCTCAAAAACAGGACCTCTCTTCTTCAGGATCGAGGTCTGCAGTAAGTAGTTGATGTTGATCAACTGAGCCTCTCTACCTATGTACAATGTCAAGTCAACATCCAGCGCTCGAGCAATGCGAGTAACCATCCCACCAACCCACAACTCATATGTCTTCGTCTTGTAATCCTTGACATGCTTAAGCCACTCGTACGCCAAGTTCATATGGGCAGGCTCCTGGAATAGAATGCAATGTAGGGATGCCACCTCCTTCCTTGTGGGACTAGACAGCTCGTTTTTGGCCCAGATTGTACTCCCCAAGATCCTCAAAATAATGCGAAATAGGGGTTGGCAATGTCCTTGCCAAGGAGAGCATGCTGAGGGAACTGAGGTTGGCCCGTCAAGTAACCCCAAGTCTCGTCAACCTTGAAGTGGTGTAGCTTGTAACCAATAGCATAGTTGGGGAAGCCAAGGAGTTCTTTGAACTCCTCCAAGTTGAATCCACAACTCTGGTTCCCAAGCTGGAACCTAATCTCTCCCTCAGAATCCGGATCATTAATGTTGATCCGGAGTATGGCCATAAACTCCGCTGTGAGAGCGGGGTAGTGGGGCTCGGTGACGCTTAGTATGTGTGCAGCACCAATGTGATCAAACGCTTTCTCGATATCCTCGTAAATCCCCAATTGTTCCCCCTCAGCACGGGGGAACAATCTCGTCTTGAATGTCCGTTCGATCAAGGTCCTGACGTGTTGATCTCTGATTCTTTCCTTAGTAGAACCTCATCCATCTTTGGTGGAGCTTGCTTCTTGGACCTCTTGTTCACTCTGCTTTTTCCTACCATTTGTCCTACACAATAAAAAATAACCAAGATAATTTCCATATGAAACAAAGGAACCACATGACCCCATACTTAAGTCGAAAACAAGTGCCTATAATTACTCAAAGCTTCATAATTGCATACTAAATAAATAGGAGAACAAAGCTAGCATGCATAATCAATCAAGCATAAATAAACCAAGTTACATCCTAGAATTGCACCCAAATTCATGCAAAAATCATGTGTACTGCACCAACGACATAGTCGCTGGCATCACACATGATTTAAAAGTGGAGCGTCCAGTCTGGGGACTGCATTATAGGAACTGAGACAAGCGCTTCTCTTATCCTGTGAAAAGCTTGAAGACATTCTGGAGACAACTCAAACACTACTTCTTTCATTAGTAGGTTAGTTAACGGTTTGGCTATCTTAGAAAAATCCTGAATAAAACATTTGTAGAAGCCAGCATGTCCTAGGAAACTTCTAACATCTTTTACAGAAGAAGGGGGAGGTAGTTTTTCAATAAGCTCAATTTTTGCTTTGTCTACCTCAATCCCTCTCTTAGAGACGAGATGTCCTAATACAATTCCCTCTTGGACCATAAAGTGATATTTTTGCCAATTTAATACAAGATTGGTCTCCTCACATCTGTTAAGAACTCTAGCTAAATTAGCAAGACATGCATCAAAAGAAGAACCATAAACAGAAAAATCATCCATGAAAACCTCTACAATATCCTCTATCATGTTAGAGAAGACAACCATCATGCATCTTTGAAAAGTTGCAGGGGCATTGCAAAGCCCAAATGGCTTTCTTCTATATGCAAAGGTCCCATAGGGACAAGTAAAGGTGGTTTTCTTTTGACCATCGGGATGTATGGGAATCTGCCAAAAAAGGTTATAGCCATCTAGATAACAGAAATAATCATGTTGAGCTAAGCGTTCAAGAACTTGATCAATAAAAGGAAGTGGGAAATGATCTTTCCTAGTTGCACTATTCAACTTCCTACAGTCAATGCACATCCTCAAACTAGTTGTGGTCCTAGTGGGGATTAACTCTCCCTTTTCATTCTCTATAACTGTCATTCCACTCTTTTTAGGGACAACATGGATCGGACTAACCCATTGGCTGTCCGAAATAGAGAAAATAATCCCTGCATCAAGTAGTTTCAAAATTTCCTTTTTAACCACATCTTTCATGTTAGGATTAAGCCTACATTGATGCTCTATGGTGGGTTTATGATTATCCTCCATGTATATTCTATGCATGCACAGGGAGGGTGAAATGCCAATTATGTCATCAAGGGAGTAGCCAATGGCTTTTCTATGAGTCCTAAGTGCATAAATTAATTTCTCTACTTCTTCATCATTTAATTTAGCATTGATGATAACAGGGAAGGTAGAGTTAGGACCAAGAAATTCATACCTTAGATGATGTGACTACGCCTCACAAGCCACATCAAGGCTCTGACGCCTTCGGTACCGAGCCATCCAATATCGAACCATCCAACGTCGGTTCCGAGCCATCCACTCATAGGACTCATCCATCCAACCCCGGTACCGAGCCAGCCAACCTCGGTACTGAGCTGCTTGGCGACTCTTTTGCCCACGGTACCGAGCCACCTGGGCGCGCCAGCGATACTTGGCCTTATCTAGTGCGGATAACAAGGGCTCGAGCTCGTGTCTTGCAAGAAGAGCTTCGAGAACTGGCGATGTGGGTGCTTTGCTAGTCACCCGGTGGTCTCTTGGTCCATGGAGCGCTGATCAAATATGAAGACGACATGGAGTGTGCTTTGCTAGTCACCCGGTGCGTCGTGGCCATGTCGGGCACTTAGCTTGCGCCGAGTTGGCGCCTCTTGTGTGCCAAGATCAAGATGCATTTAATGCCGGTTTCCAAGGGTCTTTTACCATTAGTTATGTGTTTATGGCTGGTTTTGAAGAGCCTTTTTGTTGGGAGCTCTTTTCTTTTAAAAAGGGACGTTTTCTTTCCTTAGCGACTCACTTGAAGAACTCGAAAACTCTTGCTTTTGTTTTTAGTCATGTTTCGACTTTGGTTTTGGCATTTTGCCTTTTAATAAAGTTGTTTATTGTTCTTTGTTTTAAACCTTGATTCGTGCGTACTATCGGATCATCCTTGAGATCCAAGAGCAAGGTGCGTCACATCCTTATCCTTGAATCTCGTAGTTTGAGTTTCGAGTGTGGTGAGTCACATCCACGCCCTAAACTCATCCATATTCAACTACCCTAAATTTCGATCATCCATTTCTGGTTTATCAAGCCATTCACATGTCCATCGAGTCCTCTTTGAGGTGCACTATCCATTTCCTAGGCGAGAAGGGAGCGTCCGAGTGACCTTGCACTAACTTCATCGATTCGATCCTTATCATGTGGTATCAGAGCCACGCAAGGTACACCTATTTTCTCTCTTCTTAGATCTGAAATTTGCTTGAATTTTGCAAGTGTTTCCCTTCATGAAAACGTTCCACAAAACCCCTTGCAATACCGACCCCTAAAACTCGTTACCGACCTTGTTCGGTTGTGTTGTTTTGTGTCTTCGAACCTTTTATGATTAGATCTACCATTGAGGACGAACAAAAATGGTTTGTGTGGTTGTCCAAAGGTTGAAGAAGCTTATCACTCTTTGCTTGAATTGAGTTAAAGGCGAAAAATAGCAAGAGTCACCTTTTGGCCTTTCAACTAACTCGTCTTTAATAGCAATCTCTTGGATGAAATTTTTTGCCTTCCATTCCATGAAAATTTCGAGCATGTGTGGATTTGCATAAGACTAAAATCAAGCTTAAAATATTGTGTACTCACTCGGGTCAGGATACGGGAAAAGTACCAAGCCATTTAAAAAGAAAAAGAAAGTAACACCGAGTAGAGGTGTAAGTAATATTTTTGTTGTTGAAGCTTTGTGTGCTTGATTGTAATAGGCTGAAAGAAATTCCGAAAAAGGTCCTATATTTGTCTAAGCTCTTTTTTTTATCTTGTTTTGTAACTTGGTACCTAGTAGCTTCCTAAATTCGAGTGGTTGACAAACTTGTTGCTTGTATTGCATTGTCATTGCTTGTGCCTTTCTTTTGAGCCATTCCTTGTCCGTTTCCACCAAAGTCCTAACACTTGCAGGTTTGGCACTTTCGAATCTAAGTTGAGAATTGGTTGTGTGTGGCTCGAAGTACCACTTGCTTGTCTGATTTAACTTGTTTGGTGAAGTTTGTGCAAGATGTCGGATGCAGGGAATGATGGCTCACCTCGGGATGCTAATTCTGAATCATCCGTGGCTGCCATGCTACAATCTATGCAACAAGACCTTCGTTCTTTTTGTTCTAGGTTTGATGACATTGATCAAAGGTTGTCAAGGCACAACGAACTCTTCCAAGCTAGTGCCACCAATGCACAAAGTGTCAACCGAGACCCACCTTTGTCCCTCGGTGTGAGCTCTCACCTAGAGCCACTCATTTCCACTACTCGAGGGATTCACTTGGAGGAAGGTTCCACCTCCAATGTTCAACTAGAGTCACAAGGCCATCTTTCGGGGTCAAATTTCATTCAACCATTTGTGACATCTTCCGGGGTAAGGCCTGAATTTGTTCCTCCCTATTCTACTTTTCCAAATAATATTCCTTTGCCTACGAACACTAAAAATGTAGGCAATGAGCGATATGGCTATACTCCTACGGTGACACTGGCGCCGACGGGAACGACCCATCTCTTCCCTCGGCGCATGGGTGTCCAAGGCACATCTCCTTTGGAAGCGGCCTCTACCAAGCACCATTTCAAGCAGTGTGGCCACAACAACCCGCCTATGGTGAAGAGCGCCACAAAGGAATCAAGCTCCAAATCCAAACTTTCTCGGGAACCACCGGTGTCGACGCATGCCTCGATTAGATAGCCAAGACCGAGACCGTGTTTGATTACAATGGCTATGAGGATGAGAGAAGAATAGTCGTCGCCACTATTCACTTTACCGACTTTGCCTACCATTCGTGGTTGCAAGACAAAGAGGCTCGGCGTCGTGAAGGAGTTCAACCGATCCGAACTTGGCGTGAGCTTAAGCGTGCCCTTGAGGAGCGCTTTGTTCCACTTGACTACGCTGAGAGGATCCATTCCAAACTTGAGCAGCTTAGACAAGGCAGCCGGACTCCCGATGAGTACTACAATGAGCTACGCACGCTCATCTTTCTCTCCGGGGTTCAATTCCCCGACGGGTATGTTATCTCCAAGTTTATTCATGGACTTAATTCTAAGCTAAAATCTATTGTGAATATGCAGCATTTTCCTAGGGGTACGGAGATTGAGAAAGTGTTGCATTATACCAACCAAGTCCATAAGAATCTTCCTCAAAGGCGCAAGTCTGTGCAACCCTCGATACCGAGCTCTAGACAGTCGGTACAGAGCCCCAGACCATGGACCAACTCCTCGGTACCGAGGCACCTAACCTCGGTACCGAGCTGTGTGGCGACTCTTTTACCCACGGTACCGAGCAGCCCAACCTCGGTACCGAGCCACCTGGGCACGCCAGCCGCGCCAGCGATACTTGGCCTTATCTAGGGCGGATAACAAGGGCTCAAGCTCGTGTCTTGCAAGAAGATCTTCGAGATGGTCTCTTGGTCCATGGAGCATCGATCAAATATGAAGACGACATGGAGTGCACTTTTCTAGTCACCAGGCGCGCCGTGGCCATGTCGGGCGCTTAGCTTGCGCCGAGTTGGCGCCTCTTGTGTGCCAAGATCAAGATGCATTTTTATGTCGGTTTCCAAGGGTCTTTTATCATCAATTATGTGTTTATGGCTGGTTTTGAAGAGCCTTTTCGTTGGGAGCTCTTTTCTTTTAAAAAGGGACGTTTTCTTTCCTTAGCGACATACTTGAAGAACTTGAAAACTCTTGCTTTTGTTTTTAGTCATGTTTCGACTTTGGTTTTGCCGTTTTGCCTTTTAATAAAGGTGTTTATTGTTCTTTGTTTTAAACCTTGATTCGTGCGTAATATCGGATCATCCTTGAGATCCAAGAGCAAGGTGCGTCACATCCTTGTCCTTGAATCTCGTAGTTTGAGTTTCGAGTGTGGTGAGTCACATCCACGCCCTAAACTCATTCATATCCAACTACCCTCAATTTCCATCATCCATTTCTGGTTTGTCAAGCCATTCACACGTCTATCGAGTCCTCTCTAAGGCGCACCATCCATTTCCTAGGCGAGAAGAGAGCGTCCAAGTGACCTTGCACTGACTTCATCGATTCGATCCTTATCATTAGAGAATTTGGAAGTGGCTTGAGCATTGGAGTTGGCTCAAGTGGGATGAGAACGAGCTCTTCATGTTCTGTCTTCAAATTTTGTCAAAGGTAATCTTCTTCTTCAAAAGCTAGAAGCTCGTTGTCGTCTGCCAGAAGGGTCATTAACGACCCATGGGGGTCGGTAACGACACTGCAGAAATCATCAGCTTGGTACTCCCTGCTAGAATCCTCGATAACGACCCACAGATGGTTGGTATCGATGCAATAAAATCAAATTCCATTCTTCTTCGACCTGGATATGCCTCAAAAGCTAGCAACCGCTCAATCGGGTCCCCACATTCAATGTAGTCGGTGTGGGTGTAGAGCATTTTGATCTCAGCTGCGATGGTCTCTTTCATGGTGGGGTTAAAGCAAAATTCCACCACCTCATCCCCGATCTCAAAAGTTAGAAGTCCCTTCCTAACGTCAATTATGGCTCCAACTGTGGCTAAGAACGGCCTACCAAGGATGATAGGCACTACTGGGTCCTCGGGCATCTCCGTATGACGATAAAGTCATTTGGGACAAAGAACTTGCCCACCTGGTCTGGGAAATCATCAACAACTCCTGTTGGCTTGACACGGGATCCATCTGCCATATAGAGCTTCATGTTCACCAGTTCCAACGGTCCCATATTGGCTTTGGACCAAATAGAGAGCGGTAGAAGACTTACGATGGCACCTAGATCACATAAAGCTTTGAAATGATAAGCTCCAATACCAATTGTAATAGTAAACTTACCTGGGTCGCCTAGGTTTTCGGGGAGCTCCAAAGAACATACCTTGTCAGTTAGTTCAAAAATTGATCTCTTCCTGGATAAGATCTCTTTCAAGAATTTAGTATAAGTAAGCATTTCGCTTAGGGCCTCAGCGAATGGAATAGAAATATTTAAGCCCTAGAGAACCTTAAAAAAACGCCTAAACTTTCCTTCTGTGGAGTCCTTGGACATTTTAGAAGGAAAAGGAAGAGTCTGTGCCGAACTCGGATCCAAAGTGGGCTCGTGTTGTGGCTCTACAGAGTCGACAAGAGGATCGGTCGGTGCAGGAGAGGGGTCGGTACCGAACCTAGGGGGTCGGTAGGGACCTCGTAACTGAGAGGAGGGTCGGTAGAGAGGACTTACCTGGCCTGGGAAGGTCGTTAACGACCCTGGGGGGTCGTTACCGATGTTAACTGGACCATTTTCTTTACCGCCTTGCTCTCATTCTTTGGTTTCAGCGTGATCAGGCAACTTCTTTCTGCTCCTTAGGTGTATAGCTGCAATTTTCCCTCTAGGGTTTTCCTCGGGATGGCCCGGTAATTGCCATTGACGTCGTGGAATCTATGCAGCTAGGTTGCCAAGTTGGGAGTTGACGCTTTTCTTCCATGTTTCTAGTTCTCCCAACTATGCTTGTACACGCTTCATCTGGTTGTTAAGATCAACTCACACTCCATTGATCCCATCATGGATGCCTTGAACCCAAGATGGGGGATCTTGATAGCCCGGAGGTTTGTAAGGTGCGAGCCTTCTTTTTGTGGTGGAGGTGCGTTTCCGTGTCCTTGACCATAATTACCCCAAGCGGGATAGTTGTTGTTCCTGTCTGCATTATTATTGGCCTGGTTTCTATATTGTCCTCTCATATAATTGGTTTCAGCATAAGTCTCAGCAGCTCTTACCTGGTCAACGTTAATGCAAGCAGAAGTACTATGGGCTTGAGACCCACATTCTTGACAAGATTGAGAGGTTTTAAAGAAACTTACCTGCTTTTTGAGCCGGTTGATCTCATCTTGCATAAATTGGAACTTCACATCCGGATCCACATCAGTGTTCGGATTGCACAACTTTCTTTGGGATGGATGGGCTTGCTGCGTCCCGTACATTGCATTGTAGTTGGTTAACTTGTCAAGAAGTGCCCATGCATCGTTACAATTCATCTCTATAAAGCCGCAATCAGTATGCAGATTGATGCGGTCTTTCGTTGCAGCGTTGATCCCTTGGAAGAAGATCTCTTGGAGCACATATGGTGGTTGCCCATGGGTGGGGCATTGTCATAGAAGCTCCTTAAATCTCTCTGACGTCTCATTAGGCAGTTGGTGGTAAGAGGTGTTGCGCTTCCTAAGCTCCGTGGTCTTGGCAGGCGGGAAGAACTTTGTCATGAATAAGTCATGCAAGGCTCTCCACGTGTTTATTGAGTTAGGAGGTAGGCTTTCTAACCAGCTCAGGGCCTTTCCTGCAAGAGACCACTTAAAGGCCTTCAAAAGAACATACTCAATAGATACATTGACAACACCTATAGTATTACATAAATCATTAAAATTCTTGATATGTTCCATTGGGCATTTAGTTGGTTTCCCTTCAAACTGAGCACGTTTAATCAAGGATATAAAGTGAGACTTAATCTCAAAGGTACAGTTAATCTTAGGAAGCACGATTGTCGATTCCGGCACCCTCTATTCCAGGTGCATATATTGCTTGGCGTTCCTTGGAATGGTGTTCAGTTGTTCTTTTAAACGGGTGGCATTATCCCGTTCACTCTGAGCCACAACAGCTTCAACATCCCGAGCAGCTTGTATCCTCTCCATCTGCACATGGAGGTCGGCCATCTGTTAAGCGAGTTCTACAGCAGTTGTCATTGCACGATTTTCTCGTCGTCTGCGATGAAAAGTACATTCAGGCTCGGAAACAAATAAAGGATAATCGAAATCAAGCCTACGCCTTCCCGCTTGCATAAACTAGAAAATAAACAAAAGCAAACAAATTAAAAATAAAAACGGGGTTGGGCTATTCCCAAACCCTAAAAAGCAACTAAGCACATCACTATCGTCTCCCCGAAAATGGCGCCAATTTGTTGTAAGGGTTTCTTGACCAACAAATAAATTTATAAGATCAAGACCCCGCTGAGTATAGCGAAGTCAAGTTCGTCCACGAGAGAGGAAGTCTATGTCTAATTACTAGGCTAAAACAAGAAAAAAAACAGAAGCAACAACAAAGCAAGAACAAACAACCGGTAACACACTGTAGGGCTCGATACCGAGGGTAGTGACTCGGTAACGACGCAAACTAGGTTCGAGGGTTTTAAACAAAGCGAGAACAAATCTAGTACCACAACATCGCCATGCATATTAAATCATATGAATAATAAAGATCATGCCTTTCACATAAGAAATCAACTTTCGTTGAAAAGAGAGAAGCAAATTGACAAACTTTCGTTAATCAATTCACTTGTATCTACTTATCACGATCTAAAGTTTTCAACCTTCGTTTCAAACTTTATTTCGATTCAAATTCACAATCTTTTCTTTCGATAGGATCATGAACATGAAATTATTTTGACTTTCATCAAAGTTTAAGGACAAACAAGTAGAAACAGGATCAAAGGCAATCAATTCATACATTCATACTATCATCATGTACAACTATGTTGGGTTTTTACCCCAACCCTAGAATACAAAAACTAATCACTCATGATTGAAGAACAAACTACAAGATTGAAAGAGGAAAACATGTCTTTGAATTAAAAGAAAACTTACTAAAAATCTCAATCACAATATCTTCAAACTAACACAAGAACACAAAGAAGTCACCCACAATTCTCTTCCATGTGCCCCAAGCAACTTTCAAAACCGTCTTCTCTACATGCGTGAATCAAAGATAGAGAGAGAGCTCCCTAAACTTGGTCCAAAGTAGTGCTAAAATACTAAGAAATCTATCTCAAAAAGTTTCCTTAAAGATTTAAAACTATCTATCGAAAAAGATATCAGAATAAAATCATAAAAGTCTCGACTCGGCGGCGCCTACCGACACGGGGGACCTCGATAACGACCCCCATCAGGGTCGGTAGGACTCCTTTTCCTGATTTGCCTCGGTTCTGTCTCTTGTAGATCTTGGTACCGACCCCTCCTGGGTCGGTAACGAGGCTTCTTTGGCCTTATTCTTCTCTTGTTCTTCCTCGTTTCTTCCTTGTATCTTCCCCCACCACTTTAATCTTCTTTCCCACTCTTGCTCCCATCCACATAATGCTCTAGAATGCTCCACTTCCGACCAAAAACCTGTAAGAAAACACAAAAATTGCGCAATTTCCATATTTCTCATAAAATACGAAAACTAAAGCAAAAGACACAAAACACAAACAAAACCTAACTAGAACATGACTCAAAACCATAAAAAAACACTCTAAAACAAAGCTAAAAATACGGACATCAAAATACCCCATACTTAGACTTGCTTGTCCTCAAGCAATAACTAAACAAGAGTCAAAACCAATAACATGTCCATCAAGAATTAGCCCTCATCAAAAAGCAATTTCAAGCACAAGTGAATTTAGACATATGACTTAAACGTCATCACACATATATGAGCAACTAATAATCAAAACCAATCACAATCCAACCTCACAAGGGATAAATGTGTTTCACTCAACTCTCATGTGTTTAGGATTTGAATGACAACTCTCAACTTAATCCAATATGCAAAAATTCATAGATATTTTAACTTATATCACCAATCTCTCTACTAAAGATGTCAAAACATGCAAAATTATCAAGAGAACTTAGGCTCAATGGAAGACTTCATAGAAGACTCCATTCGGTCGGGTTGTAATGGGGCATGGTATATACAATAGGGTATGGAGTTATTGGAATTATTCATAACGGAATTCAAAGTATAACACTTTGCAAAAGAAGGTAGTTGATAATAATATTGGAATTATTCAACTATGATTTGATTATAACTGAGTTTGAAATTCTAATGATAACCTTAGAACTTAGGTCACAAGCACCCTTGTTTGGACATATTAAGATTGCACGAGGAAGGATAAGTTATTCTATTTACTCATTGCGTTTATCGTTGCACCCTCTATGCCTTTATGGTCAGACTTATCCAATCATGAAGGTGGCAAAATTTATGGGCTTCGGAGAAAACCTGAAATCTTGGGTATTGCAATAATTGGTTAAATTTCGTAGCCTTCTTCTCCGCACACTTAGTCCTTTAACCTTTTGGTTATAAGAGATCATTAAATCTATCATCTCTCATAGAAGGAGAGAGGAACAATCCATCATATTAGTCTTAAACCTTTCCCAGTTCAGCATGAGATGTTTTTCCTGATTAGAATTCTCTTGCCATTCGCTAGCTCTTTCTCCGAGTTGTAGAGCGGCAAAATGCACCCTTTTTTCTTCGGTGCAATTAATACTTCTCCAATCTTTCATCTTAGGAGAACTAGTAATAGTTGTAGTCGACTTTCCAGTTCCTTCATAGACATCAAACTTCATTGATATGAATGTCTTTAGTGTCCTTGCAAAGCTAGACACATCTACTTTAGGTGAAATATGGCATCATTTTCCACTCTAGTTTGGTCAGTTCCAATTGTACTTGCATCTTTCAGCGGAACAAAAGAGATTGCTTCAAGCATCGTCTATATTGTCAAACTTTTCAATGCTTCTTTTGTCACATCATCAAAAGGTATCGGAGTACTAGGGTCCGTCACACGGTGATTTCCTTGTTCTCTCTTTGGAAATTTTGAACCATTATTCGTGCCCAAACTTGAATACCATTCAGGGGAATTATGTTGTTGGTTCCTTGCGGCTTGACCATTTAAAAAATAATAATCGACAAATCATTCCCAAACAATTGTCATTCATTAATAGATAGAGTAGGCACTTAGATCATTGAAGCAAAAGTTAATGCTTTATACTTTCAAAAGGTTTGTACCATACCGTAAGCTCATTTAAGGAAGGAAAGACGGTTATAATAAGGTGCGAAAGAACAAGGCAACCTACTAATGGGATCAACGGTTGGAAATAGTAACATGGAATCTGGCCGAGGTAACTACTTGAAGTGCGATGAATCGGGACACAGGTCCACAAACTGTCTTAATAATGAAGCAACCTTATGGCCTATTAGATCTACTAGGGGGACGTAGAGAACTTACAATCCATGTTGAAAATCTTGGTTCTAACACCTTCCCTTCTATCTTCACCTCTACATCTATCATTGTGTCGACTTATCAAAATGGTGGCGAAGAAAGTTCGTGATGTGGCTTTCACATTCACGATAGCCTTATTATGGTTGGTTTATTCGGTTGACAAACATCAGTTATCATGCCAAGATCTCATATGTTGACTAAGCAAGACATTGCTACTTGTAGATATTTCAAATTAATATATTTGTCATTGGTCATAATTCTCGACCACTCCTTTACTGCTAGACCATTGTTTGTCCCTCACATACCTCTCTATAATCTGTTTCGAGATTGGATTGAGTGGAGACAAGTTAGATCCTTAGGTGATTGAGCCTTTATCGGTGTATTCCTTGGAAATTTCTATCTTGTCTTGAGTCATTGGCTTAGTAAGTTTGGATCTATAGAAACATAAGCATTACCTTTAGCTGACATGACTTCTTCTAAGTCCCAATAAGCATGAACTTAGTTTCCGTTACAACCATTTTCTGTAAATGGCTAACGATCGGCATTCAGATAGAATATTCGTGATTCTATATTTGAAGGAGACAGTTGAAGGAAGTTTTGAAATTTGAAAACAAATTTTTCTTGTTCAACACATTTATATTCTCAAAGAATTTTGAGGGTTTTAGAGTCTCAATTAAAAGCTCAATTTATAAATGACTTCAAATTTAAGGATGAACTTTTAAAGTCGAAAAAAATTTCTTTAAAAGAACTTGTTACTTGAGTTTTGAACTTTTTACGAAGAAATTTTCGAATTGAAATTTCTTTCGGGAATAGAATTTGGGCGAAGGTTTTATCCTTTCCAGGGAAAAGTTTTAACAAAATGTTTTCGGTTTGAAAACAAGACTTTCAGCTCTGATACCATAATTGTAACACCCCTATTTTATCCTAAGGGATATTACCGCCAGTGATCCCGGATTTAACCTACCCAGAACCACCCAAGGCTTTGAAATACATAACTTAAATGAAAATGAGTTAAAAACAGAAATCTTATTCATTAAAAAGAACCGTAGTTCATTACAATGGTATTTCGTTTACATAAGATATAGCAGCGGAAAATATTCTCATACAATAAAAGAGTTATTCGAAAGGCTTATTAAAAATATATGATATTTCCAAGGAGAACTCATATGATGATGAGCCCCTTTGATGCGATCAAGCTCACTTGTACCCACCTTCCTGGTCTGCCTCGCTCGGCGTATCTGACCAGTGGGCCAGCCTCTAAACTGCCTCGGTCGGCGATCTGACTAGTGACGCTCAATCGTATGTCATGGGCTACAACCCATGTACTCCAACCTGTAGGAAGGTTCACACCTTTTAATCCTGCAGGATGTTGGAGGCAGGATTTGAACCCAAGACCTCCCTTTATCAAGGAGGGATCCTTCACCTTGACAACCAACTCTACTGCAGTGGAGTTAGGTGGATCCTTGTTTCGGTTGTCCTCGTTGCCCGATTCGGACAAAGTACCTATTGTCACACCAGTCATAGCGCAGTAAGCAGTTCACAAAAACGGCTCAGAGTTTACGAGATCGGTGAAGTCGGGTCGACCCTTAATGTTCAACCACACGAACAAGAAAGGATATGCTAGGCTTAAGGTCACTCGACTCAAACAATAATAACGGATCCAAAATAAAAACAATGTATATAGAAGCGATGCAACAATGAAGCAAGAAAATATTGGAGAGAGAAGAGATATGAGAGAGAAAAGAAAGATATGTAATCGGCCAAGAGATGTGGTTGCCGAATTTATGGGATTGGAGAGAGAAGGAGGGATCTTACTTTATTTTGGCTATGATCTTCCGAATATATATATATATATATATGTTTTTTTAATATGGCCGAATCTTCTCTATGGATATTATCCTCTAGAGAATATGATATGGCTAACAAGATAAATTTCGGATATGGATGTTATCCTCTATCCAAATGAATGCAACAACCAAGATATGCACGATCAACAATGGTGAGAAATCGGCAATGGTATGCAACAATGAGCATGCAACTGGCAAGACAAAGATGCAAATGTCACCAAAATCAATTGTAGAGTCGAGTAGGTGTAGGCTGTTTTTTTTTATGAAACGCAAGCAAGAAAAAAAATTGGTACTCTAGATGTCGTGAAAGATGGATGGATCTAGGGTTGCAAGAAAGTGAGAGAATCGTGTGAATAGTACTAGAAAGGGTGAAATGAGACTTACTCGAACCGTGGCTCTGATACCAGTTGATGCGACCTTGTTTAAGGACGCAACGGATCTTGACGTTGGAACGAGTATGGTGTCTCGAAGATGGCGAAGCGAAAGGCTTTGGTCCGAACCAACGTTGGATTGGCTCGAACAAGTGAGGAACAACACAAGAACGAGAACGAAAGATTGAAAATATTGATTGATTGAATGCAAAGGGGCCGCAAGCACTAGGACTAGTTATAGGAGAAACCCTCAACTAATAATCTAGTCCCAAGTGTGCGTAAACTGATAACAAAAGTCTAAGCCTCTTTAAATAGGAGAGGCAAAACATAAAACCCTAATCTAGGGAGCGGCGCGCCTAGGGCTTGCATGCAAGCAAGGCCCAGCGGCGCAAGGCCCAAAAACAACCTTCTAAAAACATAAAACCAACTATAGTAATGTTTGACAATGGAAAGAATGCTAAATAAGGTAATAAAGATAAGTGTTCTTGGCCATCGACACCGAAGTGTCAAGATATGGCCAAGGCTCGGCGCGGCCAGGAGTGGCGAGGCCATCGCAAGGCATGGCACGCTATCGCGTGTGCTCGCGAGGTGAAGGCGCGTCGACGCTGCCGAGGCTGAGGCGAACCGCAAGTGGCGACGCTGGTGCGCGCCAAGAGACCTGAATCTGGTAAGGACTCATTTAAGGAGGTCGGTAACGAGGTAGGGATGGTCGGTACCTATGCTTAAACTTGAGGTTCTCCGAGGGCAAGGACGCACACGGTGCTGAATCTTGGCGCGATGATGAGCGCGCCATGGCTAGCGGAGACGTGCAACACCAAAGACTTGGTTGCGGTCTCGATGGCACGGGCTCGGGTACGTGTGACCGGTCCATCCGAGCGTAAGGCGAAGGCATCGTTCTCTTGCTATGTGTCTAAGGACGGGGTTGCATCACCCTTGGATTACAAATAGAAGAGATGACACATCGCCTTTCGGGTGCCTTGTTTAGGGGAAAACTCTTCCTTCCTTCAACCTTGTCTTGCTTTGATCTTCAAGTCTTTGAAATTACTCCATTGAACGCGTACCTCCTCTTGAATACTTCAACTTAGGGATTTGATCCTTCCCTCATATGTCCCTTACCGTGTCTATCGTCGGATCCTCAGTCCTCGAGAATTACACCTTTGCTTCCTAATGTCCGAACATGCAAGGAAAAAGAAAGAGAGGCTGGACGGGTTAGTCTAATGATAGACTAGCAAGTGAATGGCGGCTAAGGTACTAACTAAACTTGTTCGTATCGATCTCCAAATGATTGTGATTGGTCTACAATCCAACAATTAATACTTCCATTGAAAGATTGAATGCAAGGAGATTTCGAGATAAGTTTGAGTTTACGAGGATGTGCTTCCATTAGGAGACACGTCAAACTCTTGCCCAAGAGAAAAGAAATATGAGATTTCTTTGGAGATAAGAAACCACTAGAGTAGGGTTCCATGAAAAAGGAATAATATATGTGTGGGCTTCGATGCGTCATGATATTAGTTTGAGAAATCTTTATTGATTAGTCAAACAACTACTTATCTTAGCTGATGACTCGTAGCTTGGACAACCCCCAAGGAGACTAGGTCAACAGATAAGAGGAATTTGAATTACCGAGTTTCTATCTTATGATATATTATTCCACAAATGGAATATTTTTATTTTACGTTACACTTCCATTGGGATTTGTTTAATTCGGTATTACGAATGGGTAAACCGAAAGAATTGCAGGCCTCTTTCATCCTGAGTATACAGGTCTCTTTCATCCTGAGTATTCAAGCCTCTTTCATCATGAGTGTGCAGGCCTCTTTCATCCTGAGTGTTCAGGCCTCTTTCATCGTGAGTGTGCAGGCCTCTTTCATCCTGAGTGTGCAGGCCTCATCACTTGAAGGCTTTTTTAGAAAATGTCCATTAGAAGAGCTTTTCTTGGAATTCGGTATGTACTTCAAATATAAAACTCCTTATTATTTAAAACCCCACTTCAAGACTTAAAGACCATGGAGTTCTCACATGCAACTTAATTAACTTTAAATCCTTATTTGTTCATGCATGATTTCTTGAAATTACTTTAAAAGGTCTATAATCTTAAAAGAGGACAAAAGTTTAACCATGTCTTTTTATGTAACAAATCTTGAACCATAACACCTTATGTTCATGCATGGTTCAAGATGACTTCTTAAATTGAAAGGAATGAATTGTAAAGAGATCTAGAATGAATAAGTCTTGCATGCAACATTCCTTGAACCATCATCCCTTATAGTTCATATATGGTTGTTCTTAAGAGAAAGATTTGATCAAAAGAAAGACACGAAGGATATGGAATCACATGCATGCATCTAAGTGAACCAAAATCACTTAGATACAACTTGATTGAAAAGAAGTTCCGCTGAGATGTCGTTTTCACGCATGCGCCAGTTCCCATTTAAAGGGAACTCTCGTCTTCTCGGTTCCCTTGTCTTGGGAACTCTCGTCTTGGGAACACTCAAACCACCATCTCTCTTTACTTTTTCTTTCCATGTTGTTGGTGAACCACCTTGTTGTCAAGCCACCAACGTCACTCTTGGGTGTGGTAGCAAGAGGCTAGCCAATTCGTCGAGTTCTGTTATGGTTATAAATTATCAAGTGGTGGTACGTTGATCTTGGTGACTACCTTCTTCCTCGTATCTCTTTGTTGAATTATTGTGCCTTTTAGGTAACGAAGTAAAAAGAAGTTAGTGCAAAAAGGTTGGGTGGTGGAGAATTCATGGGTGGTGGTTTGAGTGGTTCAAGGATGAAGGGTGTAGTGTTATGGAAATATTTGGGAATAAGGGATTGAGATCATGGTTGTAGAATTCTAGTTCTTTGATCAAATGGTTGATCATGGTCTTGTATTTAGGATGGAATTCCTATTACTTATAAGATCGGGTTAGGTTAATTTGGGAGTTGGAGAAATTTCGAGTCTTAAAATCCTTTTTACCTTATCCTTTAAGCCCAAAACATCCTATTACTTATAGAATCTTATATTGAATGATGATAGAGTTGTAAGAGTTTTGATCTTATCCGTTTTCATAGATATTTGTGTCATGTTATTTTATCTTCTAGATTTGTGTTCCATGCTTATCTTTCTTCCTTAATATTCGTGCCATATTATCTTATCTTCTAGATTCGTATGCCATGCTTATCTTTGTTCCTCAATATTTGTGCTATATCTTCTAGATTTGTGTGCCATGATCTTTATCTCTTATACAAGCTGAATTGAATTTGTCTTCTTCCATTTCACCTATATAAAGTCATGTCTTCCCTTCCATTTTTTCGCCTCCCTCCCTTCCTCTCGTTGTCTTGCTCCTTCACGACCTTCTTGCTTGTTGTTGGTTGCCCCTTCCATCGGAAGACAAAGCGCATCCTTTTCCTCCTCTTTGGTGAGTTGTTCTTTCTTTGTTCTTTCTTGTTGGATGGTGTGAGATGTAGGTATAGTAAGGAAATTTTTATCATTGGATTTGTGGTGAATTTTGATGTTGGAAGATGGTGTAAAAAATGGATTAGTAAAGTGTAGTTCCAAGCTTAAAGGCGTGAAAATGGATTAGTAAAGTGTAGTTCCAAGTTTAAAGGCGTGAGTTATAGACTCAATAAAGGGGTTGAGTTTTGGTGAACGTTCTTATCAGTATTAATGTCTTTAGATGGGCTGTTTTAGAGTAATTTTGAGTAAGAGGTTGATTGTGGGTTCAAAGTTTATGTCCGTGTGAGTTGTCGGGTTAAATTATCAAATGGTTAAAGAGATTTCAAGTTTTAAACCTTTATCGTATTCTTTTGAGTCTCAAACTTCATGTTGTTTACAAGACCTTATATTATTGTTTAGGAAATCATTCAAATACATCCGTGTTTCATTCAAGAGTTAGAATTTCAAGTCAAGAGGTAAGTCGGTTACGACTTGCTCAGTTTCTATTCAATTCTTGTTAGATTTAATGTTGTGCTCGTAGGATTCATTTTGGGGAACTAGTTCCGAATCGATTATTTTATGGAAAAAGTGTTTACATGTGTGTGATAGGTGTGTAAATGGATTTCAAATTGTTTTCTTCTTATGAGAAGTTTTTAAACGTTTCTCTGTGCTGGTACCGTTCTTTGCATATCCATATGCGTAGTCCTCTGGGTTGAAGTGATGTCTACGTATGGTTATGTGACAAAGAATCGTGCCCCTTCAAAAGAAAATCTATTTGTGTTTTGGGCAAGTGCTCCCGAGGAGGCTTGACCCGGGGTTAGAAGGATGGAATTGTGAAGGTGGGAGGTCGCGCCTCGGCACCTGGGGCGTAGGGTTGCTAAGCGCCATGGAATGGAATGGAGAGCGAATGGTTGTATTGTTATGTTTGGAATTATGTGTATGAATGTGTGTATGTGTGATATGTGGTTTGTGTCTGTGTGATTAATGGGAAGTTAAGTATGGATTAAGAATTGATATGCATTGTATTTATGTGAACCTTGCATGTGTGTGTTAGGAACTTGAGTAGTTTTTAAACGTCATACTAGTACCATATGGATTCTAGCTTGGATTAGAATGGTAGCTGACCCTTCGTGACTTGTTTTTTTAGTTACAAGTATGACAAGAGACCCATGAGGAAACCTAGGCAGAATGATGGTACGAGTCGTTGAAGGTCGTGTCATTAGGGTTGGGTTTTGTCGAGTGAGACAATGGTTATTTACCTTCTATATTTTCGATTAATGTATAGTATTGGGTAAAGAAAGGATAGTGAGATGCTATGGAGTTGTTAAAAGTGTTGTTGCAATTTATGTTGGTTGGGTGTCATGCATGTTCTCCACCCTTTGACTTGTTAAATACAGGTTGGACATTTCTTTATATTTTCTCTTCGTGCCCAAGTTGCAAGATCCAAATGAACTTGTTGTCAGACTAATCTAGGTAGTACCCATTGTGGTCTACTACCGAGTAGCGCCTCGGTGTAAAGATGGGGTCGTTGAGTCGGTGTTAGGAACTCACGTTCATTAACATTGGAACAACGTCCTCGGTTTTGATAATGACAAACACCATGGGAACTAATGCCAATTGCCAAGTATTTCAGCATAACAGGTTGCGCGTCGCAAAGGACAGATTAACAAGTTCCCACATCATGGGAACTAATGCAACGACGAAAAAAGAAGGCGACCAACCTCAGAAGAGAATAGAGTTCCCATACGATGGGAACTGTATAAGAGGAACAGGAATCCCTCGGAAGTCAAGAAGAGTTCCCAAAGAGAAGGGAACTGAGAAGACGAGAGTTCCCTTTGGATGGGAACTGGCGCATGCGTGAAAGCGACATCTCAGCGCATTTTCAGGGATCCTGTTTGATCCGAACATAGAGGCGTCTCAGAACTTTAGAGCCTCAGTAGATAGAAGAAGACCATCCAACGGTCCGGATTGATTCAAGAGTTGACAATTCAAAATTCAAATCAAGTCACATGTCAACCTTAAGGAATCATACTTGGAGAGCAAGGCAAAAAAGGGTATTTAGGACAAATACCTCAAGTGGATAAGGGTTTCTCATCACACCTATTTAAACCCTTCAACAGTCACCTTGCTGCTCACTTTTCCCAAATCATAAACTCCAAACTTAGAGAAAGAAGAGTTGAAGAGCTGCTTGAGTGAGAGTCATCAAGCTGGTGAAAATTCCACGACGACGAGCTAATCTCGACAACGGTGTAGGAGAAAAAGCGAGTTCCTAGGTCTAGGGGAACTCAGGAGAAGAGATAGACGGAGAGAGAGAGAGAGAGAGAGAGAGAGAGAGGTTTGAGTTTCGCTTTGTCTTTGATTGTGAGTATTCACCGGGTTAGGGTCGAGAGAGTACATTAGTGTTGCCTAGGGAGAGAGTCCTAGTAAGAATAGAGAAGTTTGTATTCTGTCTTGTAACCTGAAGGGAACTAAGCAATAAAGAAAAGGTAACTCATTAAAAAATCCTCCAAGAGGGAGGTAGAGGTTTTACTCACGCGATTAGTTGATCGTTGTGGGTTCCTCTATAAGGGAACTATCTCTATTACTTTGTTTACCTGCTTACTTGTTTATTCCGCTACGTGTGGGAACTATCTCTATTACTCTGTTTACCTGCTTACTTGTTTATTTCGCTGCTTACTTGTTTACTTTCATACTTTGTTTACCTGCTTACAGTTCCCATAACTGATTTTGACTAACCTACGATCCAACAAATGCTATCAGAGCAGGCGCTCTAGATCTTGGTTAGTCTTTGCAGGTACTAAGAAAGATGTCTTAGGAACTCACGAAAATCGGACCTGGGAACAACAAGCCTCCCAGACTCATCGCTGGACGCTTCGAGAACTGGCAACTGAAGATGAGAGACTGGATGAGGAGTCATGACTACCAAGTACGGTGTGTCATAGAGTATGGGAACTTCGAGGTCAACGCAAATATTCGGAACGACCTATCCAAATGGGGTCCTAACGAATGGCAGTGCATGGAGGCCAACTACAAAGCCAAGATGTACCTCAACAAAGCGATGTGCGAGCAAGATAGTGATAGAGTGGCTAACTTGGAAACAACCAAGGAAATGTGGAAAGCCATTCAATAAATGCACGTCGGAAGTTCCGTTATGAGGGAAGATCACCAAATGAACGCCAGAAGGGAGTTCTTGAACTTCAAAATGACGATGGGTGAATCGATTGATAGCTATCAATCACATTTCGAGTCCCTCTTCTCAAAACTGACAGCCGAGTGGGCAAATGAACGGACCATGTTCAAGGAAAATCCTGAGAATAGGAACTTGATGCTTCACCAAGTGTTTGGTAAGCTCATTGGTCATGAAAAGAGAAAGCAATAAGATAAGAAACAAGGGATGGAAACGAGAGGCATAGCTCTCAAGCTGGAGAAGGTTCTCAAATCCATTCAGGAACAATGTGAAGAATTAGAGGAAGATGAGGAGGAGGAACTTTTACTCATCACAAAGGACCTTAGAAACTTCTACAAGAAAGGGAAGCTCAAAAGGAACTCCAATAGAGAAAGAAGGAACTACGAAGTCAGCAACAAATATCATGAAAGAGACAAATACCTCGCTGATGCAACATGCTACAAACGCTATAAGAAAGGACACTTTGCCAAACACTGTCCTCAGGGAACTAAGGAGCGAAGACTCGTTAAAGGAAAAAGAAAGGCATACGTAGCAACCTGGAGTGACTTCAATGATGAGGAACCTGAAGCTTGGTCAACCCTAGAAACTTGCGTTATGGCCATAGGGGAGACCACTGAGGAACAACCCGGTGAGGTAAATCCTGATCAGGATAGTTAAGAAGATTTTCATGAAACTCTTCTTAACTATCTTTCTCAATATGAAAAACCTGAGTTCCTTAAGTTATTGACCAATCTCCTAAAAGACAATATAAAGATTCAAAGGAAGCTAGATAAAACTGAACATGTCTTAGCAGAACAACTAGGAATGGAGCCTTGTTCCCAATGTGTGAAGCTTGTATACAAATTGTAGTGCTCATTCAATGAGATCACCACCTTAAGAGATGAGCTCAATAGTATTGAGGGTGAAAAAGATGAGATTCTTAAGATACTGAGTGAAAGTCAGAAGTGTCTAGAGAGTTCCCTCCCACAGAACACCAAAGAAGTCATTCCCCCAATGAAGTTTGTCCCAGCCAGGCATGGAATAGGGTATGGTGAAAGAACTTCAAAAAATGAATCATACCTACTCACGGAAAGGAAAAGAAATGAGTATAGGGACCTTGAACTTTAAAGCCAAAAGCTGAAGAATGCTCAATTAGAAGAGAGAATTCATGTCCTTGAAAGCGGGGAAGATGGGAACACTGAATACTACACTGGGAACACTAGCCACAAAATGTACCTCAAGATAGCCAATGGAAATGGGTCTAGAGTCTACAATTAGGAAACCATGGATAGAAATAGGATCCAGAGACCTCATCCAAAATACTATCTTGGAGAGTAAAATAAAACTTGCTGGGAATGTGGAGCTCATGGGCACTACATTGAAAGCTGCCCAAAAAGGCAAGCACATAGATCACACACTGTTGGGAACAAGAGTTACAAAAACAGAAATTTTCAAAGAGAAAATCTAAACCGACCAAAACAGTGGAAAATACACAAGAACGGGAACTCTCCTAAGAACTCATCCTTGAGTCCTAGGAACTCCAAACAAGTCCACAATATTACAGATTGCTTAGTCCAAAGAACTCTGTTTCCTTGCATGGAACCAGGCAAGAGACATCTTGCTTGGGTCGCCAAATCTAATTAATTTTGCAGGCTATAGTGAGGGGGAACAACACTTAGGTCATCGACAGTGGGTGTTCCAACCACGTGACCGGTAAGAAAGACAATCTCACCTCACTACTAACAAAGGTTGATGGAGGCCACATGTCTTTCGGCAACAAGAACAAGGGCGAAATTATTGGAATTGGTGAAGCAATCATCAACAAAGGAATCAAGATCAAAATTGTGAATCTGGTAAAGGATCTTGGGTACAACTTGTTGAGTGTCTCACAACTGTGTGACCAAGGAGTGTGGTCACATTCGATTCTAAAGAATGTCTTGTGATCAACAAGAAGACAAATAAATCATACTCAAAGGGACTAGGTCCAACAACGTCTATTTCGTGGACGCATCATACAAACCTCCAAGAAAATTGTGTCTTGCAAGTTCCATTGATGAAGCTTAATTGTGGCATAGAAGACTGGGACATGCAGGAGTGAACCAAATCTAGAAGCTATATATTCAAGACCTTGTAATCGGCTTGCCCAGGATCAGTATAGAAGGCATGATGATGTGTGAAGCATGTGTCAAAGAGAAACGGACAAGAAGCTCCTTTAAACCTAAGCAAGTTGTGAGCACTACTCGTCCCTTGCTACTGATCCACATGGATCTCTGTGTTCTCATGCAGACAACTAGCTATGGAGGAAAAAGGTACATGTTCGTTCTCATTGATGATTTTTCTAGATTTACTTGGGTTATTTTTCTTGTGTCCAAAGAAGATACTTTTAGGGAATTCGAGCCATTCATGAAAAGAGTAGAAGTGAGCTTGGGACTGAAGCTCATTGCTTTGAGATCTGACCATGGAACTGAGTTCAAGAACTCTAAGTTCATACAATATTGTGACAAGAATGGGGTATCACACAGCTTCTCAACCCCTCGTACTTCACAACAAAATGGAGTTGTGGAAAGGAAAAATCGAACCCTGGAAGCAATGGCTAGAACAATGATGATTGAGAGTGGACTTCCTCAGCATTTCTGGGCAGACCAATTTCCACAACAACATACATCCTCAATAGAGCAATGGTGCGCCCGATGATCAAGAAAACTGCTTATGAGCTGATTAGAGGAAGGAAGCCCAACATATCCCATCTAAGGGTCTTTGGGTGCAAATGTTTTGTGCACAACAATGGGAAGGACAATCTTGGGAAGTTTGACACAAGAAGTGATGAAGGAATCTTCCTGGGATACTCTCCTCACAGCAAAGCTTATAGGGTGTACAACAAAAGAACCAAGAAGATAGAGAAAAGCATTCATGTGATATTCAAAGAAGAGTCAGTCAAAGTGGGAACTGAAGTGCAGAAAGTGAAAACTCACTTTTAGCTTCCCTGGAACAAGTAAGATGAGGACGACGACAATGAGCCAAGAAAGGGAACTCGTCGTTATCCTCAAGGGAACAACGACTCTCAAAACCGAGAAATCCAAGAGTCGGCTGAACTTCTAGCACTTGACGAATCATTGGACACTCCCAAGCTGGCTCCCTAGTTCCTCCACCCGAAGACATTCCTGAATCAAGCACCCAAGGGGAACATAGAGGGAACTTACCCAATGTTGAGAATGAAGAAACCACTGAACAAGTGGACAATCTTGAGGATGAGGAACATCCATAGGATGAACATCTGCAAGAAGAATGCAATGACAATGGTGATAGGAACGAAGACGAAGATCAAAATCTCTACAATATCAATCCTAGAAACATCTTATCTCCTCTTGACCAAGGCGTAAAGACATGTTCATCACTTCAAAACTTTTGCACATTCAATGCTTTCGTGTCAATGGTGGAACCTAAGAATATCAAAGAAGCCCTCAAGGATCCAGACTGGATAGTGTCAATGCAAGAAGAGCTCAATCAATTTGAAAGGAACCAAGTATGGAAGCTTGTTCCTCGTCCAAAAGGGAAGAATGTTATAGGAACAAGATGGGTGTTCCGCAACAAGATGGATGACACTGGATTTGTCTCAAGAAACAAAGCAAGATTAGTAGCACAAGGATACAATCAAGAGGAAGGCATCAATTATGATGAGACCTTCGCTCCTGTAGCCAAAATTGAAGCGATCAGACTCCTTATCGCCTTTGCCACTCACAAAGGATTCAAGCTTTATCAAATGGATGTGAAGACAACGTTCCTCAACGGACACTTCAAGGAAGAAGTCTACATGGCTCAACCACCAGGATTTGAAGATTGGAACTTTTCAGACCATGTCTACTTTCTTCAGCGTGCCCTATACGGATTCAAACAGGTCCCACTAGCTTGGTAAGAAAGGTTTGCACAGTTTCTCTTGTCACATGGATACCTTCGCGGTTCCATTGACAAGACTTTGTTTCTTAAGAAGGAGTCCAACGATATTCTTATTGTTCAAAGTATACGCTGATGATATCGCTTTTGGTGCAACTAATCCCTTACTTCTTGAAAAGTTTAAAGATCTAATGAGTTCAGAATTCGAGATGAGCCTGATCGGAGACCTTACATTCTTCCTGGGGCTCCAAATCACTCAGACCAAGGAGGGAACAATGATACATCAACAGAAATACATCAAGGAAATGCTAATCAAGTATGGAATGGAGAATTCAAGGCCTATCAACACTCCAGTTTCCACCAACTCCAAGCTGAACACAAATGAAAAAGGTATAGATGTGGACCAAAGGAACTACCGAGGTATGATTGGTTCCCTTCTCTACCTTACAGCTAGTATGCTCGATATCATCTTCGTCGTGTGTTTATGCGCACGCTTTCTAGCTAACCCCAAAGAATCACACCTGAAAGAGGTGAAGAGAATTTTCAGGTATCTCAAAGGGAACGACAACTTGTGCTTGTGGTATCCATGCAAAAATTCCCTTAAGATTGTTGCATTTTCAGATGCAGACTTTGCGGTAGTGCAAGAGGGAGGTAGAGGTTTACACACGCGATTAGTTGATCGTTGTGGAGTTCCTCAATAAGGGAATTGTCTCTATTACTTATTTTACTTGCTTACTTGTTTATTCCACTGCGTGTGGGAACTGTTTGATACAGTTCCCATAACTAATTTCGACTAACCTACAATCCAACAGGGGTGTTACAGAGAAGGCGGTAGGAAATGGCTTGGTCGTAGTTCTAGAAGTCTTTTTGGGAGTTGACACCAATAATAAGCAAGGCGCGCAATGCTACAATGAAACCGTAAGATCACTTGGTCGTGCAAGCAAGACACGATGCTTGATGTGGCCTTGCAGTGGCGCGGGCATGCTCAACTTAGAATTGCTCAACGCTCGCCAAATCTGAAGAGAAGTTAGCTACGCTAGTCTTGGATGGGGCTAAACCAGGTTGAACTAAGGTTGTAGGCAACTTAGCGCTAGTAGAGCAGATTTGGCAAACACTTGGTCACTAATTTGCGACCAACCAAGATTTGTTGACCATATCTAAACCCACATGGTTACAATATTACGTGCTTGCTGAATATAGAGACCACTTGGTCGCTCACTTCGTTAGTGACCAATCATTTAGTTACCACATTTAGCGACCAAATTATGGATGCTAATCCCTTTAAAGACCGAAAGTTGGTATTTAAGAAACACTTTTTTGTACTGCATAGATGATTGATTAGATCCTGCCCTAACTCAAGCTTTTCTCCGATGAGCCTAAGTCGACCGAGACCATTGTGTCCTCCTTGAATTAAAGGCTTATACATACATAGCTTATTTAAATATTATTTCTAGTTTCAGTAATATTTACCGTTTTAGTATTGCCTTTTTACTTATTGCTATTTTTAGATTGTTTATATTATTAGTAATATGGGCCTTGGGTATGTGACTTGGGCTTGCATGCCATGTCTAACCTACTATGTCGTATCATGCACTTTTGTTTTCTATTTAAACTCTTGTAACTCCACTACCAATTCTCGGGCTTTTTGTAACGGCAAATTTGTAATGGTCTTCCATAGTGTTATAATAGGTAATCTAAGGTAATGGTTTATTTTCTTATTTAATAGTGTAATCTCAAGTAACGATTTGTTGTAACACAAATTATCTAATGTAACACATGCATATAACAAAGTAACGGTTCTGAAAAATGATAAAACCGTAAAACCTAAAGTAACGGATGATATAACAAAGGTAATGAAATTATTATATCCCTAAAAAAATTGGCGCAAAATATGGACAAAAAGCGCGTGAGTTAAAAATTTGGGCGCTAAAATTTAATATTGTAAAATTTGCAAAATCAATTTATCTCTGTCGCGCGATCAAACTTCACCAACTTAACCCCCAGCCAACCAGCCTTTTTTGCACATACGAACCCTAACCCTTGCCTCCAAACCAAATCCCTAATCGAACCATGGAAGACATCTTCAACGTCCGCGTCATGCATGTATTCGGCTCTCCCTCCTCCTCCTCCTCAAAGCCTCTTACCTCTTCTTCTATGTGGTCCCTCGCGGACGAGGAGATTGAGAGGAAGGAGTGGATCAACGACACCGAAAGCCTCGACGATGCTGACGGCGACGGTGCATCTCTTCCTTCCGACGTTGATGGATTTTTCGCGAATTGAAAGTTGGTTGCCGACGAGAAGAGGCCTAGCGGTTCTGGATTAAAGGAACTCGAAGACGACCTCGAGAGCCTCGATCACGATGAAGCAAAAGAAACTGGTGCCGTCCAAAGAAGAGAAAGTGGAGATTCGGATGACGCCGGTGCTAAGGGTGAGGATGATGAGTCGGATATCAGGAGCTCGATTGGGATGGATTTCACTCTGGATTACGAGGTATGAACATTTTGAAAAACCTAGTTTCGTTTTGGGTTTTTAACTTGCAATATGAATTCCAAATTCCAGCTTCTGTTTCTTTGAATTGATTAACTTGCAATGGTGATCTCTCTTTTTCTTATCAATATTTCTTCTTGGAGTACTCTTTATTTAGCTGAATTTGTGATTGGTTTATGAGACAGTGATTGGGAATGGCGGGAAGGAATTGGAAGATGGAATGTTGGAGAATTTGGAAAGGGATTCAGTTTCAAATCAGGTGTTTCTTCATCCTTGTGGACAACCTTCTCTTGAATTTTTCTTACTAGATGGTAATCCTTTCGTTTTAATTTGGATTTAGATATAATATTTCATGCCCCTAGAATCCTTAAGAAAATTTGAGCAGGCTAGACATCTGAGCATTCTTAAGAAAATTTGCACTGCACTAGATGCGAGTTATCACTTATCAATTGCTATTTCTATAGGCCGTCAAAGCATTGACAAGAGACCTTTTGCCTGCAAACCTTAATATCCTTCAGGGTGTGGATGATCTCATACAGCTAAGTTATTTGAATGAGCCCTTTGTGATGCAGTGAAGCCTGCCATGCTTCTAACCGACGTCGATGAGTTGATTTGAGTGCCTTCTGACGGACCAATTACAAGGAGTCGAGCTAGGAAGATTGCTCAAGGCACAACAGCAATCTTGGTTCCATTATCAGCTGTTCTTGAAGAGCCTAGCAAGACAAAGTGGGTCTCGTGCATTCGACATCAATTGAGCCCGGATTCCATGGACAAACTCAAGAGGGCCGAAATTCCCATCATTTCTTTATTTAGAAACATATGTTAGTTTGTCTCACTTTAGGGCTGAATTTAGTAAGTGACCGGGTGAGATAAATTGGTATATGGGTCAAAGTCAACCCTTTGACTTGACCATTCTAAATTGAGAAAATATCTTTATTATTTTAATTATAGGCGTGTGAGTTTTATTTAAATAATGAAGAGAATCAATCAATAGGCTTATGGTAGTTGGTTGATCTTCTCTCTCCTGGTCGTTAGTGATATTTTTAGTTTGTTTTGGATATTTTATATTTGTTAAGATATTTTCCTTAGATAAATAAATCAGCCATGATTTATTTTATTTAAGGGGAATCTAGTTAGTTAGCTTATAGATATTTTATTATATCTTTGGAAGCAAGATAAGAGGCTTTTCTCTCTCCTAGGGTCGGCCTCCTTAGTTGCTTGCTCTCCAAGGATTTGCTTTGTATTCTACTATTTAAACTCTTGTCTTTCATTAATAAAAAGTAGCTTGAGATTGGATAAACCCTAGAAGAGGTTTATCTAGTCTTTGGGCTCAAAAATATACACGTGTGTGCAGCATTCAAGTTCAAGTTCATCGATCAACATCATTCAATCTTCGATCTCTCTCTCTTGTGTTCGAAATCAGTATTGTGGTTTTAATTCAATTAGATTGATCTAGTTGCGATTGTTAAAGATCAAACTAGTTAATCATTCGGATTTAGCGTTAGAGCCAATCCGTTTGAACTATCAAATTGAACTATTCTATCAATCTGATCGGTTCTCATTCAATCATTCAATTCAGTTTCATCGTTACTTGTGCCACAAGGAATCTAAAGTTGAAAAGCTTTTGTAGGATTGAAGTTGTTTACTGGCAAGATCGGGATCGTGTGGGTCATCTACGAGATTATCAAGGAGGATTCCGAGGCAATCACGTATCAAGTGGTATCATAATCCAGCGTCTTGCCAAGTAATTTATTCTTTCCTTAATTTGCTTTCTAATCAATTTTAATTCAGTTTTGATCCCAAATTTCGAACCTTTACCCAAAGTTAGAATTTTTGAAGATCAAAGGCTGAATTTTTCATCAAACCACCACATCTCCGCCACCCCTCCGCCACGAAACCCTAACCTAGCCCTTGCAAACCCTAGAGCCGAACCAAAAACCCTAACTGATGTGATTCCATCTATCGAGTCATGGCCCCACAGTACCGTGCATATCGGGGCGTCGTTGCACACGCTGATTTCCGACATTGGCGCGCCTTGGCCTTTGATGAATGGTACGACTTCTTCGGGCACTTTTAAAGGCATTATGCTCCATGATTTGGGTGAAGATCTCAGCCCTAAAGACAAGTTCAATTTGCACGACAAAGGAGGGTCTTCACTTGGACAAATATCCAAGGCCAGTGTCCGAGGCGCTAAGAAGCCAAGTCAAGGTACCATGCCCTATCTTGGGTGCATCACTCGAGCTCATGCTAGGGAAATGCTTGACAAGATCAAGGAGGAGATCATGGCTCATAAGTTGGACTTTGGTTAGCAAAGGTGAAGGTTGGAGTCTCGTTTTAACTAGTGGCCCGACAAGTGACTATTTTGCGGTTAAGGACAATTAATGTGTTCTCGTGTTTTATGGGTTGTTTTTGTAATTTTCTTTAAGTGAAGGGGCTGGTTTTGTGATATTAATTCTCTAGGTTATATGGTCGGCCTCCCTTCCTTGGTTCCTTAGAGATTGGACGAAAAACCTTGTTGCTTACTTTCCTTGCATCTTACAATTCAAGTACTTGTTCTTGTTTTCGTTCGTTCAATTGTCGTTGTTCAAGTTGTTGGTGAGTAATATCCGACAATCTCGGGCATCCTAGTTTGTTTGTGATCTTGTTAAGTCATATCCAAGTTATCAAGCATCCATATCCCCTTATTCTCTCCATTTCGAACCATCATCCATCTCGGAGGTTTCTGCACCATCTCAGTAAAATCGACATAACTTTCAATCCACTCATCATCTTGCTCTTATATTTTGAGGACTTCAACTAGACTCATAGGTCTATCTTCTCGATTTGGAATCACTCAATTCAGAGTTCGGAAAAGGAAGATCCAGCCAGTTGAAGACGGGTCAGTTGCGTGGTGTTTGTTGTCGGAATTCCTTGGATTCTCGTGGCGATCTCTTTGTACCATCATCCCTTCCATCGATCCGGCCATCAAGTGGTATCAGAGCCACACGAAGGTATCACCATCTAAATCTTGTTCCGACCTTGAATTTCCACTTGTTGTAAGGTTTTAGGTTCGAACTCTTTATTGGCTGTGTTGTGTTGTTGTGTGCGGCCATAGTATCATTGTTGTGTGTTGTTGTGGACGTTTCTTTGTCTTGATCTTGTGGTTGTCTTGGCCGAGTGTGTGTTCAGCCATGGCTGCAAACCATGCTCAAAAAACGTCCCACTAGAACATCAAAAGTGTTTTCAAAAGTTGGTAGTTGAAAGGGTGCATTTGTTGCTTGAATTAAAGCCTTTCTTTAGTGCTTGAATTGAATTGATCTTTGCTGAATTTTGCTGAGTAAAAACGTGGGATTGGAGTCCATAAACCAGCTATCTTTTGACCCCCTTTATATCATTACATGCTTTTTGTCGGTTACGGTGCTAAGATACGGGAACGACACCAAGACGAGACATCTTGTGTTGTTGTTTAAGTGTCTTGAAATCTCTTGTTGAATAATCAGAAAAACCTTGCCGGCGGCGTAAAGCTAATAAGGGGCCAGGCACAGAAAGAAAGATTAAAGACTAGAAAAACCTTGTCCGGCGGCGTAAAGCTAATAAGGGGTCGGGCACGGAAAGGGTAGTCATCTTGTAGTGCCTAGCAAAGGCCTACAAGAAAGTCGTCTTCTAGTAGTGCCTAGCAAAGGCCTACCCGAAACAAAAAAAATTAATTAATTAATTTCATAATACTTGGTGTTGAGTCTTGGTGGTTTAGTAGCTTCCTAGCATTGTTTTCCTAAGCAAGTGTGTGGTGATTTTTCTCTTTGTTGCCTTTTTTGTTTTTGCCTACTTGCAACTTGTTGGATTTTCATCTCGTGCAAGTCTTGGTGATTAATTCGTGTGACCTCTATACCTTGATCTTTGCCTTGTTTTTACGATGACAAGTGTAGGTGATGACAAGAATACACTGCTGGAAAACGCGTCTGTAGCCAGGAAAATAGACACGACTTCCGCCACAAAAATAACCACGAAATCACGTTAGCCACGACATCCCCAACGGATTGCCCTACGAAAGGTGCCCTGGGGCTAAAACACGCGAGGCTAAATATCACTCTGAAAAAGAACCACAGAATTCTAGTTTTGTGGCTATTTAGCTGCAAATAATAGCCGCGAATTAGTTCATTGCTAAATGTGTGGCTATTGGCCACGAAAGTCACGTTCAACCATATTAACGAGAATTGAATTTCGTGGTTAGTGTTGAGTGCATCACCATCAAATTTTAGCCACAAATGTATTTTGTATCTAAATTCGAGTCGAATTTGAACTCAGAATCGCCCCTATTTCGTGGCCATTAGCCTTGAAATTTGCCATGAAATGTATTTTGTATCTAAGTTCGAGTCGAATTTGAACTCATTATCGCCCCTAATTCATGGCCATTTAGCCTCGAAATTTGCATTGAATCTATTTTGTTTCAAAATTCGTGGTTAAATAATTACGCATTTAAAAAAATAAAAATATTATACCATAATATATATGCTAATTTCTCTCTAATGTTCTCTAATTTAGTCAAAGCAATAGTAAAGTATACATAAAATTGGACATCAAAAGCAAACAATGCAAGAAGCAATTAAAAATGACATAATACATCATTATCTAAGTCATAACGCATTTCAATAGAAGCAAGCATATTTAACAGCAAATGAGTCATGTTGCTCAAGGTGTAGAATTCGTATGTTTGATACAAACATTTTCTAAAACTAAAGCTAAGCAGAGTTCAAATATAGCCACCTTCAACTTGCCAATTGAAATATTGAAAGGTGGAACACCTGCATTTTCTTGGGAGTGGGTCTTCATTTGTGATCACAAGTTGAAATCTCAAGAGAAACCCTGCATTTGCACACAAGAATTAAGAAGCATACATGCAAGCAGATTCATTCAAAACGAAAATTAGAAAACAAATGGGATGCAGGTCGAAATGTCGAGTAATCCATAGCACAAAGGGAACACCCCAAAGGTAACGCGTCTGGCTACCTCAATGAGATGTAGAATACACAAATCATACAGGTGTGTGTGAGGAAACTCAATTTTAGGGACATTTAACTAGCAATAGAATTAGTCAGCTTAGATGAATAAAGCTACCAACATGAAGATGAAGTCTATGAATCTGCTCCAACGTGCAGCAAGCCCAAATGCTGAGTCAAACTTTCAGCAAACACAACTGATGCAACCAGCAAGATCCTCTATACCTCTTTGAAGCCTGCATTATTCTGCATTGAAATTCAACAAGGAAAACCATAAAAATGGAATTAAACGAGTTGAAGTGAACTAGACATGTAATCAAAACTGTGGATTCCTATGCATTCAAAGCTATCTTTTGTAAAGAGAACATATCTATGGATGACCAAAATTAATACTTGGAACAAGCTAACAGCACAAACGATTCACCAACCAACATATCTATGGATGACCAAAATTAATACTATGTGTTTTAAGTCTTGTCCAGATAAAAGTTTCCAGTGGCCAAGAGATCATCAACATACTTTGAAGGAACAATGTATCAAATTTAGCATTCAAGTGTACCCAAAAAAAAACATTAATCAATCAAATAGAGTGAAGAAAGCTCACCAAAACCAGGTTTGTCACTAACCCCATATTTTACTTCATTTCCACTGGGAATTGAGTGAAGAATGGGTTCTTCACCATCAGGATACACATTGATACCCACTTCATCCACCCTGTCATTCTCCTCCAGCTTCTGCTCTAAAGTAGTAGGAGTTAATCTCCCATTGACCTCCCTATTCAGCCTCCCACCAGCACTCCCATAAAGAAGCTTTTCCCTCAAAGTACTTGCACGTTTATATGTTGGAAGCTATACACAGTAGACATGGCATTAGAAATGAAGATATAGTTAGTCAATGAGATGCATATTCAGATTGTTTTGTACTACTGGCACAAACTGGAAAATGATGTGTGTAAAGTTGCTATACTCTGGAAATTACCTTCAGGGTAATGTAGCAGACTAGCAGGTGGAAGCTGAAGAAAGCCGCTCCACATCCTGCCCTCCTATTGTAGCAGGTTGAAGTTGAAGGAAGACGATCTGTAGGCGGCCGTTCTCAGCCAAGCGCCAGTGACACAAAACAAGTGACAGTTTGAATCTCAATGAGAAATAAGAATTGCGATTGAAAAAAAGACATTAGGAAAAAAATTGAACAGAGAAGGACAAGCTACCGATCAATTTGGAGACGAATTTGTGGACTTTGACGAGGCGGAGAAGATATACCAGCGGTGAAGAATCTGAATTCTTTCTCCCCGAGTCCGTCGCTCCATCCCGATTCTCTCTCTCGAGTTCCTTCCTAGAGATGTTTATTAGTTGAATGAATTTGTCCCGATTCTCTCTCTCAAGTGTATCGTTCCATCCTGATTCTCTCTCTCTCGGGTTCTTTCAATTTGGAGGAGGCGGAGAAGAAATGTCGGGTCCTTAGGGTTTATCAGTTGAATGACAGTACATTTGAGCCCCCACATTGGAGAATAGGGTTTGAGCTCGCCAAGCCCGCCAAATTATTAGCCCAAATTTTCGTTTTCCCTCCAAGCCCGCCAATAATTTAGCCCAAATTTTCGTTTTCCCTCCAAGCCCACCAATAATTTAGACCAAATTTGATTTTCCCTCTAAAAGTAATATTTCCTTCTATTAAACCCGCCATTAATTTTTGCACACATTTTTAACAATTTTTTTAAAAGTTGAATAATTTATAAATAAGTAGGATTATAATAAGTTATAATTTCTTTGAACCAAAATTTCCCTCCTTGTAATATTTTAGCCCGCCCAAAATTTCATTAAACCAAATTTTTCTTCCTTGTAATATTTATACCCCGCCCAAAAATTTTTTAATCAAATATTTCCTTCTTTTCCCCTCCTAATCAAAATGTTTTAGATGATTAAAATAATAATTTTTTTAAAAATCTTTGACTAAATACACTTTTCTATATACGAATAATCTAAACAATTAAAACACTTCCCTACATATATATATATATATACTTTCATATCTGGAAAGTATAATAATTAAAAGTGTGAAATTGAAAATTTTATATATAAACCGATATTAATCTAACATGATAATAAAATAAATCTTCAATACATAAACCCACCGTCGTGGGGCGTTGCCCCCCGAACCCGCTACTAGGGGGCTCCGCCTCCTAGGACCCCTGGTGTTGTCGGGGGCTCTGCCCCCGAACCCCTGGCGTGTACTTGTTAACATCAAGCATATAAAGATCATCATAGAGGTTTAGGTGTTGTTAATCTTAAACTTTAACCATAACATGTGAACTAATTAGGTTTATTATAAGAATGAAAAATTGTAAAGAAATAAACGACTTCTTATTAGAATGAACGACTGACTAGTCTCGAGGTTATTTCTGCAGATTTCTCACGAAATAAAGAACTCGTGGCTAATCTCGTGACTGTTATCGCATATGTTTCCAAACAAACTATGTTAGACGCGAAAATAAGAACTCGTGGCTAGTTTTGTGGTTATTTCTAAAAATTCTAAAAAAATAAAGGACCATTTATGAGTCAATGATTCAAATTACCCACACAAATATCCACAAACCTAGCCACGACTAGTATGTGGGTACTTAGCTCCAGACTTTGTCCTGAATATACTCACGAATCTTTTTTCGTGGCTAATTAGCTACTACTCAAGAAATGAATCTAGCTGCGCAAGAAATTCGCGTCCATTGGGCCTTAACGTTAGCCAAGAGCTTGTTTTCATGACAATATGGCCAGAAATCTACAACCAAATCTAGCCGCGCTCAATTTTCAGGGCTATTCGGCCCCAAAACTATCCACAACTCTATATTTCATGGCCATTTTACCGCAAGCTGAAATATTTGTGGTTAAACTTATGGCCGTTGCCACCCAAATTACCCTCGCCAAAATTCGTGGCTAAATATTTTCTGGCTACAGACGCGTTTTCCAGCAGTGATAAGGAACAAGTTGAGGAGACGTCCACTAGTTCGGTGGCTGCCATGTTGCAAACCATGCAACAATCCTTGCAACAATCCATGGAGGCTTTGGAGGCTAGTTTGGCTGATTTGGAGAGCCAAGTGCACAACCGAGATGATAGAGCATGGGTGCCTCAAACGGGGGCTCTACCAAGTGTGCTACAAAGCGCTAACCGAGTGGAGTCGTTGGACGAGAGGACAAAAGTACCTCAAGAGGGGGAGCTCAAGAAGACACGAGAGGATGGAGAGTGCTTGGTGGTCCCACGAACACTTTTCATGACGGAGAATACCACCAGGCCTAGTCAACGGGAAGTTATCTTTCACACTCGATGTAAGATCGTGGATAAGGTATGTAGTGTGATTATTGATAGCGGATCATGTTGCAATATTATTAGTCAAGAGGTGGTGGATAGGTTTTTTTTGAGTACTAATCCTCAACCTTTACCTTACCCTTTGTGTTGGTTGAACTCTAACGCCCCTTTCCAAGTCAAGGAGAGGGCTCGTGTTTCTTTTTCTATAGGGCCATACAAGGATGAGGTGGAGTGTGACATTCTCCCGATGACCGCTTGTCATCTACTACTGGGACGCCCTTGGAAATTTGACAAGAAAGCGATCCATGATGGAATATCCAACGAATACCACTTCCAAATGGAGGGAAAGAAGGTGATTTTGCACCCGATGTCTTCCCATGAGATAATGTTGGATTACGCAGCCAAGGAGCAAAGGAAGAAGCTTGCTCATCGAGAGGAAAATAAGGACAAAAATCTAGCCAAAGGGAGCCCCTCTACGCCCCTATTTTTTGCCAACCCGAAAGAGGAAAGTGAAACTTCCTTCTCGGATAAATCTGCACCACCTTGGAAAAAATGGTGTAACTTACAACTCAGTGGTCTAATGATGCTCAAATTTGGAGGAAATGAAGAAGACTCCTTTAGCTCAATCTGGAACTTGGAATCACTCAATTTGGAGTTCGGATCTAAGAGAAAGACCTTGAACATGTCGGAGCTGAAAACTGTCCCAAGCTACGATGTGCATGCCATTCGGGGAAGTAACACTTCTTCCTTACTTTTATCTCAAAACTTGACATCTTGGTTGAATTATTCTCATATTTTTGATAGCTTTGTCATGTACCATACCAATAGGATTGCAAAGAAAAGTGGCATAGCTTTTGCTTGTATTTTGTCATATCATGTTGTGCTTGGAAAGGAGGTTTGTGTGTTGACTTGTTTTGTAGGTCAACTAGGTTCATGGACGCATCCTTTTGAAGGGAAGAAGACTTCCTTCCAACAAAGATTGATGAGTGACATAGAACAACCAAAAAGAGAGACTCTTTTCCATGAATTGGAACAACTCATCACCATCAAGTGTCCAATAAAAGTGATGCACATATTGCAAGAAGAGGAGGAAGTTGTGGAATCATCTCCTAAAATCAAGCTTCGTCCTACCATCACTCCTAGCTCCATGAAATCGTTGGTTACACCATGGATGGATGCATTCCCTATGATTCCTTCAAGTTTACCGTTCTTGCTCCATGAGGAGGACGAGGCTATTTTAGTCACTCCAAGCGGTGATTACATTCCTTTTCTTGTGGAGGCCAAGAAAGATGTCTTTGTCATGGAGAATGCCACACCAAGGGAGCTAGAAGCCCTACCTCCATTGTTGAGCTCATAGGGTGATACGAGTGCACCGCTCAGGGAAGTTTCTTGCACTCCTCTATTCTATATTTATGACTATGTGTTGGTTGTGTCACATGCATTTGATCAAGTAATTTCACTTTTCTTTCATGCATTTGTGACATCTAGGACTAAGTACTCTTTCCATTTTAGTTCTCTTGCCCAACACATGTCATCAAGGATGCATATAGGTCATAGAATTCCATTGATGCCTACTTACACTCAATCTCTTCATTGCTTTATTATGAGATGTACCCGTAAGAATACGAAGAGAAGTGGTGTAGCTAGTGCATACTTTTTGGCCTATCATATTGAGATTGGAAATGTTATTCTTAACTTGACTTCTATAGATTGTACTTGCTTGTGCTTCCCTCGATGTGTCCTTTGTTTTACAGGTTTGATAGATTCGAGGACGAATCCTTTTAAAGGGGAGGAGGATGATGTGATTCCATCTATCGAGTCATGGCCCCACGGTACCGTGCATATCGGGGCACCGTTGCACACGCTGATTTCCGATATTGGCGCGCCTTGGCCTTTGATGAATGGTACCACTTCTTCGGGCACTTTTAAAGGCATTATGCTCCATGATTTGGGTGTAGATCTCAGCCCTAAAGACAAGTTCAATTTGCACGACAAAGGAGGATCTTCACTTGGACAAATATCCAAGGCCGGTGTCCGAGGCGCTAACACTACTACAATTACGACCTTTGGTAGCGGTTTATAGCAGTGGTTGGGTTAAGGTAGCGGTTGTGGAAGCGGTCAAGGATAAGGTAGCGTTTAATAGTGGCGGTTCAGGCTATAAGAGCGGTTCAGGCAGCGGTTTTCTATCCACTAGCTTTTGTAGCGGTTTTATACTATATTGCAGCGGTCTCAATATTTATAAAATTTATAAGGCAGCGGTTTCTACTTAGGGTTGTAAGAGGCGGGCCTAATTTCATTAGCGCGCTAGTATTTTATTTCGGGGTTGGAAGAGGCGGGCAATTTGAGGGAAGAAGAAATACGAATGAAAAGTGGAGAACGATGGTTTAGGGTTCTAGAGAACAGAGAGAGTGACGATCTAAGACGGCAGCGGAGAGAAGGGCGCCGATGGGGCTTGGAGACCGACGTCAGAGGACATCATTGTCGAGGAAGGCAGCATCGTCGAGGGGAAGAGGTTGGGGCTGCGGCGGCTCGAGAGGGCATTTAGGGGCGGCGGGCTGCTGATCTCTCCCTCTTGTGGGCGTTCTGGTGGCCACCGAGCGCCTGAGAGGACAAGAACTTGCAGGGGCAGTAGAGGCAAGGCAACACGCGGCCGCCGGGGAAACTTGCACCTGTAGACCGAGCTTGAAATTGAGGGGGGTTTGTTGTGCTGCAAGGGCTGTGCCAGGGGGCGGACCCGGACCCGGGGTGTTCAGCAACAAGTGCTCGTACAAGTTGCTCGGATTACTAGAGAAATTTGTTGAGGGGAAGAAATAATTCAAACAGAAATTTGTTAAGAGGAAGACGTAACACAGAAATCTGATCGAGTTGAGGTATGTCTTCTTCTTAATTTTTGTTGTTGAATGTGTTTAGGTTGATGTTGAATCTTTGATAAAATCAGTCTAGGGTTTGGACCAAACATCTTGTTTTCTGTTTATTTGGCTCTTGGAAAATTCAATGCTTCAACTTGAGCCTTATTCTTCTTCTCTTGTTGTTCACTCAGAATCATCAAGATTATCCAAGACCGTTTGTGAGCAGATGCGTGGTGTGTGATTGGCATATTCAGTGATATGGTTTGTCAATAAGATGCTCTATTTCGATTCTGAGAATTGCTCAAAAAAAAAGATTATGAGAAAGATACGGTTGAGAAAGCTATTCTGTGATGGTTTGGCATATTTAGTGATGGTTGGCATATTAGATTGTATACTATGTCTTCTTACGCATATTTGGGCCATCATTTGGGACTTCCATCTTTGAATTGGATCAAATTTCAAGGCTTTCATAGTTTCATTGTGATGTTTGCATATTAGGAGTGTATAATTTTTAGGGCAGTGAATGAGATTGGTGGATCATATTAGGAGTGTTACTGCATGCGATACTTGATTGATTTGAGACCAGCTTTGAATTCTCATGTTTGGTCAATTCTCTCAAATATCTCTGTGGTGGGTTTTCAAATAATCCAACTGCAGCTACAATCTATAAGTTAGTTTAGTTCCAAAACCAGCACTTAGTAACTTATTTGAGGTAGTTGCTTTTAGTTAACTTGTGATAGTTAAGAAATCATAAATGCTCCTCTGTCCTCAAACCAAACTTAATTATTTGATATGAAGATGGCATGCGATCTTGCGCTGAAGCTGCAAAAGTGTGGATGCATGTGCAATCTAACTCTCACTAGTGGAAGTTTGTTGTATTTTTTTGGTTTTCTCTATCATTCTCTTTCAAATATGTAATATGAAAGTATAAAGTTCAATTTATTGAGATGTTTCCTTGTGTTTCAGGTCCCAGCACCAATAAGAGGTGAAGTTGCTCATATTTTCATATGGTAAAAGTCTCACTTATCTTTTGTTTGCCAAACCAAATAATATCCAAGAACAAAGCTTTTCTACTCTTTTTTTATGAGTCAATACTATTGAAATGTTGCTGCAAGTGTATGTGTAGGCTTGTTTATGAAGGCATTGATCATTATCGTCTTTTTTTTTAAATGTCAAACATGCTCAATTCAAACTGCATTGATATTATCTACATTCATTAACAGTTTTACTTCAACTCTATGCCTAGAACATCTTATTTGTTCTTGTGCATATCATAATGTTACCTGTACTCTCAACCCTATGAAGAGATACCTTTAAGTATTTATTATCATTAACTTGATCCTCTTTTGACAGGTTGGTCTCATGGTGCAACCAATTGTAAATCAGAGATTTGGTAAATGTTTGCAAGTGGAAACAATGCAGTCATTGTCATGGATGATGCCGACATTCAACTAGCTGCTCATTCTGTTCTGTTTGCCGCTGTTGGCACTGCTGGTCAACGATGCACAACTTGCCGTAGACTGGTGAGTTAATTCTTGGAGAAATATCTTTCTTTTTCTGTTGAGCCTTTCCCTTGGATTATGGGCTCAATATAAAATCCTCTAACATGATGATATTCATCTATTTTCTTGTGGTGAAGCTTCTCCATGAGAGCATATATCAAAAGGTACTCGATCAACTGCTTACTACTTACAAGCAAGTTAAAATAGGAGATCCATTGGAGAATGGTAACTTGCTTGGTCCATTGCATACAAAATCTTCAGTAAAAAACTTTGTGAAGGGTATATTGAGGAAATCAAATCTCAGGCATGTGCTCTCCTCTAATCTAATTTTACCCTCACCTCAAGCTTTCTTCTACTTGAAATAAGGTCTAATGAAGTTTTCTGCTACAATCTATATACAATAAAGCATTTAATTTATCCTGAAATCAAATGAAACTTGAAAGCCAGTGGAATTACGCATGCTCATAAGAGGAAAGGATAATATTGATTTCTGACTAACATGATCCCTTGCAGGGTGGAAAAATTCATACTTGTGGTTCAGTTGTTGAGTCTGCAGGAAACTTTGTGCATCCCACAATTGTTGAGATCACTCCCGATGTAGATGTTGTAAAGGAATAATTATTTGCTCCTGTGCTTTATCTCATAAAATTAAAATAAGCCCCACAATTTTGTTTGATTTTGCAATATTCTGTTTCTCTTGTTCAATGATATTATATATGTTGCTTGGTGAATTTGGGATGTTTTCAGTTTCTTCTAAATCTGAGTAAAGCCTTTGTTGTTATGTTTGGTTGATGTTGGACTGTAAGAAACTGAGGTTATCTTCTCACATGATCTGGGCAAATCTTAGGAGCAATTCAAATGTGAATTTTGATTTTATAATTTTATAAAGGCTAGCCTTCGTTGTTATGTTTTAACAAGGTGTAGTTTTGGTTAAAGTAGCTAAAGGAATTGCTGAAAATGTTGCAGGTTTAAGATTGCTATGAGTTTAAGATTGCTCTTAAGTTTAAGTTTGCAGGTTTAAGATGCTATGAGTTTAAGTTTGCTATAAGTTTAATATTGATATAAGCTAGTTTAAGTTTTCTGCTCACTAATATATATATATATATACACACAAGTTGATGTATATTTTTCTTCATTCTCAGGTTAACTTTGCTTCTAGGACCACTACGCAAGGAAAACAACATTGTTGCTAGCTCTAGCAGACAAACTCCATGCTCATCCTGATTTGAAGGTTGATTTTTGGTTTGATGAAGATCTAATTACTTAGGGAGTACATATATACAATGGGCAAGCATATTTTGTAACAGATTCTTATTTTAAAACCAACCAATTTTGGTTTAGGTACGTTTCCATGACTTTTGTGACAGGTGCTTGCTTTAATTGTCTTGTAAATCAAGTTGTGAACATGACTTGGATTTGCATAGTAGGTATTAGTAAATTCTAGTAGAGATATTTTCTATGCAATGATGATGGTTTAATATAAATATTACATCTCATTCCTATTGGGATTTATAGTTTTTGGTATGTGCATATATTATAAAAATTAATGTATATGATATATAATTTAATAGGGATTTATCATTAGAAATTAAAGCTGGTAAATAATATTAAAACCGCTACTATAGCTTAACAAATATTTACTCTTATGTTGCTCCAATACCCGCTGCTATATCTTCAGAAAATTGCTACCATATGTAAATACCGCTGCAATAGCCTTTAAAAACCGCTGCCATTTCATAAAAAACCGCTGCAAAAATCTTGTAAACCGCTACAATAGATATCTAACCGCTGCGATTGCTACTGAAAACCGCTGCAGTAGGAAGAGGCAAAAACCGCTTCCTTAGATTCTAATATAGCGGTTATAACCTCTATTGCAGCGGTTTTGTATGTCCATTGAGAACCGCTACCATATCTTTCAAAAACTGCTACAATATCCCTAAGGCAGCGGGAGCAGATGAAGCGGTTGTAAAACCGCTACTTTAGACCTTTTGTAGCGTTTTTATACCATTTTGTAGCGGTTATTGGCCGCTACCAAAAGCTTGATATTTAGTAGTGTAAGAAGCCAAGTCAAGGTACCACGCCCTATCTTGGGTGCATCACTCGAGCACATGCTAGGGAAATGCTTGACAAGATCAAGGAGGAGATCATGACTCATAAGTTGGACTTTGGTTAGCAAAGGTGAAGGTTGGAGTCTCGTTTTAACTAGTGGCCCGACAAGTGACTATTTTGCGGTTAAGGACAATTAATGTGTTCTCGGGTTTTATGGGTTGTTTTTGTAATTTTCTTTAACTGAAGGGGCTGGTTTTGTGATATTAATTCTCTAGGTTATATGGTCGGCCTCCCTTCCTTGGTTCCTTAGAGATTGGACGAAAAAGCTTATTTCTTACTTTCCTTGCATCTTTCAATTCAAGTACTTGTTCTTGTTTTCGTTCGTTCAATTGTCGTTGTTCAAGTTGTTGGTGAGTAATATCCAACAATCTCGGGCATCCTAGTTTGTTTGAGAGCTTGGTGAGTCATATCCAAGTTATCAAGCATCCATATCCCCTTATTCTCTCCATTTCGAACCATCATCCATCTCGGAGGTTTCTGCACCATCTCAGTAAAATCGACATAACTTTCAATCCACTCATCATCTTGCTCTCATATTTTGAGGACTTTAACTAGACTCATAGATCTAACTTCTCGATTAGCAATTGTTTTCCTACAGTTTTATGAGTTTTTCATTCATGTTGCATGATTGATTGCGATTCATATTGCTTGATCAATATTTGCTAATTTCTGTCATTGCATCCTATAAATTCGACCAGCCTATATTCTTCTTTTGTTAATTTGGCTTCTAGTTGGTTTCATTGGTAGTTAAAGTCACTTAGATAAAAAAAAATCAGTCTATTTGTTTTTTGTTTTTGCCCTATTGCATTCGTTATTGCATAGCTTTCTTGTTTCTTCATTCTAGAACAAGAGTAGGTTGTGCATAAAGTCAAAAAAAAATCAGAAAAGAAAAGTGATCTACCCCAGCTAGTTTCAAACCACTTTCACCCTTAGTGATTGCTTGCTAGAAAAGTAGCTAAGTAAAAATCACTTTGTAGAAAAATAGTGACGAAATAAAAGTCACTTTAGCCAACCATATTTCTGTCCTTGCATGCTTAAATTTGGCTTTATTAACTTGCATAGAGTCAATTGAGAGATTGCATGTGTTTAAGACTTATAATGGGATTATTTGCATTGCTTGTCTTATTGCATACTTGCCATTTGCTTGAACTGCATATTTTCTTTATTTATCATTAGTATACCATACCTACATTATATCTACCCATTTACTCCCTCAATTCAACCCAAAAACTGAATTAAGTTGATTGGATTGCTTTGAGGCAAGTTTTGGCTTGATTAAGGTGTGGTATTGCTTGTTGTGATTTGCTTTAGAACACACTACTCTCTCTACTTTCTTGCTTATTTCAGGAATAATGGTGATCCCAAACGAGCCTAACCCGACTGAATTGAATCTTACTAAGGAGGCAATTGATTTCATTAGATTGTCTATTAGTGAGAGCATGAGGGAAGGGCAAGCACGAGCTGTAGAGCTTGCAAATACAGCCATGAATACAAGAATGCAGCGTATTGAGGAGCAACTTGCAACATTGATTGAATCATCTCAAGCAAGTCATAAGAGTGCCCCTCCAATAGAGCTTACAAGTGACCCAAATCAAGCCTTAGGTAGCGACAAAGGCAAGCAACAAGCAGTTGATGAAGAGCATGATGTGCTTGCTAGCTACAACAAAGAACACGATCTCCCAGCACACTACTCCCCCACAGCAGGCCGAGGTAGAGGAAGAGGTTTTGGGATGAGGACTCCACCGGTCACTCATCAACAGTTCTATAATCAGACAACAAACCGGTTTCCTCAAGCCACTCATCAACAACAACAACAATACAACAATCCTTTTGATGATGTGACTTATGGCTATCCCGGGGAAGAAAGGCGCCCATGGCATCCTCCCCTTGATGATTTCTATAACCAAGCTGAGGTTGTAGAAGATATCCCACCAGCTTATGGAGTACAAAGGCCAGTCAACAACAACAACGCTAACCAACAAGTCAATCATATTGGTAAGCGTGATATTAAGATCAAGATAGAGCCATTCAGTGGAGATCTCAATCCGGAGAAGTATCTAGAGTGGGAACAAGCTACAAATTTCATTCTAGATCACATGGGCTATGAAGAATGGGAGAAAGTCGCAGTTGTTGTTATCCACTTTGTTGGGACAGCTAGAAATTGGTGGTTCCGAATGAAGGAGGATCGAATCAGAAAGGCCTTACCACCAATTGAAACTTGGGGCCAGCTGAAGTTTGTCATGAGAAAGAAATATGTGCCCGAAGAGCATACCGAGCACATGAGGTTGAAAGTTGTCACATGCAAACAAGGTACCAAGTCTCCAACCGAGTACTTCAACGAGCTAGAGGATCTGAGTTTTAAAGCGGGAATTCATCATTCCCAACGGTCTCTAAGGACCCAATTCATGGCTGGACTGAATCAAAGCATCAAAGACACATTGGAGATTCAACAAATCAAGGATCTCAATGCACTAGTACATTTAGCCCAACTACTCTATGAACAACAACAAAGGAAGAAGAAGGAAGCTTGGAATGCACCAAAAAGGTATACTTCTAATCCTAGTTCAAATTCCAATTCTTATTCTTCTAACCCCTCTATGCAGAAAAAGGGAGCTTCTAGCTCACCTAAACCAACAGGTTTTCAAGGCCAAAGGCGTCCCACCAATGCACCTCAAAATCAGCCTAGGACACGTGATATTGTGTGCTACAAGTGTCAAGGAAGAGGTCATTATGCTAAGGATTGTCCAAATCAGAAATAAGTGCTCCTTACCACCAATGGAGGTTATGTGAGTGATGATGATATACCTCCAAATCAAGTGGAGGAGGAGAGAAATGGACAAGAAGGAGAGGACGTGGAGGCCATTGAACCGGATTGCACCGAACAGCCTTTAACTTTGGTAACCATGCGTACACTTACTTTACAAGAAACACCTAGGTTAGATCAAAGGGAAAATATTTTTCATACTAGGTGTACAGTGAAGAATCAAGTGTTATGCATGATAATTGATAGTGGTAGCTGCTGTAACATTATTAATGCTAAGGTAGTTGATCACTTACAATTGAAAACTCAACCTAGGGCTACTAGTTATGGTCTAAATGGCATTAATGATTCAGATGGTTCTAATCTTGTTACTCATCAGTGTTTAGTCTGTGTTTCCATAGGCAATTATGTTGATGATATCATGTGTGATGTGGTAAACATGGAATGCACTCATATCTTGTTAGGTAGACCATGGTTATTCGATAGGAGAGTGATTTATGATGGCATGCTTAATACCTATTCGTTTAACTATGACGGGAGGAGAGTGTCTCTTCTACCATTATCGCCCCAACAAGTTTTACAGGACCAGGTACGACGAGACCAAGCTAGGGCACTTAGGCGTGCCAAGGAAGAGAAGGAAGAGGCTGAATCGGCGGCCAAAGCAGCGGCGCGGCGCTCGGCGCCCGACGCCCCTACAAACACAAGCAGCGTTTCCCAGTCTCCACCCAAGCGTTCTGGCTCAAATTTGAGGACAACATCAAGCACAGGTGGAGCTACCGTTTGGGACGAAAAACGCCGAGCAAATGTCCCTAAAATGTCAAAAGTGCCGAGCAACACTTCCAGCAGTGCAGCTGAGACGAAAACGGGGATATCTCCCAATCCACTCGAGCGTTTTGGCTCAAATTTTGGGAGCAATTCAGAGACTCAGAGAGCTACAAATCTGGAAAACGAACGCCTACAGAAAGAGCCAAAAATCGGCTTAAAAGGCTGTGTAGAAAATCACTCTCTATTTGCACAGTCTAGTGTTTCTTTCCCTACTTCTTTTTGCTTACTTCTTATGAGGAAAGAGATACTTATTATTAGTCAAGTTATTTCACATTTTCCAAAGTGTATACAGGATCTATTACAGGAATTTGAAGATGTGATGCCTGAAGAGTTGCCACAAGGCCTTCCACCAATTAGAGGCATTGAGCATCAAATTGATTTGGTGCGCGACGCTTCTTTACCAAACCGTGCAGCCTATAGAGCAAGTCCAGAGGAAACCAACGAGCTTCAAAGACAAGTGCAAGACCTCATGGACAAAGGCAATGTGCGTGAATCCCTCAGCCCATGCGCGGTTCCGGTGATTTTGGTGCCAAAGAAGGATGGCACTTGGAGAATGTGTGTTGATTGCAGGGCGATCAACCAAATAACAGTTAAGTACCGTCATCCCCTTCCTAGATTAGATGATATGCTTGATGAATTGCATGGTGCTAATTTCTTTTCTAAGATAGATTTAAGAAGTGGGTACCATCAAATTAGGATGAGGGAAGGGGATGAATGGAAAACTGCTTTTAAGACTAAGTATGGTTTATATGAATGGTTAGTAATGCCTTTTGGATTAACTAATGCACCTAGTACTTTCATGAGGCTTATGAACCACGTTCTAAGAAGATACTTAGGTAAATTTGTTGTAGTCTACTTTGATGATATCTTAGTCTATAGCAAAACCTTGCATGAACATGTAGATCATCTTAGGGCTGTTTTGGACACTTTGAGGTTAGAAAAGCTTTATGTTAATTTGAAAAAGTGTTCTTTTTGCTCGTAGTCTACCATTTTTCTTGGTTTTGTTGTATCTAAAGGTGGATTGAAGGTAGATGAAGACAAGATCAAAGCAATCAAGGAGTGGCCTCAACCGACTACACCAACCATGGTGCGCTCGTTTCTCGGCTTGGTTGGCTTCTACAGGAGATTTGTGCGTGATTTTAGCACAATTGCAGCCCCTCTCCATGAGCTTACAAAGAAGGATACATCATTCAAATGGAGAGAGTAACAAGAGAACGCCTTCAACACTTTGAAGGACAGGTTATGCAACGCCCCGGTGCTCCAACTCCCTGACTTCTCCAAAGCCTTTGAGATAGAGGTGGACGCATCTGGCCATGGCATAGGAGGCGTGCTCTTCCAAGACAAGAAACCCATAGCTTATTTCAGTGAAAAGCTTAGTGGGGCTGACTTGAATTATCCTACTTATGATAAAGAGTTGTATGCTTTAATTAGGGTTTTGAAGACTTGGTCTCATTATTTGTGGCCTAAGGAGTTTGTAATTCATTCTGATCATGAGGCCTTGAAGTATTTGAAAGGCCAATCCAGACTCAGTAGGCGACATGTAAGATGGGTTGAATTTATGGAGACCTTTCCTTATGTTGTAAAGCATAAGAAAGGCAAAGAGAATGTGGTAGCTGACGCCCTTTCTTGCAGGTACGTTCTCTTGAACCAATGTGATGTTAAGATCCTTGGATTTGCAATGATTAGAGAATTGTATGCTAGTGATCCTCACTTTGCTGAAATTTATAAGAATTGCATGTCTAGGGGAGAAATAGATTCCTACTTTATTGATGATGGTTACTTGTTTAAAGCTGGAAAATTGTGCATACCTTCATCTAGTATACGTAGGCTTCTAACTAAAGAGGTTCATGAATCAAAAGGATATAGGGGTTTAGAAAAGACTTTAGAAGGATTAAAAGAACACTACTATAGGCCTAAGATGAGTAATTATGTACTTAGATTTGTCAAGAGTTGTGTTGTATGTGCTAAAGCTAAGTCTAGACTTCACCCCCATGGCTTGTACCAGCCCTTGCCTATTCCTAGTTCACCTTGGGAGGACATTTCTATGGACTTCACTGTTGGATTGCCTAGAACTAGGAAAGGTAGAGATTCTATATTTGTGGTAGTAGACCGTTTTTCTAAAATGGCTCACTTTATTCCATGTCACACGACTGATGATGCTGTGCATATTGCTGATTTGTTCTTTAGAGAAATTTTTAGATTGCATGGCATTCCTTGTTCTATTGTTTCAGATCGTGATGCTAAGTTTTTGAGTTATTTTTGGAAAAGTTTATGGTCTATGTTGGGAACTAAATTGCTGTTTTCTACCTCATGTCACCCACAAACTGATGGGCAAACTGAAGTTACTAATAGAACGTTAGGGGTTTTACTTAGAACTATGCTTAAAACTAACCTCAAACGTTGGCAAGATGTTTTGCCTTTTGTGGAATTTTCTTACAACAGGTCAATCCATTCAGCTACAAAAATGACCCCCTGTGAGGTTGTTTATGGGCTGAATCCGAGGACTCTAATGGACTTGACGCCTCAGCCATACAAAGGAAAAGAGAGCTTTGAAGCTGACAAGAGGGCTGAGTTTGTGAAGAAGCAACATGAGAGAACTAAGATGCACTTGGAGAGGAAATCCATGAAGTATAAAGCCCATGCTGATAAGGGTCGAAAACAGGTTATCTTTGAAGAAGGTGATCTTGTTTGGGTGCATTTTAGGAAGGAGAGGTTCCCATATCAGAGGAAGAATAAGCTAGATCAGCGTGGAGATGGACCATTCAGAATTCTCAAGAGAATCGGCCCTAATGCTTACCATGTCGACTTGCCTGGTGAGTATAATGTCCATCCAATGTTTAATGTGGCTGATCTATCTCTTTATGTGCCAGATTTTGATTCCGATGTCGAATCAGAGACGATTCGAGCTCAAGTGGAGGAGAATGATGCAGTGAAGCCTGCCATGTCTCCAACCGACGTCGATGAGTTGATTCGAGTGCCTTCTGACGGACCAATTACAAGGAGTCGAGCTAAGAAGATTGCTCAAGGCACAACAGCAATCTCGGTTCGATTATCAGCTGTTCTTGAAGAGCCTAGCAAGACAAAGTGGGTCTCGTGCATTCGACATCAATTGAGCCCGAATTCCATGGACTAACTCAAGAGGGCCGAAATTCCCATCATTTCTTTATTTAGAAACATATGTTAGTTTGTCTCACTTTAGGGCTGAATTTAGTAAGTGACCGAGTGAGATAAATTGGTATATGGATCAAAGTCAACCCTTTGACTTGACCATTCTAAATTGAGAAAATATCTTTATTATTTTAATTATAGTCGTGTGAGTTTTATTTAAATAATGAAGAGAATCAATCAATAGGCTTATGTTAGTTGGTTGATCTTCTCTCTCCTGGTCGTTAGTGATATTTTTAGTTTGTTTTGGATATTTTATATTTGTTAGGATATTTTCCTTAGATAAATAAATCAGCCACGATTTATTTTATTTAAGGGGAATCTAGTTAGTTAGCTTATAGATATTTTATTATATCTTTGGAAGCAAGATAAGAGGCTTTTCTCTCTCCTAGGGCCGGCCTCCTTAGTTGCTTGCTCTCCAAGGATTTGCTTTGTATTCTACTATTTACACTCTTGTCTTTCATTAATAAAAATCAGCTTGAGATTGGATAAACCCTAGAAGAGGTTTATCTAGTCTTTGGGCTCAAAAATATACACGTGTGTGCAGCATTCAAGTTCAAGTTCATCGATCAACATCATTCAATCTTCGATCTCTCTCTCTTGTGTTCGAAATCAGTATTGTGGTTTTAATTCAATTAGATTGTTCTAATTGTGATTGTTAAAGATCAAACTAGTTAATCATCCGGATTTAGCGTTAGAGCCAATCCGTTTGAACTATCAAATTGAACTATTCTATCAATCTGATCGGTTCTCATTCAATCATTCAATTCAGTTTCATCGTTACTTGTGTCACAAGGAATCTAAAGTTGAAAAGCTTTTGTAGGATTGAAGTTGTTTACTGGCAAGATCGGGATCGTGTGGATCATCTACGAGATTATCAAGGAGGATTCCGAGGCAATCACGTATCACTTTGTGCTTCACATTCTATAGTTTAGATTCCATAATGATATGATTTATGTAAGTGTTCGCATGCTTTGTTATCCTTCTGCCAGATTTCTTGAATAATTGTCATTATTGTATTAATATTGTCCGTTTTTGAGTTTTGTTGTTTAGAGCAGAGCAGGGCCTATCTTGATTGCTGTCAATCCCTTCAAGGATGTGCAAATATATGGGAGCCATTATATCAGCAAGTACAGGGAGAAACTTGTTGATAGCCCTCATGTTTATGCCGTGGCTGATGCTGCTTATGATGAGATGACGAGAGGTACGGTAGCACATGCAATGTACCACGGTGTTTTACTCTTCAATCTTGTTTTCTATTTGAAGGAGCTATATTCATTAATTTTTTTACCCTGCAGATGGAGTGAACCAATCTATTATTGTAAGGTTAGTTCAAACCGTTTCTCTGTTGTTTTTTTATAGCTACAACAGTAACTTGTAATTTGCTTATCAATTATTAAAGTAGATATGACTCCAAATTTCTTTGGGTTTGAAATTAGTATAAATTAATGTTTTCACTTGTAGTGGGGAAAGTGGTGCTGGGAAAACTGAAACAACGAAAATTGCAATGCAGTACTTGGCTGCTCTTGGTGGAGTTGGCAGTGGGATTGAATATGAAATTCTTCAAACAAGCTTATATTGGAATCATTTGGCAATGCAAAAACATCCAAGAATGACAATTCTAGTCAATTTGTGAGTAGAAGATATCAATCACCCTCAGTTGAATGTTCACCTTTGTGTCCTTGCCTTGTGTCATGTAGTGTATTTATTTCTGTGTGGTTTTGGTTTCTGCACTATGCAAATAATTGATGGTTCTTATGGGAGTTTATATGTAAAAAATAGCAAAATGTGGTCTAACACTGGAAGTTTCCTACTATGTAGGGGAAGTTGATTGAGATTCACTTCAGTGCTATAGGTAAAATATGTGGTGCTGCAATTCAAACTTGTATGTTATATCAAGAAAAATGTGATTCAAAATAATTTTCTATACCATATACTGACTTGTATCATTAAATCTTGATTGATTCTTGTTGACCTGGCAATCCCCATGGATAGTCCTGCTTGAAAAGGTGTGTGCTAATTCCCCAAGGTTGGTCAAACCCTATATTTATTTTCATGATCTAAATTGAGTTTATACTGGTTATGTTGTTTTTGCAGTCCAGAGTAGTTCAGCTGACCAAGGGGGAAAGATCTTTTCATGTATTTTATCAACTATGTGTTGGGGCCCCTCCTGTTCTCAGAGGTCATCTTTAGCACATAGCTTTTTGGAAATTTTGCATGTCTTTTAAAAATAACCATGGATGACATAAAACTGAACTTTTATTTTTATTTCTCGAAGTGTTAGTTGTATTATGCATAGTAAAATAATGCTTGACAATTTTTGTTTCATGCTTATTGTAATTTTGTGTTTGTCGTTGCAGAGAGATTGCATATTGGGGCAGCCAATTGTTACTATTATCTTAACCAAAGTGATTGCCTTACAATTGGCGGGGTTGATAATGCTCACAATTATAATATGCTCATGGTAACTTAGTAGATGTTATTCCTATGTACAAAATGAAATATTGTTATTGCATTGTTGAATGTATATGCCATTGATACTTCTTTATCTAATGATTTTCAGGGAGCCTTAGATATAGTTCGAATCAACAAAGAAGATCAAGAGAGTATACTTTCAATCCTTTCTGTTGTATTGTGGGTAGGAAACATAAAATTTGAAGTTGTTGACAATGAAAATCATATTGAAGTAGTGGATGATGAAGGTATTCTTCTGTAAGTCTGTTGTAGTTACAATGATAGATTACTAATCTTATATTAGCTTGTACAATAATTTTGGAGAAACTTCCATAGAGTTGTGGTTGATTGAACATTGTGCTATTTACCAAAGGAGTGGTATATCTCTATTCTGGATAGTTTCTATACTTGAGGTTATCAGTATCCTGTTTTGGATAAGTTGTATCTGATCTTGCAGCAGGTCATTTCATTTTCTGCCATCTCTGCAGAACCATGCCAAATTAGTTACATGCTTATATCATGACATGGTTGTTTTCAACTTTCTGCTTGCAGGCAATGGATTCCCGAGATGCATTGGCCAAATTCATTTATTCAATCTTATTTGACTGGCTTGTAGCTCAAATAAATAAGTTGATTTCATGATTAAGGTAGACTTGATATTTATGGCTTTGAATCATTTTAGGTACAATAAAATATTTCATGATTAAGGTATACTTGTACCAATTTATGAGGTGATGAAATTGTGATGGTGAGGTTGTTTGATTTCTAATAAAGATTGCAAATTTCATCTATTCTTATATATTTAAAATTTTGTTCATATTCAATTGTTGGGATTGTAGTTTGTGGAGTGGAATCAAATTTGCCTAATGATGATGAACCGCATCCCATATCACTGCAGGTATGGACCCTTGACTGATTAGTATTATCTTGGATTAATATTGTCTTGGATTGTGCTTGATGAATTGGGTGATTCTGGGTGATTAATATTGTCTTGGATTGCTTGGCATACACTTTCAGTGAATGTTGCTCAATCGGCATTCATTGGAAGACAATGATTTTATTCATTAGTTAGGGAAACGATAGAGTTGATTTCATGGTTATGAGCTTTGAGCAGTACTACAACAAGTTAGATTATTTGATTGCTTTTAATAGATGCTTTCCTTGATACCATCTTCATGCTCTCTAGAAATTTCTTGCTATTATTCCATTCTTTAATGATCTGCAAGTGTATGCCATGATTGTATTTGTAACTGAATTTTGTGTTGAATTTGGCTAGAATTGAGGGTTCTTTTGATTGTTGAAACTCGTGTATCCTCTTTGGTCTAATTTTAGGAAGACGATGACAAAGATCATGCCGACTAGTCAATGGTGTACAATTATGGAAGGGCTGCTTTTTGGGTACAATTATGGCCATGATTTTAACTTTATATTGTCAAATGGGACAACTTTGCACTTGGAAGTGTTATAACTTTTTGTATGGTATACTTATGAATTAGCTAAACTTTGCACTAGCTAGGGTGCATTTATCACTTTTTTAAGACTCTTTTCAAGTATTATATTTTAAAGTTCATTTTAGACCAAAGAGGATACATATTAAAGTTCATTTTCGATAAATCCTCTTGAATTAATAAATAATATAGGTGTACATAAAGTGAGAAAGAGTCTTGTGCGAATGGGCGCCTGTGTGAGAAATAAGAATAAATCTCGCTCGTTCATTCCAAAAAATCAACGTCCCTGATAAAACATTCATTTAAAAAAATAAAATACGGCACGGGCGAATTTTTCCCGTATTATTCACATATTTTTCAATAAAATACGGCACAGACGAATTTTTCCCGTATTATTCACGTATTTTTCGAAAAAATACGTTTTTATGAGACGCGCCCAGTTTGTTCATCAGAAATAGCGATTTGTTCATCAATATTCACCATTTGTTCATCAATACTAACTTATTGTGCATCGAGTTTTTGATAACATTGTTCATCGATTTCGAACTTTTTTAATTTTTAGTTTTATTTTTTAACCTTATTTATGAGTATGAATACAATATTATCTAGTTTTTGATGCACATATAATTAGTTTTGATATACCAATATTTGTTCATTGATATACTACTATTTGTTCATCGATATAACTATGTTTGTTCATTGATATACCATTATTTGTTCATTGATATACCATTATTTGTTCTTTGAAATACTCTTTTTTGTTCATTGGTATACCATTGTTTGTTCATTGATATACCCTATTTGTTCATTGATATAACTTTTTTGTTCATTGATCTAACTTTTGTTTGTGAATTGAAATAAACTTATGTTTATGTGTCAATGCCACCAACTTGTACATTTAGAACTATTAATACCATCAACTTGTACATTTATGATTATCTATTTGTGTATTTTTGCATTTATTTTGTGCTTTAAGTCTATCTTAAATGCAAAGGATAATACGAATGAAGTGCTTTAAGGCTAATTTGTCAATACGAATGAAGTGCTCAATATAGTACCAAAATAAGATAAGTTTGATGTAGAAACTTGAATGCAAAGGATAATAGATAAAGAATCTGACCTTGCAATAATATGGTGTATGCTAAGAGAACGAGATAGCTACAAATCGAAGAGAAGTGCTTGTGCCTTATTTAGCTATGAACAAATTGATGTTATTAATGAACAAATATGCATATAGCAATGAACAAATTGAGGTTACTAGTGAACAAATATGCATCTAGCAATGAACAATTATATGAAAAGAGCAATGAACAAATATGCATAAACCAATGAACAAATTGACGTTACTGGTGAACAAATATGCCAAAACCAATGAACAAATATGAATATAGCAATGAACAAATATGCATCTATCAATGAACAAATCTGCATAAACTAATGAACAAATATGCACAAACCGATGAACAAATATGCTAAAACCAATGAACAAATATGAATATAACAATGAACAAATCCACTGTATTGATGAACAAATCTGGGCCCTTTTTTTCAAAAATACGCGAATAATTCGCCAAAAATTCGCCCGTGCCGTTTTTTTCCCCTTTTAAGTGAAATGTGCGCCTTTGTTTTTTCTTGATCCAAGGGCTCTTGTTCTTTCTTATTTTGCACCTGGGCGCCCATTTGCACTTGAACCGGACTCATATCAATTAATAAATAATATATAAATTTGTATGGTATATATATTAATAGGCAGAATACATAAACGACCCCCTGTACTTGGGCCAATTGGTCACTTGGCCCCCTGTACTTTAGCCCTAACCGTTTGGCCCCCTATAGTTGCACATTGCGACCTATTGAACACCTCTTCGCTGACAACCTTGTTGAGTGTAAAGCACGCGCGTTGACATATCCTAAGTTTTTGTCCACATGTGTGCCACATAAGATCAAAATTTCCACATAAGTCTAGTTTATGACACATAAGCCTAAAATTTGCCACATCATTTAAAATTATGTTTTCCTAGCAAAAAAAAAGGTGAAATATTTTTTTTATTAAAACAAAAACCAGAAATGACTCTGGTGCTTAGTCGCCAACTCTACCCAGTATACTTCAAAGAATCTTTGCACAGCTCCCTCCTCAAGTTCCATGGTGCTCCCCAATTTGAATTCTTCAGGTACAATTCCTCCTTTCCTACTTTCAGTAAGAGAAAATTACGCACAAGCCGAACAAGAATCTGCTCCGAATACATCGATAGGCAAAACCCGCGAAAAGGGTCCAATTTTATGCACAGAAACAATGGTGAACTGCCCAATTCTAAATCAGATTCTTCTAGTACTGCTAGTTCGTCTAGTACTAGATGGTTAGACAAATGGAACATGCCCCGCCGCCAGCAAATTAATAGCCCTAAACCTCCACAAAACCCAAATCTGGATTTGGGAATTCTCAAATGGGGATTTTATCAAAGCACCATCATCTTTCATCAAATTGGGGCCAAATCCGAGCAAGATTATAAGGGAGTTGCAACGTAGGTAGAAGAAAGAGAAGTTGCAGGCTTAAGGACAATGGTGTACATGGTAGAAAGGAAACCTTCAACCATTGTTGAAGTTCAAAGGAAACCTTCAAACTTTGAAGGTTTCCTTTCTTCAACCTTTGAAGTTCAAAGGTTGAAGAAAGGAAAAAAAAGAAGAAAAAGATAAAAGGAAATCAAAATATAGGAAAAAAAGGAAGAAAGAGGGTTTTATTTTTTTCCTTTTTCTTTTTTAATATTAATGCCATATCTGATTTAATAGGAACTTCACTCACCCATTAGCGTTTGATTTACACGTGCATCGTCACATCAGCGATTAGGGGTTCAATAGGTCCCAATGTGCGACTATAGGGGGCCAAACGGTTAGGGCTAAAGTACAGGGGGCCAAGTGACCAATTGTCACTAGTACAGGGGACCGTTTATGTATTCTGCCTATAGTAATAGATGTGAGGTAGTAACGGTTGTGCATTTTGTGAACAAGATAATGGATGTATGTGAAATAGTAACAGTTGTACAAAGGTAATGCAATACTAGTTAATGTAATGGTTGTGTCAAAGGTAATTGTGTGCAAGCTAATGTAATAGTTCAATTAATTGTAACGTATTTTTATCAATTGTAACGGTTGCATTCAGAAATATGAAACCATTACATTAGATAAAACACCGTTACCGTTGCTCTAAGGTAACACCAATGGGAGTGTCGGTTTAAAAATTCCAAAAAATTGTTACACTATACCAATTGTAACGGATATTGGGTCTATTGTAATAGTTCTAAGCCGTTACCAAAGGCCCGAAAATTTGATCTGTTATATTTACTCTAAGTTTAATAAAAAAAAACAGTGTTGAGCAAGTCTCACCATCATGGTTCGAATTCGCCCATATCTAAATCTCATCCTTCCCCGTTTCGATGCTACGACACCTCTCGATCGGTCGGGCCCTATCCGACTCATTCAAGTCCCTATCCGGTCCACCATCCGACTATGAGCCGCGTCCTTGCACTTGTTGAACAGCGTCGATCTATCCTTTTGCTCTGATCAATTCTTCCACTAGCCTTGAACATCAAGTGATGAGGTTAACTTGTCTACGAGAGTGGATCTTGGCGATTTCGTAACCTAACCCCTTCGGGTTCTATATCTACTAGGATCATAGCCTACGGTTTTGTAAGTCGCTCGATCTCTTTGTTCATGCATTCCGTGGTTTCTAATAGGTAGTGCCTCGTCCGAACTAGGACAAGGATCTCTGTTCTACTAGGTAGTGCCTCGTCCGAGCTTGAAAATTTTTACCTACTTGTATGATTATGGTGTAAACACAGAACATACTTGGCATGATTATTGAAATTAGTAGAATCTTGTGCGTGCACTGTGACTTCCTAATGCTATAAATATCTTGGTGCTATCAATATTGGAACCACACATTTTGGTCATTATTTTTTTAATTAAGTGCATATTCTGATTGCTGTAAATTTTTGGTTGCATACAAGTCTATGTGACATCTCTATTTGAAACCCAATATTATTGGTGCAAATCCAATCCGAATTTATTGCATCCAATTTGTCTCTTCCTAAAAATTCGGCATAATTCAATTGCCAAATCACATCTACACCAATATCTTACTTGCATGCCTTTTAAGGGTCAAATGTTATTTTGCTATATCTTTTGCCATTTGATATCATTTAGTGTGTAATTTTTTTGGTTAAACATTCAATGCCAAAATTGCCAAGTTTGGCATATCTTAATTGCACAGTCTTATCCGCCCATCTATTCTTACATGCATAATTACCTATTGTTAGTTAAAAAAATTATATCATAAAAGGAAGAAACTGACTTTCTCTTTAAAAAAAAAACATGTTTCAATAATTTAAAAAAACCCACAAAAACAATCTACCTCTTGCCATATTGTCATAGTTTTGTGTACATGTTTGATTGATTGCTTGGTGTGTGAGTGTTGCTTCTCCTAACATCATATTTTTGCTTACCTTTTGATGAGAATCAAGGATCGTGAAGTCCACGGTGCAAGGTAAGCCCCCTAGACTTCCTAGGAATTCGAGATCAAACAACCAAAAATCTATCCTGTCTTAAAATGGATTTTTCTCCCTGGTCTGAACTCAGATTTGAGTGATTCCACGTCGAGGACTTAGATTTATGAGTCTGGTTGAAATCCTCCAAATTTGAGATCAATATCACTTGTAAATCGAAAGTTATGATAGTTCAACTGAAGTGTTGCAGAATCCACCAAGAAGAGATTTTGATGGGAATTTGAATGATATTGATTGAGATTGATAGAGTGGCAATGGAAGGGGAATGAAATGGGTTGATTTTGTATGAGATGAAGTCATGGATATGGATGTGGAATTAGAGAGATATGACTAACTCTCAAAAAACACAAACTATGGATTCAAACAATGATGTCACTCACCTTGAATGGATCCTTGAAGATGGCTCGATATGACTCACGGACCAAGGGGATTCACTATCCTTAAGGACGAGTGGATCAAGACGACTAACTACAAGCATTATTCTCATTAGGTTTAAAAATGTGTCTAAACATGAAGAACAAAATGCCTATAAATAGGCACACAAAATGGGGTTAAAAACAACCCTTTGTGTTCACTTTCACCTACCACCTTAACTACCACCTTGAGTGTGGAGAAGAATGGAAGAGTGCGACTTGCCATGCTAGACAAAATTGCCCAAGGTAATTCACAACGCCCTTAAGGCTCTGGACTTTGTTGCGAGACGAAGGCGGTCTCATCTTAATAATTGAAGTAGTCTTTCTCGGTTTGACGTTGATTCCACAAAAACTAATCATGAAGCCTAGGAATTTCCTTGATGAAACAATGAAAATGCACTTCTCAAGGTTAAGGATCAATTTGAACCTCTAAAGTAGCCTGAATACCATTGCCAAATCAGCCAAGGTTTCTCCTCAAACTTGCTTTTTGTAATGATGTCATCCACATAGGCTGCACACTCTTCCCTAAATGCTCCATGACACTCGATTCACGATCCTTTGAAAGGTGGCCTCTAGGTTCTCTAAACCCAATGGTATGGCCTTGTAGCAAAAGGTCTCATGTTGAGTGATTAACGCAATATCTTCTTCCTCTCGTGAATCCATGATAGCTTGCATTTCGGTATAGCTTAGGATGCATATTTATGTTTATTTTTCTTGGTTTTAGCTTAATCTAGTTTATTTCTTAGGTTTTTAGGTTTTTTAGGAAATTCGGGTTTTGCGCTTATTTTGCTCGGTTTTGCAGATCTTTAGGTAAACAAGCATGGACGAGATAGATATTAGATGATTGTGGTGGAGTTTGATGAAGCTTAGAGTGATAAAAGTGAAAATTGGAAGAACTAAGGCCCAAGAGCTTGTGTGAAAGGAACGCTTAAATCCGGGCTATGCATGGAGTTCTTGTTTCGATACCTCTATCTTGCAATGCTTGGTTTGGGAGCTACAGTGGTCGGGCGAAGGTGAATTTGGTATAATTGGAAAGCTAATTTAAAGAGCTACAATTCATATTTTTACTCCGAGTGCAAATTCCAACTCCAAGGGGGTCAAAACAGCCTCTGAAGTGTCACATGATTGCTGAACCGAGGTCAAAAGCGCGGGTTAGCATGTAAAAGTGCGGCCGTGCTTTTGTCGGTCAAGCCGCGCAATTGGCTTTCTACGCGGAGATGTCTTGGACCGAGAATTGGGCTTAGTTTTGGGTTGGGCTTTATGATTCCGACGGGCTTTATGATTCCGACTTGTTGTCTTGTATGGCTTGTGAGGATTTGTTTACTTGGATATCTTTAGTAGTTTTAAGAGATACTTTAAACTCTTGTTAGTCTTATCTTTTCATAACTTGGATCATAATTGGGAGGCTAGGGTTTCTTTGGAGAGAGTTTTCTCAAAAGAGCAACCTTTGAACCTTTTGTAAGTTTTTCTTTAATCTAATCATGCATTGCTAAATTCTTTGTGTTTGACTAGTTATTGAAATCATAGATTGCATATTATTATGAGGTTTGATTGATTCTCAACAACTTGAATAGGTTTTATTCCCTATGCTTAATTGAATCTGAATTATTCTAGGGTTTTGTTAGCTTGATCACCTAATAGAATTTCTAGGTTAATTTACAACTAATCTGATTAAGTCCCGTTTGGGATTGATTAGATAAAGTGGCAGCTATAATTGTTTAGACCCGTTCGGGCTATTCAGTTGTAGAAGGGAATAAACCACAGATAACTTGATTAGCTGTTTGCGTCGAGTATTTGTTTCTATCGATACTTTGAACTTAAAGTTGTCGTTTAATTGAATCTAGACGTTGTTCTAGGTTGTTAGATGATTATGGTTGTTCAGACTGTTAGCTCTTTCAGCTATATATAAAGTCTTGGATAATAATCCACAATAGATGATTCAAGTGAATTGAGAATCAAGAGAATCAATGACCAATAAGCATATCTATGATGGATTTAACTAGTTGAACACGCTTTCTTCATAATTGTTATTTACAATCAACTTTGCATTCATATTTACTTTTTAGTTTGCATCTTAGATTAGTTCATCAATCATAAAAAAAACCCCTTTAGTTCTATTACTTGGCACGCAAGCAACGCACAAATACACGAGTCTCTGTGGGATCGACCCTTACTTACCATTCTACTAAGTTTGGTTAAGTTAGGTTCTTTGATAGGTAAACGACTGTAAAATACCTCATCAATCCATGACCACCAATTGTACCCCGAGTATGCATCAAGAAAGCATAGGACTGTGTGTCCCGGTTGAGTCCCTAAGCTCTTCGATGGGAGGAAAAGGTAACTATCCTTGGGGCACATCTTGTTGACGTCTTTAAAGTCCACTCTTATGCTCCATTTTCCATTTCCATTCTTCATCAAGATGGAGTTGATGAGCCATTTTTGGTACTGGACTTTGTGGATAAATCATGCATGCAATAGCTTATTAACCTCGACATTAGAGGCATTGGCCAACTCTTCATTCATCATTCTCATCCTCCATATAACTAGTTGAGATGCGAGGTCAATGTTGAAGGAATGTTGAGCTACAACCATCGAGACACCTTTAAGGTTGTCTATCATCTATGCAAACACATCGATTAATTTTCCCAACAAGGACTCGAGACCCTATGCAGCGACATTAGTCAAACACTCACCAATTTACAACCTTCCTCTCATATTCTCAATGGCGCAAATTCCTTCTTCTCAAACTCTCTCGACCCCTCGGTTGCATGATTGTACATTTCAAGCTCCATACTCTCCTCCTTTAAGGTGCCACAAGCATTAAGTCTCTCTTTATTACATGGAGATCACATTACGAGCAAGACCCTCTATGCCCTATGATTTTACCCGCCCGTTCCCCGACGGGGAACTTTATCTTTAGATGATAGATGGACAACATTGCATGAAACATTATACTGAGATAAATGTCTAGCGAGAGAGGCTCATCAAAAGGCTCTCAACATGAAGCGTGTATAAAATTAAAATGGGGAAATATTCCGATACCCATTAGTGAATCCTTTTCCCTCACGTTCTTCACGAGCAAATCATCTAGTTCATATAACATGGATAGAATGTGAGCTCTACTCAAGGGCAGAACTTGTAACGACTTTGATCTCAAACAAAGTGCCCCTTGGATCATTTGTGCGCTCTTTATCGAACTCTTGTGAACAATTCAACTGTTATAGTAATTATATTGATGATTGTGTTTCTCTCATCCACCTAATCTATGAAGATCGAGTTCCCTTATCAAAGGACCTACTAGTGAGATGTATTTGGTCCATGGACCGGAACAATGATGAGTTTGGCCAAATTGGATGAAATTTCCATGGATATCCCGAGGGGGTCGAATGCGCACATCCTGAAGGTGGGGGAGTGTGATTTATTTGGTTGCTACAATAACTGTTTGGTCATGTGCTACAATAGTCCTGACATGTCCACTTCCCAATAGGCCCCCAACGGTTGGAGATTCTTGTGTGTGTACCGATGTGACTCCGTGTCATATTTTGTATGACGGTCTCTAGTCCGATGCTGAGGAGAGCACCGTGGGTGTGCCCGATGCGCCCGGTGCAAGCGATGCAATGAACAATAAACCGAGCACTTCTAAAGTAATGTGACTACGCTAACGTCATCACATTGAGAGCAGCTAGGGCATTCTTGTCATGTTAGAAGACCACGACTTGTGTGGTGCATTGCTTGGTTTGTTAGGGTGTTTTATTAAAATTTGGAAAACCTGGTATAGTTGGTAGAAATTGCTTTGTATTGTCTTAATTTCGGTTTTGCCCTTGTATTGTTATAAGGCCTAAGTGGACGTCTTTGCTACTTAGACAAGTCAAAGATCCAAACCTAAACTCCTTGTCTCCTCCTTAGCCACGTTTTTTTTCTATCTTTTTTCAATGGAATCCAACTGATTTTGTTGATCGTGATTGTGTGTTACAACAATCCAAACCCGAAGGCTAAATCTAGGCATGTCATATCCTAGATGGGATCTTCTAGTTCGTGTTTTTTTGAAAGCGAGTCATATCCTTCTCCAAACATGATCATATCTCCATCTATATTCACCATCTTCATCACAAAAAACTTTCCATTTTTTCCTCCATCATCATGCTTCTTGTATTTCAAAGGAAGATCCATCAATTTCATTCAACTCCCATCGAAATCAATTTTTGTTGGATTCAGCGACACCTCAATAGAATCAAGATAACTTTCAATTCACACATAATCTAGCTATCAAATTTGAGGACTTCAAATATACTTGTAGATCTAACTCCTTGAGTTAGAATCACTCAAATCCGAGTCTGGAGTTGGGAGATTTGTCCTTGTGAAGCCAAAGAAGAATTTATGGATCTAGCCGTGAGTCATCCTTGCACTGAACCGCCTACAACATTCCTCATCAAGTGTTATCAGAGCCATGCAAGGTATTCATCCTAGATCTTGAATTTTTATATTTGAAATTGAACAGGTTGCAAGATTTTTAGAAGCCACCCTTACTCTCCTTTTGTTAATTTTATGGTTGAAATCTTAGTGTATTGTGTTGTCCTTATTGTGTGTGTGTGGTTACGGCCTTGATTCAGTCAAGAACTCAGGTCCAAAGGAAGGGGGCAACCACTCCAAAAGTTGCTCCTTCATGTTATAAAAACGAAAGGCCAATTCCACATTAAAGCAACACCCTTTGAATTTTAGCTTATTGATTTCTCGCTTGTTAATTGTGTGTTGTCAAAACTGAGCCATTAACCTTAATTCCAGCCGAGTCTTGACCTTAATTTGTCACACTCTAGTTGCTTATAAGCTTGGCTAAGTAGCTGAGTAAGATACGGGAAGGGTACCAAGGTTGAAAATGTCACTTGTGAATGTGAATGCTTGTGTTCAGTTATTGTTGAAAAGTTTGTTTGTTTATTTTAAAAAAATCAAGTGTCTCTTACAAAAAGAATTCAGGCTCGGGAAGAAAAAGAATCGGGACTTAGAATACTCGGATTCGATGAAAGTGGAAAAGAGGTCAGATTTGGAAAAATTCAGATACCACGAGAAAGAGAATCTGAGCTAGACATGAGTCTAAAAGTGAAATTTTGTAATTCATACTTGCTACTCTGTAGCTTCTTACTTCGTCGAAGTCTTAGACAAGTTAGTTTGCTTGAGTTGTGCTTTTTTGTTGTTGATTGTTGCCTAGCCTACCTTTTTGCCTTACCGAGATCTAGCTTCTTGCAATTTTGATTTGGTTTCATTTCTAGGTCATTTTGGGTGAATCGTGTGTTTGGCAATAATACTTTTGTGTGTTGGATTTGATTGTTTGGCTAGTGTGTGAAGGATGATAGATATGAGTAACAGCGAGACATATCAGCTAGATCCTCAATTGACAACTACGACGCCATCAATAGAGGCCATGTTGCAATTCATTCAACAATAAATTCAGTATGTGAGCTCACGATTTGAGGCAATTGAAGGTTGGATGCAAAGGTTGGAGGAGAGGTCTCAACAAGGGGTGAGCCTACACCCAAGCTTCATCCGAGAGGAGCTTCATCCAAGAAGAGGCGACTAACCTTGCCTCCAAAGGTTTACTTGGACTATATTTTGGGAGAAGTATGAAATCATCAACAGAGGGCCATAGACACCAACGACACTTACCAAAGGGGTGTCCTTTTATAGAGGACTAGTTCTACTCTAACTAGGAAGACATTAAAAGATAGAAGCAAAATTAATAAGATATAAAACATCTAAAAATCCTAGAAACCAATAGGCGAAGTTAATTAGTGGCTTTGAGTGATGATGCAAGTAATTGCAAAGGTGTTGGGGAAATAATTAGTGGCTTGTATCCTCATATCTATTAGACACAATGTGTTGTGCATACATTGAATCTCGCGTTGAAGAATATATATGCTCTAAATAATATTGAAATCCATAGGGAGACATATGAGGAGTGTCATTGGATCAAGAAAATTCATCCTACAGTTATGCTGATCAAGAACTTTATCAGGAATCATGGAATGAGGTTATCTATGTTTCAGAATTATAGAATTCTCTAGAGGTCGTGGCTTTGAGTGATGATTGATCTTTATATGATAACGATGATTAAGCCAAAGGAAAACTTGTTAGAGACACCATTTTTTTATTAAGATTGGTCGGGTACTTAGATTACATACTTGATTTTACAACCCTTATTTATGACATGATTAGAGCTTGTGATAATGATAAAGCTTCTCTTCATCTGGTTTATGAGATGTGGGATACTATGATTGAGAAAGTGAAGAAGGCGATTTACAAAAAGGAAGGCAAGAGTTTATCTGATCTTTCTTTCTTTTTTGATGTTGTGCATTCTATTCTTGTTAGTCGTTGGACCAAAAGCAACACACCTCTTCATTTCCTAGCTTAGTCATTAAACCCAAGGTATGTTTTATAAATTTATGATTAGGTTTTATTTTATTTTATTTAGTTTTTACATCCCCTAAATCATTTTATTATGTATTTATTTCTCTTAGATTCTATAGTGATGTGTGGCTGAATGAGGACCCAACGAGAGTGCCACCCCATACAAATGTCGATGTCTTAACAGAAAGAAACAAATCCTTTCATAGGACACGAATGGTGATCTTTGTAGACGAGTATTTGTTGAATATGGTATGTTTTTGCTAAAGCCCTACCTGTTTAGAGATTCAATATCTAAGGCTATGATGGACTCCAAGGATCCTAAAAGTTAGTGGGCAAAACTTTGGTTCAACAACACCCATACTTCAAAGACTAGCCTTCAAGTACTTGCACAATCGACTTCTTCATCATGTTGTTCGTGAAATTGAAGTACTTATTCCTTCATCCATTCTATGAAGAGAAATAGTTTAACTACAAAGCATGCAGAAGATCTCTTTTTTGTTTATAACAATCTTCCTCTAAAATCAAGGAGTAGTGAGGCATACAAAGTTTCATCTTCTAAATTGTGGGATGTTGGATATGATTTTGGGTCATTGAAAAAAACACAAGAATCGTTGAGTACGCTAATCTTTCTCTTGATGAGCCAGAATTGGAGGAAAATTTCATACTAGGAGAAAAACGATGATTTATGAAATGGATTGTTTGATCTTCTTAAGTATTAGTACTTTGTTTTCAACTTAAATTATGTTCTAGTTAACTTATTTTGTTGGTTTGCAAGACATTTAAAATATTGTAGGATTGTTGTGTTCTCCGTTTAGTTTATTTTGTATGCATCTTTAGGTGATATATATATTCTACTCCTTGGGATTGCCATTTTCTCATTTCGGTTTCATTATAGGTTACATTGTCTCATATGTTGTTGAAGGGAATACTAGCCGTTTGATGATGACACATCAAGGTTCCGTTGTACTACAGGGAGCAATAGGTTGGAGCTGCGTTGCAGTTGATGGTAAAATTTACAACAGCACAACAACAATGTCACAAACATCTACTATCCTCTATTTCTAGTATATAAATTAAATGAGGGAGACCCGGCAGCAGCTTGTTGAACTGAACTAGTTGGAATCAAAGCCCAGGACTAGGTTGTTGGCTCTTTTGACCAAGGCAAAAGAGTTGCATTCCTCCTCTTGTTGGAGACGCTTCTTTGAACCTCTGTGCATGTGCTTGGCACAGTACTTGTTGTGATCAGCACCGGCAACGACCTCCTTGGTACAGCGCCATCTTTTCCCATCTGTTCTTCTACATCTCTTATGCTCCTCCGACTCATCATCCGCCGCTGCTACAGATTGGGTGTTGCTCTGGTCGAAGCCGACACCGCCGCCTGCGGCAAACAAACAGCTAGCCTTAATTTTGATCAAGGCTATTCTTGAATTGAACAAAGATATTCATACATGCCCATAGGATATCAAAAATAGCTACCTAGGTCGGCGTACATAGAGAGGATGGCTCTAAATCAACAGAATGTATATATACTAGAGAGCATTCATACCTTGTCCAAGTACACTCTTGGGACAGAATTCCAAGCCTTGGGTGTTGTTGCTCTTGGTTACCATTTTGAGCCTGTCCTCCTCCACTTTCTGATCGTGTTTTTCTTCTGCTTTGAAAGTAATCTTAGTCGTCCTATCATTGCCTCTTGGATCCTCAGGCTTCTCAATCTTTGGATCCTTTGCACCAAAACCAATATTATTATCTTTGATAGTCTCAGACTTTGCTACGTTCCAGGCAACTTTGGATTCCACAAGCTTTCTTGAACGTCGACAGCCTCTATGCATATGCTTGTCGCAATACTTCTGATTTGGAACCACCGCTTTGGTGCACCTCCATCTCTTCCCATCTGTTCTCCTACACCTCCCTGCTTCCTCCATCACCTGATTAAGCCTGCGAGTCTCATGTACAGTCAGTCTACTTGAGTATAAACAGAGAAGTCACATGCAAGTGTGGAGGATGTGCATAACAAGCAAGCAAGAGCAAAATGCATAAAGAAGAAGAACAACTTTGAAGGTTCCGGGTTTCCAACACCACACCACACTACCCAGAAATTGAATACAAAACACAAGAGTCAAGAGAAGAAATCACGGCAACACCGTTCCGTTATATAAACAGAAAAACCTTTAGTATAAACAAAATGCATAAAGCCATCAAGAGCAACAAGGAATTCAAGAAGAGAGGGAGAGAAACTTACAAGGAGTAGGATTGAGTTTTTGTTTTGGGGGAAAAAAGTGTGTAAATAGAGGCAAGTGAAGAGTAATTAATTAAGCGTTGTTGCTCTTCCAACTGTGTGCCCTTGTGAAGTCACGCATACAATTACAAACCACACCCTCTTCCTCTGCCTCTTCTGCTCTCAGCGTCAGAGAGGCCAGGCCATACATACACACCACTACCAATATACCAGTCCTGCTGACTCTTTCTTACTAGTGACTGGGCCCACCGATCAGCTTCATCGACGGCCATCCTTCTCCCTCCACCACCATTAAAAATAATAAGCCAATGCAATGAACGAATAAGTCCGTGTTTTATATCGTAGGAAACTGAATTTGTCATCATTTGAGGAGTAGAAGTCAAATTTCAGTTTCTACTCAAAAAAATATAGTAAAATGAAATTCGTATAGTCATTTTGGAGAAGAGAGGAGGGCAGTGATATAAAGTGGGTTGTCAGAAACAGACAAGGCTATCTGACAAGGAGACAGACGAAGCAGCCTTATGACGGTGGTAGGGGACGGAGTAGTCAGTTCATGGGTTTTGCATTAGACGGGATGTGGGGAGCCAGCCTTCTTCTATATGTCTACCAACCTTTAGTATTAATGTATTCTTTGCCTCACTTTACAAATTAGTTTTCAAAAATACCTTGTTACTTTCAAATTTATATTAGTGTCCAAAATAATAACATAAATGTCTTAAAATATAGTAAAAATGCTTAAAATTATGCCCTTTTCTATTTTAGGCAAATATTAAAATAATTCGATTTTCTTTATAATTGAAAACTAAATTTGGTCCTAAAATCATTAGCTTTAAATTAAATTGAATTTTACAAATTAAATTTAATCACTTTCCTATTGAATTGAATTCACGAAAGATAAACTCTAGGTTTACTTTCCCCATTCATCTCTCACCTCCGTCTCTCACCCCCATCACCATTTGTCTCTCTCACCGTAAAAAAAAGGCCATGTGGAAGACAGGTCCAGTTCCTTCTTCATTGCTCTTCTTCGCCGGACAAACTCCCTAACCGTTCATCTGACTTCTCTCGTGGTATAAGATAAGAGAGAGAAGGGGATATGACGATTCTGTTGTAAACATTTCTAGGGTTTTATGTTCGATGCTCTTCAAGTCAGGTTCGATATTCCCTCTATCTATTTTACCCTCTTGAATGTTTTGTTAGTATTTGATATTTGGATATCAAATCGAAAGTTTCAATTGAATTGTGGTGAATTCTAATCGAAAGTTTCTGATCCTCGTCTCTCTCAGTTGAATCTAAACCCTAGGTGTGCGTTTAGTTGACATGTTGTAGCCAGTGTTCTAAAAAAGCCCTAGGCGGCACCTAGGCGTTAGGCACCCATGGAACGAACAAATTAAGGGTTGTTCGGAGATCTGGGCGGGGTTAAGTGCAAGGCATGTCATTAGGCGGACTGGGCGGCCGTTGGGCGGGCTGGGCGTGTGTTGGGCAGGTTGGGCGTGATTTGGGCGGGTTGGCTACTTAGGGTTAACTTTCAATCTCTCTTTCGTTTCAGTCTCTTCTCTTTGTCGACTACGATTGCACAACTCTTTGCCTCCATCCTTCTAGAGACTACACCACCAGATCTGGCCATAGTGGCACTACCCCAATTTTAGTCGGCTCCTTAATCTTCAGCGAGTTGCTCGACAGAAACTCCAACTCTTAGTGTCTACAAATGCTCCGACCACATGTTCACACTTCCACGGTTTTGTAACTTGGTATTTTTGGTTCAATTTAATTCTTGATTCTTTGAATGAAAATAAAAAGTGGTTGAAGGGAATTGACTCTATACAGTCTATTGTTGAGTTTTTTCAACTCAATTTCTTGTATTTGTTGGCTGATATTGTTGTTTTCTGGTCTCAAGTCTCTGTATATTTTATTGTCTTGGTTTATATAAAAATTTGAGAATTGTTATTTTAATACTAGCTCAAAAAGGCTGATTGGGTTCTAATATGAGTTGATTTCTATTGAATGTATGTTTCTGTAAGTCACTGGTGAGATTAAATTGGACATGTTACTTTATTTCCTTGATATTGTTTAGCATTTACTTGAAAATCTCAGCAAAGATGATTACGAGATAAATATTAAAGCATTCAGATATGTATGTGATATGTGCAGACTATGCAGTAGTGAAATTTTTGATAACCATTCCAAAGTTTAGATGAAAAGCATTATTTATTGCATTACCAACAAAATGAAGCAAGTAATTAAATGAATTACTTATTCTTGTTTGTGATATCAATGTGTTGTAATAAATTATAAATGCAATATTATCATTGGCAAATCCAATTGGGAGTTAATTCATTACTGATGTATGACAGTAATGCTAGAACTCTATGCTTATCTGTATAATAAGAAATTTGTGAGAAATGGTATGTTATTTTTCTTTTGATGAATTATTCGGAGCTTGCTTATTTCAGTAATGGTGTTCATCATGGGGATGTGGATAATGGTGTTCATATATTACATTAGTGGTTAATGCAAGTAGGAATACTGATACTATTTTGTAATGTATTATGGAAATCAGGCTTTTACATAATGGGAAGAAGTGATAAACAGAAGAGGAAAGTGGATGGAGATGAAGGTGAAGGCCAATCTCGGTCAAAAAAACAAAAGATGAAGTCAATAATCTCCAAGGGTGGAGATGAGAAAGGGAAGGTAAGCACTTCTCATAGAAATTTTGTACTTTCTTTTTTATTTTCTATATAGTATAAAAAAATGACATGCTTTTGGTGGATTTTATTTTCTATATAGTATATGTACACTTGATTTGGCATTTTATTTTCAAAAACCTTTCTCTATAGTATGCAAAACAGAAGGACATGCTTTGCTTTATCTATTGATTTGATTATTGTTTGACATTAATTGTTAATATAATTGCTCATTTTACCACTTGTTTTGTTTTGTAGATGCAATATAAATATGAACAAAATGATTCATTTTATGGTCAAATTAACAACAATTCGAGGCAAGCTTTTGTTCGCGAGATTGAGAACAAGCTCACTCCTACAAATTGGTAAAGGATTGTAGATGGCCCATTTGGGAAAATAGTTAAGATGGTACAACAAGTTCAATTCTCATCTCAACTTGTGCATGAAATTTTGTTTAAACAACTTGAGACAAAGTAGAAATGGGAGACATGGTACGGAGTTGAAGGTAAAGAACTCCGTTTTCAATGCAAGAATACAACATCATTTGCGGTCTGTATTGTGATATACCTCCAAAATTCGACACTAAAGGAGAAAAGCTAGTTATGAAAAGGTTTTTTGGTGCTCCCGATTCCACAATCCTAGATGTTTTTGAGAGATTCAAAGATTGTAGGGATGATAATAATTTCAAATTCAAGTTGGCTCTTTTGTTGATTGTGGAGGGCTTATTCTTAGGAGATGATAAGAATAGTAAGGTGAAAGTTGAACATTTGAAGCTCTTGGAGACGATGGATCTGTTTTATGTATACCCATGGGGCTGGCTTGGATACGAGGAGCTTAATGAAAGTTTAAGAAAAGTTGTGGGTAGAAGAATAGAGACAACAAAGGCGACAAAATCACTTCCAAAGCAAACTAGAGTACCATATCCCATACATGGATTGCCTATTATTTTTCAGGTAATATAATATGTTTTATTATTGTTGATGTCGGTTTTAATTTGTTTGATTTTTGGATTAGTATAGTATAAGAAACATTTATGTAATTATCCTCACTCTACTTAATTTGGATAACCAAGCTAAATTCCTAACACCAAGCCATCCCTTTGAATAGGCTTCTTCATCATTTATGCTAGCTTTAAGCATATCTATTTGTTATTTGCAAGATTTTATGAAAGTAGTAACCTGCAAATTTTAACATAAAAGACATTAGCTCTCACACAGGTAATGATAGGTTCCATTGGTGCAAGAATCTCACACTCAGGAATTGTGAAGGAAACTCCTTAACGTTTTATTGATAATTTGGAAATTGCTTGATTACAACTGAACTATCCTAGGACTTAAATATGGAAAATAACAAATAGAGTAGTTGTAGTCTAGCACTAACCCACTACTAAGAGACTTTAGGCCTAATCTAATAAATCTCTAGAATTCACGAAATGGACTCTCTTAATCTAAAAATAATAAAGTGTAGAACTTAACCATTAAAATAAAATAAAAAGCAATTAAACCCTATTTTCTAGCAAACTGGTGAATGATGAGTCATGGTAGGTACATATCCTAAATACTCTATGACAAATTGATATTTATAATCATTTAAATTTGGTCTATGAATGAAACTCAATTATTTGCTAAGCTCTTACAACTGTTTTGCTAGCAAATTATTTATGTTGTTATCATTATTTAGGTTTACTAACATGTTCTATTTATGTTTGCAGATTTGGATATATGAAGTTGCTCAAACAATTAGGGTGAGTTTTGTTGTAAGGATGAGTGAGTCTTCTACTTTATGTGGTTTAAGGTGGCATGCACAAGAAACCCCTGAACACGGAATTGTGGAGAAGATGGTTAATGATGATAACATCTAAGACATTCAACTGAAGACAATTTTGTCTCCTGAAGAAAATGAGGTAGACGTGTTATTCAAAGACTACTTCTCTGATGAAGACAGTGATGAGTATTTTGATGGTATAGTAAAAAATTGGAGAAACATAAGAAAAAAGGGAATGGTGTAAGAAAACAAAGGAAGCCTGATGATGGTATTGGCCAGAAGAAAGATTCCCTTGATCCTAGTCAAGTAATTAATGTGTGCCATCACTAAGCTAGTTGAATCAATGGAAAGGATTGAAGATTTGCTAATTTAGAAAATATCAAAGATAGAAGATAGATTCGAAAAGTATGTTTTGTCTAAGAGAGAAGGTACAACAGTAGCTGAGAATGATGTTGATGTGTTATCATCTGATGACAACATGGATGAGGTCTGTTTTAGTTGAATTTTGTTGTTCATTTTTAATATAATAAGATTTATTTGTTGCTTGTCTAATTATTTTTTGTTTCAGGGGAAAAGCAATCCATGAAAAGATAACAATGATGGTGATGTGTCATTGAGGAATGAAGAAATTGTCAAGAATGATGAGGTATGAAAAAGCTTGCCTCGAATTTGTACATTTCATATTTATTTACACAAGGATGATCAATATAGACTTGGGTCAAAAGATGTTACTAGTCAAAGCTCAGTAGGCCTGATATAGCATATCAACCTGTTTTAGAATCTAAGTCTCCACTGCAAATGATATGCCTCTTCTTCTATTTTTCTCTAAGTGACAAGAATTGCACAGTGAAAGATGGGAGTGATTGTTTCTTAATTTTCAATGAAAGCCAAAAAACATGACATAACAAATGCCACAGTTGCATGAAAACGGCGTCTAAATACCAACAAATGAATTTTTGACACATGCTAATTGATAAAAAAAGACAAAATAGCACTAATCTCATATCTTTAATAGGCAAATAAAGATTTCGGTATTGCTAAAAGGTGTACCATAGGCAGAGAAGATCTTGGAATTAGGAAAGATTTCGGTTGCGTCTTTGAAAAGCTCACTTGAGAGACTTCCACCACCATTCAATATCTTCTTCATAGTTTTTCTCCCTGCCCAATCTTTCTTCAACCTAAATAACGAAAACAGCAATCCGTTGGAAGTATTGCACTGAGTTGTAATAAGTGTCAAAACTGGCTTGTACATAAAACATTGTCTAAGGGTGTGTTTGGCATGGCAAATTGATAAGCTAGCTAACTCCAATCCAATAGAACAAAGTTCTTAGATCATGTATTATTTTGTTGCGCTATAAAGTCTTCTGATAACTGCCCCCTTATTTTGAGAATATGACTATAGAATTTAGTAAGAGAAGAGAAAAGCATACATCATCCTCATTATAGCCGACAACTGCAATCTTTGCAAGTTGAATTTTATTGTTCTTTTTTTAATATAATAAGATTTATTTGTTGTTGGTCTAATTATTTTCTGTTTTAGTGGAAAAGCAATCCACCAAAAGATAACAATGATGATGATGTGTCATTGAGGAATGAAGATGTTATCAAGACTGATGAGGTATGAAAAAAGCTTGCCTCGAATTTGTACATTTCATATTTATTTACATACCATGGATGATTGCTTATGTCACATCTTATTTTCATATTCAAAATGAAACTAGGGAGAAGGTTGATGGATTATCAATGGCACAAGAATTCAGTCCAAATGTAGATTTTCACTGTGAAACTAACAAAGAGGTTTGTTTTAGTTGAATTTTACCTAGAATCAAGTGTCTTCTTCACCTCTTTGGTTACCTCTTCGTCCCATATAGCGGCCTTTTCCCTCCGTTCACAAAACTACTTGCATATGATATCTAATATCTTATCAAACATGGCAATAATTGGCCATCCACGTTCCTCTTTGAAGCGTGAATTCAAGCTTTCGACATTGTTGGTTGTCATTATGTTGAATCTATTTGCACGGAAATGTGCCCTAGACCAATTCTCAAATCCTACCTCTTGAACATATTTTCCAATACGTTCTAACTCCTTGCAAAGTTGTGAAAAATGATGATTGAACTCTTGAATGGTATAAGCCTTTGCAACCTTATTCCATAGTTCAAACAACTCTCCTCTTCCGTACTTGGTTTTGAAGTTTTGGTATATGTGATAGATGCAATACCCATGACCAACAAAAACATAATTGTTCCTCAATGCTCTCAAAATACTTGCGCAACGGTCAGAGACAAACACTGCATCATGGTTGTCTGGTACAACTTTCAATTCCTTGAAGAACAAGGACCAAGAGGCATCATTTTCACTGTCAATCACGCCAAATGCAAGAGGATAAATATGTTTGTCTACATCTTGCACTGTTGCTACAATAAGAACACCCCTGTATGTCGCACATAAGTGAGTGTCATCCACCGATATCACCTAAAATTGAAACATGAAATTATCCTGTCATACTGCTAATTTCGTACTAACATCCTTATAAATATAAGTTCTTTACTGTATATGTTATTAAAGTCAATTTATTCAATCCAACATAAGCATTTATCCTATCAATAACATTGATATTCAATAATAATTAATCTTAGAATCTGTAATAATATAAGATACCTTCCTCGAATTAGGTAATGCCCTAATCCATGCACAATACTCCAAAATGCATACTTGAATAGTTGGTTAGCATCTCTTTCAATCACGGTGTGGGAGCCTGGATTTGATTGGTTGAGCATGAACATCCAAGAATAGAGTTTATTGTAACTTTCCTCTGCTGATCCTCTTACTAACTCTTGGGCTTTTAAACGTTCTCGATTCGCCTTATGGTAGCTTGCATTCAATCCCATTTCTTTCACCACTCTTTGTATCTCTCTTGATCGGATGCTTGGAATATCACCTTGAAACCTGTAACACAATAAATATAGCGGATACCATTAATGCTTTTAAAAATTCCATAAAAAATCGCACTATAATTGAGTACGACATAAATCCTTCCTTACCTTGGCAGGACTTTTTTAGCAATCATGTTTGATGTGGCTTGTTTGTGGTGGTTGTGTCTTGATCGCAGTCCACATGTATGCTCTCCCACAAACTTCCGTACAACGAACGAACTGGTTTTATGATAGATTGTACCACGACACATGAATGAGCATGACTTGTCGATGCACCCAACTACATATCTAGTTTTGTCTGACTTCTTTACATCCAACTCGAAGCAATCTCTCAATGCAATAGACCTTAACGCATCTTGCAACTCCATTTTGGAATTGAAATAGTCTCCCTCCCTAATTTTTGCATGATTATGAACCTCATCATTGTTTTGTTCACCATGTAATGTAGCCTATTCTTTAGCATTTGTTTTTTCACGATAATAATTCTCTTCCACTTCTTGAATAACAGACTCATCAACATCAACAAATTGATCATCAATATCTTCCATTACTTCATCATGAGCAACTTGTTCAAATTGTTTTGCTCCATCGAAATCATCACTTGCAAAACCATTCCCGTTAAAACCAATTTCTTCATCTCCAAGGTTTACAAAATCAGTATCTTCATGATCATCATCATCATCACTGGGCATGACATCGACTTCTTTGCCTTTATTTGTTGAAGTAGACAACTCAATTTCATCATCGCTGCTTAATGATACGAAATTAATCGGGGAAGTATTCCTTTTTCGTAACTTGTCACTGTCTTTAAGGATCCTGTCACCATTCCCAAATATCCTGCCACCCATATCAGAGGAGACATTATTATCATCGTCGATGATTTCATCTAAAGTCCTGTCATCCTTAATCGGTGTTCGGTCACATTGGCTTACAAGCGGTGCACTTGATGAGACTCTCATCTCTTGCATAGAGTTTGGAGATTGAAACTCAAAGACTTTCCTATCAACGCCCTCATCCATAAACTGATTATTTTTCTTCACTTTAATGCTTGTGTATAGATCTATCGGTCATATTCCCTCTTTTGATGATTTTGAATTAAAAAATCTATAGGCTTCAAGATCATCTTCACCATTAACTTCAAAGGGTGGAAAGTTTACCTTTATGGGCGACACATAATGCAGATGTAGACTGTACTTTTCAAAATCAAAGGATAGTTTCTCCACTATTTTATCCTTAAGGGATTCGAATTTTATAGTATCGGATACAACGAGTGCTATTTCCATCTTATCCCCCTTTATAAGACTATTTTATCTCCCAAGACATTCCATTCACCATTAGTAATTAACGTAAGTAAGATGTTGCTTCGACTTGAAAATACACAAATCGTAATACTTAGAAGCAATAAAGGATTATTGAAACAATTCAATCGTATAGTACTTGCCCATGGTAGAGCTCAATGTGAATCAGCAATCTAGGATGTCCAGTTTGTTCGTATATCAAAACTCGATGAAAAGATAAGATTAAGCAGAGGTCCGGTGAAACTTTATGTAGAATAATTGGTTATTATTGTTTTCATTAAGATTGATATCTTTTAAGATTGTTATCTTTCTAATATCCGTTATATTCCTCATTTAAAAGAAACAAAATATTTCGTAACAAATCTAATTCGTTTGCAATTTCCATTTCCTTTTTATGTCCGTGATAGGATCATATAAAGGTATGACAGTAGAATAGACAAGCATGACAATATAAAATCTAGCCCGAGTAGACTTTGACGGAAATCTCAACCAACTAGTATGTTTGCCATATCTTTGACTTTTCTTTTATCCTTTAATAATTGGTTATTATTGTTTCCATGAAGATTGGTATCGTTTAAGATTGTTATCTTTCTAATATCCGTTATATTTCTCATTTAAAGGAAACAAAATATTTCGTAAAAAATCTAATTCGTTTGCAATTTCTTTTTCCTTTTTAAGTCCGTGACAGGATCATATAAAGGTATGAAAGTAGAATAGGCAAGCATGACAGTATAAAATCTAGCCCGAGTAGACTTTGACGGAACTCTAAACCAACTAGTATCTTTGCCATAGCTTTGCCTTTTCTTTTTTCCTTTTTACTCCTTATTTTCCATATACATTTTAAGATCATAACAAATAAATCGTTTAAAAATATCTTTTCACATGACTTTTATTTATTTATTTATTTAATTTTTTTTCTAATTTTAATTCTTTCAATTTAATAATTCATTTCTAAAAAACATTACAAATTTAAATTCAAATAAATAAATAATAAAATAATAAAAAATAAAATTGCATAAATGCTAAAAATGCATGATTTGCAATTTGCTAGAATATCAGGTACTTTTGCAAACTTGTTTTGTACATGGCGTACCCTTGCAAATCCGCCAAAATACAATTAACTTAGGCTGTTCATTTCGGCACACGAATAATTTTGTAAGCGCACAGAAATTAACGTGAACCTAGAATCAGGGATGGACGGAAGGGTGGGCTGAGATTTGCTCCAGCCCACCCTAAAAATAAAAAATATTAGGGAAATTTAATAAAAATTAATAAAAATTAAAGTAAATTTAGTAATAAATTAGTTAAATTAAAGTAATTTAGCTCACCCAAATTTTTTTCGTAAAATTTAGTCCACCCAAAATTTAAATCCTGCACCCGCCCTTGCCCAAAATCCGCGCGAAAGACAAAAGACGCCTTCGCTTAGGGGTAAAACGGATTTTAAGAAAATTACGGAGATCGGCGTACCATTTGAGTCACACAATCAGGGCTCGTGCGCAACGAGGACTCGCACATGTTCAACGACAACATTTGGGAAAATGTAGACGTTGGACACGCGCGTCCAGGATTCACACGAATCTTGGAATCGCGGTACTCTAACGGTAAAATAAACGGTCAAAATTTCCCCTATAAATACCAATTTTATTATCATTTTTGGCATACCTTCATTCCATATCATTACATAAAAATGTCATCCAGAGAGGAAGAGACGTCATCGAGCGATTATCATCCCGACGAGGAGGAAGATTCGTCATCAAACTATAGTTATATAAACTAGGATGAGGAAGATGTAGCGTGAGAAGACTACGAAACCAAATCTGATGCATCAAGCGAGCCAGAAAAGGTATTTTTCATAAAGATTTTTCTAAGTGAAGCTAAAAATATGAATGTAGTATCTTGAAATTATAGTATTAGGATAGTGTAATTTATAATATTATTTTTATACATTTTCAAATCATAGGTTCTCGGATTAGATTTTTCTATTACTTTCCACTACGATGGCTTGTGGAATGACCTAAGAGAAATGCTTGATTGGGCTAGGAAAAATGCATTGTCGAAGAATTTTATCCTAGTTATTAAAAACTCAAATCAAAATAGGGTCATACTCACTTGTGACGTAGTCGGTAAATATAGATGTGGAAAGAGGGTATTACCTGCACCGGAAAAAGGAGCATTTATAAGCCACTCACCAATGCTCCAACCAGGAAGTGTGGATGCCCATTTGAATTGAATGGGGTACGAATAAAGGAAAAACGGATGGGTCTTAACGGTAAAATGCAGACAACACAATCATCGTCTCCCAACTAGCTTAGTAGCTCATCCATATGCAGGCCGATTGACAGCTGAGCTGAAGGAGTTTGTGAAAATGAGGTTCTTATATCTAGCCAGTCCTAAGATAGTACTTCAAGAGTTGAGGGCAAGGTACCCATAAAATGTGACCTCAATTAGACAAATCTATAATATGAGGGAGAAGTTAATACTTGAGGATTGCAGATACCTGATGCTGACACAATGGTCTTTAAAGTTCTTGAAAGACCGAGGATACATTATCCATCCAAGACGGGTAAAGGGTTCAGATGCTATGAATGCCTTGTTTTTTGTCCACCCTACGAGTCTGCGCATGCTGAAGGTGTTTCTTTATGTCGTCATTATGGACTCCACATACAAGACCAATAGGTACGTTGTTTTAATTTGTAATCGACTTGATTAGTATTTTTTCATTATAAATGTTTAAATAACTTGTTTTGCTAGTTACAACATGCCTTTATTGGAGATGGTTGGATTCACTTGCACCGGAAATACATTCAACATCGAGTTTGCATTTATGTCAAACAAAGATGTCGCTAGTTATAGGTGGGTGTTAAGTCAATTGAAATAAGAGCGCCAATATCCACGTCTTGATACTGGTCCCGGACTTGTCGATGAAGAACGTCATCCGGAGAAAGTACTAGAGAAATGATAGCTTGCATTTAGGTATAGCTTAAGGATGCATATTTATGTTTGTTTTGCATGATTTTATCTTAGTCTAGTTTAGTTCTTAGGTTTTTAGGTTTCCTAGGAAATTCGGGTTTTGCGCTTGTTTTGTTCGGTTTTGCAGATCTTTAGGTAAACAAGCATGGACGGGATGGATCTTAGATGATTGTGGTGGTGTTTGATGAAGCTTAGAGTGATACGAGTGAAGATTAGAAGAGCTAAGGCTCAAGAGCTTGAGGGCTAAAAACGCTTAAACCCGGGCTATGCATTGGAGTCTTGTTTTGACATCTCTACCTTGTAATGCTTGTTTTGGGAGCTATAGTGGTCGGATCAAGCTGAATTTGGTATCAATGGAAAGATAACTCGAATAGCTACAATTAATATTTTTACTTCGAGTCCAAATTCCAACATGAAGGGGGTCAAAACAGCATCTGAAGTGTCACTTGAATGCTGAACGGAGAAGTGTCGCGGGCATAACATGAATCTGCGCGACCGTGCATCTCTGGAGGGAGCCCGCACACCTTTTTTTCACGCGGAAGAGTTGGGCCATGAAGTTGGGCTTTGATATGGGCTTTTATGATATATTTTCTGACGTGTTGGATGTAATTTCGGGATTTATGGGTCTTTGGGTATCTTAGGGGTATTTAAACCTTGTTTTTAGTTTTCTTTCAAGAACTTCGATCACAATTTGGAGGCTAGGGTTTCTTCTCTCAAGAGGCAACCTTTGAACCTTTTGTAAATTTTTCTTTAATCTAATTATGCATTGCTAAATTCATTGTGTTTGACTAGTTATTGAAATCATAAATTGCATATTATTGTGAGGTTTGATTGATTCTCAACAATCTGAATAGGTTTTATTCCCTGTGCTTTAATTGAATCAAAGTTATTCTAGGGTTTTGTTAGATTGACCACCTAATAGAATTTCTGGGTTAATTTATAACTAATCTAATTAAGTCATGTTTGGGATTGATTAGATAAAGTAGTAACTATAATTGTTTAGATCCGTTCGGGCTATTCAGTTGTAGAGGGGAATAAACCACAAATAACTCGATTAGCTGTTTGCGTCAAGTATTTGTTTCTATCGATACTTTGAACTTAAAGCTGTCGTTTAATTGAATCTAGACGTTGTTCTAGGTTGTTAGATGATTAGGGTTGTTCAGACTGTTAGCTCTTTCAACTAAATATAAAGTTTTGGATAATAATCCACGATAGATTATTCAAGTGAATTGGGAATCAAGAGAATCAATGATCAATAAGCATATCTATGATGGATGTAACTAGTTGAACACACTTGTCTCTCATATATTCACAATCAACCTTGCATTCATATTTACTTTTTAGTTTGCATCTTAGATTAGATAAACATTCACTAAAACCCCCCACATCTTGGTTACTTGGCACGTAAGTAATAACATCAATACACGAGTCTCTGTGGGATCGACCCTTACTTATCATTCTACTAAGTTTGGTTAAGTTAGGCTCTTTGATAGGTATAACGACCACCGAAAATACCTCATCTAGAAACAAAGTGGAAATGGTCTCTGGGGGTGCAGGCCGGACCTTAGTCAACATATCCATAAGAATAGATGCAACCACGATCGACGGGGCCCGTGTCCTCCATGCACCAACAGTTTGTGGCTCGAGCTCCAATATCTCTACCATGCGATCTTAGGTCTCCTCAGTTGTCATCGGGGATATAAGAGGATCTCCATTGATAGGCACCCCGAATATCTTGTGCATATCATGGAGGGTAATGGTGATCTAGCCCTATGGGAAGTAGAAGGTGTTGGTCTCGGGATACCAATGCTTCACAAAAGCAGATATGAGAATATGGTCCTTCGCCCCATAACTCAAGGTGACCAGCCCGGTGAGACTGCTCCGCTGGGCGAGGCCCCACGAAGAATTGGGCCCTCCCTGCATATATGGTCGGAACTGGTCTAGAGGTCTCAGGTTACGTGACCACACTCTAACTACCTTAATCCTCTAAAAGGGGAAACAAACGTTAGTTAGAAAATCTCAACATTGATTTGAAAAAAAAACAATTAAATATTCTTAGTTTAGAAAAGTTTACGTACGGTACGACGCTCCATATCCGGCGGGCCACGGTGTAGAAGAAGTCGTTAGGAGGGTGCCGTCTATGGGACCTCCCGGCTCGCCCTCAACTGGAGGAGGGACCTCAAAAGAGACTCTAGCTGGAGGGGCAGGTCCTGTTGGTGACGGATCTAGGTTAAATCTCTCTTCAAAGCTGATTTTTATTGAATGAAAATTGTAGAATATAAATAGAGTACAAACTAGGATATCCTTAGAGCACAAGGAAAGAGCATGGCCAACCCTAATAGGGGTGTTTATGACCTGATTTTGCTCTTGAAGATATATTAAATATAATATCTAAAACATCTATCCTAATTAAGTCTCCTTATCAATAAAACTAAATAGATAACTAATTTGACTTAAAGGATAAGAAAACTAAAAAGCTAATCCTAACAACTCAAAAGATAACCATAATAATATGAGAAATATATATTTCAGCCAGCTAACATCAACCTATGGCCGAAATTATGCGTAAATAAAATATCTAGCTAAAGATAGAATTAAAACTAAAGATAAGATTCTTGTAAGACTTGAACAACTCTAAGTAAATCGCATTTTTTGCCTCTTTGCTGTTGGATTCTAAATTCGTTGTAAATTGTTAACTTGTAGATATTTGAATTATCTTTCCAACACATATTGACCGGACTTGAGATCAATTTTCTATCGCAAGTTATGACCATTTTACTGAACACTGCTTTCCATTTGACGGACTTCTTAACTTTCCAAACTTTTATGACTTGATTATCTTTCTTGGTGGCCTTGGACACCATGGATGGATATTTTGAAGAGATAATATCAATTCCATGAAACTTTTCTTAAACGTAAATGCTCAGGACCTTAGTAAAGGTCTACGTCTTTGGCCTCTATTCATCTTCAACGAATCAATGACTTTGATCCTCTCTTGATCTGTATCATTCAGGATTACTCCTTGATAAGCTCGTATGTGACCACACAAGATCCCAATCTTACCTAGTAATCTTAAATCCAACCTAATTCACTCCCCAAAAATGATTTTCTTGCGTGACAAGCAATTGAAATTTCGAACTCTTAAATCTGATTTTTGTCATGAAACAAGGTGAATACGATTAGATAAAACTTCACAAACTCAATGCTCAATTGAAATGTTCTAATGCTATTTCAATTGGTCAACTAGTTGAGATATTTGGCAATCTAACTAGAACAACTCAATTTGTTAATTCTAAAAACTCAAATTCTGAAAAATTAAAATGAATGAATGAAGATTATGATCGATCAATGGTTGTAGCACTCGAACTCAATTTGTGTGTAATCGCCCAAAGACTAGATAAATCCAATTTATGGTTTATCTAATCTCAATATGATCTTTATTAACTGAATTGCAAAGGTATTTAAAGAGATTACAAGCTAATGTTCCTTGGAAAACAAGACAACATGGCTGGCCCTAGAGAGGGTAAAATTGTTACTTACTCGCTCCCCAAGATAACATATTATAATAGCTAAAACAACTATCCTAAGTCTCCTTATTAATTAAATCAATCATAACTATAACCTAAAGCGGAGGTTAAAAGAATTATTAATCGACACATGTCACTTTTAGATTGGACACCACCACCTTTTTTTTAAATAATATTTTATTTTTGGATATGATAAATTCTTATCCATGTTTTTAGAATATAGGATAGAAAATTTCATTATTAAACAATCTTTTATTTTTAGATATGATAGATAGGAATATCATTAGAATATTTTTTTATGCTATCATACAAATTTTAGAATATTTATTTTATTTTTAGATAGAATCGTTTTTTAACCAAGATATTACTAGCAATCTCCTTGCCAATTTGGTTATTATTATAATCCAATCATTTGTTACCTTATATGAAAAGATCTTGATTAGTTATATGATAATCGTCTTATCTTTTTACGCGGATTATAACAAAATTTTATATTTAAGCATTTACATGATTATTTTTCTCCGATAATAAATATATTTGAAAATATTTAATTATTAATATTTTATTTAAGAAAAATCCGTACAAGGTACGGGAATACATACTAGTTAGATAACTAAATTGACTTAAAGGATAAGAAAACTTAAAAACTAATCCTAAAACTCAAAAGATATAATAATAATAAGGAAAGATGTAATAATAATAAGGAAATTATGCATAAAGTTAATATCTTGCTAGAGATAGAATTAAACCTAAAGATAAGATTCCCGTAAGACTTGAACAACTTTTAGTAAATCGCATTTTTCCCCTCTTTTCTGTTGGATTCTGGATTCGATGTAAACTACGAAGTTGTAGATCTATTAACTATCTTTACACCACATACTGAAGGAATTAAAGATCGATTTTCTAGCCCAAGTTATTACCATTTTGTTGAGCATTGTTTTCCTTTTGATGGGCTTCTTAACTTTCCGAACTTTTATGACTTGAACCTTTTTCCATGGTGGTCTTGGACGCCATTGATGAACATATTCAAAAGATAATATGGAATCCATGAAAAGATTCTTAAACTTAAATGCTCGGGACCTTAGTAAATGTCTTGGTCTTTGGCCTCTATTCATGTTCAAAGAATCATTGGTCTGAATCCTCCCTTGATCTGTATCATTCTCCCCCACATGGCCTTGAATCGTCCTGGATTCGTTGTTGTATGTAGATGCAATGGGATATTCATCAATTAACAATTTGAAATCACAAAAGGGTTGAACCATTGAAATATCTAAGCTAGGTTTTGTAAGGCTCGAGGCCCTAGAAGCGCTATCCAATGCCAACCTGAGGACTTCCTCGGAGGTCACCCATCCTGGTACTACTCTTGCCCATGCACGCTTAACTTTTGAGTTCTTTGTCCTCACTCGAACACAGAAAAGGAAGAGCTCTTGTTGACATGGGGAGCACCTCAATCCCTTATAAAATATCGAGGTGTTACAGGTTTTGCAACAACTTGCGTGATTGAATTTGATGAGATGATGGGCAATGGCTCTTCATCAAGAGTAGGATTCCCTTGGTAGACTTCTTCTAAGATTATCAGTTCACCACACCAATCAGAAGCAATAACTACGTCAGGAAGTGTTTCATCTACACATTCTTTGTTATGACCTTCTTTTGAAAATGACTCTATTGTGAGGGTTTCTTGATAAACCAAACAAGCAAATAAATTTATAGATCAAGACCCCGCTGAGTATATCAAAGATAGGTTCGTCCACGGGAGAGAGTCAGTTCCAAATCTAGTTATCTTAGGGCAAAGACAAGCGAGAAAGATTTGATTTTTATCAAGAAGAGAAAGGCTTCTATGGTTTTGGAATCACCACAACAACAATCATGCATGCAAACACCAATGACTCACAAAGATCATGCTTTTATCACATAAAGATGTTAACTTTTGTCAACCATGCAAGCAAACCAATTAAGTTTCGTTGAATCGATCAACTTTTCTATTTAGCTCAAACTTTAATTAGGATTAACAAACTTTAATTTCAAAACCCTAATGATGTGAGTTCATCTACCACAGCTTCTATAAAGGCCCTACCGAGTGACGACCTCAGTGTCGAGGCTCCTGCCGAGGGTGCGACGCTCAGTATCGTGCCTAATGTGGTGTTGTTGCACACGCTAGTTTCCGACCTTGGCACGCCTTTGCTTTTGAGGGATGGTGCCACTTCTTCAAGCACTTTTGATGGCACTTTGCCCCATTACTTGAGTGAAGATTCCGTCCCTAATGACAAGTCCAATTTGCACGACAAAGGGGAGTCTTCGCTTGGACAAGTAACTAAGGCCGGTGTCCGAGGCACTAAGAAGCCAAGTCAAGGTACCACGCCCTATCTTGGGCGCATCACTCGAGCACATTCTAGGGAAATGCTTGACAAGATCAAGGAGGAGATCATGGCTCATAAGTTGGACTTTGGTTAGCAAAGGTGAAGGTTGGAGTCTCGTTTTAACTAGTGGCCCGACAAGTGACTATTTTACGGTTAAGGACAATCAATTTGTTCTTGGTTTAATGGGGTGTTTTTTTTGTAATTTCTCTAAGGTTGGTGGCTGATTAGGTGAGGCGTGAAACCTAGGTTAAAATTTCGTTCCATGCCTGCATTTTCCCTTTAGACTTGAACGATGAAATTGCTCTCTCTTTACTTGTTTTCAATCTAGTTTTTTCTTGCATTTTCTTTCAAGAATCTTGTTGCTTGATTGTTGGTGCATAATATCCGACGATCTCTCAACCTTAGTTTGTTTTTATTGGTGATTCATATCCAAGGGAAACATCCATATCCATCGTTTTCATCAATCCACCTCCATTCGAACCATCTCCATCACCACTCGTACAAGAGAGGATCTTTTTATGCAGCCTTGTCAGTGCAAGAGCCGTAACTCTCGAACCACTTATCATCTGGATCTGAAATTTTGAGGGGTTAAACTAGACTCCAAGATCTAACTCTGGGCTTTTGAATCACCCACTTCCGAGTCCAGACGAGGGAGATCTACCCTTTTTATCCCAGACAAAATTAAGCCACCGAGCTCCACCTCCTTCGAACCAAGTGAAGATTTCCGTCCACTCTTCGGCGATCTCTTTGCACCATCATCTGCACCATCGATCCTACCATCAAGTGGTATTAGAGCCACGCGAAGGTATCGCCATATAAACCTTGTTTCCAATTTGAAAGTCCACTCGTTGCAAGTAGCCACTTGGCCGAAACCCTCTTGTGTATATGCGTGAGATTTGTTGTTGATTGTTGTCTTGGGTTGTGTGGGATTTGTGTCCTTGTTTGTTGTTGTTCTTGGCCGAGTATGGTGAAGATCCATGGCTGTTTTTCTGGTCGAAAATCCCATGGATAAGAACACCAAAGTTTCTCAAAATTTTAGTAGTTGAAGGGTTGTTTTTCTATCTTGATTAATGCCTTCAATTAGTAGTTGATTTGAATGAGTCTTGGCTGATTCTTGTGAGCTGAAAAACGTGGATTGGTGTGTCCAAAACCAGCCTTAATCCGTTTCATTACATGCTTGTTGAATGGTTCGGTGCTAGGATACGGGAACGACACCAAGACGGAACATCTTGTGTTGTGGTTTAAGTTGTCTTTGAAATCTTTTGATAAATCAAAAACAGAAAAAAATCAGAAAAACCTTGCCGGCGGCGTAAAGCTAATAAGGGGCCAGGCACAGAAAAAAAGATTAAGACTAGAAAAACCTTGCCCGGCGACGTAAAGCTAATAAGGGGTCGGGCACCGAAAGAGTAGTCAAATCGTAGAGCCTAGCAAAGGCCTAAATAAAAAAAAATTTCTATACTTGATGCTTGTTGTTCTTGGTGGTTTAGTAGCTTCCTAGCATTGTTCTCTTAGGCAAGTGTGTGGTGAATCTCTTCTTTTGTTTGTCCTTTGTTGTCCTTTGCATACTTGCAACTTGTCGGATTTTCATCTCGGGCAAGTCTTGGTGATTATTTCAAGTGCACTCTATACCTTGATTTTTGTCGTGGTTGTTAAGATGACAAGTGTAGGAGACGAAAAGGACAAGCAACAGGTTGAAGAGACGTCCTCTAGCTCGGTGGCAGCCATGTTGCACTCCATGCAACAATCCTTGCAAGCTATGGAGGCTCGTTTTGCCAATTTGGAGAGCCAAGTGCAAGGAAGGGATGACGGTTCACGAGTGCCTCAATCGGGAGCTCCACCAAGTGTCTTACAAAGTGCTAATCGGGTGGAGATGATGCAAGAAGAGGCCTCGACATCCTACGTGCCAAATACGGAGGCCCACACCCCACTTGGCTTGAGTACATCTTTGGGGGCCATTCCTCCTTATGTTCCTCCCGTGAGCTTCCACAATCCACATTATGTGGCCAATTCCGGGGCAAGGCCTTCTTTTGCTACTTTTTTGAATAATATTCCTTTGGTTTCCACTAACGTTTTAGGTTATGGAGTACCAAATTATCAAGAAGCCAATTTAACCGTGGCTACCAACTTGCCCGGACCAGCCTTGCACCTTCCAAGGCGTGGCCAACCTCCTCGAGGACCGGCCTATGGAGCCGCCGGGCAGCCTTGGCAAGGCGCGTTTGTGCATCACGAGGAGAGGCCTCGGGATCGCCATCAAGGCATTAAGCTCAATGCGCCAACCATTGCGGGGACGTTCGACGCCGATGCATGCCTTGATTAGCTTGCCCAAGTGGACTCCATCTTCGACTTTTATGGATATGATGATGCTCGGCGAGTGGCCATGGTGGCCATACACTTCACCGACTTCGCTTACCATTGGTGGCTCGAGGACAAGGCCTTGAGGAGAACACGACGGATGCCTCAAATCAACAATTGGCAAGAGCTTAGAGAGGCCATTGAGGAGCGGTTCGTGCCTTAAGATTATACGGAAAGAGTCCATGCAAAGTTGGAGCAAGTGCGTCAAGGAAACCAGTCCCCAAATGAGTTCTACAACGAGCTGCATATGCTTATCTTCCGTTCCGGATTGCAATTTCCCGACGGGTATGTGGTTTCTAAGTTTGTCAATGGTTTAAATTCAGAACTAAAGAATATTGTAAGTATACAGCATTTTAGTAGGGGAACCGATGTTGAGCAAGTGCTTCACTACACCAACCACATCTACAAGCACCTTGCTCAACGGCGCCAAAGTTGTACCACTTCTCGGACGTGGAAACCTTCCTCCATGACTCCTAGGGTACCTTCAATTCAGTACAAGAAGACATGAGAAGAGGTTGTTCACACTTTCAAGGGACGTGGTGACCATGAGGTATTCAACGTTTCTAACCTTGTTCCTTCTTTTTCTAATGATTATGTTGAGGATGTTCAGGATCAAGGTTCGAGGACGAACCCTTTTGAAGGGGAGAAGACTTGCTTCCAACAAAGAGTGATGAGTGACACAGAACAACCAAAAAGAGAGACTCCTTTCCATGAATTGGAACAACTCATCACCATCAAGTGTCCAATACAACTGATGCACATATTGTAAGAAGAGGAGGAAGTTGTGGAATCGTCTCCTAAAATCAAGCGTCGTCCTACCATCACTCCTAGCTCCATGAACTCGTTGTCTACCCATGGCTAGATGCCTTGCCTATGATTCCTTCATGTTTGCCCTTCATGCTCCATGAGGAGGATGAAGCTGTTTTATTCACTCCAAGCGGTGATTACATTCCTTTGCTTGTGGAGGCCAAGAAGGATGCGTTTGTCCTGAAAAATGTCACACCATGGGAGATAGAAGCACTACCTCCATTGTTGAGCTCACACGGTGATACAAGTGCACCTCTCAGGGAAGTTTCTTGCACTCCTTTCTTTCATATTGATGATTATGTGTTGGATGTGTTGCATGCATTTGATCAAAGAATTCCATTTGTCTTTTATGCATTTGTGACATCTAGGACTAAGTACACTTGTTTCCATTTTCGTTCTCTTTTTCAATACATGTCATTTGGCGTGTGTATAGGTCATAATGTTCCATTGCTGCCTACTTATTTTCCATCTTTTCATTGTTTTATCATGAGATGTACCCGTAAAAATATGAAGAAAAGTGGCATTGCTTGTGCATACATTTTGTCATATCATGTTGTGCTTGGAAAGGAGGTTTGTGTGTTGATTTGTTTTGTAGGACACCTAGGCTCGTGGACGAACCCTTTTAAAGGGGAGGAGGATGATGTGAGTTCGTCTACAACACCTTCTATCAAGGCCCTACCGAGTGACGTCCTCAGTGTCGAGGCTCCTACCGAGGGTGCGACGCTCAGTACCGTGCCTAATGGGGTGTTGTTACACATGCCAGTTTCCAACCTTGGCGCGCCTTTGCTTTTGAGGGATGGTGCCACTTATTCGGGCACTTTTGATGGAACTATGCCCCATTACTTGATTGAAGATTCCGTCCCTAATGACAAGTCCAATTTGCACGACAAAGGGGAGTCTTCGCTTGGACAAGTAACCAAGGCCGGTGTCCGAGGCGCTAAGAAGCCAAGTCAAGGTACCACGCCCTATCTTGGGCGCATCACTCGAGCACATGCTAGGGCAATGCTTGACAAGATCAAGGAGGAGATCATGGCTCATAATTTGGACTTTGGTTAGCAAAGGTGAAGGTTGGAGTCTCGTTTTAACTAGTGGCCCGACAAGTGACTATTTTACGGTTAAGGACAATCAGTTTGTTCTTGGTCTTATGGGGTGTTTTTTGTAATTTCTCTAAGGTTGGTGGCTGATTAGGAAAGGCGTGAAGCCTAGGTTAAAATTTCGTTCCATGCCTCCATTTTCCCTTTAGATTTGAACGATGAAATTGCTCTCTCTTTACTTGTTTTCAATCTAGTTTTTCTTGCATTTTCTTTCAAGAATCTTGTTGCTTGATTGTTGGTGCGTAATATCCGACAATCTCTCAACCTTAGTTTGTTGTTCTTGGTGAGTCATATCCAAGGGCAAAATCCATATCCAACGTTTTCATTAATCCACCTCCATTCGAACCATCTCCATCACCACTCGTACAAGAGAGGATCTTTTTCTACAGCCTTGTCAGTGAAAGAGTCGTAACTCTCGAACCACTTATCATCTGGATCTGAAATTTTGAGTGGTTAAACTAGACTCAAATATCTAACTTTACGAGTGCGGACGAGGGAGATCTACCCTTTTTATCCCAGACGAAATTAAGCCACCGAGCTCCACCACCTTCGAACCAAGTGAAGATTTCCGTCCACTCTTCGGCGATCTCTTTGCACCATCATCTACACCATCGATCCTTTCATCACCTAAACAACTATTCCAATTCACAGTTATCTCTTTTGATTAAACTGAAAACGAGAAATTCCTTATCTTTCAACAAAGACTAAACATAAAAGATATATTATGGATAAAGAACATTCAAATCATGATCATAAGCAAGCACACACAACCATTATTAGGCTAACCCCAACCTTAGAAAAGAGAGAACTACTCACACATATTCATGGAAAACAACAAAATTAAATTCAAAAGAAACATACACATTCGTCCAAACAATCCTTCTTCCTTTCCTTCTCAAACGTGCGTGTAAAATTGCATCTGTAAAAACTTGTCTACAACTAAAAACTAAAACTAGGGTTTTATACTAAAAACTAACACACACTCCTAAGGAAATAAAATCTATCAAGATCTATCTCCAAGGAAACTATCTAAAAATACAAAGACACGGGATATTAATTAAAACAAAGCCGACTCAATTAATACCGACATGGGTGACCCTCGGTAACAACCCTCATCAGGGACAGTAGGGTTTCCTGGCATTTTCTCTTGCTTTCACTTTTCAGTCAAGGCATCGTTAACGACCCCCTCAGGCTCAGTAGACCCCTCGGTAACGATGAATCTCATTCGTTATGTGGGTCGGTAACACTTGTTTTCCTCTTGATTCTTCCTCTGATCGACTCCTTTAATTCGGTAACATGCTTCCACTATTCACATAGAGCTCGTACATGCCTCATCCTTCATTCCTTTCACCTCGTTCCACCTCCAATCTCTTCATGCTTCTCCTTAGCTTTCCTCCACTCTTAGTAATGCTCCAAAACAGCTTCAAAACCTACAAACACCACCAAAGCTTATTTAGACTCCATATCTTCAACAAATACAAAAACCTACACAAACGACTCAAACCCACACACAAAACTAAAGAAAACGACTCAAACACTCTCAACTAAACCTTAAAAAACACGACTAAAAAGCGGACATTTAAACACCCCATACATAGACTTGTTGGTCCTCAACCAATAACCAGACATCAACCAACACCTACAACCCATCCTTCAAGTCTTTGCCCTTGTCAAAAAACAACATCATAGCACAAGTAGAATAAATAAGCAAGTGAATTTAACTTCATCACACATATATGAGCAATCCCAAGAAAAAGGAACCATAATCCAACCTCACAAGGATATATCTGTTTCTCTTAACTCTCAATGTGTTTAGGCTTTGAATAACAACTCTCAACTCAATCCTTAATGCAAAAAATACATAGTCATTGTTACTTATATCACCAATCTCTCCATCGGAGATGTCAAAACATATGAAATCATCAAGAGAACTTAGGCTCAATGGAAGACTTCATAGAAGACTCCATTTGGCCGGGTTGTAATGGGGCTTGGTATAAACATAAGGCATGGAATTTTTTAGGCCAAGTGGTGCTAAAATCCGGGAATCAAGACTCTTAAACTCACAACACAACTCAAACATAACTCTCTTAAAAACATCCAAACTCACTCATCATGAAGAATAAGATTCAATTCTTTCAACCCCCAAAATATCCCAACAAGTCTCATATAATAAAAAAAACAAGGCAAACTTGGCTCATGCACACACTTTTATTCACAATTTCCTCTTTTTTTCTTTTTCATTGCTTTTTCTCGTTTTTTTTTTTCTTATTTCTCAACAATAAGTGCATTTATAAAAGAGCTTACAACAAAAAATCCCACACTTGCAAGATCACAAATACCCAACCCATATAAAATAACCTACACTTGAACCAAACATTGTCTCACTCTACAACTATTAACATCACCAACACTAAATCCTAATTCCAAGATAGAGGTCAGGCTCATATCGGCTAAGGAATGATTTTTGTGGAGCTTACAATAAAAAGGCTTCAGGCTCAAATTGGCTTCAAACAAAGGGTGATGAATAGGGTAGATAAAGAGAGGATAAAAGAGGGCTAAAAGAATATAAGTTCTCTATCATTTGATTTCACATGCAATGAACTAATATCTCATATTCGGTTTCAAGAAATAGATAACCATATCAATGTCAAGAGATAATATGCATAAGGAGAGTAAATCACATAAGAAAAGTAGAGAGATTTTTGATGTTCTCCCTATAAGGCCAAAAATAACTCACTAGGTAGCAACTTTTGTTGGATTTCAGTCAGTTCTACCTAAGATCATAGGTGCTCAATTTCATCATAAGCTAAATTCCACATCAATATAACTTCAAACAGACTTAGGCTAAACTTTCAAAAATGCCATAGGAATTTCATGATCAAGTTAGTCAAAGCATCATAATAGGACATATAAGTGAAGCACAATCCATCCAAAAACAACACAAAAAAGACAAAAACACAAACAAAGAGTTTCCTTTTTCTCCCCACCCCATACTTGAACAACACAACGTCCTCACTGAAAAACACATAAAAATAAAAAGGGAGAAGAAAAAAGAACTCACAAAACAAACTGAAGTTGTCGGAGTCATCGATCACTGGGGAAACCGAAGGTGCACAAGGTCGTTAACAGCCCTAGGGGTGTCGTTACAGACCCCTTTCCTGTATGACGATTTATTCTTTGCATTGGCTTTCGATACCAATTCTTTCCATTTGTTTTCCTCTCTTTTAGTTCGTCTTCCTCTCTTTTAGTTCGTCTTCCTCAACCTTAAGTACCTGAGTCACTCATAAAAAGATCTATCCCGACTACACTAACTAACCTAAAAAGAAAGTAAAAAAAAGCTAACAAAAAGATCTAACTAACTAAGGCGGGTTACCTCCCGTAAGCGCTACTTTTAGTGTTGATAGCTTGACATGACTTACCTTAGCTTAATCTGGGAGCGACTTAAGTTCCGGAGTAGGCTCAGATGGAATGATAATGGGATCCTCCTGCTCCGTCTTAAGAATTTCCCCAAGGCAATCAACATTCTCAATAGCAAGAAACTCATTACTTGCTGCCAGCAGGGTCGTTAACAAACCAAGGGGGTCGTTAGACGCCTCGTTAATGGGTCCACAATTGAGTCTAGTATCGATCCTCAGAGGGGGTGTCGTTAACGACCCAGTTGGGTCATTAGAGACCTCGTTAACAGCTCTTTCATCGAACCTGCTCTCTTCCATCCTTAGTGAAGGGGTCATTACCGACCCTGAGGGGTCGGTAGGTCCCTCGTTAAGGCTCTCTGCAACCTCGTTCCACATGAGTTCTCATCCGGGCGGGAGTCATTGATCGGCACAACATTGCCGGATTCCGTGCGATTATGGAGCATCTTGATATCCGCATCATTGGTCTCATTCATGGTGGGATTCAAACGGAACTTGACTACCTCATCCCCAATCTCAAAGGTTAGGAGTCCCTTCCTAACATCGATTTTTTCACCATGACAATGAAGACATTGGGGACAAAGAACTTACCCACTTGAATAGGAAAATCATCAACAACTCCAGTTGCCTTCACACAAGATTCATCCGCAATATAAAGATTCATGTTCACTTGTACCAACGAGCCCATATTGGTTTTGGACCAAATGGAGATAGGTAAAAGACTCGCGCTGGCACCTAGATCACAAAGAGCTTTGAAACGATAAGCACCAATACCAATAATGATAGCGAAATTATCTGGATCGCCAAGCTTCTCAAGGAGCTCCAAAGAACGGACCTCATCGGTCAACTCCGACATTGACCGCTTCCTAGATAAGATCTCCTTCAAAAATTTAGTATAAACAGGGATTTCGCTTAGGGCCTCAGCGCAAGGAATAGTAATTTTTAAGCCCTGAATCACTTTCACAAAGCGCCTAAACTTTCCTTCGGGGGAGTCTTTGCTTTTCTTAGAAGGGAAAGGAAGAGTCTTTGTCAGACTCGGAGCCAAAACGGGCCAAAATCGTGACTCAACCAACTCGACAAGAGGTTTTGTCGAATCTGGAATAGGGTCGGTAACGACCTTGGAAGGGTCGTTACAGACCTCGATAGCGGGGGTAGGAGCGGGTGTAGAAGACTTACTTGGGAGGGGAGTCTTCATAACGACCATGGAAGGGTCAGTAACGATATCGGTAGGACCTTGTTCGTCCCCTTCTTGCTTCATTTCTTTGGGCACTGGTCGATCGGGCACCATCTTTCCACTTCTCAAGTGAATGGCTGCTGTTTGGCCCCTAGGGTTTTCATCGGGGCGGCTCGGTAATTGCCCTTGCGGTCTTGAAAATTGTGCAACGAAGTTGCCAAGTTGGGAATTGACATGCTTATTTAATGATTCAAGTTCGCCCAACTGTGTTTGAACACCTTTCGTCTAGGTATTAAGATCAGCTCGGACTCCATTAATCCCCTCTTAGAGCTCGTGTACCCATGATGGTGGCTCTTGATAGTCAGGAGGTCGATAAGGAGGAACCCTTTTCTCTTGTTGAGGAGGTTAGCTTCCTTGGCATTGTGCATAATTACCCCAGGTGGGTTGAGCGTTGTTCCTCCCTCCATAAGCATGATTTTGGTTCCTATAGGGACCTCTCATGAAATTTGCTTCTTCATATGCCTCAACAGCATGAACCTATTGCAAGTTAGTGCAGGCAGAAGTAGTATGGGCTTGAGACCCGCATTCTTGAAAAGGATGAGAAGATTTGAAGGAACTTACCTACTTTTTTAGCCGATTGATCTCATCCTGGGTGAACTGGAATTTGACATCAAGATCCACCTCAGGTTGTGGTTCATAAAGCTTCCTTCCTTGTGGCTTAGCTTGCTGGGTACCGTACATGGCGTCATAGTTAGTAAACTTGTCTAACAATGCCCATGCCTTATCAGGGTCCATCTCAATAAACCCACAATCAGTATGTAAGTTTATGCTATCCTTTGTTGCAGCATTGATACCCTGGAAGAAGATCTCTTGGATCACATAAGGTGGTTGCCCATGAGTGGGACACTGTCGCAGAAGCTCCTTGAATCTCTCCCACGTCTTTACAAAAGTCTCACCAGGCAACTGGTGATAAGAAGTAATGCACTTCCTGAGCTCCGTTGTCTTTGCCGATGGAAAGAACTTAGTCATGAACAAGTCATGCAGAGTTCTCCACGTAGTGACAAATTTCGGAGGCAAGCTCTCAAGCCAACTCAACGCTTTTCCTACAAGGGACCAATTAAAAGCCTTCAAGAGCACATATTCTAGTGACAAATCATCATCAGCAATAGTATCACATAAGTCAGTAAAGTTTTTAACATGCTCCATAGGACATTCAGTGGGTTTCCCTTCAAATTGAGATCGTTTTATTAAGGATATAAACTGAGATTTGATCTCAAAGGCTCGATCAATCTCAGGGAGCACTATCACCAACTCTGGAACCCTCACTTCCGAGTGCATATATTGCTTTGCATTCCTTGGGATAGCATTCAGTTGCTCCTGAAGACGAGTAGCAACCTCTCTTTCTCTCCGCGCAACAGTGGCTTCAGCAGCCCTAGCCGGTAAGGATTCAGCATTGTTTCGTTGCATCTGCAAACGGAGATCTGCCAATTGTTGCACAAGTTCATTATTTGTAGCCATTGCTCGATTCTCACGTAATCTATGATGAAAAATCTCTCAAGTTCAGAATCAATTGGTGAATCAAAGACTAGCCGGCATCCTCCTGCTGGCATAAACTAAAAGCAAAACAAAAACAAAAAGCCAAATCAAACACAAAAGGGTTCTGCCGATAGTGTCGTTAACGATCCTGGGAGGGTTGTTAATGACTCGACTGTATTCTCGAAAACCCTAAAAATAACGAAATATGGCATGGTTGAAATCTCCCCGACGACGGTGCCAATTTGTTGTGAGGGTTTCTTGATCAACCAAACAAGCAAATAAATTTATAGATCAAGACCTCGTTGAGTATAACGAAGTCAGGTTCATCCACGGGAGAGAGTCAGTTCCAAATCTAGTTATCTTAGGGCAAGGAAAAGCGAGGAAGATTGGATTTTTATCAAGAAGAGAAAGGCTTCTAAGGTTTAGGAATGACCACAACAACAATCATGCATGCAAACACCAATGACTCACAAAGATCATGCTTTTATCACATAAAGATGTTAACTTTCGTCAACCATGCAAGCAAACAGATTAACTTTCGTTAAATCGATCAACTTTTCTATCTATCTCAAACTTTAATTAGGATTAACAAACTTTCGTTACAAAACCCTAACCAACTATTCCAATTCATAGTTATCTCTTTCGATTAAACTGTGAACGAGAAATTCCTTATCTTTCAACAAGGACTAAACACAAGAGATATATTATGGATAAAGAACATTCAAATCATGATCATAAGCAAGCACACACAACCATTGTTGGGCTAACCCCAACCTTAGAAAAGAGAGAACTACTCACACATATTCATGGCAAACAATAAAATTAAATTGAAAAGAAACATACACGTTAGTCAAACAATCCTTCTTCCCTTCCTTCTCAAACGTGCGTGTAAAATTGCGTCTGTAAAAACTTGTCTACAAATAAAAGCTAAAACTAGGGCTTTATACTAACAACTAACACACACTCCTAAGCAAATAAAATCTATCAAGATCTATCTCCAAGGAAACTATCTAAAAATACAAAGACACGGGATATTAATTAAAACAAAACCGACACAATTGCTACCGACATGGGTGACCCTCGGTAACAACCCTCGTCAGGGACAGTAGGGTTTCCTGGCATTTTCTCTTGCTTCCTCTTTTCAGTCAAGGCATTGTTAACGACCCCCTCAGGCTCAGTAGACCCCTCGGTAACGATGCATCACGTTCGTTATGTGGGTCGTTAACGCTTCTTTTCCTCTGATCGACTCCATTAGATCGGTAACGTGCTTCCAGTCTTCACATAGAATTTGTACATGCCTCATCCTTCATTCCTTTCACCTCGTTCTGCCTCCAATCTCTTTGTGCTTCTCCTTAGCTTTCCTCCACTCTTAGTAATGCTCCAAAATAGCTTCAAAAACCTACAAAACACCACAAAAGCTTATGTAGACTCCATATCTTAAACAAATAAGAAAACCTATACAAACAAATCAAACCCACACACAAAACTAAAGAAAATGACTCAAACACACTCAACTAAACCCTAAAAAACCTGACTAAAAAGCGGACATCAGACTCCTTGGTTAAGGAATCTATACCTTGTTTTTGAACATAACGATTCTGAAACTGGCTCAATATTTTTTCCTTCTGGGCAAGATAACAAGCGTCAATAGTTTGATGATAGTGATTAATCCATTCTTCCCAATTTATCATGATTTTAATTGTTCACGTATAATGCAAAAAAGGTAAGAACTTTCCTTGGCTTGATGTTGGAATATGAATACCACTATATATCCCTTGATCTTACTGGTCTCTGAGTACCACTGGATATGTGATTGCACGAGATTACTCCTTGATAATCTCGTATGTGACCACACGGGATCTCAATCTTGCCTAGTAATCTTGAATCAAAACTAATTCACTCTCCAAAACTGATTTTCTTCCGTGAAAAGCAGCTGAATTTCGAACTCTCAAATCTGATTTTTGTTATGAAACAAGGTGAATTCGATTAGATAGAACTTCACAAACTCAATGTTCAATTGAAAGGCTCTAACACTATTTCAATTGATCAACTATTGAGATCTTTAACAATCCAACTAGAACAATCCAATTTGTTAATTCTATAAACTCAAATACGGGAAAATTAAAACGAATGAATGTAGATTATGATCGATCAATGGTTGTAGCACTTGAACTCAATTTGTGTTTAATGGCCCAAAGACTAGTTAAATCCAAGTTATGGTTTATCTAATCTCAAGCTGATCTTTATTAACTGATTTGCAAATGTATTTAAAGAGATTACAAGCTAATGTTCCTTGGAAAACAAGACCGCATGGCCGGCCCTAAAGAGGGTAAAATCTTCCACTTAGTTGCTCCCCAAGATAACATATTATAATAGCTAAAACAAGTATCCTAAGTCTCCTTATTAATTAAAGGCTCAATTAAGTAAATAGTAAAAAAAAGAAGCTAATTAGGTGGATATTAAGGAGGGTGTGAAAATTAGGTAAATAGCAAAAAACCCCATCACCCTCCCCCACCCCACTCCCACCGAGTTGACTCGGTCGTTGACCGGGTTGACTCTCCCGTTGACCGGGTTGACTCTCCCGTTGACCGAGTTGACTCGGTCAATGGGACCGAGCGTTGACCGGCGTTGACCGAGCATTGACCGACGTTGACCATCATCACAATCATCACTATCATCACTTTTATAACCGTCATCACAATTTTTTTCACCGTCATCACAATATTTTTATGACAAAAAGTGTAATAAAATGTAAAAAGTGTCATCGAAATGTTTTGATGTCACTTTTTTATAACAAAAAGTATCATCAAAGGCATTCAAAAACATAAAAACAATCGTCATCACTATCATCATAATTTTTTCACCGTCATCACAATTTTTTGATAACAAAAAGTGTAATAAAACGTAAAAAGTGTCATCAAAATGTCTTGATGACACTTTTTGATGACAGAAAGTATCATCAAAGGCATTTAACCACATAAAAACAACCGTCATCACTGTCATCACATTTTTTCTCCACCGTCATCACAATTTTTTCCACCGTCATCACAATTTTTTGATGACAAAAAGTGTAATAAAAGGTCAAAAGTGTCATGAAAATATCTTGATGAAAACTTTTTGATGACAAAAAGTATCATCAAAGGCATTCAACCACATAAAAACAACCGTCATTACATTCTTTTCACCGTCATCAATGTCATCATTGTAACACCCAAGTTTTAAATACCAGAATGCTACTCGGTAGTAGACCTTACGTGGATCCACTTAAGCTAGTTTCACAACAGATTCACAATATGGATCTTGCAACAAAGGCACGACGAGAAAATAAGAAAACGTCCAACTTATATTTTATTAAAATTGAAACTGACAACCATGTATGCACCAACTTTCCAACATAAACAACTCAAACAAAAACTTCTAACCATTCCTTTGTACTCACAAGTTCTTAACAAATTCTCAAAGACAACAATAACCCACTACCTTGCATAATAACCCGACACCTCCTATGACACGCCACGTCGAGTTGACATACCATTATCTTGGAAGTGTTTCATTGAAGCATAGTTTCCATCTGTGTTGAATCCTAAAAAATATCAACGCCCCGAAGGGTTAGCTAGCAATTCTAACATGCACTAAATGGTAAACACGATATGCAGCAGCAAAGTCAATTTATTAAATTACATAATAAGAGTAGTAATAGAATAGTTCACATTTAGTACATTCACAGCAACAAACAAGAGCACAACAATTCTTATAATCATAAGACACAAATAATAATACTTAAAGTCATACGATGCATAATAATAATAGTACATCATTTCACTTTAGTATCACCTCAATCATTTTTCGTCACAATAATAGTTCAATCGCAACTCATCGACTCTCAATCAATATCATTTATTTAACAAGCATGGCATCCTCCAGCCTTACACGGGGTAGTGGACGACGGCCTCCACCGTTTATCCGAACCACTCACACCCTCATCATTCATCTTCTTACCCCTGGTCAAGCCTCCACTGGAGCACTCGCCAAAACATTTTATAATAACTTTGAAGGGGCCCTCCTTGACATACAAATATGTCAGGGGTGTCTCCGCCTTTCCGACTATCCCTGATCATCGCCTTATCGGTTAGGTGCCAATGTTTAGAAATCCGAATAAAATACAAAATATTATTCATCTACTTTAATTTTCCAAAATAACGAATTATTTTCAAATAAAAATATATAATATATAGGAATGAATCCCAAAATACAGCTCTACACATCATATCTACACATCCAACACACATCAAAATTGATAACTAAGTAAGTCTAGGCGACTTACCTCAACGACGAACTTATACGAGTCAATTCCTGTTAAAATAATCAGTCCCGACCTTGAACAACGTTCGACTAAGACCGACATTCAAATCGGGATGTCCCAATTCACTCTTCTCCTTTTTCTTCTTTAATCTTGGCTAGTTCAAACTAGACCAAGGATTATCCGAGGCATTCAAACCTTCCAAAATTCCATAACAACACATAAATATGCATAACTTTTCACATACATATTCAAATTGAAATCCGTAAATTGTCCCATACTCGTAGGAAAATTCCTCATCTTATTATGATATCCACTACTTTTCAAAAATTATGAAATATGCCCAGAATTTCCAGAAACGTACAAGAATGACCAAAGCCCCTCCAAATTACTTTGCCATTTTTCCTAGTCAACTTGTCCACCTTCATTCTTTACCTTCTCTTGGTCCAAACCATGTAAATCAGCCTCCTCATCCTCCTCTCTCATCTCAAATCACCATTGCCTACCCCTTCTTTCTTTTTCTTTCTTCCTTAAGCCCAATTGTTGAATAAGAAAACAGCGGTGGCAATAACTGACTCCATTGAGTTCGCCTTCTTTTTTCTTCCCATCGGGGTTATTTCACAAAGACTTGCCATGGTAAGAAGTAATAAGGCTGGAGGTGAGACTTGCGACAGTTAGTATCGCACATCCCCTCCTCCCAATTGTTGGCAACAATGCAAGTTTTTGTTGAACGAAGACGGCATAGAAAAACGACCAAAATCGCTCGTCGTTCACTGAGTTTTTAGGCATGAAATTCCTGCTCGTCGAGTCACTTTCTTCGGATTCGGACGACGACACCTGAGATATAACGATGCTAGGTTGCGAGATAGCTGAAACTAGGTGACACTTTCTCCTTACTGTCGGTAGAGGCTACCGGAATGATGACCGGACGGCGACGGACGAGGCTCGAAAACTTTACTAGTTATCCACTTCAATTTCTGGAAAAAAAAAATCAGATCGAGAATTAAAACATTCAATTAGCCTCGGATTCTGATACAAACCTTCCCAATTCTTTGAGGGTTAATGTAGAGGAGGTTTTGCTCGTTATCTCAAGCTTTGAATCGTCCAAATTGGTTGAGACACAAGGGAGAATTTCTCATTTGAAGTTTCAAGTGTTCTTAGGTCGAAAAAGGAAAGGTTTTCCGTAGAAATCGAGCAGCTCCTGCCCAGATTGTGCCCGAACCTCCCATTTAAAGACTTTACAAGTTTCTTCCAACCACCTGGAGTCAGCTCGCGTGAGAACGCCACGCATAGGTAGTGACGAGGACAAAGGCGGCGCCCGGAATGGGCAACCCGAGCCAATAGGCTGGTCAAATTTTGTGGCTTGCATGCATATCACAATTATCGGATTAGAACAAAACCAAAAAGTCTAAAGAGGTGATGATCGGGTTAAACGAAACGTGGTAAAATATAAAGCGGTTTGTATGTACCCGTTTACCTTATATTATATCCACCTTTGTATTTAGTTAGGTACACACTGATCACACAACGGATTTTATTCTTCCATTAATTTATTGATCTTTATGTGATGAGGCCGAATATACTCTTATATACTCGGGTTGGATTTTGAGTATTTAGGCTAATTAATTAGCGTGCCAACACAACTTACAAATAAAAAAACGAGATGGACTAAATTTAACGATCTAATAATTATTATCGCACAATAATTAAAATAATTATTATGAACAAATAATAATTACTAGAATATTTATTTATAAAAGGGAGGGTTACTACACCAGTACCCCCTTAAAGTAGTTTCGTCCTCGAAACTAAAGCAGTTAAGTCCTACATTAGAGAGCAAAAGTATACATCAACATTATCCTCTACACAAGAAGAGAGGATTTACTACTCAAGTACCCCCTTAAAGAATGTTTCGTTTTTTAATCATGGTAAAAAAACTCAATAAAACACCTTAGCAGTTCTTGCTTGGTTTTTCCAAACTGTATACCAAATTTCTTTACTACTCCTTGAACCATAGTATTTTATACCAATAGTTCTGTTTCAATACATACTACTTCACATGATGCGTCAATCCGTGAAATTCCATTTGACGTCTCAACTTGTTGAGCAATCTAGCTCATTGATTCAAAGAATAACTTATTTTAATTATTGTGCGTCTCGGGTTGCTTATTTGTTTAGAAATGCAAAGCAATACTCTCTTGTATATCTGATCCACAAGACTTTCTACCAGTCTATCCAGAAGGTTTACTTGACTTCTTTGTCTTAATACAAGGTTGATGGTCTTGCAACAACGTGAAGACTAATGATATCGAGTAGAGAAGTTACTTATGCACCCTTGCATAAGTAAAGAATTATGCATTAGTATTTTCTCAAGAAAGTTCCTTTAATTGAAAATCCATTTAAATATGCTTTATTCCATTTTCTGCTTGTATTGAAAATCTCATAACTATGGATTCCTGAATATACTATCTCACTTGCGTGAACTAGGACACGAGACAAATACCCATTAAAGTTGGGAAAGCAGTCATCCAACTTCCAATTCTTAGTATTATGTCTCTTTATTCCTCAAGTTAGTTTTACCTCGTCCACTTAAATGCTGATCATAGCATAGACCTTGAGCATATATTTTATGACTCTAGCTTGTCAGCATGCCTTCTCTAACCATTGCCTCTTACTTTAATTGTATCTAGTAACTGGAAGGTACTTCTTACTCCTCTAACCATGTAAGTCATTCAATTATAGTGATATTTTCACACTTCCAACCTTACCATTCCTCTCATACTTCCAATTGAATCTACTCTAGATATATGCTTAATTTGCAAACTCTAACTGTATGATACTATTCTTATCTCTGCTTAGTCACAACTTTCAACAAATCCTTAATCATCCAAACCATTTTCCTTTATCAACGCATCACACTATGGGTGATAAGCAATGTGAAATGGTGCCTCATATCACAAAACATCATGCCATTAATGCTAAGAATGCGTTTTCAACTTACCTTATCAACACAACCTTCAATCCATTAACTACTTCTTTTCTCTAATTGGAAAGAGAAGTGTTGTCCAAGCTCATTTCATTACCTCTACTCTGAAAACATTATTACCCCAACTGTTATGGATCTATCATCATTTCTTTTTTTTATCTACTCGGAGATGAGAGGTAGTTAAAGATTCCTTATCGGTCTTTTGTGCCTTATCTTTACTCGTTGACTATTCAAACATTACTTCCTCAACTTAATAGTATAAGCTTCAACTATAACCATTCAATAACGTCCTTTCGAGCGTGTGTCCTCTTTACTTATCCTTAAGGAGAGAATGAAATTTGTCACAAGCCTTTTGTAAAGTTCTCTACTTTAGGTGGTGAACTTGTGCTACTTAAACTCGGCCTTATAATCCCAAAAGTTTTCACATCATGTGACTCTTACATCCCGACTATTTTCCTTCAAACCCCTTCTGATGCATCATTTGACTTATCACAAATCTCTTATCTCTAGAGAGTCTCTTCCACTCTGGTGAACTAATAGTTCTAATTACATAACTATTCTTGATTTCCTTGAATTCACAATAGACTTCAATTCTCCATTGATCCCTTTTTGCAACCTCATCTCAATTGTATGTAATCTTGAGTCTCTATGGACCCATTATGACCTGACACATTCCAAGACTGGTCATACCATTCAAAGTTGCTAATTACTTATCTTAGGTCTTCCAGTTTGTCTCCTCAAAAATTTTTAACTCCAAGGATGTACAAGTACTCATTTGACCTCTTTACCTTAACTATACTTTAATCTTCATTAAACCATTATGATTCCTTTCCATTGGAATCACATATTTTTAAAATGCAACCTTATCCATTTACTAGTGCATTTAGTTCCCTGTAAGTACTTGAAACTTCTAAAGAATTTTCCATAAAATATTCAAATGGTTACCATACTTTATGTACTTATGTGAGTAAACGAGGACAAGATAAATCAATTTCCACACATTCCAAACCAGACACTCGTAAAGATTGTATTCATCAGTTGCTTAAATATTTCCCTACACCATCATTCTATTAATATTCCCCTATAATCGTTTAGTATCTCCATCTTATTCCACATGCAGTATTCACGTTATCTTCATCCTTAGTCCACTGCTAATAATACTCAAATCATATATCAACTTAGGTATAACTCTTTCCTTAAAGAGAATCTAGTAAATCATTGTTATAAGGAAACATGTACTTGACCTTGAGAATATCCTTGTCTTACTTTTAGCAATTGTTACACTCTCAATAAATTATCCTTCTTCAATTACAATCTCTGTTACTCCATATAGGAGCCATCCTTTTTCCTCCCAAACAACACCGGAGCTCCCCACAGTGACGCAATCGGCGAGCATATATACCCCTTCTCCAATAACTTCTCCAACTGAGCCTTCAGCTCCTACATGTTCTGAACCAAATGCTCCATAGAGATCCCATTCCTCAACTATTTGAGCATTTACGGTGCATACATCCACCTAAACATCATCACTACCATCTCATAGTGTCCCAAACACATCATGAATGTTATCTTAGGGTTATCCTTATCCCTAATTCACGTTCAGTGAACCAAATTCATAGATTCACTTAAAAATGACACTTCCAATAAGTGATTGTTTCCAAGAAATGAATACTTGATCTTGAGGTCTTTCTAGATCCGCTCTTAGTAACTGCTACACCACCATTAAGTCATCATCCTTTATCACAATTGACACCGAACTTGCTTTAGTAATCATGCCTCAGGACATATATAGTCATCTTCTTATCTATTGCCTCTAATGGCATCTTCGACTCCCACATCTTCAATATATAATATAGTAAGGTACTCATACTTATGCACCTTAGTTATGTCCGCTACTTTTCATCATCATTGTACTCTAGTCTTTGTTAGGATAAAGTCCTTGTTATCCTTTATAGAGGTTATCCTCAATCCTTATTCAACTTGGACATCCAAAAGTTCCAGTCTCTACTTGATTTCATAAACGACGCTTCAATCAACCAAAATCTTTATCCAATAACTTGATTCATTTTACTGAACACATTTTCCTTCGGATAAATTAACATTCCTTGGGCTCTTATCAACTATAACCATCCATTATCATTGCCATCATTTATCCATGGATATTCCATCATCCATATGTCATTACTTATTTTATTACTTAAAATCACACTAGTATCCAACAATCTAGGTAGAGTTTGTTCCTCATTCTAGGAACCTTATGTAAGCAAAGTACTTAAAATAGATTCTTCCAACCTCACTAGTCATTATAATAATATAGTTAATCTATATCCCAACAATGTACTCTCATCGGAACAAGCCAAACGAATTATGATTAATTTAGACTAAATCACATTTTCCCTCATTGTGGTAGCTCATTAATCTTCTTACTTCAAACATCCAAGGAAAGATTAGTTTCGAACTATGCCTTCCAATGTCATAGTTTTGCTCTTTATGCTTGTATTTCCAATACAAATTCTCCTACCTTTTCCTTCTCACGCAGTCACCAACGTCATTAATACTTGACCAAAGATATCCATGAATTTGTCCCAACCTACTTTTCAATAACTTTTTCAAAGTTACTATCAGACGTAATCAGCGCCTCAAAACCATAATGAATCCTTCTGCTCTCATCTCTTCTCTAAGTGACTCCTTACCATTTCTTATGAGGGTCGTCCCTCGCCTTCTACTTTCCAATACTTTATTCACATAAGTCATTGAAGCATGACCCAAAACTATTAATTCGATAACCATGTCCGATAACTGTTCTTCCCCATGACCATATTCACTCAAGTCAGATCAACCATGGCCTCCCTTTGAGAGATAAACTCTAATAATAGTTCTTAAGTATCTCCTTGGGTTTACCGATTCTCATCTCAATTAAGTATTACTTCAAGTTTGATGCTAACACATCTTTACTTTCATTACATTTATCACTTCTCCCTTTTATAAGAGCATCCTTGTCCCTAGATAAGTTGTTCTTGAAAATGTTCACTAACTATTCTAATTAGATCTAAACATTATTACATATCATAAACAGAGAGATGCTTAAGGGCTTCATTCCAATAAATGGTGGCATCTCGACGTGTCATCCTACCCAATAATGCATAATGCTTCCCCATTAAAAATATTGAAAGTTGAAAACTTCGGCCGGATTTTTATTTCAAAGTTGGACCCCGCATACTTTCATTGGTAAGTTCCTTGTGCCCTTGTTGTCAACCTCGCTCTGATACCAATTTGTAACACCCCAGTTTTAAATACCAGAATGCTACTCGGTAGTAGACCTCACGTGGGTCCACTTAAGCTAGTCTGACAACAGATTCACAATATGGATTTTGCAACAAAGGCACGACGAGAAAATAAGAAAACGTCCAACTTATATTTTATTAAAATTGAAATTGACAACCATTTATGCACGAACTTTCCAACATAAACAACTCAAACAAAAACTTCTAACCATTCCTTTGTACTCACAAGCTCTTAACAAATTCTTAAAGACAACGGTAACCCACTACCTTGCACAATAACCCGACACCTCCTATGACACGCCATGTCGAGCTGACATACCATTATCTTGGAAGAGTTCCCTTGAAGCATAGTTTCCATCTGTGTTGAATCCTAAAAAAATATCAACGCCCCGAAGGGTTAGCTAGCAATTCTAACATGCACTAAATGGTAAACACGATATGCAGCAGCAAAGTCAATTTATTAAATTACATAATAAGAGTAGTAATAGAATAGTTCACATATAGTACATTCAAAGCAACAAACAAGTGCACAACAATTCTTATAATCATAAGACACAAATAATAATACTTAAAGTCATACGATGCATAATAATAATAGCACATCATTTCACTTTAGTATCACCTCAATCATTTTTCGTCTCAATAATAGTTCAATCGCAACTCATCGACTCTCAATCAATATCATTTATCTAACAAGCATGGCATCCTCCAGCCTTACACAGGGTAGTGGACGGCGGCCTCCACCGTTTATCCGAACCACTCACACCCTCATCATTCATCTTCTTACCCCTGGTCAAGCCTCCACTGGAGCACTCGCCAAAACATTTTATTATAATTTTGAAGGGGCCCTCCTTGACATACAACTATGTCAGGGGTGTCTCCGCCTTTCCGACTATCCCTGATCATTTCCGTATCGGTTAGGTGCCAATGTTTAGAAATTCGAATAAAATACAAAATATTATTCATCTACTTTAATTTTCCAAAATAATGAATTATTTTCAAATAAAAATATATAATATATAGGAATGAATCCCAAAATACAGCTCTACACATCATATCTACACATCCAACACACATCAAAATTGATAACTAAGTAAGTCTAGGCGACTTACCTCAACGACGAACTTATACGAGTCAATTCTTGTTAAAATAATCCGTCCCGACCTTGAACAACGTTCGACTAAGACCGACATTCAAATCGGGATGTCCCAATTCACTCTTCTCCTTTTTCTTCTTTAATCTTGGCTAGTTCAAACTAGACCAAGGATTATCCAAGGCATTCAAACCTTCCAAAATTCCATAACAACACATAAATATGCATAACTTTCACATACATATTCAAATTGAAATCCATAAATTGTCCCATACTCGTAGGAAAATTTCTCACCTTATTATGATATCCACTACTTTTCCAGAACCGTACAAGAATGACCAAAGCCCCTCCAAATTACTTTGCCATTTTTCCTAGTCAACTTGTCCACCTTCATTCTTTACCTTCTCTTGGTCCAAACCATGTAAATCAGCCTCCTCATCCTCCTCTCTCATCTCAAATCACCATTGCCTACCCCTTCTTTCTTTTTCTTTCTTCCTTAAGCCCAATTGTTGTATAAGAAAACAGTGGTGGCAAGCTACCTTTGCTAGTGGATAGCGGCATCACCAGGTGGCTTTTGGAGGTGAGACTTGCGACAGTTAGCATCCCACATCCCCTCCTCCCAGCTGTTTGCAACAATGCAAGTTTTTGATGAACGAAGACGGCATAGAAAAGCAACCAAAACCGCTCGTCGTTCATTGAGTTTCTGGGCATGAAATTCCTGCTCGTCGAGTCACTTTCTCCGGATTCGGACAACGACACCTGAGATATAACGATGCTAGGTTGTGAGACGGCTGTCACTAGGTGACACCTTCTCCTTACTGTCGGCAGAGGCTACCGGAATGATGACCGGACGGCGGCGGACGAGGCCCGAAAACTTTACTAGTTATCCACTTCAATTTCTGGAAAAAAAAATCAGATCGAGAATTAAAACTTTCGATTAGCCTCGGATTCTGATACAAACATTCCCAATTCTTTGAAGGTTAATGTAGAGGAGGTTTTGCTCGTTATCTCAAGCTTTGAATCGTTCAAATTGGTTGAGACATGAGGGAGAATTTCTCATTTGAAGTTTCAAGTGTTCTTAGGTCGAAAAGGGAAAGGTTTTCCGTAGAAATCGAGCAGCTCCTCCCCAGATTGTGCCCGAACCTCCCATTTAAAGACTTTACAAGTTTCTTCCAACCACCTGGAGTCAGTTCCCGTGAGAACGCCACGCATAGGTAGTGACGAGGACAAAGGCGGCGCCCGGAATGGGCAACCCGAGCCAATAGGCTGGTCAAATTTTGTGGTTTGCATGCATATCACAATTATCGGATTAGAATAAAACCAAAAAGTCTAAAGAGGTGATGATCGGGTTAAACGAAACGTGGTAAAATATAAAGCGGTTTGTATGTACCCGTTTACCTTATATTATATCCACCTTTGTATTTAGTTAGGTACACACTGATCACACAACGGATTTTATTCTTCCATTAATTTATTGATCTTTATGTGATGAGGCCGAATATACTCTTATATACTCGGGTTGGGTTTTGAGTATTTAGGCTAATTAATTAGGGTGCCAACACAACTTACAAATAAAAAAACGAGATGGACTAAATTTAACGATCTAATAATTATTATCACACAATAATTAAAATAATTATTATGAACAAATAATAATTACTAGAATATTTATTTATAAAAGGGAGGGTTACTACAATCACAATTTTTTCCACCGTCATCACAATTTATTGATGACAAAAAGTGTAATAAACGGTAAAAAGTGTCATCAAAATGTCCTGATGACAACTTTTTGATAACAAAAAGTATCATCAAAGACATTCAACCATATAAAAACAACCGTCATCATACATAAAAAAACAAAGTTATCAAATATCTGTCATTACGTTTAATTTTTTTAGTGTCATCAAATATGTGTCATCACATAAAATTTTTTCTGGTGTGATCAAATATGTGTCACCACTCAAAGTGTCATCAAAAAATTATGATGACACGGGTCGATTGTCGTCAACTGTCATCACTTGTCATCAAGTAGTGATGAAAATTTGATTGTCATCAACTATCATCACAAATGTCATCCCTAGTGATGATGGTTTGATTGTCATCATTATTTGATGACGATTCGATTGTCATAAATTGTTATCACTACTTGATGACAGTTTGATTGTCATCAACTATCATCACAAATATCATCAAAGCCATTCAACCATATAAAAACAACCGTCGTCACACATAAAAAAACAAAGTTATCAAAATATCTATCATCACGTTTAATTTTTTTAGTGTCATCACATACAATTTTTTCTGGTGTGTTGTGTTACCACTCAAAGTGTCATCAAAAAATTATTGATGACACGGTTTGATTGTCTTCAATTGTCATCACTTGTCATCAAGTAGTGATGACCATTTGATTGTCATCAACTATCATCACAAATGTCATCCCTAGTGATGACACTACTAGAAAAGGCGTATATAGCCAGGAAATTATAGCCAGGAATAATCTGTGTGGGTAAGTTTGCGGGAAAATGCCACAACATCTCCCACAAATCTCAAATTTTCTGGCTGTTTACCCATAAAATTCACGTTTGGTGCTACATTTGTGGGAATATTGTCGCGAAATAAACATACAACTAAGTCCGATTCTAATTTTATGGCCATATAGCCATGAAATTATAGGTTGTGGCTATAGTTGTGGCCATATTGACGCGAATATATTACGAAGCTAAAATCGGTTCTAAATTTATGGCAAATTTGTTGCGAAATAATCATGCAGCTAAGTTCGATTCTAAGTTTGTGGCCATATAGCCATAAAAATATTGGTTGTGGCTAAAGTTGGAGCTATATTGACGCGAATATATTACGAAGCTAAATTCGGTTCTAAATTTATGGGAAAATTGTCGCGAAATAATCACGCACCTAAGTTCGATTATAAGTTTGTGGCCATATAACCATACAAATATGTGTTGCGGCTATAGTTGCGGCTATATTGCCGCGATTGACTTACGTAGGTAGATTCGGTTCTAAGTTTGTGGCCAATATGACGCAAATTAATGAGTTTTTTATTAAGGATAGAAAAGTACTTCATTTCATGTCTAACTTTGTTTGTTTGGAAAAAAATACAAAAATAGTCACGAAATTAACCACGAGTTCTTCATTTCGTGAGAAATCTACAGAAATGACCACAAGACTAGCCACGAGTTCTTGAGATTAGCCACGAGTTCTTCATTTCTTGAGAAATCTACAGAAACAACCACAAGACTAGCCACGAGTTCTTGAGATTAGCCACGAGTTCATCATTTCGTGAGAAATCTACAGAAACAACCACAATACTAGCCACGAGTTCTTGAGATTAGCCAGGAGTTCTTCATTCCGTTTCTAACAAATGAATCTCCATTCTAGATTTATATAAGTGAAATGGGAAGGTTGGAAAAAAATTCATTTCTAACAAATGAATCTCCATTCTAGATTTATATAAGTGAAAAAGGAAGGTTGTAAAAAAAATGGGGGATTGCTATCCCCAAGAGTAGAACCCACAACCTCTCACAACCTAAACACCCAAAGACACCCAAACCAGTTATGCTAGCCACTCTTTCAAACTTAAAAGGGAAAGAGTTGTATTTAATTTCTCCCGCGTGACAAAATCATCTTCAACCTGTTTCGTTTTTTTTCGATTTTAATTAAAATTGTCCGGTTCACCTTGTTTTAGGGTTCATAAAAATATAAATAAACCAATTCCGTAAATCTTATCATTTTTATGATTTTATGAAGCTATAATATATGATTTTTGTATAATTTATTATTTTTTAAATAATAATTTCATGTCGACTTAGATTAATTCGAACCGGGTAAAAAGGATTAGAATATGGTAAAAGGGTCCGGTTTTGGCCTTTATATAATCTAAGGTATTTTATCATACATTTTAAGAGATTTATTCTTGGCATATGTATTTTATAATATATTTTAATAATTTGGTATATGAAAACATTATAAGTGTTTTTAATTAAAATTATATGAGTCTTAGTTATTAATTTAAAAATATAATATTATAAACAATAAAATTTATGTAGAAATATCATGGTATATTTCTAAAGTTCATAATAAGTGTTTTTAATTAAAGCGCAACCAAATAAATTTATTTTCTTTCCCTCCTTGTATTTTTTGAGGAAAATATTATTTATGTCACATAAATAATTTGGAACAAGTATATTTGTTTACAAAATTAATTTCACTTAATGTAAAATAAAAAAAACAACTAAAAAATAAAGAAGAGGGAGCTCGAACTCGAGACCTCTCATCCCCTCACACACATAAATAATTTATAAGGAAAAGTTTAAAATAAATAATATGAAGATTTTATAAAAACTCGTCATATTTCTTTAGAATCGTTCATTCTAAGAAAATGTTATAATAAAACGTTATATTCCTTTAGAGTCGTTATATTCCTTAGGAATATAACATTTTCCTTTAGATTAAACCCTAAACCCTAAGCCCTAAACCCTAAACCCTAAACCCTACACCCTAAACCCTAAACCCTAAATGAACAACTCTAAAGAAATCGTTCATTCTTTAGAATCGTTATATTTCTTTAGAGTCGTTCATTCTTATAAGAAAACGTTACATTCTTTTAAAGTCGTTCATTCTAATAAGAAAATGTTATAATCCCTTAGAGTCGTTCATTCTTTTTCATTTTTATAAGAAATCATTATATTTCTTTACAATCGTTCATTCTAATAAGAAAATGTTATAATCCCTTAGAGTCGTTCATTCTTATAAGAAAAAGTTATATTCATTTAGAATCGTTCATTTTTATAAGAAATCATTATATTTCTTTAGAATCGTTCATTCTTATAAGAAAACGTTATATTCTTTTAGAATCTTTCATTCTTATAAGAAATTGTTATATTCCTTTAGAATCATTCATCCTTATAAGAAAACGTTACATTCATTTTGAATCCTTCATTCTTATAAGAAATCGTTACATTTCTTTATAGTCGTTCATTCTTATAAGAACTGATTATATTCCTTTAGAATCGTTCATTCTAATAAGAAATCATTATATTCCTTTAGAATTCTTATTTCTTAAAAGAAATCGTTACATTCCTTTAGAGTTGTTCATTCTAATAAGAAAACGTTATAATCCCTTAGAGTCGTTCATTCTTATAAGAAAAAGTTATATTCCTTTAGAATCGTTCATTTTTATAAGAAAACATTATATTTCTTTAGAATCGTTCATTCTTATAGGAAAACGTTATATTCTTTTAGAATCGTTCATTCTTATAAGAACTGAATATATTTCTTTAGAATCGTTCATTCTTAAAAGATTTCGTTATATTCAACAAGAATCGTTCAATCTAATAAGAAATCGTTATATTACTTTAAAATCATCCATTCTTATAAGAAATCATTATATTCCTTTAGAATCGTTCATTCTTATAAGAAATCGTTATATTCTTTTAGAATCGTTCATTCTTATAAGAATTCGTTATATTCAGTTATAATCGTTCATTCTTATAGGAAATCATTATATTCCTTTTGAATCATCCATTCTTATAAGAAATCATTATATTCCTGTAGAATCGTTCATTCTTATAAGAAATCGTTATATTCTTTTAGAATCGTTCATTCTTATAAGAATTCGTTATATTCAGTTAGAATCGTTCATTCTTATAGGAACTCGTTACATTCCTTTTGAATCATTCATTCTTATAAGAAATCTTATATTACTTTAGAATCGTTCATTCCTATTAGAAATATTTCTATGCCTTTAAAATCGTTCATTCTTATAAGAAATCGTTATATTTATTTAGAATCATTCATTCTTATAAGAACTCATTATATTTATTTAGAATCGTTCATTCTTAAAAGAACTCATTATGTTCAATTAGAATCGTTCAATCTAATATGAAATCGTTATATTCCTTTAAATCATCCATTCTTATACAAAATCATTATATTTCTTTAGAATCATTCATTCTTATAAGAAATTATTATATTCCTTTAGAGTTGTTCATTCTTATAAGAAATCGTTATATTCCTTTAGAGTTGTTCATTCTTATAAGAAATCGTTATATTACTTTAGAATCGTTCATTCTTATAAGAAAGCGTTATATTTTCTTTAAAATCGTTCATTCTTATAAGAACTCTTATAATCCTTTTGATTTAAGGTTAAGAAAACCTAATTAGTTCACATATGTTCAAAACTTGTCGGGGGCTCCGCCCCCGACAACACCAGGGGTCCTAGGGGGCGGAGCCCCCTAGTAGGGGGTTTGGGGGGAAACGACCCACGACGGTGGTCTCGCTGACCGGTCAGCGAGTTAGGGGTCTAGGGGGCAACTCGCCCCTGGCGGGGTTGGGGGCAGCGCCCCCAAAAAAAGGTATACAATATTTTTTGTTTTTGGGTTTATCGTGATCGATTTGGAACTATGACCTATAATTCTGAAAAATAAATAGTTTAAGTTTAATATAATCTTTTATAAAAATTTTTTGTTAATTTATTATCTAGAATATTTGGTTTAGAAGGGAAAAAGGAGGGAATATTTAATTAAAAAAATTTGGGCGGGCTAAAATATTTAAATCCTAAAACTTAAATCTTAATCACTAAATTTTTAAAATTCATACCCTAAATCCTATTTAGCTACAAGTTTATTCTTAAAATGAGGGCAATTTCGTTGCAATTTAATATTTTAACCGGGAAATTATAGAATTTGGCGGGCTTGTAAAAAATCAAACATCGAATTAAATATTTTAAGGGGGAAGAGCTAAAATTTAAAGAGCCCATTTAGATTATAAGCGGGAAGTTGAAATTTTTGACCCGGCCCACTTTTCACAAATGGCACTCTCGCTTCTCATTTCCCCCTTCCGCCTCTGAAAATAAACCCTAGCTAGACAAAACTCTCTCTACCTTCCGCCACTCAGATCCCTGAAAATGCACTCCTTCACGAGCTCAGATCCCTTATTTTCTTCTTCTCTTCCTTGTTTTCGTTCTCACCAGATACCTTCTCCCATCACCACCTCCCGCTACTTCCGTCGTCGTTCTCGGCCTTTCTCTCCTCCCACTCCAGATCCCTTCTCAAAACCAGGATTTGCCTGGATGGAGCGAGCGCGTATGATTCTGTTGGACTGAAGGACACTGACGACGGCCGCCACCGGTGGGAGAATGAGATGTGACGCGAGCAATGACACCTTGGATTCTCCATTGCTGCACTTTATATAGAATATCCCCAGTCTCGGCTAGATATACTAACCTCACTAGTAAATCCGCCATTGAAGATGTCAAGTGAATCTCAGTGCTTGTAGAATCCCCCATCTCTCAGCCCCACCTGTGGATCCGGCGTCGTCTGTGAGCTCGGCGGCCTAAAGGCTTACGTTTCCAGTGCCACAGATTCTAACTGCGTTGTCATCCTCACCGCCGACGTCTTTGGTATCTAATCTCACTTTCTCTGATCTAATCATCTTCAATTGATCAACTTATGTGCTTCTCCAAATTCTTTGGATTTGCGACATTAATCTGCATATCGTAGTCAATTAAGCGAATATCCAGAATGAAACAATCGAATTAGGGAAGACGTTGCTTATGTATACTGGTGAAAACTGTGTTGCTCAATAATGATTAGGATGTTATGCTAGCTTTCTCTATAATAATGCACAAGGGACTAGCCATCTTCTTCACCAGAAAGAAGTTATTTGTCACTTTTATTGTAATAGTTGACCTGTATCTTCATTCCTTGTTAATACTTGATAGAACATATCTGTGTGCACATTGTTATCAACATAATAGCATTGTTTTTTGCCTTTTCATTTGTTTCCATATTTACGATGTTGAATTTGTGACTTGCACAAGATATGAAGCATCAATCTTGAGGTAAATCTTCAACAATGCATTACTTGTATTTCCCTATTCTGTCATAAATCTTGATGTAGTAATACTCTGATCTCTATTGCTTTTTAATCTTTGCATAACAAAAGAATTGCAAGGAAAATTCAAACTAGCTAGTCATGCTCAGAGTTCATGAGAAGAACTGGAAGGTAGCAGTTTCTGGTTGCAATTTTTTGCCTATTTGATTTTTCTTTTTGTTTGTATATTTAATGGTTATTACTGTGGAATGTGAATTGTAGGATGGGATGATAACAGTTCTGATTGGAACAATAACTGATGATATTAGGGTCTATGAAGTCCCATATATCAAGGTTTGTGCTTTGAGGTTCACTAAGACAGCTCGGGTTCGTATTGAGAAGGTTGATGGAGAGTGCTTGACTTTTGATCAGTTGGCTCTGAGGGCTCCTCTTGGACAGACCACGGTACTGACTCTTATTGAATGTATTTTCATCCATTGTTTGTGTTCTCTAGTTAAACATTGTAGTGGTAGGATTTGGATGTGTTGGTTAATTGAATTGCAATGAAAACTTAGATCTGCTTAAGTATGTTTGATGTTCCAATGAACTAGCTATACTTCTAAGAGTATGTGAATGTAACATTATTTATAAGGCATTAGTGATGATTCTAATATAATGTGAATTTAAGTTGATGCAGAGAATAAAATGTTGTGATTTTTTTTAAATAGTTAGAATTTAGAGGTGTAAACTTCATTTTAAGTGTTTGGAGTCTTGGGAATGCAAGCTGATGATGTTAGGGAATTAGTAATGCTTTGAATGGTGAATGTAGCTTATGATGAGAGTTAAAATGATCTTGTAAAGAATTTTTAAAACAGTTTGATTTTCTTAGGTATTATAGTGCTTACAATTGTACTTTTTTAATTTATTATTACTCTTAAATCATATTGTTTCTGCTTCTCAATTGATATAAATTTATTTTTGCATGTACTAATGGAGGTTTAGGGTTCTGTTATCACCATTATAATCCTTTGTTTGCTTGTGTTGATACGTAGTATTTTATCATCTTAAGTACTTTGGTTTATGTTCACAACTTCATTCTCTAAATGTTGTTTGTTATGTCAATGTTCAGTTTAAATTCGTCATCATGTGCAATGTGTTCTAAAACTCTTGTTTTGTTGTAAAATGTAGGTTCCTAAAACTCATGGTGAAGATTTGATATGAAAATTTTGAAAGACACCCACAAATTGAGATTACTCTTTCAGATTTTGTGTTGTCTAAAAGTATTTATTTATTTGCTCAGGTTTAGGATTCAAGAAGAGGAAGAAGATGCATCAATACAGGAAGAGGAAGAGATTACTTTTTCAGATTTTGTATTGTTGGATGTAATGTGGTTGTTGGATGGTTTGTATTAGGGTGTTGGTGGATGAAGTTAGTTGTTTTTTATGAATAATTTGGTACTATCTAAATTGGTTGTAAGATAGTTTATTTAAGTTGTAATTATATTTGCATTTTGTTTAATATATGCATATGGTTTGGAAATAGCTTATTATTATAATAGCTTATTATTATAATATATATTTGGTATTGAATATATAATGGTGGATCACAATATTATGATTTTTAATATTCTAAATACGTAAAAATATAACCACAAATTTTGACACTAAATGTTTTCGAAGCCAATTTTCATGCTAAATAACCACGACATTGGCCATTAAATGTACATTGTTAATTCGTAGCCAAATTTCATGCTAAAGGCCACAACTTTATCCACCAAATGTATTCGAGACAAACTTTGATACTAAATGGCCACGACATGTGGATGATGAACACGACTTATTTCTCCCGAATTTAGCCAGAAAAATACTTCGACGCTACGTTTCTGGTAAAATAGACTCAAACTTAGCCACGAAGTGTCTCTGGCTATACCATGTATTTAGCATGACATGATTTTCGTACCAAATATTGTGGTTACATAGGCACGAATCTAAGGTTTGTGGCCAGTTTTCACGGTATGCTATACCCACGACCGTTTTAACCACAAACTTTTCGTCCTAGGAAAACTGGTGGCTATCTTTGTGGCGAATCTTTTTTCCTGGCTAACTTTGTGGCTTATTGCGTGGCAACGCTCCTGGCTATAGACGCGTTTTCCAGCAGTGTGATGGTTTGATTGTCATCATTATTTGATGACGATTCGATTGTCATAAATTGTTATCACTACTTGATGACAGTTTGATTGTCATCAACTATCATCACAAATGTCATCCCTAGTGATGACAGTTCGATTGTCATCGTTATTTCATGACGGTTCGATTGTCATCAATTGTCATCGCTACTTGATGACAATTCGATTGTCATCACTTTTTCCATAAATTGTCATAAAAAAAAGTATTGATGACACGGTTTGATTGTCATCACAAATATCATGACTACTTGATGACAGTTCATTGTCATCAACCATCATCACAAATGTCATCCCTATTGATGATGGTTCGACTATCATCAATTGTCATCACTATTTGATGATGAACAATTGGCATCGCTACTTGATGATGATTCGATTTTCATCACTATTTGACGATGAACAATTGTAATCGCTACTTGATGATGATTCGATTTTCATCGCTACTTGATGACGATTCGATTGTCATCAACTTTCATTCTACTTGATGACGGTTTGATTGATTTGTTTATCATCAAAAGGGCCTTGATGATAAACAAGTGTCATCAAATGACCTTAATGACATTCATTTATTTGTTTTCGAAGGGCCTTGAAGACAACCGTCATCAAGTGTCAACAAACTATCATCACTTAAAGTTTGTTCGTTTTTATCATCATCACAAAAAATAGTTATCATCAAATGTCATCATCAATTGGAGATTTTGGTGAATATTTAAAGCATTGAATATCGTCATTAAATAAAAGTGTGAAAAAAAATCAGATTTTAATATTCCATTTATTCACTAAACATCTTATTTTAGTTATAAGAGAAGTTATTGAAGAATTTATTATTTAAATTAAAATAGTATATAAAGTTCTTAAATTTACTTTTTTTAGTCGAAAATTCTTTAGTAATTTATTACAGTATTCTCTAAAGTGTGAAAAGAAACTAAAATAAAATATAATTAATCTAAACTGAGGCCTATTTATGAGTAAAAGAGGCATCAGACCCTCATATTTGTTTTGTAATTGTAGGTGGCCAGGTGGGTTCTTTGATCGAAATTAAAACGACACCAAATTCATTTCTTACATTAACTTCCACAATATCAAAAGACAATATAGCAGCAACTCCTTCAAAAATATCACAATTTTTTTCCAAGTATACCTCTCCCTTACAGCAGTTCCAAAAAGAACTCCACCATAAACACGGCTGACAAATCTCATGTGCAGAGCACATATTAAGCAACCAAGGTGAATCTTTTTAGTCAAATTCTCAGCACAACTATTAGCAGCAAGACAAAAAAATCGTTTTTAGTCATCCGGTTTGTAACACCCCCTTCCTACCATGGAGGTATTACCGCCAGTAACCCCGATTAAGACTAAACCGAAGCTATCCAAGGCTTTAACCTGACTGAACAAACTAAAAATCCAAAAGTTGGATTCATTTAAAACAAGAGTACGAAAGTAAAAGACCACAAAATGTCGTAAAAGAACTTAATCTTTATTACTTGATAACTCAAATTTACAAAGTTTAAGAAAACGTTACAGCGGAATAAATACAAATAGTCTTATAACAACATTAGCTTTTATGACAAGATGATAGAACAGTCTTCTATCTGAACAAAGTCTTTAGTATGTAAACTCTTAGCTTCTTCTTTCCCAGCATAGCTTTGTAGTGGTCCAATCATAAACTTTGCTCAAACACAACTTCTGGAAACTTTTCTTCAACTTCTTGATTCACTTCTCAAATCAACATCCAAGAAATACCTGATGTGTCGTATATCAACGGTGGACACCAGCCGACCATATAAAAGAAAAGAAGATGGACGGGTTAGTCTAATGAAAGACTAAGCAAGTGGAGAAATTAACTTGGTTCTTATGATTGTAACTAAACATATTGGCATCAAAATCCGAATAGACTCAGATTATGATCCAACAGTTAGCAGTTTTATAGAGAATAAGAAGGAGACTTGCATAAACAAGAGAGAGAACACCACAACTTGTGGTTCCTTTAAGAAGCATAAACAATTGTTGGGAACTCATATTAATCACATAACATCTTGAAAAGTCTCCATCGACTAATCAGATTGACTTAATCAAAGTTTGATTAAGAATCATTCATAACCGGGAGCAAGAATGTCTTTCCGACTGGACGAACCATTCAGGTATATTAATGTGCCTAACGCACTTATCTTATATTACTTTCAAAACTTTTCACAACCAGGTTGGTGATTCATAATCGGCTCGAACTACTGCTGAAATATTTTGGTATTGTAGAGATCATCGGAGTATTTCATCCATGGTCATCTACCCTGTACCAAGATCACAAGACTTAAGCTATCCTTGATCTTTCATTTGCATATGGTGATGTAGAGATCAGAGAGGCCTATTACCCTGTCGTCTACACTGCACCGTACCAATTTCACTTAACTAGAGTGCGCATCACCCCTCTCACACGAAGAGCAGGGGAAGAGTCATGACCCACCATTAGGATTAGGCCCCTCCTAATGTAATCTTTTTAAAGAGAGGATATGGAACCACGTTCCCCTCCCTGAAACTACCTTAAGTCAACAACAATGTCTCAGCGTGAGACAACATACAAGGTCACACATAACGGACCTAAATCCAGATCTACCGCAAAACTGAATAAACAACATGGTCATTATTTCTAACAAATATAACAACCTATCATATTTTATTAAGCACACAAGTTGTTCCCAACACAAATATTAAATGGGATTCAATTCCTCATTTAATAACCATAATGCAAGAGAGAACCGTCCACTTGCCTTAGAAGGCGTGCTCAATGTCCTTAGCAATTCAACAGTAATCTTTATCCCCCCTTTTGTCAAATATAACAAAATATTTCTCAACAACGAGCTCAAGGATACACTTCTTAGTTGTATTCTCAACTCCTACAACTTCCTAATCGATAAACGATTTGATTTCCGAATATCGATTCATAAATAATCCTTAGTTATCATACTTTAAGGAGCCATCTTGGCGAAATTATAACTAATTATCCGCTTCACTTTTGAAACAATTTTCTAAATAAAAATTGTTCATTAGTAACGGTTCTTAAAGGTGACCAAATCTCGGGTCAAACTGATTAACAACGAATCCTGAGTAAAAGTCTGAAGTACTTTACCTACCAATCGATGTTAAAACTTGTATTCGCTATAACTGAAGATCCGGACGTCCATTTCTCGAGCGGTTTGAACTTGCGGAACCGTATCAACGTCAAGATTATAAAAACCATAAATTTAATTAGCAAAGCAGAACCAAAAGTCCTTACGGTGGCTCCGTAACCAACCCGCTAATTAATTTCGATCGTTATTACCTTCACTTGAACCCATGGCTCGTTCGGCTCGATAGTGGCTCGATAGTGGCTCAATTCCCGAGCCTAAGGGTGGTTGGGTGATGCCCTATGGCGGCCCTTGCGGTGGGTGGTGGTCGGAGGAGCTAGCGATCGCCGGCGACGTCGCGCGACAAGGCAAGAAGATAACCGGCGGTGTGAATTCAAATCCTTTCTTCCTGAGTCCGTTGTCGTCCTGATTCTCTTGCTGGCTCTTAGTTGCAGCATCCCCGCTCAAGAACAAATCACAAAGAGGAAGAAGGTGAGGCGGTGGAGATGGTGGTGGACGGGGCAGAGAAGATAGCCGGCGGTGAAGGTTTCGGCTCTCCAAGTCCGTCGACGTCCTGATTCTTCCTCTAACCCTCCTCTGTTTCCATCCTCATCCTCTTCCCCCTCTATTTCTAACCAAAAACGTATAACATCCCAAAGAAAAGTCAACTTTCCTCCCCCATTAAGTAAAAGAATGTCGGCCTAACGGAAAATTTCCGTCTCGGAACGGGACTCGCGTTAAAGCGGTAAAATTATGTACCCCGGGTGGAAAAACTTACTAAATACAAAACGTCCCGTAAATTATGTAAACTAATAAAACCAATTTTTCATGATTTTATCTTGCTACCTTTAATTTTTAAGGCTTCCGTTTCGTATTTTAAAACCTTTATAGTACATATTTAAAAAGACGGCTTATCCAATAAATATTCTTTTTCTACTGAAAAATCCTAGAATTCACACCGATCCATAAAATAATTTCTTTATGATTTTTGGATATCACCATAAATTTTCTAGGATTTAAATTCCAATAAAAATATTGGATTAATCGTTAAAACGGACAAAGAGGTTAAAAGGATATCCGAGAAAAATTCAAAAATATCCTCAAAAACCACAGTTATTACATTAGTACCCCCCTTAAAAATGGTTTCGTCCTCGAAACCAAGGAAAACATGGATCCCAAGGAAGGTTAGCATAAGCACACATACCCACAACCACTACAAACCTATACAGAAGTTTGTAGTACCGCCTTAAAAAAAACATGTTGTTACTTCTGCACTAGGTACAAAGCAACCATTGCTTAGTTACCAAACTCCTTCTTTACAATGTTCATTAACTTTGGAAAATGGCTCAGCATTTCCTGTCTAGTTTCTCAAGTCTTTTCTTCACCACCATTTTAGACCAAGGTAACCTTACCAAAGGTATGTTCTCATTCACGATTCAATCTGGCCTTTCTTCATAAGTGTCATTTGGTTGAATATCCACCTTATTATTGTTGAGTACATGAGATATATTGAACACATACTATCAAGGAAAACATTAAGGATAGAATGCACTGAAGGTGGCAATGCCAACCGATAAACAAGCTTATCAATTCTTTCCAGTATCTCGAAAGATCCAACATAACGAGCATTTACGTTGTCTTGCTTTCCCCATCGGAATACGCCTTTCAAGGCGGATACTAGAACAAAAACGTCGTTCTCTACAGTAAACTCAACATGCTCTCGCTTAAAACAACACACGACTGTTGTCGATTTTGAGCAGTTAGCACCCTTGGTCGTGCTAGAGCGATATCAATTGTTGTTCTCTTGGCCAAATCTGGCCCATGAAGACCATGGTCAGTGTTGTCATTCCAACAAATTGACAACCAACACTTCTGGCTTTATAAAGCCTTAAAAGAGTCATTTTCTTTATCGTGAAATCAAGATTCTTGTATGTGAATTCACTCAACCTCAAACTACCATTCCAACTCGTGTGGAATCCAGAATACATGTCCTCGGAAGTTTGAATTTGTTTCTTTACATCATTCATCAATTTGATGAGGGAAGCCAATACTAAAATTCAATTCACTCCATAAAGCTTGATGTCACTCCTTTTAAAACTTTGACATGAACCATCCATCTCAATCAGAGATAATAGTCTTTGGAGTTTTATGAAGATGAAATATTTCATACATGAACACCTCAGCTAACTTCTGTACTCTTTAAGTCATCTTAAATGCATTAACAACAACATTCTAAGTGAGTTTATTAACAACCTCCATATGCATCCCTCTTTCATTAAGTCTTGAACGACTAATGACAAGAATCCATTGTAACATCTTCCCACTTTCCTTCTGGAACAGGAAGAGACTATACCATTTCATCTGGTCTTCTATGCTCAATCAGGGCTTTCAGACAAACTAAATATATCAAAACGAACTCGGTGACATTTCACTTCATGTCAGGCCATCAAAAGGTTTATCTTAAATCCTTATACATTTACTTGTTCCAGGATGAACTAATTAAGCAAATAACTATGCTTCCTTTGAAATAAGCTTTCAAAGCTCATCAACAATAGATACACATGAACAGTTTCAAAACCAAGCAATCCATAATCTTGAATAAAAAACCCCGGTGTCTTACCTTCTTGATCTTCTCCATTGATCTTAAATAATATTACTTTCTCCATACTACTTTTCCTTGATCTGCTCAACAATTTTGAATAAAATCCTAGGGTATTCACACAACCTTATTGTCATTCAAACTAAACCTTTAGTCCTTCTCAAATTAGTTTCTTTACAAGGATTACTTAAAATCCTTACTCAATTTCCTTTTTGAGATAAAATCTCAATATTACTTTAATCAAGAATGTGAGATTTATCCAACACATGACAAGATAATAACCTATCTTGTCAATCCTTTACATCCTTTTCTCAACCAAAACTCAGCTTGGGCATATTGACATCCAAAAGTAGTTATCTCTCTCAACTACTTCAAACTACAGTCTTACGCATTACTATACCAACATATTGGATAATAATACCTTTAGTCCAATAATTTCCAACAAAATTGTCTCTATTGACAATTTTCAGTCTTTTTCATCAAAGAACTGTTTAGACTTCACTTAACATTTTGACTTGTTGAGCAACCTAACTCTTAGGATTAAAAACATATCCTCACGTGTCCACTCTCTATATCCAACAACTTATCAGGCTGAGATTGAATATTAATACTAATTTTACATATCCAAACTCCAAACCCATTGGAGTTCTGCTTAAAGTCCTCACTTGACTATCTTATCTCAAAGAGATTTAAGTTTTCAAGACAACATGAAAACAAATAACAACTAATGGAGATATTACTAGTACATCCTTTATTCCAAAGAAAGGATTACTACAATATCATTCCTTAGAAAGGGTTCCATCCCAGGATTTCATATCAACTTATTTTCGATAAACATTCTGCTTAAAAGGACAATAACTTTCTTAGATCCTGATGTCAAACAAGACGGACTATTAGCAATCTGCTTAGAAATTCCACTAGTCGTTGACTGAAAAACAATCCCAAACTTTCAGAGAAATACAGAGTTACTCCATGCTCTTCAGAGACCAACATAGATTTGTAAAGAATCTTACCAAATTTCTTTACTTATAATCGAACTGTTTTGGGAAGTTTGACCATACTCCTTAAATGGTATAGGATACCAAGGATGTACTAACTCAAAAGAGTTTTACAAGATACTAGATATAGAAATTGCTATAATGCAAAAGAAAGCTTGTATCTTTTCATCTCAAACAACTACACTTGCAAAACTCATATAATTGCAAAACTTATATGATTGCCAAATCATACTAGAAACCATTCTTTAAACCCAAGGAATTATGTGATCTTATTCCACCATGTGATCATGATGAGGAGATAAAATAAACATAATCCTTTACTGCATTCTCATAGGAATAAGACATGTAATCTTGCCCTTACCATGTGATCAAGATGGAAGACAAAATACATTCTTACTCACCACCATGAAAACCGTAGAAAATTTTATTCATGAATTTCGTATATCAAATCAACATTTCTTTAAAAATTCATACCAGAATTCTACAAAGTCATAAGATTTTTCTCAAAAGAGAAAATCACAAAACGATTTCAAATATCCCTTAAATCGTAACAGCTTGACAGGAACTCGACATAGGTTACTAACATACTTGCTTTAACTTTGAATATTGTGGAAACAAAGATTAGCTACTCTCTTGAAGAATTGGGCGCGTCAAGCCAAAGCATCAAATAAAATTGTTGACCTTAATGATGCTACTAAAACTTTGTTCTAATTCTGTGATGATACTTGCACATTAGCTGACCTTACCAACTTGGCCAAAGTTTCAAATTAAAACTGAGCCTCAAAGGAGCTAATATACTCCGATTCACTTCTGAGCCCCACATTTCTCTTCGAATGTGACACTTCCTTCCCTCTTCAAGGTAGAACCTGATGACATACCTTGACTTTTCTTAATTAGACATACTGATAGACTTTTCTATAATCCATAGTATTGAGTAATCTCTGCCTGATTTAACTCGGTCCTAGCCCAACTTAACTTCACAAGTTCAATAAAAGAGTTGATCACTCCAATCCACTTACTTGCAAACCTTAGGGAAAATGTGATTCCAACATCTTCTTACTCATAACAAATTCTTCCAAGGTCGATCTCAACTTGTATGTCTCCTTGACATCCCACTTTAAAGTGATGTAACAATGATATATTACCAAAATTCAATGCTTGAGATCATCCATTTGCAGAACAATATCCCTTCTGCAACTTAATTGTCATTTAAATTCCGATATCCAAAAGTGAAAGCTATCAAACTCTCATGATGAGTTTAAGAACTTTCGATCCTTTTATCTTCAAATCAGGATGTTCCTTTAGTTTCCAATATCTTTTAACAAAAGAATGAATGCACATGGCCAAACAAAATATTCTTGAACCTATCCCAATTCAACATTGGTTAACAAACTAGACTTCTCCATCATTCTTGTCTTCTTACTTAACCATAAGGAGAAGACATATACCTTTTTATTAGCTCAAGTTCAAACCACATTGCAAAGGAAGGACTTGTGGTTAGGAGACTTGCGGACAACTTAATAGTTTCACCAGTACCACCTTAGACATTAGGTTTGACTGATATAAAATCTTCAAAACTCAAACAAAACTGAATTTATTTTTCAGCGATAAGGTCTAAGCCTTATTGACCACAATATTGAATGATTGATATTTTTCTCCCAACTGATTAAAATATTAAAGGCAAACATGCCAAAATTCTTCCTTGCATGATCTTCTCAAAACTGAACTTTATCATTTCCATCCTTAAAGAAACATAAGTCAATACCATTGGCAAATTAGAACATCTCACTACTGATTCCATTACTAGTCAATTATAGACCTCAAGTCTCTTCTCATTATCCCGAGTTGGGTATCATACACGAAATTCCCATTACGTGTCACATAGGTTAATCATTTGGATATCAACAATTCATGTAATCAATTAACACTTGTACTAAGTAGTTAATTGAACATAAACACATCATCGATGAACTTCTTCTTGTTCAATCCTTTTTAACCAATCAACCTTATTCACGACAACCTTAGTGATTAACCACTTGTGCACCATTTGATCTGAACCAATATTCTCCCTCTCTTCCTTACTATAACCAAAAAGAGATTCCCATTCCATTTAGGGTTCTCAATCCTCTTAACTCAAAGGATAACAACATATATGAAAATCCGAGTTTGATCCAACATTTGAGCACTTCAAAGCTCTTTAACTTCCCACTGGCAAAGAAAAGTATAGAATATCCATGATTCTATGCTATAGATTCTCGAACACAATTGTTGAAGAAAGTTTCCAAAGGTAATTCCTTTCTATTCATGATTATTTTACCTCACTTCATGATCCATACTGATCTTTTAGAATTACTCAAGACTTATAAGATTCACCAAATCTTACCATTGAGTAGTAGAGGTTCCAACTCCAAACTTCTATTGATACTGGAATTTCAAAATTCAGAAATTCCTATAAGAATATACTCGTGAAAACTCTTAATCTTATGACTTCAATGTCAAAGAAACTCACTTTAAAATTTCCTTTTTAAAGCCAACATTTGAACTTTCACATTTAAAGAAAAGGAATTAACAATTTCTTTCACATAACTTTAAATCATGAACTTTCTAACAAAAATTCTTAACTTGAAATCTTCCATCATACGAGCTTAAAATAGGAAACCTTCAAACTAGAAAGTCTTTATGAAGTACAATACTTAACTTCAAATTCTCACAAGAAGTTTCCTAATATGGAAGAAACGAGGAGGGTACACCCTAATTCAAACTCTCAAGAGAGAATAGGAATTCATTGAGAACTTGGTCTAGAACCGGTTCAGCTTTAGGAATCTTCACCTAATTTTACTCTGGATCCTTCTCGGAATCCATTCCCATCTCCAAGGAATCCAATGTCCACTATAGGACCTTTTTCCACATAAACCATTACAAACTTGTTACCTCGTGTTCTCCAATTCCCTTTCCTCCTTCTATCTCTTCACGAGTCTGACCTCGAATCTTAACCACTTTCCGTAAATGGTTCTAAGACAACACCAATATAGAATTCTCCATAATTCTATATGGAAGGATGAAAGTCTTAAAGAAGACTTGGAACTTTTAGCTCTGATACCACTTCTGTAACACCCCCTTCCTACCATGGAGGTATTACCGCCAGTAACCCCCATTAAGACTAAACCGAAGCTACCCAAGACTTTAAACTGACTGAACAAACTAAAAATCCAAAAGCTTGATTCATTTAAAACAAGAGTATGAAAGTAAAAGACCACAAAATGTCGTAAAAGAACTTAATCTTTATTACTTGATAACTCAAATTTACAAAGTTTAAGAAAACGTTACAGCGGAATAAATACAAATAGTCTTATAACAACAATAGCTTGTATGACAAGATGATAGAACAGTCTTCTATCTGAACAAAGTCTTTAGTATGTAAACTCTTAGCTTCTTCTTTCCCAACATAGCTTTGTAGTGGCCTAACTATAAACTTTGCTCAAACACAACTTCTGGAAACTTTTCTTCAACTTCTTGATCCACTTCTCAAATCAACTTCCAAGAAATACCTGATGTGTCGTATATCAACGGTGGACACCAGCCGACCATATAAAAGAAAAGAAGATGGACGAGTTAGTCTAATGAAAGACTAAGCAAGTGGAGAAACTAACTTGGTTCTTATGATTGTAACTAAACATATTGGCATCAAAATCCGAATAGACTCAGATTATGATCCAACAGTTAGCAGTCTTATAGAGAATAAGAAGGAGACATGCATAAACAAGAGAGAGAACACCACAGCTTGTGGTTCCTTTAAGAAGCATAAACAATTGTTGGGAACTCATATTAATCACATAACATCTTGAAAAGTCTCCATCGACTAATCAGATTGACTTAATCAAAGTTTGATTAAGAATCATTCATAACCGGAAGCAAGAATGGCTTTCCGACTGGACGAACCATTCAGGTATATTAATGTGCCTAACGCACTTATCTTATATTACTTTCAAAACTTTTCACAACCAGGTTGGTGATTCATAATCGGCTCGAACTACTGCCCAAATATTTTGGTATTGTAGAGATCATCGGAGTATTTCATCCATGGTCATCTACTCTGTACCAAGATCACAGGACTTAAGCTATCCTTGATCTTTCATTTGCATATGGTGATGTAGAGATCAGAGAGGCCTATTACCCTATCGTCTACACTGCACCGTACCAATTGTACTTAGCTAGAGTGCGCATCACCCCTCTCACACGAAGAGCAGGGGAAGAGTCATGACCCACCATTAGGATTAGGCCCCTCCTAATGTAATCTTTTTAAAGAGAGGATATGGAACCACATTCCCCTCCCTGAAACTACCTTAAGTCAACAACAATGTCTCAACGTGAGACAACATAAAAGGTCACACATAACGGACCTAAATCCAGTTCTACCGCAAAACTGAATAAACAACATGGTCATTATTTCTAACAAATATAACAACCTATCATATTTTATTAAGCACACAAGTTGTTCCCAACACAAATATTAAATAGGATTCAATTCCTCATTTAATAACCATAATGCAAGAGAGAACCGTCCACTTGCCTTAGAAGGCGTGCTCAATGTCCTTAGCAATTCAACAATAATCTTTATCACCCTTCTGTGAAATATAACAAAAGAATTCTCAACAACGAGCTCAAGGATACACTTCTTAGTTGTATTCTCAACTCCTACAACTTCCTAATCGATAAACGATTTGATTTCCGAATATCGATTCATAAATAATCCTTAGTTATCATACTTTAAGGAGCCATCTTGGCGAAATTATAACTAATTATCCGCTTCACTTTTGAAACAATTTTCTAAATAAAAATTGTTCATTAGTAATGGTTCTTAAAGGTGACCAAATCTCGGGTCAAACTGATTAACAACAAATCCTGAGTAAAAGTCCGAAGTCCTTTACCTGCCAATCGATGTTAAAACTTGTATTCGCTATAACTGAAGATCCGGACGTCCATTTCTTGAGCGGTTTGAACCTGTGGAACCATATCAACGTCAAGATTATAAAAACCATAAATTTAATTAGAAAAGCGGAACCGAAAGGTCCTTACGGTGGCTCCGTAACCAACCCGCTAATTAATTTTGATCGTAATTACCTTCACTTGAGCCCATGGCTCGTTCGGCTCGATAGTGGCTCGATCCCCGAGCCCAAGGGTGGTTGGGTGATGCCCGATGGCGGCCCTTGCGGTGGGTGGTGTTCGGAGGAGCTAGCGATCGCCGGCGACGTCGCGCGGCGAGGCAAGAAGATAACCGACGGTGTGAATTCAAATCCTTTCTTCCCGAGTCCGTTGTCGTCCTGATTCTCTTGTTGGCTCTTAGTTGCAGCATCCCCACTCGAGAACAGATCACAAAGAGGAAGAAAGTGAGGCGGGGGAGATGGTGGTGGACGGGGCAGAGAAGATAGCCGGCGGTGAAGGTTTCGGCTCTCTAAGTCCGTCGACGTCCTGAAGAAAAGTCAACTTCCCCCTCTATTTCTAACCAAAAACGTATAACATCCCAAAGAAAAGTCAACTTTCCTCCCCCATTATGTAAAAGAATGTCGGCCTAACGGAAAATTTCCGTCTCGGAACGGGGCTCGCGTTAAAGCGGTAAAATTATGTACCTCGGGTGGAAAAACTTACTAAATATAAAACGTCCCGTAAATTATGTAGACCAATAAAACCAATTTTTCATGATTTTATCTTGCTACCTTTAATTTTTTAGGCTTCCGTTTCGTATTTTAAAACCTTTATAGTACATAATTAAAAAGATGGCTTATCCAATAAATATTCTTTTTCCACTGAAAAATCCTAGAATTCACACCGATCCATAAAATCATTTCTTTATGATTTTTGGATATCACCATAAATTTTCTAGGATTTAAATTCCAATAAAAATATTGGATTAATCGTTAAAACGGACAAAGAGGTTAAAAGGATATCCGAGAAAAATTCAAAAATATCCTAAAAAACCACAGTTATTACACGGTTAGTGGTCTTGTCACTACAAATTGTAGTGGAAGAACCCATTGTTTCACAAGCTGCCAAGTGGCGCACAAACGCTTTGTCATTCATCATTTCTTCATAGAAAAGGCAAGGCTGAGGGTCACAGCTAAAGGCAGCCCCTCCTGAACTGCAACAACAACAATGGTGACAGCAACAACAAAGTACTCAAGCATAACAAGCAGAACAATGGTGACAGTATGAGGTATCATTGTAGATTGGAAAACACAACAAAATATCACAATTTGATTGTATTGAAAACAAACACAACAACTAGAAAATTTGAACTGAATTTGATAATGTACTCTCCCTGGGCAAGCTTAAAAATGTTTTTCTTCCTAACATTCAAGCAAAATATAAATGTTCATTTAGAAGAAAAAAAACAGGCATTTTACTCATAAACAAGTAATGATAATGTGAACTTTACATGTCAACAATCTTATGGCGTCCCCTGGTAACCAGATACAGATATCTCTTGTATGCAGCCAACCTTCCTCGTCAATTGTTTCTCTCCTGTCCATTTAAACAGATTAAGTCAATTGAAGGGTAAAAAATCAGGAGTTAAGGTAAAGAATTTTATGGATCTTCCTTATGTTTGGATTTCATCTTTAAAGTAGCCTCTAATCTTATGTCTGGATTTCATCTTCAAAGTAGCCTCTGAAAATAATTAGACCACACACACATATTTCACCACGAGGGTATGGCTGGTGTTCATAGGAATAATTCATTTCGGGAACATCAACAAGCTTGATCTTTGAACAAGAAGAAAGAATGGTGCATTATACTTCAGTTCATTGCAATTAAACTATTTTCACATCAATTTGTTTTTTATCACCTATTGTTGTTCTTTGATATTCTTGTTGGATTTTCTTTTCATAAAGTGTTTTCGTTTGCCACAATATAGTAATTTTATCTACTAACACAAGATGATTGATTGAAGGACTTAAAAGTTGTACATGACTCTAAAGAAGGAAGTGAGCTCACCACAAGCAGGATAATGTACTCTCCTTGGGCAAGCTTAAAAATAGGTGTCATCAAATCTCATCACCACATAAAAATAGTTGTCATCACCACATGAAAAACAACTGTCATCACTAAAAAAATCAAATTGTCATAAAATATTATCACTTGTCATCACTAAATATAAACATGTCATCAAAAAAATTGCAATCAAAGATCATTAGTACTAGGGTTTATACAACGCATGTATTTACGATAAATCAATACCTAAAATTCTCATCAGGACTGATGTATATCTTCCTGGGAAGCAGCACAAGACTGATGTGTACCTAATAATTCAACAATCCTCTTCTATTCAACAACACTGAAAACACCAGTATGCAGCTCAAGTCCCTTGAGAATGTTCATTATTTTTCCATTTTCATTCAATCTTATCACTACACCATTCTGCAGATTTAGCGACCATATTTTAGCGACCACGAAATATGGTCGCTATTTGGCGACCATATGGTCGCCAATGGTCGCAAATCTGGACGTCAAAGCGGGGAAAAAAATAAAACGAAATTAGCGACCACATGGTCGCTAAAATGGGCGACCACATGGTCGCTATACCTTGATAGTCGCAAAAAGTGCGCGGGGTAATTTCCCGCCAGCATTTAGCGACCATATGGTCGCGGACAGTTGCGACCATATGGTCGCAACTATCAGAACACATCTTAGCGACCATATGGTCGCAACTGTCCGCGACCATATGGTCGCAAAAGTTATAGCGACCATATGGTCGCTGAAGAAAATGACCATATGGTCGTTGCCTTGGTCAGATGTTTTGGCGCGGCACATCTTTTTTGGCGGGTAATTTCCCGCGTTTTTGGCGACCACTTGGTCGCTAAAAACAGTAATTGGTAAAATTCCCGTGGTTTCAGCATATATTGCATTCTCATTCCGCTAAAAATGCACCCTCATTCCGCTTCAACACAACTTCACTCTCATTCCACTGTCTTCCAAAATATTCACAAAAGAGAACCACAACTGTGAATTGATTCTAGGAAGAAATTCTATCAAATTTTATCGACATCCTCACTAAAGGTATGTATTTAAATCTTATTCCTAATTTTTCATTCCGTCATTATATTCTTTTAGATAAATATTGACGGTAGAAAGCTTTCGTTTATATATTTATAAGAGATTGTATTACAGAATTTTACCGCAAATAGCAATTGGTTATGTTGTAAATTTGTGTTCTGCTGTTTTGAAGTTGGCGACCATATGGACGCTAATTAGCGACCATATGGTCGCTAATTAGCGTCCATATGGTCGCCAATAGAATATAGCGTCCAGTTGGTCGCTAATCTGCGTCCATATGGTCGCCATATCCAGGATTATACACTGCAAAAGTCAATTAATTATAGTCTTATATTGAATTGCAGGAAGAAAAAATGCGTGAATGGATGTATGTGCGTCATATAGATGGGTTTTTGCACAACGAGTTTTTGGCTGGCGTTCAAGAATTTATTGACTTCTGCAAAGCTATGCCGACATATGACCCATCCGAATTAAGGTGTCCGTGTCGGAGGTGCAAGAATAGGAAACTGATTCCTGTAGATGATGTGCATTATCACATTGTTAAGGATGGGTTTGTTCCGAATTATTACCATTGGGTTTCGCACGGAGAGACTGATGAAATATTCGATGCCTTGTTGGCAGAGTCTAGACAGTATGAAGGCTGTAGCAGTACTGATCCAACACAACCAGTATCTGGGAGGAATGATAATCGAATGGAGCAGATGGTGTATGATGGCTTTAATGCCCAAAGTCAGTACACTACTGATGATCCTGTGCAAACTGAGGGTATAAGACATGAGCAGGGGGACCAATATTATCATGAAGTGCCCAATCCCGATGCACAACGTATGTACGACATGTTGTCCGCTGCAAAGATGTCGTTGTGGCCTGGATGTGATATGACCCAGTTGGAGGCGGCGACTGAGCTACTTAGCATAAAGTCAAAGCTAAGGATGACGGAGCGCGGATACGACATGATCTCGGATTTCTGCGATCGCGTTTCACACCCGGAGACCACATTACCAGCCACGTTTTACGACACGAAAAAACTGGTCGAGGGTCTCGGGCTTCCGTACGAGGCCATTGATTGTTGTCCAAACTCTTGCATGATATATTGGGGTGCAGATGCAGAATACGCGGCCTGCAAGATCTGTGAGTATCCTAGATGGAGGCAAGGCAAGTCAAAGCTCATTCCCTATTCTCGTATGTTTTACTTGCCAATAACTCCACGGTTGCAGAGGTTGTACGCATCGGTGGTGACTGCCGAGCATATGAGATGGCATGCAGAGCATGCACAAGATGGGGTGATGAGACATCCGTCTGATGCAGAGGCATGGAGGCACTTCAATGCTGCGTGGCAAGATTTTGCAGCAGAAACGCGAAATGTTAGACTAGGCTTGTGCACGGATGGTTTCAATCCGTTCGGTGCGTCAGGGCGTCAATACTCATGTTGGCCTGTGATTCTGACACCCTATAACCTTCCGCCATCGATGTGTATGCGAGAAGAGGTTATGTTTTTGACGGTTATTGTTCCCGGACCGAAGAGTCCGAAGCAAAAGTTGGATGTGTATTTGCAGCCGTTGATAGCCGAGCTGAAGAATTTGTGGCTTAATGGGGCGTGCACATATGATGCATGGAGGAAGCAAAACTTTGTCTTGCGTGCAGCTGTAATATGGACTATCAGTGACTTCCCGGCATATTCGATGTTGTCAGGTATGTTGTTCTAGACTCAACTTAAATAATGTCAAGTATATTATATATATTCATGCATATATCATTAAAAATGAAGCTAGCCGTTAAATAATTTAATGTGTTGTACCAAATATATGTTTGTGTAGGCTGGAGTACTTCTGGGAAATACGCGTGTCCTTATTGCATGGAAGACACTGATGCATTTTATCTAACCCATGGACACAAAATGTGCTGGTTCGATTGTCATAGGAGGTTTACAAAACATGATCATCGCTTCCGAAACAATAAGAACGATTTCAAGAAGGGTAGAAGGGAACGTCGTGCTCCCCCTGTACTCCGTGACGGATACGAGATACTAGACCAGATCAACAATATGGGTTTGATGAAGATAACTGAAGTGGGAGCCGAACAGCATAATAAGACGGTCAGTAGAGGTTCGGGTTGGAAGAAGAAAAGCATTTTTTGGGACCTACCTTATTGGCCTAGTCTGCTGGTAAGACATAATTTAGATGTCATGCACATTGAAAAGAATTTCTTTGATAATGTTTTCTTCACCATTCTCGATGTTCCGGGGAAGTCGAAAGACAAATGGTCGGCTAGAAAGGACCTAAAGGAATTGTGCAAGCGTCCGGAGTTGGAAGCTGACGAGGAGGACAATAGGTACCCAAAGGCATGCTATGCACTAGATCGTAATGAAAAACATGTGCTTCTTGAGTGGTTGAGATCCGTAAAATTTCCGGATGGATACGTGTCCAACTTGAGCCGCTGCATTGACTTGCACAAGCTTAGACTCTTTGGGATGAAGAGTCATGATTGTCATGTGTTCATGCAACGGTTGATGCCTATTGCTTTTCGAGCATTTCTTGATGACAAAGTCTGGGAGCCTATTGCTCAGCTAAGTGCGTTCTTCAGGGACCTGACATGTTATGAGCTTAAGCCTGAGGTGGTTATGCAGTTGCACAAGGAAATACCAATTATTTTGTGCAAGTTGGAACGAATCTTTCCCCCGGCGTTATTTGATTCGATGGAGCACTTGCCTATTCATTTGCCACGAGAAGCTTCACTTTGTGGCCCTGTCAATTATAGATGGATGTATCCAGAAGAAAGGTATGTACAATTGTAATTTTTGATAAGTTGTAGCTAGTTAATTTGGTTTTAGAGTCTTCAATATCATATATATATATATATATTGTAGGTTCTTAAAAAGGCTGAAGGGGACAGTTGGCAATAAAGCTAAGGTTGAGGGCTCAATTTGTAGTGCCTATCTCGTTCAGGAGACGTCCACCTTTTGCTCGTATTATTTTAACTCGCATGTCGCGAGTAATCATATGGAGGTCTCCCGTAACGTTAGTTGCACACTTCCAGTTGGGGTTGATCCGGGCGATTTGTCTATTTTTACAACAACTGGGCGAACGTTGGGTAGATCCAGTGGTCGTGTGCTCACAGATGAGGAATTCCATGTGATCCAAACTTACATATTAATGAACTGCGTCGAAGTGGAGCCCTATATCGAGTAAGTTTCTCTTTCTGTTGATATGAATAATCTATATATAAGTACTTGACTCGATCAATTATTCTTTGTAATAGATACTATTTGACAAACTTCGTGCGCCCGTCAAATCCAAGAATATCCGAAGCCGAAGAGCAAAAGATCTTGGAAAGACACTTTCGCCTATGGTTCTACTCCCATGTAAGGATTTTGTACTATTGTTTTCAGTTTAAGGGTTTCGAATTAATTGTGCATAAATGGTATTTGAGTCCTCGCTCGACGTACATGTAGGCCGACAGTCCGGCAATTACAGATCCTAACATTGCAACATTAGCTCGTGGACCCTCCAAAAAAGTGAAGACATATGCTGGTTATGTGGTCAACGGTTATGGATTCCACACGAAGGCACACGCATCAACCAGGGCTACCGACAGTAGTGGAGTTTGTGTTCTAGGACAAAGTTTCGGCACTGACGAGGAGGACTTCTATGGTGTGCTAGAGGAAATAATTGAGTTGAATTACATATCTCCTACAATGAAGCGCCCTATTGTCTTCAATTGTTCGTGGTTTGACACTCGAAGTCGTGGAGGAACACGCATTCACGCTCAACTAAAGCTGGTGGATGTTCATAGACATAAAATGTTGAGAACAAAAGACCGTTACATCTTAGCCCATCAAGCGACTCAAGTTTATTTCCTAGATTACCCCAAGATGAGGCGTGTAGATGCTGAATGGATAGCGGTTTGTAAAGTGAAAGTCACGTGTGTGGCCCGATGAAGGTACGTGTGTAGACCCTAACGAGAGTGGTTCACGGGGGGTTGTTGTTGAAGAGGCATTTCAACATGATCCTTCCATTCCACGAGTTATCGACGACACACATGATATTGATCCACTTGGTCCGCTAAATGACCCAAACGGAGAGGATCATGTCGTTGAGGATGGAGAAGAGACGTCTACTGAAACGTCTGAGGGTGAGTTTGAGAGTGAGACGGATACAGATGAGGAAGACATATAGTCAGAATATTACTATTGTATTGTCATTCACTTTTCTGATAACACTATTGTATTGTCATTCACTTTTCTGATAACACTATTGTATTGTCATTCACTTTTCTGATTGATAACACTATTGTATTGCCATGCACTTTTCTGATAACACTATTGTATTGCCATGCATTCAATTTTCTGATAACACTATTGTATTCATCTTTTCCAACCATAAAAGGAGATCTCCACATCTCCAATTCCAACATACCTTCCCAGTTGAAGCTCTATCTTCACCTCAAATTCTAACATCAAATCGATCCATCCTTAAACTTCCATCCTCAAATGGCTCAAAGGAGAGCTTGTACCAAACGAGCGACCGCCTTAGCTCCAGAAGTCATAAATTTCTCCATTGTGCGTGTGCATGGGGGTAGGGAGACAAGAACGGAATGGAGCACCACACCAAGAGAGGAATTAAGACTAGTCATAGCTGATTGGACACGATCTCCCGGGGGAGCACCTCTAGGATTTACCCGTTTTTTCTTGAACGGCGACGACATCACTGCTCGCATTGCGGCTAGGGAGACGGCTGTGCAGCTTCGCGTGTTGGAAGGTGCTGAGATCCGGGCAGTTCATATTCCACGTACAACATGAGAGTTCGTTAATTGTAGTTGTTTGTAACTTGGTCCATTAATTGTAGTTGTTTGTAACTTGGTTTCACTTAAAAAGCTTCACTTTGTGTTGTTTGAATTAGTTGTTTGTCAGTTCGTTTAATTAATGTACTTAGGAAGCAAGTGTTTGTAACTTGGTTTCGTTCGAGTTTATGAAGTTGTTTGTAACTTGGTTTCGTTATGAATTAATGAAGTTGTTTTCTGAGAACTGGGTTTAGTCTTCGATTTACTGAGTTGGATTGTAGTTGTTGTCCCATTTGAGCCCTCGAACCAATTACTTTGTCCACTATAGCAATTTCAGCGACCATGTAGTCGCCAAGTTCTTAATTTAGCGACCATATAGTAGCCACCATTAAAATTTTGGCGACCATATGGTCGCCAACCTTCAAATTAGGAGCTCGAAATTGGAATTTTTAGCGCGTATTTCAATTTTATTTCGTTTTAGCGACCACGTGGTCGCTAAACTGAAATTTTCGGCGCCTTTACGAAAAATAAGGGGGGAAATCCGAATTTTTGGGTTTCAGGGGTGGCGACCATATGGTCGCTAATTAGCGACCATATGGTCGCGATGTTGAGGGCGGCCCCACTTCTTCATTTAATCGAATATGGCGACCATATGGTCGCTAATTAGCGACCATATGGTCGCCACCTCTGAATAAGAAGGAGATCGCGTCTCCATCTTCTTCATTCTCAAACCCTCAACTTCGGCCTCCCGATCGAGCGAATCCGGCCTCCGCCTCCTCCTCCTCCTCCCGCCTCCTCCTCCTCCTCCTCCTCCGCCTCCTCCTCCTCCTCCCGCCTCCTCCTCCTCCTCCCCCCGCCTCCTCCTCCTCCTCCTCCCACCTCCTCCTCCTCCTCCTCCTCCGCCTCCTCCTCCTCCTCCCGCCTCCTCCTCCTCCTCCCGCCTCCTCCTCCTCCCCCCGCCTCCTCCTCCTCCCCCCGCCTCCTCCTCCTCCTCCTCCTCCTCCTCCGCCTCCTCCTCCTCCTCCCGCCTCCTCCTCCTCCTCCTCCTCCGGCCTCCTCCTCCTCCTCCCCCCGCCTCCTCCTCCTCCCCCCGCCTCCTCCTCCTCCTCCTCCTCCGCCTCCTCCTCCTCCTCCCGCCTCCTCCTCCTCCTCCTCCTCCGGCCTCCTCCTCCCCCCCGCCGCCTCCTCCTCCTCCTCCTCCTCCTCCCCCCGCCTCCTCCTCCCCCCCACCTCCTCCTCGCTGCTCCGTCCCCCGCCTCGCCAGTGCCGCCGCCTGCCAGTGCCGCCGCCCCCCGTACCGCCCTCTCCGCCCCGGTTGATTTCCGCCACTTTTTCCGGGTATTTTCTCCGCTCTCGGTTTATTTAGTATTTCCGTTAAAGGATTTGAGATTGAATTTGTAGTTTAGGATTGAAATTGGATAGATTTTGATGAATTTGGACAAAATGTGATTGAATTTGGATAGAAATTGAATGAATTAGGGTTTTGTTTGAATGAAATTGAGTGAATTTTGGATAGAAATTGAAATTGAATGAATGAATTTGGATATAATTTGAATCTTGTTTGGGTTGTTGTTGTTGTTGGAGAAATTGTTATATATGTTGTTGTTGTTGGAGAAATTGTTGTTGTTGTTGGTGTTGTCGACCACGTTGTTGTTGTTGTTGTTGTTGTTGTTGTTGTTGTTGTTGTGTTTGGATAGAGTTTGATGAATTTGGAATTAATGAAGTTGTTTAAATTGAGTTTTTTTGTTGTTGTTCATGGTGTTGTTGTTGTTTAAGTTGTTGTTAGGGTTGTTGTTTTGTTGTTTTAGTATGTCAGGAGGAGGACGACGTCGTGCACGATCTCCTCTTCCGGACGAGGAGGAGCACGATTCCGATGCGACCCGCACGGACACACCTTATTTGTCCGACGACGAGGTTGCCCCCGCAGAGGGGTCCACAACCCCTACTCCGGCGCCCTCGGCGGGATCGAGCAATGGGCTCGATCCCAACCGCGTATGGGACCTTTCCATTCGCGACGGAAGGTAATACTCAATTTATTTTAAATTTGTAAATTTTAAAAAAATGTTATAATGTCTTTTTGCGAAATCTTGCAGCTTGCAGCCGTCGGGAATGGTGTCGCGGTGGTCCACGCACATCATTACCGGCCAACCAGACGATAGGGCGTCGGAGTTCGACTTTGCCACCGCCGCATCAAAGGCGCGGTGGTTTGAGGCTTGGAGGGTAATTTTATTTTATTTCGCATTACGATTTACATATTTCGTATATATTTTTTTTCAGACAATATTTCGTATTTATCGACTAATATGTTTGCTTTATTATTTTGTTTTAGACGCACTTCCAATGGGATGCCAAGAAGCCGGGTATGGACGTCGAGACGGTCCGGCTATTGTGGGAGAAGATCGCGAAGAAGCGATACGACGACAAGGTTGGGAAGAGTCGTCGGGCGGGGAAGAAGCCGAGCTGGATCAACTCCGCCGCTTGGGACCTTTGGGTGGCGTATTGGAACACGCCCGAGTACAAGGCGAAGTGTGAGCGTCAGAAGAGAATCCGGCATACAAATCCCTCGAACCACAGCAGTGGTTCGAGGTCACACCTCGATACCATGCAACATTTGGTACGTTATTTTAATTTAAATTTATGTATTTTATTTTAAATTTATTTATAATAGGTTAATATACTTTTAATAAATATTAATACATGTTAATCATTCGTAGGAAACCCAACGGGGTCGTCCGATTACGCCTCAAGAGCTTCTCATCGAGACGCACACACAGGGCCCAGACCGACATTTTATAGACGACCGGTCCGCCCAGATCGCTGTAAGTATTTCACTTATTTCATTTCTTATTATATTTAGTTTATTATTATTTTTATTTATATGATTACGCTTTTTTTAGGCTCGGACCCGGGAGATCCTCTCCCAGAGGTCCTCGGAGACGGGCAGCACTCCGTCTTTTCAAGACGAGTGCGATGCCTTTCTGACGGCCGCTGGAGGGGTGGGCCCGGGCGGCGCTGTCTTCGGGCTTGGCAACGCCGCCTCCGAGTTCTATGGGTCACGATTGACGGCGCCCCGTCGGGAACCTCCTCGGGTGGAGCATTTGACGCAGCGCAACGCCGAGCTTACGACCGAAGTGACGGACTTGCGTAGTAGGGTCGCTCGGCTCGAGGAGTTCATGGCTCGGATGCAGCAAAATTTCGACCCGCAGCAGGGTGGGTCCCATGGTGCAGACGGAAGTGATGCGGCGAACCCCGACGGAAACAACTAGATAGTTTATTTTAAATATTTTTGTAATTAATTTTGTAAATATTTTTGTAAATAATTTTGTAAATAATTTTGTAAATATTTTTGGAATTAAATTTGTAAATATTTTGTTTTCTGCAATTCTAATTTTTTAAAATTAATATTAATAAAGCGGAAATAATTTTTTATTTTTTTTAATTAAATAAATATTAGCGACCATGTGGTCGCTATATTTTGAACGCCATATGTGCGCACGATCGTGCGTTTAGGTCCAGGCAAAGTATTTTAGCAACCACGTGGTCGCCGCTATAGCGACCACGTGGTCGCCACTATAGCGACCAGGTGGTCGCCACTATAGCGACCACGTGGTCGCTATAGGTGGTGTCAATCGGCGACCACGTGGTCGCCGCCCGTGGCGACCAGTGTGGTCGCATTGGTCGCAGTATCGGTCGCCACAATAGTGGCGGCCAGCGGCGTCCATGGTCGCTACTGAGCGACCACATGGTCGCTACTGAGCGACCACATGGTCGCTAGAAATAGCGACCATGTGGTCGCTGTGGTCGCTACCATTAGCGACCACGTGGACGCTGAGACATTAGCGTCCGGCCTTTTGGCGACCATTTTTGGCGACCACAATCTGGTCGCTAAATCTCGAGAATCTTGTAGTGATTAAGCTTAAAAACCTTTAGTATTTAACAAAATATGATTCAAATGTATATTTATTAATAGACAAGACAACCAATCAGATTGGATCTTAAATTTATCACAACTTTTAACTTGAAATCAAGTGCCCATCTCTGAATATGCCAGGACAATAGAAGTTGGCTGGATAATTATACAAATATAGGTTGACAAAGAAAGTAAAGCTCATAAAAAGATATTCAACCATGTAAACAAAAAAATCAATTCTATAATTGGAGTCCTCAGGGAAATGTGAATCACAATACATGAAAAGATATTTAACTATGCCGAAATCAAGCACAAACTAGGAATTAGTAACAAATCAAGCACAAACTACGTGAACCAAAAATCAAAGTAAATCGGGAGGAAATCGAACCTTATCGTCCTTACGGAGCATTCCTCTTCATTTTCTATGTTCTTCAAGTCCATTGAGCAATCAATGTCTTCAATTACCAAAATCGGCTTGCTAGTATGTACAATCCCACACATGATAAAAATTACCTTGCAAAGGGGTCTTCATTTCCACCATGATGACAAAAGAAATCAAACATGCCATCTTGAAATAAGTCTTTCCACATTCATAAATTTCAAGATTTGGTTACACAATATTAATTTGAAATAGTGAAATGCTAACAAGACAATAGTTTATTCTCTAGCCACCAACATATACAATAAGTGAAACTACCCGGGCTAAACTCATTAGCCAAGTAATATATCCAGTTAAAATGATGCATGTTTCTCAACCATAACAGTGATATCAATGTTAACTTAGCAGGTTAGTTATCCAGTATACCAACTAATGTCTCCCTAATTCTACTACAAGTAGTCTGAACACCTCTAATTCCCTAAGATGAAAAACTAATAAACTATGCCCTCTTATTTTCTCACAAGAAGAAATGAAGAGTAAGCCATATCTTGCCTCCACACTTCGTTAAGCAGTGGCAAGGCAACATGATTCTACTTTCATAATCTAATAAAGATGGATTGAAAAGTAGCATCACAAAAGCTCAAAGCTACGATCATAAAAATTCAACTCAAATTCAATGTTTCTACTTTCTACAGAGATACAGCCAAACAAGCTAAATTCCCAAAATCAACTTGAGATTACTATTCTATAACATTACATTACAGGAAACTGAAATTGAAACCGAAACTAGGTAATCAATCGGGAAGGTTCCTCCTTTGAGGCATTTTAGCCAAACTAGCACTCTAGAAGATTTAGACATTCTAGAAATAAACCCTAATTCAAGACAAATTTTCATTCAATAAACAAAATTTTGAAATTCCCATACTTGAACCATAACAATTCAAATCTCAATTATTCTAGAACATGAATAGATCGAAAAACAAAATTGTTCAAAGACGTATGAATTGACCTTGATACTTGGAGAGAGCCTGATAAACCAAGGGTGGAGATGGACGTCGTCGGAAGATCAAAGCCATACGTCTTCGTAGAGGAGGCGAAGGCAAGCAGGAGTTATATTGTAAGACTTGGAGAGACCAGGCAACACCGGCACGTAGACAAGTTTCTCCTGGAACGCCACCAATAGCACCACCTCAGCCACTGCAATGCCGCTGACGCCGTAGAAAATCGCACTTATGTACGACACCATCTCCTCCCCTTCGGTGAAACTCTCCGATGAAGAAAATGGTACGGACTTGAGAGAAATCAGAAGGGGAGGCGAAGATCCATCCCCAAAGGCGAGAGAGAAAGAAAGTTGGGGTCGGAAGAGGAGGAGAGAGAAAAGAATGTACATCTTATATAAACATATTCCCAATTAACCAGATAATTTGCCAAACGCCTAAATATAGGTCAAAAATCCGCGTTTCAACTAAATTTCTTCTTAATTAAATCAATTAGATAACTAAATTGACTTAAATGATAAGAAAACTTAAAAGCTAATCCTAAAAATCAAAAGATATAATAATAATAATAAGGAAAGATATATTTCATCCAACTAACATCAACCTATGGCCGAAATTATGCATAAGGATAGTATCTTGATAAAGATAGAATTAAATCTAAAGATAAGATTTCGGTAAGACTTGAACAACTCTCAGTAAATCGCATGTTTTACCTCTTTTCTGTTGGATTCTGGATTCAATGTAAACTACAAAGTTGTAGATCTTTTAATTATATTTTCAACATATACTAAACGGACTAAAGATCGATTTTCTAGCCCAAGTTATGGCCATTTTACTGAGAATTGTTTTCCATTTGACAGGCTTCTTAACTTCCCGAACTTTTATGACTTGATAATTTTTCCATGGTGGTCTTGGACGCCATTTATGAACATATTCAAAAGATAATATGGAATCCATGAAAATCTTCTTAAACTTAAACGCTTGGGACCCTAGTAAGGGTCTTGGTCTTTGGCCTCTATTCATCTTCAAATAATCATTGGTCTGAATCCTCCCTTGATCTGTATTAGGAAGGGCGGACCAGGGGGAGCGGGAGGAGGGGGTCCAACTGGAGTGGGAAGAGGGGCGGATCTAGTTGTAGCAGGAGGAGAGGTGTGTTCAACTGGAGCGGGAGGAGGGGCTGGTCCAGCTGGAGCGCAAGGAGAAGTAGATGGAATAATGGATGTACGTGGAGGAGCTAAGGATTCCGCCATGGATGTGATAGGATCGGTGAATGGAGTATCTATATATGGAGAATTGGAAAAGACCGGTGGCGGGCCATGGGTAGTGGTGGAGAGGTACAATAGAGATGGTGGGCTCGGATGATCGTCAACCGACAAATCCTCTGTAGTACCAACAAGAGCATAGTGTTTATGTCCATATCCGTCAAAAACTGATCATCCTCTGCGACGTCATCTGGTAAGTCATCCTGAATTAGCTCGTCCATAAAATCCACCTCCGTCTCAACGGAGGGGTCTATATCCTTGACCGGGGACGACGTCAACTCCGGATCATCGTCTATTCACTACTGCTCACTAGGTGGCACCCCGACAAGTACAACACCTGCAATCTCGATGATTGTAAGCTTGGGCGTCGTCTTTTTCCTCCTCTTCTCGAGGAGGACGCCACTCAAGATAGTGTGCAAGTCTTTTAGGAGACATGTTCAAATTGAATAATTATGTTTTATAATAGGTAATGTTTTTATTTTAAGCATTTATTGGATTCAAATTAGGAATTCAACTTACGACTAAGAATTCAAATATCAAATTCGTCATTGTAGTTGGAATTCAAACTTTGGATTTATATTAATTTTAATTTTAATTATGCTTTTATGGTAATATTTTTGTTCAATTTCATTTTCATTTTCAATTGAATTTGAATTACATATTCCTTACAAATTCAAAACATAAATAGTAACTCAAAATCTAAATATGACTATAAATGAAACAACTAATTACTAGTTAGGAATTGTAACTATACATTAAATTCCGACTTAAACAAATACTACGAGCTTGAATATTAAACAAATTTGAATGCGGATAAATTAGTTTCCACCGGAACATACCGTAGCCTTGAATGTCGCTCGGATGCGGATCGGACTATGAACCTGAGGAGCATTCCCGGAAATCGTCGGAGCATCGGATGTTGTCGGAGCCACCTCCATCAAGCGCCCCTCTACTATCCGAAATCATCCCCTAAACGGATCTAGTCGACGCCTCTTCCTCCCGGATCTCGCCAGAGCGTCAGCGGTGCGGCCGGATCGACTTCCGCGGTGCTGCCCGAAGCCGCAGTGGTGCTATCTGGTGGTGGTTCAAGAGAAACGGAAATTGTGGAGAAACGGAAGTCGTAATAAGAGTTGTTGGATTTGCAAGAATGGATGGCTAGGATTAGGGTGTATAATAATAGGAAAAAAAGAAAAAATGCATAATATATTTACTAAAATGGAAGTTCCCAGATTCTAGGCTAAATTTAGGGGGGCGATTTTTTGATAAAATTTGAATTTTCGAACAAATTTTACGAAAAAATTAGACAAAATATTGCACACATTCATCGTTACTCATTGTAAATTCGATTGTACTGCTTCAATATTCGAGTGCAATAATATCTGAATTTCTCATGTGAATGTTTTAATATGCATTAACATTTTTTGAATATTATTCAAACGTTTTTCGTATTTGTCATGGTTTGAATATCTAGTTCACTTTCTTGAATGTGTATTATGTTTTGTTTTATTTGAAATAAACTACGTATCGAATATAAGTGTAGTGAACCTTGAATAAGTAATTGTAATATATTGAATATGATAAAAAAAAGGGTCATTACGTGTTCACACTCTAATTCCATAAATGGCTAAAAATTAGAATACAATATTCGATTCACAATTCATGTCTATGAACTCAACAAATAACATATAAACATTCAGAGTAAAATGACGTCTCTTTAATGTAAAGCGTCATCTTTGGTCTTTATCATCCTTCTTTCATTCTCCTTAGGCTTCTTTATGTTCTTTATACATGATTATTCTCTCCATGATTTACTCCATTCTAACTACCATAATTAAATCTTGGTTTTGATTTTGGAAAAATCCTCCATTGTGTAACGTGAATATTTTGCGCTGAAGACCTGCTCGCTGGAACTGCTCCCGTAACCACCTCCGACCGGCGACCGGCCACCACGGTAGAAACGATCCCGCAATTCCGGCCACCACGAACCACCACGTCGGAACTGCTCGCTGCTCGCTGAAACCGAACCACCACGTCGGAACTGCTCGCTGGAGAATTCCCGCCACCACGTCGAGCAACCGCCGATACCCTTCACTCGAAAATCATTAATCGGTAAGCAATTTCGGCGAATTAATTCGAAAATCTCACATTGCTATTGATTGATGTTAATTGCTAAGATGTATTGTTGTTCTTGATATTCAACTGGAAGACGATTCAAAAGGGTGAATAAATCAATCAGAATTTTAGTATATACTATCGTCGTCGAAAATTATGGCATCAGGTAATGTTGTATATAATATATTCATTATGTATATGATTGATTTGTTTTAGTATATGTTGTAAATTTATGTGTTAATTGTTTAGTTGACCTAACCCTACAGATTCTTTGTATACATACAATGTAATATTGTATATAACAAATTGCTATATGTATATACAAAATTGGTATGGCTGGATACTATTTGTAATATTGTATGTACAATTAATGAAAACCTGTCTATTACATGTACAATTTGAATTATGTATACATTTGTTATTAGCGTATATAAATATAATTCACAGTTAATATACATGAGTTATTTGTAAACTATTTTTAATTCAAATTATACATGTATACATAATTATGTGGTCTATATACATGATTATTATACATGTATACATGGATTTGACATTAGTTTTTTATGCAGATATCTCAAATAGAGTGAATTGTCAACATATTTTTGATTTCCATACTTCGAACATTGGGGTTTAAGCGATCGAAGATTGGTGGCAATATTGAACATTAGATCTTATGTTGTATCTATACACCTTTTTTTTGGGTTCATTATGTAATATTTAATTTTTTGTTATACTGATACAAAATGATAATCATGTATATATAGTTGAATTCACATATATACTCTCATTTACTTATTTATACACATTTAAAGTCATGAATGCAATTCATAATTTCGCGTGAAAATACCAATACACTAGTATCATGAATATAAGAATCATGTTCTTGTATATACTTTTACGTGCTTATGTATACATTCAAAATTTGAATAGAATCAATAAAAGAGAATTGTATGATCATTATAATATCATGTATATAACAATTAAAATCTTGTATATGAGCAACTGGTTTCATATACAATTATGAATCAGGTTATGAGCAACTGTATATAACAATTAAGAATCATGTATATAACCATTTGATTTCTTGTATACAATTCTGTTAGATTTAGCGCCGGATTTAAATTTAATTGTTAAATTCCTATAATTACGGGATTTTATAATTTTTTGAAATAAACATGGAAATTAATGTAATCAATGGGATCAAATTCGAGATTTTTAAAAAATCCGAAAATTGGGTCAAATTCAATGGAAAGTAATGTAATCATGTATATAACCACCCCCATAACCCACCTTCCTTTTGTGATTTTTCAATAAATCCGAAAATTCCTTTATTGTTCCTATAATTAAGGACATGATTTATTGTTTGAAATTTGGCCAAATTCGAGATTTAATCTAAGCCATCCAATTGAATCACATCCAATGGCCTATATGTGTTCTCTTGTTCTTTCATATTTAAGTGTTCTCTATAGATATTCTATATATATAAGGAGAAAGAGTCTCGTGCGAATGGTTGCCTGTGTGGGAAATAAGAATAAATCTCGATCGTTTATTCCAAAAAATCAACGTCTCTGATTAAACATTCATTAAAAAAAAATACGGCACGGGCGAATTTTTCCCGTATTATTCGCGTATTTTTCAATAAAATACGACACGGACGAATTTTTCCCGAATTATTCACGAATTTTTCGAAAAATACGTTTTTATGAGACGCGCCCAGTTTGTTCATCAGAAATAGCGATTTGTTCATCAATATTCACCAATTGTTCATCAATACTAACTAATTGTGCATTGAGTTTTTGATAACATTGTTCATTGTTTTCGAACTTTTTTAATTTTTAATTTTATTTTTTAACCTTATTTATGTGTAGGAATACAATATTATGTAGTTTTTTTATGCACATATAATTAGTTTTGATATACTCATATTTGTTCATTGATATACTCGTATTTGTTCATTGATATGCTCATATGCCCCTATTTGTTCATTGATATACCCATTGTATACCATTATTTGTTCATTAGTATACTTCTTTTTTGTTCATTGGTATACCATTATTTGTTCATTGATATACCCTATTTGTTCATGGATATACCCTTATTTGTTCATTGATATAACCTTATTTGTTCATTATTATACCCTTATTTGTGAATTGAAATAAACTTATGTTTTATGTGTCAAGGCTATCAACTTGTACATTTAGGACTATTAATACCATCAACTTGTACATTTAGGACTATCTATTTGTGCATTTTTGCATTTATTTTGTGCTTTAAGGCTATCTTGAATTCAAAGTATAATACGAATGAAGTGCTTTAAGGCTAATTTGTCAATACGAATGAAGTGCTCAATATATATAGTACCAAATTAAGATAAGTTTGATGTAGAAACTTGAATGCAAAAGATAATAGATAAAGAATTTGACTTTGCAATCAATGGTGTATGCTAAGAGAACGAGATAGCAATAAATCGAAGAGGAGTGCTTGTGCCTTATTTAGCTATGAACAAATTGATGTTATTAATGAACAAATATGCATATAGCAATGAACAAATTGAGGTTACTAGTGAACAAATGTGCATCTAGTAATGAATAATTATGTGAAAAAGGCAATGAACAAATATGCATAAACCAGTGAACAAATTGATGTTACTAATGAACAAATATGCACAAACCGATGAACAAATATGCCAAAACCAATGAATAAATATTTTCGTTTTTTATGAACAAAATCACAATGTTGATGAACATATTGCGATGTAATTTTGATACACATTTGTTCATTTTTTATGTACAAACAATAGATTTTTTATGCATAAACAATAGTTTATTTATGCACAAAATCATAGTTTTGATGAACAAAATCACAGTTTTGATGAACAAATCCACATTATTGATGAACAAATCCACAATACTGATGAACAATCTGGGCGCGTGTCCTATTTCCGTTTTTTCAAAAATACGCGAATAATTCGCCCTTGCCGTTTTTTCCCCTTTTTAAGTGAAATGATCAGTGCCTTTGATTTTTCTTGATCCAACGGCTCCTGTTCTTTCTTATTTCGCACTTGGGAGCCCATTCGCACCTGAACCGGACCCTATATATAGAATAGTGTTCAAGTGAAATTCCTTCTTAGAGTAAAGCATGTGGTTAAAATCCAGCCATTAGATTAGATACATTGAATGGTTCTGATTTAAAATAAAAAAGGTGCATTGTAAGGAGACGGGGGAGAAACATTGTATCTAGTCCTAACTCGTTATTTTGGGTATTTTCTATCCAAATCAGAAAATTGCTCCCAATAATTTCGGGCTTCATTATTTCTCTCCATATTCAAAACCGTTTGTCTTCTCTCTCTCTCTCTCTCTCTCTCTCTCTCTCTCTATTCAACGCAACTGACAACGATTTCTAGTCGTCTTCTTCAATTTCAAGGTCCATCTTCAAGATTCGGTAAGCAAGCTTATTGATTATGCAACTTTTTTGTGATTGTGTGAATTATTCAGTAAAATCGCCGTTTTTTACACACAAATATCCATTTACTTCGTACTGTATATATATATTTTTACATTTCAATGGATGTGATTTGAAAATTTTTCTTAATTTTAGGGATTATTCTTCAAGTATTGGATAGAAATTGGCCCTAATTTGTTTATAAGTCAAAAAAAATTGAGGTTTACTTAGTAATGAGTTCCCAATATTAGGGTATAGTGTTTGGTGTGCATTATAGATGAGACACATTTGATGTGTGTTATGTTGCATGTTGTTGAGTTTGGGGAAAATGAGTTCAAAAATCTTTCGAATTTTATAGTCATTTACGGTTTTTCGAAATTGATTTTGTATAAGACATGATGTTGGAGTTTTGCACTAATGTGTATCATTTAATCAGATGGCAAATTCTCCAAAGATTAAGAGCAAAAACAAAAAGAAGAACGACAAAGGTATGTATCAGTCGAATTTTTATGGATTATATTATTCAATTTCATAAATATTTTTATTCAACCCATATGATGAATATATTCAATTGTAGATTTAAGGATTTTATATTGTTTTAATGAGAATGTATACGAAATTTTAAACATCTTAATCTGAAAAATAGAATTGTCACTTACATATAGTGTAGATTGAAAACTTATTCAATTTTACATGAATGATTATTCAATGAACATGTAACTATTATTCAACATCAGTTGGTTAACAATTCAATTATATAAAGAGGATGAATAAGTACTAGTGGTTATTTTTGTATAATAGAATTATTATTCAACTAGAGGTATAATGATTATACAATATTCATAGTTATTTAGTTCAATAGTTATAACTTATTTATAAGCATAATTGTTATTTCAAGTGAATTCAACTTATTCAAGTGATATAGTAGTATTATTTCAAGTGAATTCAACTTATTCGAGTGATATAATAGTATTATTCAATACATGTGTTTTTGTTATTCAATAATGCGTGTCTAGTTATCATACATGAATCTATTCCATATTATTCATTACATGATAATAGCTTATTCAAGCTACATCGCAATATTATTCAATAAAAATCTTATCAATATTCGGGATTTATTAGGGTTTAATAGTTTATGGTTAGGGTTTATTAGTTTAGGATTTAGGGTCTATGTGTGTCTTGTTATTCATATATGTGTTTTACGCGTATTTGTGTGTTTTGTTATTCATATATGTGTGGTTTATTTTCTAACCAGGTTGAAGATAAAGGAGTTTGGAGATGTGGAAGAAGATAGAGAATAATTAAAGACGGTGATGAAGAAAGATTGAAGAATGTGAAAAAAAATCTTAGGTTGTGTTATTCATATCATTGTTAGTAATTGATATGTGGTAGGTGTTTGTATGAGGTTTCATGTTTATTCTTGTTCAGATGTTCATTTATTCTCATAAACATGTATTATTTTTCAAGTTAGTATGTTGTGATGTTAAACTTCAATAATATTCAAGATTGTACAGTATGTGTATTGTCTTATTTAAGTTAGTATGATGTGATAATTAACTTGAATATTGCATGATATAGTTGTCATATTCATGTATGCATGTTGTATTTTTCAACTTGATTGTATATGATATTCATATGAAGAGAATAGATTATTCACCTATGCATATTTTTTTTAAACTTAGTATTATTTAATGTTTAACTTCAATTGAATATTGAATGACAAATTTGTCTTATTCAAGTATGCATATTGTCTTTTTCAAGCTAATTATATGTGATATTCATATGTAGAGAACAAATTATTTATTTGATTGTTGTAAAATGACCCCGAGCTTCAATTGACTCAAATGTCATACCAGTGACAATCTTCAATCCCATTGGACACCAAGGAACCCAATATTTCATATTCATGTCTTTTTTTTATCAATTATGCAATTCGGTCCGCACAGTACACAAATTCAGAAGCATGCTCATCATTGTCTTGGTCTTGACATTTATCGCTTTTCTACATCGGAAATGTCCATGTTATCCTCAAAAACATATTCATTCCACTTGCTTCCTCCAACTGTTTGAGTTAAGAAAGCACGACATTATGAACATCCAAACACAAATTTTTGAATAACACTTCACGAGTATATGAATAAAAATATATGCTTTTATGAATAACCGATCACATTATGTACACGTCACGCAAATATGAAAAACAATCCATGTATATGTGAATAAGTCTACATACAGTTTTGAATAACTATCCACTAATATATTATTATCAAACAAGTCATAAAAGAATAATAAGCCTCACAAAATGAACAATAATAATGCACTCATCAACCCTAAACCCTACACTAATAAAACATAAATCATAAAGTAATAAGCCATAATTCTATGCTTTCATATTATTCATTACATGATAATAGCTTATTCAAGCTATATCGCAATATTATTCCATAAAAATCTTATCAATATTCCAGTTATAGTTTTCATATATTAAATATCACTTATTCAACTCGTTACCCATTCTTATTCAATTAAATCTACAAGTTTTGCAATATATTATGATACTGCTTTATTTATATTTTTCACAAACATTTTCATCATAAAAGTCAACTCATATTATTCATCACATTATTCATTACAATAATAATTTTCAAATATTAAGTTGCACTTTTGCAACACGTATATAACAATTTTTCAATATATGCAACATTTTAATGTTATTCTTGAGACGGCGATAAATTATTCAAATAATTTATCATTATTATTCAATAGAATTATAAACATTTAATTAAAAATTACATTTTTCATTCATTCAGTCACACCTATTCAAATAATGAATAGTTATTATTCAACGTATAATTGTATATTTATATTATTCAACTAATGACGATAAATTATTCGTCGTATTTAGTGCTTGTTGTTATCAGACAAACGAATTCAATTCCGCTTATATTTTTCACTTTTGCAATTATTAAACAATTATTATTCAACAAACACTATCACTAAAAAGGAACCTAATTTGCCATATGAGTAACATCGAATTCAATAATTTCATACGTCAAATCTACATCAATCGTTTAAGAAGAAGATTCATTCACAAAACGAAATATAATAATTTTTACAATTACGATCTAACAAACAAGAACAATTAATCCAAATACGAATAACTAACCTTTTTCCATTGCAAACTTTGATACAATAATCTTCCGAATTCTTCAAACGAATTTGATTCGATTGAAGAAACAAGTTGTCGAGTAGCTTGAAATGATGAACGACGGTTGTTGAAGAAGAAGACATGGATAATGAATGACGGTTTAGAAGGATTGGATTTTCAATCGAGATATAAAAGATTTTCTCAGATTCTGGTGTATATTTTTCTCATTTGTTAATTTAAACCCCCCTACAAATTTCACCTGTTTCCATTTTGAACGGATCGTGTATTTATCCCCTCCCCCCTTCCCTATTTTTACAATTACTAGGTAGGCACGGCGTGCTCCGCACGCCGGAACCTACGTATTAAGCGCTGATGGTTGCCAATTTGCAGATCAATTTGCGTGTTAATAAGAAAATCATTGGTTTCGAGCTATAAATTACACAAACACTCGATGATGTGAGGAAAATGATTATAATGGCAATTAACACAAATCTTGTTCCATCCGATAAAGAAGTTACTATTTAAGAATGTGTATCCATGGCATATGCCTAACATTCCATATTCCTATTACGAATGTGAACGAAGTTATATTTTTTTTCCCTTTTGTGTGTGATCATAATGAATTCGGCTGGGGGATAAGGTTCTCCAAGATCAGGCATATGATGCAGTTGGAACATCCAGAGAGAAGACTATAAATGATAAATCATGCAAGGGGATCCACGAGATTAGTTTCACACTTTTACACAATTTTATTTGATTTTAGTCTTTTAGATCAATGACAAAATGATTATTTATGTTTAGCAATTGTCCACAATTCCTACCTTCATCTTAGTGCAACCATTTAAATGACTGATTGGTGTTTGCTATGTATGAAATTAAAGCACACATCACAATGTGTTTGCTATGTATAAAAAGAGACGAAGAAGCACAATTCCTACCTTCATCTTAGTGGAGCTGCAAGGCGCAAGGCAAAGGCACACACCTTTTGTAGGCAAGGCGCACCTAAGTGTCGAAACCTTAAAAATCATTTCTAACCTTAAAAATCATTTCCACAACATATCTTATACTTAAAATAACGTAGTTCTTATATTATAAATGCATAAATGTACAAAAGAAATTACAATCACCATAAATCCATAAAAATTTGGCTATAAACTAAAGGGGGAAAACTGGAAAGAGGTAACCAAACTCTTGAGATGACTTGTGATGTTTCTTCTGCTAAGCAATGTCACGCACAATATGTTTGTCCTACACATGGATTAAACATTCATGCTAAATTAAAGTATATACCTTTTAATCTATAAACTTCTAATTAACCTTTAAAAAAAACATAAACAGTGATGATAAATCAGACTTCCTTAGGATTTAGTGGGCAAGATATGGAAGACTGCGGAGGGCAGAGAGGACCTAATAAAGCTACAACAAAAGGGAAAAATGAAAATAACCATAAATCATTCAGAAGAGTAGAAGACTACAAATCTTGCATTGCCCTCAAGTTCCTTATTGTTCAGCAGATGAAATACTACACACTTTAACCACATAACTCTAACTGACCCACTTCTTGGAAATCAATTTTCAATTGATCTAGAACCCTATTAACCTCTCTTATCTTACCAAAAGCACATGGATATCTGCATTCAACCTAACAACAGGCTAATGCACATCATCTTCTATCACACTCAATCTCCACAAAATCACAAGCCATAAGAATTTATATTGATTAATTGACTTTTGCCAATGACAACATATATTATGCATCTTGGGAAAAAATATAAGCCTTGTAAAAAATATCACACTAAGAAGAAACATTATGAGCTACGAAGATGCTTTTAAAATGCTGCTTCACATAAACTTGTTTTTAAGAGTAATGACTAATAACTCAACAACAACAACAACAACAACAACAACAACAACAACAACAACAACAACAACAACAACAACAACAACAACAATTACCCAGTGGAGTTTCCTTTGCGGGAAATCTGGGGGTCAAGATAGGGACCCCCCTGGCTGAACGCAGAGGGGGAGCGCCCAAAGTAATGTATCAAAGATATACTATCGAAACCCTTTCCTATGTTTAGAAGATTAACAAAATATTTGAACATTAAAAAACAGAATAAACCCAATTATATATGGAGTGTTAACTATATTTGACCTTAGATTATGAGTTGATGAAGGACCGTAGGGCTCTTCAACAGAGACCTGAAGACTCTCTGATGAAGGGGAAGATACATGCTCCATTTCCCCGTTGCTTTGATGGTGGCGCTTATCTTCTCCGGCTCCATCTTATCGTTCAAATTCACCGTAAATGGGTGCCATTGCGTCTTTGAAATGCTTGGGATGTGCACATACAATATGCTCCCTGGATTATAATCCAATTCTGCCAACAAAGAACAAAACAGAATTATAGTTTTATCCACTAATTATCTTATGTTTAAATTAATATTCTTGAGGAAAAGTTGTAAGCATACTAATCAGGAATCTTAGAAAAGTTTAATCCGACGGTGTCACACGGCAAGAGGTGAGCTGAAACAAGCCTAGCATATTTGTGCGATTGTAAGACAAACCACTCAGTATAAATATCCGATGAATCCATGTCTAGCAAGACTTTCTTTCAATAGCTGCAAAATCCAGAGAAAACAAACAACATAAAAATCACCACAAGAGGAGTTATTTGACCTGTCATATAGATGACTCCCATAATTAACACGGTTCCAACTTAGCAAATTATTCAAACAATTCTTGGCTAGATTTGCTAAATTAAGCTCCTTAGACATGCTTTCTTGTTTTATGAGTTCCCGAAATCAGTTTTATTAGCGAAATAACTCTTTATCAACTAAATTTTTTGTGTAATCCAAGAGCAAAGAACCCAAAAAAAAATAAGATTCATAACTTGAAGCCAAGTAATTCCATTGACAGGGGAGATGTGGTGACGCACTTGGAAAAAATAATAGTGCTTAATTAATCTTATCGCCTTCAATTAACCACGTAACTAAGATTGCAAGGATCAAGTACCAGCTATGTTCTTATCCCTGGGCAAGTCCACCATTAGAGTGCATGAACTAATATATATGAACAATGGAGTGATGTACATGATCATATGCATAGAAATTGCCAGTGTTGTTAGCAGTTGAAAGTTTATGCACCAATTTTCGTACAACATATTAATAGTCATATGTATAGAAACTGAAAAATAATAATCCATTCAATACAATTTTAGTGGAAGAATGACGCATTGTAATTTGATTTTGATTTGAAGATTGCAAATGGATTTTCTCAGCCTTTCGTGCTCAAATTCCTAGTGTAACCAAATAAAATCAACAAAACCAAAACAAAAGAGAGAGTGTATGGTATCTTAAACTTAATAATCAAAAGCCACTTAAGACTACAGTTTACAACCAAAAAATGATGGAATTACTAAAAACAATTGTCTAAAACCTTGTATCACAAGCAGCAGTGAAGTACAAGATCAAATACACCATGAATCCCACAAGATATTTAAACATTGTCTGTGTAAGAATATTTATGATTCCTTGTCTACCAAATTGCAAAAAAAATAAAGTTGGCAATAATTGAAGAAGAGGTGAAATACTAAATCTTTATGTCAAAATGAATTTCATGAATAACATCTCCTATGATCAGAACATTAAACATGGCTTGAAAATTCAGCATAAAAAAATCAAGTCTAGCTATTGAGGGGGGGGTCATGAAATATATAACGCGGGGTATGAAGATGTCAAAGAAACATATGTAAATTGAATATGGTACAGAAATTCCTCTACCCAAATCAAATGGAACCCAAAATTAAAAACAGCAACCACATAGCCTTGGTAAAAGCTTTTGTTTATCTTGACAAGAAACCCATCTAAATTTCACCCTATTCTGCAATTTATCAATCAAACAAATTAGGTCAAACAAATTAGGAAACCTAGACAAATAAGGAGATTTACCTCCATGGGGTTGAGTTTAGGAAGTTGACCGGAAATCCGAGCGGCGTAAATGGCGGGGCGAGGGACAACTGGTGTGGGCTGGCGGCGTCCGGGTGGTGGCGTGCGAAGGGAATAGATCCGCGAGGAGAAGGGATGGGCTGGTGCGGCTGGAAAAGGCGGCACGAGTGGCGGGATTGGTGGACCGGCTAAAGGCGAGACGGCCGGTGGAGATGGGCTGGTGGTTCGGCATGACATGGTGGTGGAGGAAGAGAGGTGAGAATGAAGGAATGTGCGGCAAAGATGGTGATTGTGAACAGAACAGGGCTTATATCGGGAACGCGAATTGAGAGGCGCCGGAGACCTGCTTGGTTCACTATTCCTCGGGGAACCCGCCGCGTTCCGCTTTTATATAATTATAGATGTTTCCTATTTTTTAGCCATTGATTGAATGAAATCCAATGTCCTCCCTTCAACCACACATTGCACTCTAAATACTATTGTACCTGAGCGCTCCCCTGTATATATAATATCGGATATTTCGGATATATCTGTTTACCTTAAACCTCGATCCGTATATGGTCCGAGTATTTGAAAAAATCAGCCGGATCGGATACGGATTAATTTTAAATGGATAATTTTGGTTACGAATAAATACGGATCGGATCGGCGGATATTTCGGATCGGAAAATTTTGCTCACCCTAGGCTTACATGTTGTTGTGCATTGTTACAATAAATAGCTAATTAGTATTGTTTTAATAGGTAAGAGAAGATCTCGAGGTTTCGATGTTGTATTAGTTTTTGTAACGGAAAAGTAAACAAGGGCTCATAAAACGAGTCATGTTGTTGTCAAAAGTTGTTAAGGAGGACCAGGGTCATAACTAATGTAGCTTTATGTGTTAATATTTATTTTAGGCAATCATTTTTTTCCCGCGGGCATTGTTAATTCCGTCTTCTTCAAAGGATCCCTAGTTTCAAGGTAAGTCGTTTTCGACTTGCTCGCTTCTTTTCTATCTTGTTAGATTTTGTGTCATTATTGTAGGATTGGTTTTGAAAACTAGTCCCGAATATCTTTTTGAAATGTTTTGGAATTGCTTGTGTTGTTGTGTGCAAATTGATTTTTAAATGAGTTTTATCGGAAATAAGTTTTCGAATGTTTCTCTGTGTTGGTACCGTTTCCGGCACGTCCATCGTAGCTGGCGGAGAGGAAGAGTTGTCTATATATGGTCCGTGTGACAGGGAAACCATCCCCTTCAAAACGAAAAATATTATCTATGTGTTTTCCAAGTGCTCCAGTGGAGGCTTAGCCGGGGTTAGAAGGGAGATTGTGAAGTGGAGTGAGAGGGTCTGCCTCTGCACTCGGCGCGGAGTTTGAGCGACTTGGAGGTTGCATTGCGAGATGGAAGAATTGCATTTTTGTAAAATTGTGTTTGTGAATGTGTATGTGGCTATGTGTGACTAACCAAAACTAATTTAGGTATTGGCCGTTAGAGTTATAAGTGCGTTTGTGGACTTGGATGCTAACCTTAGAAATGTTTTTCAAACGTCTTGAAATTTCCGCATTCTTTCTAACTTGATAGATTAGTAGTTGACCCTTCTAGGAATATTTTTCAGTTCCAGGTATGAACTAGGGAACCGTGCAAGAGTCAAAGCTAAATGGAAGATGGTGGGGTGGAGCGGTGAAGAGAGCGTGTCATAGTGGGACCGGTTTACTTTAGTTTATTTATGAAATATTAGGATGTTGGTTTTATTATTATGCTGGAGTTAGTATTATGTCCTGCTTATTGTTATTTCTAGAATAATTCATTATTAGTAGTGTTTTGTTGGATTTGAATATTTATGTTTTCGGGAATACATGCATAACTATGTTTTCCAAGTTTTGTTAAATAAAAGGTTGGATGTTTTATTAAGTTTTCTCATCGTTCCGCATTGCAAGATCTGAGTGGATTGTTGTTAACCTAACCTGAGTAGTACCTGGAGAGGTCTGCCACCTAGTGGCGTCCTGTGGAAGAACGGGGTGTTACAAGGACAAGGACATGGGGGAGCCATGGGAATGTATGATGTAGAGAATTCGAAGCTCGACGGCGCATTTGACAGGCATGGATTCGGCATAGCCATAAATGAGCTTCCAAACCATACCTTGGCCTAGTAGGATTGCATCTTCATGGCTTGCTAATCTTAGTTGTTCTTGGCTTGCTATGAGGAGAAAATATAGTAGATAGATTTTCTTAGCTTACAAAATGATAAACTGAAATTAATTGAAGATTTGGTGGTCTTATTAAAAAAATGATCTCACGGGAAACGAACCATTGGGATGCGTAAGAGCATTAATAAAACTGAAATTAATATGCGATTTGGCCGGCAGATTTTCATCTCGCCTAGTGCAAAATAAATATTTATTAATCTGGCATTTGAAAGTATGGAGCTCGGTAGGTGTGTCCAAGCCCGGTTAACCGAGATTTCGATTAATCAAAGTTTGGTTAACCATGATTTTGATTAGTTAAAATCTGGAACTGTAACCGAACTGTGAATTTCGGTTAACCATAGTTCAGTTAAGCAATTTTTCGGTTCGGTTTTCTCTGTTAACCGATAACCATTTATGTAATTTTACCTTAAATAATTAAAAAATAATAATAAAATTTGAATAAAAAAAGTGATCAAGCTTTTGACTTTTATTTTAAATATGTACTTATACCATATTGTTTTGTTTGTTGTAAAGAAATATCGAGTGTTTATACTATAGTGTGTGAAATCGAACATTGTGTGTATTATTTTTTATCCCATCAAATTTAATAAGCGAGTCTTATATCAATGAGAAGTGGAAAAATAGAGTGTAATTTTTAAACTTGGAGAAGTAAAAACTCAAACTAGAACAACACCTTGATGATCATATTGTTTAACCACTAAATAAAGCAAAGAAGTCATGCCAGCTAAAAGTAATGATTACGTTTTCATAGAGCCTAACTTATAGAAATTTCCAAAGAGGACATCGAGGAAGGCTTACTCAGCCAAATATCTAACTTTTCTCCGCTTAATCCGATCTCGAAATAGATTATCGAGAGGTATGTAACGGGAAAAACAATGGTCTAGCAATAAAGGAGTGGTCGAAAATTCTTACCAATGAGGAATATATTCATTCGAAGTACCTACAAGTAGAAGTAACTTGCTCAGTTAACATATAGGATCTTGGCATGATATCTGATGTTTGTCAACTAAATAAACCAACCATATATAAGGCTATCGTGAATATGAAATCCACATCATGAATATTCTTTACCACCATTTTGATAAGTCGACACATTGATAGATGCAGAGGTAAAGTTAGAAAGAAAATTGTTAGAACAAAGATTTTTGGACATGGTTGCTTCATTATCAAGACAATATTTGGACATGTGTCCCAATTCATCGCACTTGAATTGAAGTAGTTACCACTGTCATATTCTATGTTACTATTTCCAACCGTTGATTCTATTATTAGGTTGCCTCGTTCTTTTGTCCCTTCTTATAATCGCCTTCCTTCCTTAAATGATCTTATGGTATGACACAAACCTTTTGAAGGTATTTCAATAAAGCATTAATTTTTTCTTCAATAATCAAAGTGCCTACTCTACCCATGAATGAATGACAATTGTTTGAGAACAATTTGTCGATTCATATTTCAAATGGTCAAACCGCAAGGAACCAACAACAGAATTCCCTTGAATAGTATTCAAGTTCGGGAACGAATGATGGTTCAAAATCTCCAAATCAAGAACAAGGACATCACCATGTGACGGACCCTAGTATTTCGATATCGTTTGATGATGTGATAAAAGAAGCATTGAGAAGTCTAACAATGTAAATAATGCATGAAGTGATCTCTTTTATTTCACCAAAAGGAGCAAGAACAATTGAACTGACCAAAATGAAATTAGAGTGACAAATGATGCCATATTTCACCTCAAGTAGATGTGTCTAGCTTTGCAATGACACTAAAGACATCCATGCCAATGAAGTTTGATGTCTATGAAGGAATTGGAAAGTCAACCACAACTACTACTAGTTCTCCTACATTGAAATATTTGAGAAGTATCAATTGCACAAAAGCAAAAAAGGGTGCATATTGCCGCTCTGCAACTTGGAGAGAAAGAACTAGCGAATGGAAAGAGAATTCTAAGCAGGCAAAGCATCCCATGCTGAATTGGGAAAGGTTTAAGACTAATATTATGGAGCGGTCATCTCTCCTACTATGAGAGATGAGAGGCTTAATGATCTCTTATATCCAAAAGGTTAAAGGACTAAGTGTGTCCAGAAGAAGGCCACGATTTTTAAACAATTATTGCAATACACAAGATTTGAAATTTCCTCCGAAGCTAAAAAGTTTTGCCACCTTCATGAGTGCATAAGTCCGACCATCAAGCCATGGAGGGTGTAACGATGGACCGAATGAGCGAATAGAATAGCTTATCCTTCCTCGTGTAATCTAAAAGTCCAAGCAAGGATTCTTGTGACCTATGCTATGTGGGTTATGTTGGAGTATAGAACCCCAAACTCTTTTGAAATCAAGCCCTAGAGTGTATAATTCTAGCATTTTGTATTAACTCTCTTCTATTGCAAAGTGTTATACTTTGAATTCCGCTATGCAATCCTAGCAATCTTGCACACTTTCGCTGGTACTTTCTTTACAAAAGTGCCATTTCAATTCTAAGTTTCGATTAATAAATTATGGAAGTCTTTTTATATTTTCTTAGTAGTTACTCCTTCCTCATCGAAAAGGATTTCTTTTAAAAAGTACGTGTTTGCGAACTATGACAGTTAATGTCATAAGTTTAAATAACTAAATATTTTTTTATATATAGTTCACAGTGGAGAATAAGGATGGACTTCTATCTCCCATCTTGATCACATGGTTGAGATAGAATTTCAGGTCTTGTTCCTATAAAGATATATATTTAAGAGACTATGTTCAGAAATGAGACCACTTAGTTCTTCGGATTGAACCATATTTATGAAAAACTATTTTCTTATAAGAATTACAACATGTATTATAAAGGAACACTCGAACCACTTCTCGTTTGTTATTATGTTTGGTTAAGATATCATAAAGATGGTTATTCATTCTCTTATGATATAACCACCACTTGTTCCTTTAGTAACTTCACTAGAAGTTAAAAATCGAAATTCTTTATCCAAGACATGGCTATCATATATTCAAACATTGATTCCATCTCGAAACTTTAATTAATATCTATCTTAAAAGAAATCATCCGCAATGACTCTATTCTTGAAATATAGAATGGATTAGTCATTTTCTTACTCGCTTAGTGGAGACACTGTAGTGCTTGTTTCAAATAAGATGCTTATTCTATACGCAATCCAACCTTTTTATATTTGGGAAGGATAGCCCAAAATTCCCATAGGTTTGACCCAAGCTAATGTATGATACTTCTTGACCAACCGCCTATTCGCTAGCAAGACCAATTGGATTTTCAAAGAAACAAAATCCTTTTCATTGGATTCTTTTAAACCACATAAGAAGACATGTGAGAATCTTTCCAAGGAATACTAATGTAACGGCTCCTTAAGAATAAGGTGCAATGGTAATTCTTGTACTCGTTCTTTTTGAATTCATCCCTAAACTTTTGGAAAGCAAAGGACACTTGTTCCGCTAGTAACTTCAAAATGATAAAATTCTTCTAGAACTTAAGTTAGTCATGAGGACCTTGCACTAAACCGAAGGAAGGTTATTGAGTGCTTAGATACAACAAGAGTATTATGTTGAGTTGATAAGAAGAGGTATGGGTCCACTATAGGTAACAAGGTCTCGTATCCCTCGAAAGGCGTGTTTCACTTTGGTAAAATAGGAAAGTTAAATCCTCCCTATGTTGGATTTTTTTTCAAAATACTAGAAAGAGTGGACAAATTAGCTTATCGCGTTGCGCTACGTTTGTCAGCACACCCAACCCATAATGTCTTCCATGTGTCACTCTTAACACAATATGTGCCTGACGAATCCCACGTAGTCAATTATGAGGACGTGGAAATCCAATCAGTTGGCACCTATGAGAAAAGACTACTAAAGATCATGGAAAGTGAAGTGAAAAAGCTACGTAATATGGAAGTGCCCCTAGTTCAGGTACTTTGGTCAAAGAATAATGATGAAGGGACGATTTGGGAAATGTGGAGACGTTTTCCCGAGTTGTTGTCGTCTTAGTTAAAGAACGAAACATTCTTTAAGGGATTACTAGAACTTTGATGTAATCTCATCTTAGTTAGTGGCTTTAAGGGATTACAATGATAAAATTCTTCTAGAACGAAACATTCTTTATGGAAAAACCCTAGCTTTATACTGCCTTGGGTTTTTCCTAGTTTGGGGGACGAAACTTTTTATAAGGGGGTACTATTGTAATAGATGCTATCTTACTAACTAATTAAAGCAGTAAGGCTTCAAGCCTTCTGCTTCTGCCAGCTGTCATTTATTCGGCCATTTTTTTATTCTTTAACTTTTTTTTCTATTCTCCCCCCCACGCTCTCTATCCTATTCAAAAATTACAGTTTCTTTCCTCCTCCCAGTTCCACATTTCTAATCCATTTCAGTTTCCATAACTCTTCCATTCACTTCGTCTTCTCTGATTCTAGCCAATTTTTTGCACTTTTTTTTTCAATTCCCACCCTTCTTTTGTTTATTCCCTCTCCATCGACGCTTTTTCTCCATCATTAGTTTTCACCGGGCACCTTCAACCAGTTTCCCTAACTTTTGACCGGCGTGAGAAGCTATGGGTAGAGCCTTTCTCTACTAAACCGATTGTGCTTTTGGATCTGGGTGCAAACAACAACAAGTCGTGCTTTTAGAACCGGGTTGGAAGACGGCTATGTAGTGATTTCAGAGGCCTTAGGGTTATATTTCCCTTCTGAAAACACCAAATTGCACCCCTTTCAATTTCTCTTATCCGGATGAAGCCGATGAGACCCGTTGGAAGCATGCCCTCTTTATCGCCTCGAATTTCAGATTTCACGTTTCTCTTCCGCCTTCTAAGAAGCAACTACCGAAGCCTTACTACCTCACTCTTCTCTCATCTATCCTCATCCTCGCTCCACCAATCAACTCCCCTTCTTCTTCCACCCGATACTCTATCTATCATCAAATCTCGCCTAATAGGTTTGGCCCCTCTTCCCCCTATTTCTTTGTGCAAAATATTTCAGCTTTAACTTTATACTTCATGAATGGGATGAAGAGAGAATCGAGTGATGCCCCCAAACAGAGCTGGAAACCTCTCGATCCATCGACTTTGATTTTATTGTACTCTTTTTTATTGAATTGTTCTAACCTTTTGTATGTGCTCCAATTCTCGCCTAATTTTACTGACTTATCGATTATTGAGTAGGGCATTTTGGTGGATATGTCCTACACTTGGAGGGAGAGATGAAGTGAAGAAACCAAGGCTTTGGTCGGTAGGCATGGTTGGGAAACTCGAACTTGGCATGGGTTTTTGTTGGTGTTGAATTTCGCCTTGGGCAACTCTGAATCCTCCCTGAAGGTAACTAACCTGACCTAATTTACTCAAGGCTTCACTTTCACCTTGATTGATATAAGGAATTAAGATTCAATAAGGATATCAATTTTTTGTCACGACATACCAGTGATATAATTTTTGTTTCCAATATATTTCTTCCTTTTATAAGGAAACACTTATTTTTCTTTGTTTCAGGACAACGCAAGGCAATTACACTACAAATGTTGCATTTGCTAACCCTACTTTGTTTTCCAAATCATATTTAATTTTGGAGTTGTTATATGGTTCCTCTCTCTCTCTCTCTCTCTCTCTCTCTCTCTCTCTCTCTCTCTCTCTCTCTCTCTCTCTCTCTCTCTCTCTCTCTGATGATATTCTTTCAGTTTCTAGGCTTGGAAGACTGAAGTTTAGTGTAATTCACCTTAATACAATAAATTTTGCAAGGTAATTGTCTTCATTTATTCATCACTTTGTTACCATACTCTTAAAGGTAATTGTCTTCACCAACTCATCAAATTAGTCTATTTGTTTGTTGATCTTAGTTTTGGACATTTTCTATGATTAGACTGTTACACACTCATAAATTTGGACTTGAAGTCTAGGTTTGGGATTTTAAATCTTGTGGATTGTTATGCTTATCTATACTAGAGTTCTGTTGCAACTTAGAAACACTCAACACTACACCTTACCACTAGATAGTGCCTGATGTGGTATACAGACTCTAATATAATTGGTAGAATCCTTTCCCATTATTATTGTAATTACACAATTCACTTGGCTTTGCTAATCCTTTGGAAACTATCATTGGTAAATTTAACTTTAATAATGATATACATGATGTCTTTTACGTTTTTTAGTTCCTAATAACCAAGATACTTAGTTTGGAATTGTCAAGCCAATTTATGTCACTCATATGGGTTGTGTGTATATATATATATATATTTACTTGGATGATGTATATTATTTTCTCTATACTTGCTGTTGTTAGAATGAATCCATTAAGGTGAATCTAAAAAAACCCAAGGTAATTGATCAGTCCACTTTTGCATCTATAAAGGCAAATTTGCGTAAAAATTCACTTGGTTTTTTCCCTGTAGGTTCATCCTCTTAGAAAGATGTCAATCAAGTATTCATTTGGAATCTTCTTCTTCAATACATCTTCTTCGAAAGATGCTTGATTGTATCTTAGCAACATGTAGTGATAGTTTTGTTGTTGGCTGTCTTAAGTGAGTTCATATGCCTACTTTATATAGCCAGTAGTGTAATTCCTTAAGATGCATGAACAATGAGTTGAAAGTGGGCAATGATAATACATGGACCTTCTTCATACACCCGCTCAATTTTATAATGGGCAAGTGTGTGTATATTATTGCACCCCAGATTCTACTTGAGATGGGTTAATACTGAGTTCGATGTTATTGTTGTTTGAAGTTGAAATTGAATGATAAAAAAACTATTATATAGTAGCCTTAGTAGGTATATATAACCTTATTGATGTTTAATACTAAAATAAAAATTAAATTATTGAGTCCATTATTCAACCTTAATCCCGTGCCTTAGGCACGAGGCAAACACGCTAGTTTTTAATAAAAAGAAATATTAAATTTAATTATTTAATTATTTCTTTAAAATAGCAAAGCTACTCCTTATTAAGAAAGACATAGTATTAAACTTGAGAACATGATGGTAAATAAAAATTTATTTTATTAAATATATGAAGTTCTATTTTTCCGTTAGCCTAGATTTTTAATAAACAAAAAATTGGAGAAAGGTGAAAAGGTGAAAAATGCTAAAGGTGGGATTCGAAACCCTAAACTCATGCATCTACACACTTAAACACTCACTCCATATATACCACTATGTCATCATGTTCTTCATGTCACCTAACAAAAACCATTTCTTTTTATTATTCTATTTCTCCTTCATAAGGATGCTTCCAAAGTCACATCAAATGATGTCATCTCCTACCTCATGATGTGACATGGACTATCTCATAAATTGTGGTTTCTCCTCCCTAGCAAGCCACCTCTCATGCAACCAATCACCTTCTTCTCCTCTCTTGCAAGCAAGATCAAAGTCATCATGGTGGGAGATTTGAATTTCCACCTCCTCCCTATAAAACGTGATGTTTGGGCAAGGAGTGAGACACACCACACCATTCTCTCCTCCTTTCTCACTCAATTCAACTCCCAAATTTCATATTTTAAGGCCTCTCCAAATCTAAATTTTTCCACCCAAACTCCACATTTTTCTTCCTATCCTCTCTGTCGTCGCCGCCGCCAAACACCCGTACCGCAGCCAGCCACCGACGATCGTCGTTGCCTCCTAGCTGATGTCGTCCTTGTAGTTTCCGTCCACATAGGAGGGGAAGGATGAAGCCAAAAACTACCACCTCGGTTAGCATGCCCGGTTTCGTTTCCGTTACCTCTCTGTATAAATCTCGTCCTATTATTGTCTACTACTTATTTTTAAAAGTTAAATTATTTTATATATATGAAAATATTTATTTGAATAAATATTATAAAGAGGACATTAGATGAAATTTAAGAAATAAATTAAACTGCAAGTTCATCTAGAAGTTTATAATTTTATAAAATTATAAATGACCTCACCTTAGGACAATAATAAAGGAAATATTATTATTGAGCATTCCAAGCTAAATTATTAATATAATAATTTAGAATAATTCTCAATCTTTATAAAAGGGAGTAATATAAATTAAATATAAGAAATGAAATAAAGGATTATAATACATTTCATTTCTTTATCCGATCTTCGATTTTTTGGTCGAGTACTCGAGTTCTCTAGGTCGTCGTAGTTCCGCGATATCGTTAAGATCAAGTCAAATTCAAGGCAAGTGGATATCCTCTCTTGTAACCTTTTCACTATTTTTATCCCGTTCAGGATATTCTTCTATGTTGGGAAGTACTTGTTTGTTAAATAAATAAACCTAAGTTTATTTATTTAACAAACAAGTACTTCCCAGAGTAATATGGTTTCTTACCCTCTCCGCCCTCGGTATTATCGAGTGGTATGGCTCGCCGCCCTCTCATCCCTTGGTAATTTGGATCATGATCTTATCCGCTCCTACGTGATGGAGATTTGATACACCCTAGCTAGGTGTTGGAAATCCATTCCATTTGTGGACCCGACTCTTTCATAGCCCCCACTCCCATAAAAATCGTAAACTATGTGACATGCTTTGACACTTAAGAAAGATAAGTGCTAATGCATGATAATTAAAATGACTCGGGATGGATTAGTACAACTTGGAAGACCAACCCGGCTCCAGGCTTTTAACGGTCGCCTTTCCGATCTGAATGCTTATTCGGGCTTGTATAGGTGGGCTTGGTACTTAAGCGCCTTCAAGCCGCCTCTCTTATCTGAAGCTCCGAATATGATGAGGTTGGTTGAGGTCCGATAAAGTTATGGGAGTCTTTTCAAAACTTGATGTGAAATAAACTTTCCCAACACTATTCATAATAAAAAAGGAACTACAATCTCGTAGTATCCTTCTTCTCATAAAATTATTTATCTCTCTTTAAGATAAACTACTTTCTGTTCTTATAAGCTCCACATAAATGTCATCACACTCAAAATAATCTCCTCTATTACCTTGCTGATAATTATTGATATTACCAACCCTTACCCGTGAGAATTATCCATTCTCCTATGCTTAGTCTCCTTAGACTAATTCCATTTGTTTCCGCACATTTGCCAGGTATTTCTTGCCCTTTACGAAAATATCAGACAAAGGCTAGAAAATAAAGGCAAGACGGTGTTGAAGGAAGGATGGAATTTTTCTAGAGCAAAGCATTCAAAAAGTGGTGCCCCAACTCTTCCATTTTAATCCATACAAGTCATCATCATATGAGTTGTCTTGGGAAATATACTTTTATTTTCAATAGGTCTTTTTGAACAACCCTTTTATAATATGGGTTTTATATTCCGCTGCTACATTCTTTGTAAAACAACTACCATTGTAATGAACAAATGTTCTTATTAATAAATAAAAATTCCGCATTTAGCTCCAAGTAACCGGCAACCTCTATGGATTGAACAGGCTTCAATGCAGAGAACCCAGCACAAGGTCGGTACCGAGGATGTTGGTTCAGTATCGAAGAGATTCGAATGGATGAAATGGAAGAAGATGGACGGTTTTGAGGGAGAATTCGAAGGGATATGGATTCTCAAAGACGGATTTAACTCACGGGAATTCGAGAGAAGTAAGGCTTGGATGCGACACACCAAGTGCTCTTGATCGATTGATATCACACACAATCAAATCAAAAACAAGACCTTCAAAAAAGATAAAGTTTGCTTTCAGCAAAGAGAGTTTTTTCTTATCAAGTTCAAAGGTACCCCAAACAACACACAAAAGGGACTTTTAAACTCCTAGGCCTTCCCAGCTCAAAACATTAAACGTAATATTAAAACAAAGCAATAAAACTGCAATAAAGATGTCCATTCCGCAACACGCAACTTTTGGCCTTCAAACACAGATCGGTACCGAGGGCTACAGTTCGGTACCGAGGAAGCTGAAGAGGAAACCCCGGCGCTGACACCGTAATGAAGTCCACCAACTCGGTACCGAACCCTAGGAGTCGGTACCGAGGGCCAATGGCTCGGTAACGAGAGCCAATTGGACTTGACGTTGAAGGGCCTTTGCCATTGAACGAGTAATTCGCATCACCGGCTCCTCTTGCTCTTGCTTCTCGTACTCGATGTCCTCCTTGTCGTCCCGGCTTGGCACGGTGAGATCTTGATGGGAAGGATTCACATCATCCTCCCCCCTTCGGAAGGATTCGACCTCGAATCTTGCACGTAGTCCTCTACACCGGAGTCGCCCACCAAGTAAGGCCGAAGGTCTGCCACTTAACACATCATGGATACCCATTTCCGGTGGAAGCTCCAAACGGCAAGCATTGTTGTTGATCTTCTCAAGTACTTGAAATGGTCCATCCGCCCGCGGTTTCAACTTGGAGTTTCTACATGAGGGAAACCGTTCTTTGCGAAGGTGCACCCAGACCAAGTCACTAGGCTCGTCACTGAGAGCAACATCGCCGGTTGGCGCGGTACCGAGGGGCGATGCCTCGGTAGGGTCGGTAGAATGCTTCATAGACGAATTCGCATCACCCTCCTCCCATTTAAAAGGGTTTGTCCACGAACACAACTGACCTACAAAACAAATCAACACACAAACCTCCTTTCCAAGCACAACATGATATGACAAAATATATGCACAAGCTATGCCACTTTTCTTCCTATTCTTACATGTACATCTCATGATAAAACAATGAAAATATGTAGAATAAGTAGACAACAATGGATCATTATGACCTATACCCACTCTAGATGACATGTATTGGGAAATAGAACTAACATGGAAAAAAGAGCACTTAGTCCTAGATGTTCCAATTGCATGAAAGACAAATGAAATTCTTTGATCAAATGCATGCGACACATCCAACACATAATCATCAATATGAAGCAAAGGAGTGCAAGAAACTTCCCTGAGAGGTGCACTTGTATCACCATGTGAGCTCAACAATGGAGGTAGTTCTTCTATCTCCCATGGTGTGACATTTTTCAAGACAAAGGCATCCTTCTTTGCTTTTACAAGCAAAGGAATGCAATCGTCGTTGGGAGTGAATAAAACAGCTTCATCCTCCTCATGGAGCAAGAAGGGCAAATAGGAAGGAATCATAGGCAAAGCATCTAGCCATGGTGTAGCCAACGAGTTCATGGAGCTAGGAGTGATGGTAGGACGACGCCTGATTTTAGGAGACGATTCCACAACTTCCTCCTCTTCTTGAAATATGCGCATCAGTTGTATCGGACACTTGACGGTGCTGAGTTGTCCCAATTCATGGAAAGGAGTCTCTCTTTTTGGTTCTTCTTTGTCACTCATCACTCCTTGTTCGAAGGAAGTCTCCTACCCTTCCGAAGGGTTCGTCCTCGAACCTTGATCCTGAACATCCTCAACATAATATTAGAAAAAGAAGGAACAAGGTTAGAAACGTTGGATACCTCATGGTCACCACGGCACTTGAAAGTTTGAACAACCTCTTCTCGGTGGGTAGTCGTGATAGGTCGGTAGGAAGATGAGGGCACCATAGGCAAGGTCGGTACCAAGGATGGTACCAAGACATCTTCTCGGTGGGTAGTCGTGATAGGTCGGTAGGAAGATGAGGGCACCATAGGCAAGGTCGGTACCGAGGGTGTGAAGCTCGGTACCGAGGTGTTCAGACTCGATAACGGGGTATTGTACATCACATGGCCCGACATCGCCCCTTCTTCATGGCTCGTTAGGAGGCCCTCGCTCGGTAACAAGGTGTTCAGGCTCGCTTGGTTTCCGCCAAGGTTTCCTATTTGTAATGCACCCATCCGAGCCTCCATCGAAAGCTTAAAGGCCTCCATCTCCCGTTGTTGTTGTTGCATCCTTTCCTCATTCTCCGTTTTAAGCCCTTGAATGGCTCGAAACAAATCTTCCATGGTAATCGCGGAAGAAGTCACTTCTCCCTCAATAACTCCCTTGTTCTTGTTGTTAAGGTCGTCCATATTGTTCCTAAAGCACAACACTCAACACACACAACTAGGACAAACTTGTCAATGGATCCCACACACACACAAGGGTCCTTAAACCGATCATTAAGCAATAAAAATTGGTTACAAGACGGTTGAGAAAGGAATCAAGGAAAGGAATCAAAGTAAAGAATGAAAAATGAAGAAAGACAAGCAAGCTCAACACACTTCAAGTTGTGCAACACACAAAGTAAAAGGAAAGGTACTTGAATTTTTTTTATTTAAAGAACAAATATCACGTGACGAAAGGTGTAGGTGTCACCCTTGTGTTGCCTTACTTTTTCTCAAGCACTCCTCTTGTTTTACCCGTGACCGGATCTTTCTACGAACAACCACTTTTTTCTCAAGGGTTGAGCCAGGAGATGTTGGATTCAATACCAAGATCTCTCTCCTAGCGTCTTGACACTTTGAAGGAGGATGGGCTAACAAAATCTTCTCCTACTACACTCTATTCGAAGCAAGCAAGTCACTCTTTTTTTTTATAAGTCAGCCTCGTTCCCTTAATCCATTAACTCTTCATGTGAATTACACACAACTTTCCGCATGCCAAACTCACTCAAAGATTAAATCAAGGGTTAAGAACTCAAGGGTTGGTGTTGTCAACGAAGGGTTTCGGCCTAACAGAGACGGATCAGTTTCCAAGCACAAGAGATCAAATCAAGGCAAGAAAACAAAAGCAAAAAGTTCCCGTTCGTAAACCAATCCTTATATGCTTAAAAGACGAGTTTTAGGAGTCAAACCTCGCGTGTCTCTGATACCACATGATAGGATCGTCCTTGGTTGATTCAAGGTGCGAGAGATTGGCTCCAAGTAACTGGGCAACCTCGATGGATTGAATAGGCTTCAACGCGGAGAAACCAACACATGGTCGGTACCGGGGATGTTGGTTCGGTATCGAAGAGATTCGAATGGATGAAATGAAAGAAGATGGACGGTTTTGAGGGGGAATTTGAAGGGATATGGACTCTCAAAGACGGATATAACTCACCGGCATTCGACAGAACTAGGGCTTGGATGCGACACACCAAGTGCTCTTGATCGATTGATATCACATACAATCAAATAAAAAACAAGACCTTCAAAAAAGATAAAGTTTGCATTCAGCAAAGAGAGTTTTTTCTTATCAAGTTCAAAGGTACCCCAAACAACACACAAAAGGTCCTTTTAAACTCTTAGGCCTTCCCAGCTCGAAACATTAAACGTAGCATTAAAACAAAGCAATAAAACTGCAATAAAGATGTCCATTCCGCAACAAGCAACTTTTGACCTTCAAACACAGATCGGTACCAAGGGCTACAGTTCGATAACGAGGAAGCTGAAGAGGAAACCCCGGCGCTGGCACCGTAACGAAGTCAACCAGCTCGGTACTGAACTCTAGGAGTCGGTACCGAGGGCCAATGGCTCGGTAACGAGAGCCGACTAGACTTGACGGTGAAGGGCCTTCGCCATTGAACGAATAATTCGCATCACCGGCTCCTCTTGCTCTTGCTTCTCGTACTCGATGTCCTCCTTGTCGTCCCGGCTTGGCTCGGTGAGATCTTGATGGGAAGGATTCACATCACACACACTCAAAGTGCTTGATGTTTGTGTTTAAGATTTGCATTAGCACCTTTATTCGTCTATGAAATACAAGATGGATGGAAAGAGTAAAACTGCTTTTGTCTATTATGTTATATTTGTAACTGAATTTGACGGCCATGAAGGCTATTGATGTTCAATAGGATTCTGTAGCGTTCATAAATAATCTTAGTAGCCTGTTAAAATGATAATCGAAATCATAATTCAAATATATGTAAATGGAAAACAAATCGCGTTGACTGAGGATCATAAGACAATAAGTTAGTCTGAAGGACAATGTATCAAAGAAATAATGCATGCCTCTATTTTTGTTGATTTACTCGTTTGTGTTTCTACTGACTTCTCTTTTAGTTAAGGGATTAACAAAAGAGTGAGTTTTTGGCCCTTTAATGTGGCCTCTATTTTTTATCAATTCTCCTTGTGCACATAATCATGCTATTGATGCTTGCTCTGCAAATATAACTTATGCATTTCGATTATACTACCTTATTGCATTCAGGAGAACTGCAAACCCCACCAATGTTCAAAAAAATCTCTGCAAAGTCTGCTCGTCATTCCTGATCCTTTATGCAAGCTTGGACACTTAAAATAGGTCCTTCCAACCTCACTAATTATTCAATATTAGTCTTTATGCTATTCCGAGAACTTCAACCTTGGTTGAGATAGAAAAGTTGAGTAAACTCTATAGATAGAGTGGTAGAAACTAGAAAGTCTTGTGGATTACATAAACAAGATAGTATTGCTTTCCATTTCTAGACCGATAAGAAACCTGAGATAGTGATTTAAATATTTGAGGTTATGCTTTGAATCTATGAGCTAGATTCCTCAACAAGTTGGTATGTATAAATTGGTTGGCTTTAGCTAGATAAGGAAGGTGCTGCCTAATAGCCAGGTTGAGCCATTATTGATAGTTAGTATGTTGTCTTATGATTTAGTAGACAGTTGCATTCATATTGCTTATCGAGTTGTTTTGAAAAGGATAAGTTGGATGTTTTTCTTGGTTTTTTCTTGATGTACCATTGTTGCAAGGTCCAATGTTGATGAGTTTATCATCGGGCTAGTTCTGGTAGACCCATGTGTGGTGTACAACCTAGTAACAACTTGTAACACAAGATGGGATATTACACAAGCCGAGAGCCCATGCTACATTAAAATCGTCGTAGCCCAAAGCCCTCAGAGGAGGCGTCGACATCCGAGCCCAACTGAACACCACGGTGTCACGGAAGAACGCTTGTAGTAAATCATAGGTGAATTTAGAGGCACCACAACTTCGGCACATATAGATGCAAAGAAGAAACTAGCGTGTCTTACCTTCACCCCATTCGTTCAAGAAATCCATCGGAAGGACCCTCCACCCAAATCCTCCACTCCTAGTTTTTTTGTTTACGATGGGAGAAGCAATCCTATAACCACATAGTCACCTACACAAATAAAATTGGCCTTTGGGTTTCGGAGGATGCATTGAGGTGCAAGATGTTCTCGGCTAGTCTTGGTCGATTGGCAATTAGATGGTTCCACGCCTGGTGGCGGATCCCCCATAAGCGAAGTAGGTATCGCTATAGCTGGTAATGGATGGACCCGGCCTGATGACGAGGACCAATGAAAAAAGATCCCCCCCAATACGGGACAGGAAGGCCATCGTCACCATTTTAAAAATTCCCATATGGAGGATCTATCTCTAATAAAGGGGAAGCCGTATTTTGAGTGGCCTAGGCACAGTGAGCAGGGGTCTGGCGAAGATTGTAGTCGAGGGTATTGTATATATCACAGAGTTAGCGGACACCAAGCCGATGGTTGTGAGCCCTATAAGCGGTACCTAGAATGTCTAGTTCGAAAGGATATCTGAAAGATATGATTGAAGAAAGAATAGAGAAACGCCAACAGAGGTGAGACGGGGAAGAGGACATGACTAGACAAGTAGTTCAAGTGGTGGATCTCAAGTATAAGGAAACGGGAAATGTTAGAGCAGACTACAAGCAGAGTCCACACACGCTAGAAGTATTTTTTTGGTTGCTCGCTGGTTCACTAGAGCTTCATCTTGGCTACATCTAGCTCAACCCAGGTCGCACACATGGTTTTGGCGGGTGAGTCTCCCAAAGGGAATTTTTTACATCCACTGGAGTTGAACCCCAGACCTCGTGGATGTGGAGCAGGCCGCTTACCACGTAAGCCAACTCCCTTTGGTACCCGCTAGAAGTATTGAATGCGACCCCCGAGCCAAAGGTGGCCTGAAAAGAAGGACAAATATCTATGATTTTTTCCAACGTTGATAAGCAAGGAGTATAGATCCTGCATAATGCTCCGTTAATCTTGACGGTAGGGATCGATGAGCCCGATGTGAAGCGTGCGTTGGTGGATTCATGGAGCTCGATGAAAATCATATACTACAATCTCTTCAGGGCATTAGGGGTGTGGAAGGAGGATCTAGAGGAAGTAATGGTGCAGCTGGTTAGGCTAGGGGCTTACCTAGTATTACGATTGGAGCTCCTAAGGACCCAAGTTGCCTTGGCAGAGAAAAGCGTAGAGGTGGAATTTCTAGAAGTAGATATGTCGTCCGCATAGATTATGATCTTGGTAAGACCATGAAAGCGGCCCAATCCACGCTACACTAGATGATCCAGTTCCTGCACCAGGGCCATGTGATACAGGTCAAAGCGAGCCAAGAGGGCGCGAGGCAATTCCTCGAGGCTCGAGGGTATGACTCCCGGCTGAAGAGAGGCTCGGCATAACATGAGGGACTAGGTGAATCATAGTGGCAAGGAATAAGGATTACTCTTCTCCTGTAAGGGGTTTTGTCCTATGAGGTTCCCCCTCCCATGGTTTAACGACGCACCATAGGCTAGGAGCAGCTTTTGTTTTCGTTTTGAATAATGTTTTGCAGAAACACTCTTGTTGAGGGGTTTTGTTAGAATCTTCTGAATTGTATAGGCTTGTTTGAGTAATTACTAATTAGCAAGTCATCGAATCCTCCATTACATGTTACATAGTGTAAACGACACGTTGGCGTCGGCAAAAGTAGACGACTCATCATCGTCTACTGACTCGGCTAAAATCGTTGTTGCCAAAATAAAAGATAAATAACCCTAAGCTAACAACTAGTATAGTGTGCAAGTAAGGGGTCGAACCCAAGAGAATCGGGATTCTGATCAATTAGCAGAGAGTAAAGACAAGGGTTTTGGAGTTCAGGCAAGCAAACAAATAAGCAAATATTATTGAGATTAAATCAAGTGAAGGAAAGCAGAGTTCATTCAATCAATTCCACATTTTTAATCATTCGATCATTGATTCATCCACTTTTCTATTAATTCCCTAGTTAATTCCTATCCTTATAAAAGATGTCCGCTTGTCCACGGTCCAAGCGACACGATGATATGAACAAGAACGCTTAATTCAAATCGTACAAAATATTAAGGATAGAAGGATATTAATTCATGCAATCAAGCTACGAGTCTCATGCATAAAATAACAATCAAATACTCTTTCTCAATTCTAGTCCACGGTCCTAGAAAACAGTTGTTTCAAGAATAAATAAGATTGCACAGACAACAATCAAACTAATCCAAACAGTAGAATATCAATCAAATTCAACAAGTTGCGCACCAAGAGAAATCAATTGATAATCATGAAATTAAGCACAAGAGTTTTGATATTAACCAAGGGATAGAAAAGTTACCAGAATCTCACGAAATACATAAAAAGACTTCCTTGATTGAACAAACTCCAAAGGGAAATTAGTTCTCCATAATACTGAAATAAAAACCTAAAAGTAAAAGTATGCTAGACTTGTGTCTCTAAATTGTGTCCCCCTAAACTGAAAACGAAACTAAGCTTAAATAGTAGAAAAATATCCGAGACCCTAAGATAGAAAAATACTAAAAAGATAGAATAAAAGAAACGAAGGCGGCGCTGAAAAGCCAAAATCCGCGAGCGCGGAAATAATCCGCGGGCGCGGATCAATCCTCTACCCTCGGCCGCGGATGCTCAACGATCCGCGAGCGCGGAAATTTTCCGCGGGCGCGGATCTTCTGACAGCTTACTGGTGTCAACTTCGGAGGTGGTTTTGACCCACTTAGAGTTGGAATTTGAACTCCCCGTAAAAAGATTAATTGTAGCTCTTCGAGTTAGCTTTTCAATGATACCAAATTCAGCTTCATCCGATCACCGTAGCTCCCGGAATAAGCGTTACAAGATAGTGGTGTCGAAACAACTCCAAATCAACACTTGTCTTCAAAACTCTTGCAATTCTTCAAATCGTGTCTTCGGTCTTCATATGACAATTATGCTCAAAACTAACCTAAACACACTCAAATCATACCTAAAATACAAGAGTTAACCTATACTAAATAGAGCGTATCAAATTCCCCCATACTTAAACCTTGCTCGTCCTCGAGTAAGCTCAAAATAAATCTAACAATAAATCCTATCAAAGATCCACAGGAAGTAAAGGGAAATATGAAAAATCTAACTCTCAACTCACAACCCAGACCCATGTAGAGAAATAATGAGCAAAAGACATGAAAGCTCAAATCACACACCTCACAGATACAAGATATAACACTCAAGCTCTAAAAAGTGTAGAGCCACCTAGGATCTACCCAACATCTAGAGTGTAATCCCCAAGCCCCAAAGTAGAAAATGATCCTAAACACTCTGATTTTACCACTCATTCTACTTAGGCGCCCTTTCGGGTTTTCACCTAATCACTCTTTTCATTTTTCTTAGGTGTGCTCACAAATACTCACATCTCTCATAAACCTCATATTACCCCAGCCTAATGCTGGTCCGGGTTACCTGCTTATTACCTGAGCCGCCCTTTCGGGTTTTCGGCTCATCTCGGGATTTTTATGCCTTTTTCTCTCTTTTTTTATGGCTTTTTCATTTTTTTATTTGTTTTTATTTTTTATTTTTTATTTTTCAAAAATTTCTCTATACAAAACATGGAACAAAAATCCCATAAAAATAACGAAAAATAAACTGAAAAGCAACTAACTATGATAGGCGTAGTGAGTACTTCCTCCCCCATACTTAAATCCTTCATTGTCCTCAATGAAGTAAAAAGAAAGGAATTAAGCATAGAAGAGGAAAATCAGAAGACTCACATACGAAAGAAGATATGGAATGAACTCCCGGAATTATAAGCACCAAACTCAGGAACAAACTGATTCGTCTAGGAACAAACCACGAACGTCATCTTCACAACTCAGCAACCAAATCCACAACATAGGACGTCTCCAATGAGAATGAACTGGATTCCTCAAAATAATAAATCTCTGACGACGGTAGCACCCCCATACTTGAACAACTCCAAGGAACTAGACATGGAAAGATATAGAAAAATGGATTGATGGGTGATGGTAGAATATGGAAGAACACTCTCTTTTTTTTTCTAATTTATCTCAGGGGTTTCACCCGAAAACCTTTTATTTCAGGGGTTACACCTGAAAGCCTTTTATTTCGGGGGTTTCACCCGAAAACCTTTTATTTTTTTAATTTTTAATTTTTTTAATAAAATTTTAATTCCGCCAGGCCGTTCCGCGAGCGCGGAAAAATTCCGAGGGCGCGGAAAAATTCCGAGGTCGCGGAAATATTCCGAGGGCACGGAAAAATTCCGAGGGCGCGGATTTTCCACTCGGGTTTTGCTTTCTTCGAAAATTGGATAAATTATTCCTGCAAGTTAGCCCGACAAAACCAAAACGAAAACTAAAACTAAAACGAAGCTAAAAATAAAATAAAAAAATATAAAAAAAATAAAAAGAAAAGAAAAGAAAAAACTTACCTCGGGTTGCCTCTCGAGCAGCGCCTTTGTTTAACGTCGTATGGCCCGACGTCCTTTTGCTCAAAATGGATCATCATCTATCTGAAACTGGACCTTTTTCCCTTCCTGTGCCATAGATAATAGGCCCTTTGAAACATCAATTACGGCGCTCGCCGTCTTCATAAATGGACGACCCAACAGCAAAACTGGGTCGTATCTCCCCTTACCAATCTCTAGGACATAAAAGTCCGTCGGAAAAATTAAGCCATCCACCTGCACTAAGACATCTTCCAAAAATCCTTTCGGATGCGCTTTAGAGTGGTCAGCCAGTTCAATAGTAATATTAGAATCTTGTAATGGCCCTAGACCTAACCTCTCATAGATGCTAAGTGGCATGACATTAATGGATGCACCTAGATCAAGCATAGAATGCTCAATTTTTGCCTCACCAATTGTAACGGGAACAGTAAACCTCCCTGGATCTCCATACTTCTTAGGCAATTGCCTTTGAAGCATGGAAGATACATTTTCAGTATTTTCCACAAGATTAATTTTCTTAACCTGTCCCTTTTCTTTTTGTTTCCTCTTTATAGTACATAATTCTTTCAGAAATTTAGCAAAACGAGGAATACTTTGAACAAGTTTAAGCAAAGGAACATTTACCTCACACTTGGAGAAGGTTTAGAAAATTTCCTTGTCATTAGTTGGCCTCCTGGTGTCCTTCAGAGCCTCAGGAAACGGTGGAGCGAGCTTTTGGGAAGCCATGGTGGGAAACGAAGGCCTGGCGTAGCCATCGGATTCTGTCAGAGGGGCGATCCGCGAGCGCGGTGTGGGGTCCGCGGGCGCGGATGATCCGTGGGCGCGGAAAATTTTTCCGCGCTCGCGGATCTTCTGACAGCTTACTGGTGTCAACTTCGGAGGTGGTTTTGACCCACTTAGAGTTGGAATTTGAACTCGCCGTAAAATGATGAATTGTAGCTCTTCGAGTTAGCTTTCCAATTATACCAAATTCAGCTTCATCCGATCACCGTAGCTCCCGGAATAAGCGTTACAAGAAAGTGGTGTCCAAACAACTCCAAATCAACACTTGTCTTCAAAACTCTTGCAATTCTTCAAATCGTGTCTTCGGTCTTCATATGACAATTATGCTCAAAACTAACCTAAACACACTGAAATCATACCTAAAATACAAGAGTTAACCTATACTAAATAGAGCGTATCATCTACAAGTATGAAACGATCTGTTGGCGCCTACGAGGCTAAAGCGATGCATAGACATCCATGAGAAAGAAAGAAGGGTGTGTTGACGTCAGATCTTAGGCCCTTGGGCGCTTGAGAAATAAGGTAGAGTAGAATTATTCCTAGACTTAGCTTGAAGGGGCACATATATGGCATGGCTTATAGAAGCATGTTGACACCCTGATAGGCTTCTCCGAAACGACTACCATGCTTCATGCCATGCAAAGTGGAATGTTGCACGTAGCCATGGAATGAGGTCCATAATTTAAATGTTCCCAATTTTTTGCCATAAAATCGTGACATTTAAAAGGGTTTGCTTGTGGACTAATTTTATGGCCCATAAAATAAGTTAACACATCTAATAAATAAAATCCAAACAATTAATAATAATAATTTTATAAATCAAACCCTAACCATAAATCAAACCCTAACTCCTTTACTTTTCTACATAAAGGGTGCCTCCATGAATAAACATGTGTTATCATGCTCTAAAATACGTTAACAAATTAATTCCTTGTGTTCTTCATTCAGTTTTTTTTTCGATTCCTTATTTGTTAATATAGTTTTTGTTTGTTGATTCGATTGAACCAAAATTTGCATCAACAAACCCCTTGCTTGATTCAATGCGGGAATTTCATTTTATGGGAGGTTACTTCCTATGAAATGTATTTCCAAGAATTTGAATCTTGAGATAATAAGCTTGGTTCAAATTAATTTCCAAAGAATGCAATATTTTCATTGAATTTGGTAACAACACTAGGAAAGAGAATTTCTGGATAGAGGAAAACAATTTCCAAGAGATATATCAATAATTATAAATGAGGTTGAATACCACCATATGATAGTATGTGCAATTACTATATTTTAGTTGAATTGTAACATACTGTGAAAAATAAAAATTATTTTAAAAAAGAAGGGTTCCAATTTGTGCCAAAATAGGAGGAAGAAGGGTCATTTTCAAGGGAGAAAAAATATGGGAATGAATGTGATGCAACCATCATGTTTCGGCGATCAATTTGCAACCATGTCATGAACAATGAGCATGCATGTTTGATTGTTTGTCATTCCAATGACTAATGTGGCCCACGAACTCGTACGAATTTCTCACATAGACACCTCCACTTTGGTAATGTTCCATTGAATTCTTGAACATAACAATTTGGTTCTATTAAACCCTTAATTATTGATGTGACAAGCACGTGTAAATCAAACTCTTTTGGACACTCTCTTAAGCAAGTAAAGGATTTAAAAATGTTGAAGTGGCCATTCATTTTTCTTTTTTCTTTTTCTTTTTTTTTCCATGATCTTTTTCTTTCTTTTTCCTTTTTTCTCTTCTCTTTCTTTTTTCTTATACTACTCTTTAATAACGAAGAACCGACTGTGACAGCATGAAGCTTGTTCATAGGATGAAGGAGGCAGCGTGAAGCTTATAGCGGCGCAAAAGGGGTGGTGGACTACGCGGAGAACGAGGGAGGCGACGTGAAGCTCGTGTTTGGAGTCCAACAACGACGATTCTACTCCAGATCTAGCATTTTTGGGGTCCAAAAATGGTGATTCTACTACATATTAGATCATTCGTCACCTTCAAGCCCTCTAGTCGTCAATTCTTTCCCCACCATAGTTAGATCTGGCCCGAAGACACTCAAATCTTGAATTTGGAGTTGGAGTTTGCTACGGTTTCAGGACATTCACAATGGTGGTTTTGGAATCTTGGCGTCAAACATATTTTTTGGTGGGACTTTAGCCATGGCAGTAAGGAGAAGGAGCGACAATGGTCTGCCAGATAAGTGGCTGAACGGCAACCAATGGGGAAGGAGAGGAGGAAAAAAAAGAATATTATTTTCTTATCTTTTGTAATATCATTTTCCTTCGATTGTTATGTTCTTTCTTTTTTATTTTTTTATTTTATTAAAAGAATGATGTGGTTGTATACATGACGTAATTTTGGCGCCATTGTGTCAAACTTTTTGCACATGTCAATACGCGTGTACACACGTGAAAAAAACCAGCGATCATGGGCTCATAGAACCAAAATTGTTAAGTTCAGGGGTTCAATCGAACATTGCCAAAGTTATGGTGTTTAAGTAACTAATTCGCACCAAGTTCAAGGGACCGCATATGTATTTAGCTGTTGAAATGTGTATCTCTATGCTGTACAAAATGATTCACACAAAAGTTCACCAGCAGTGTCTATGCCAACAATTACATTATCTACACAAGAAATTGGCTCTAGCCTGCCCCCATATAATTGACAATCCATATTCAGCAAACAAAAGGAATTGGCAATCCCTATTACAGTTTCACTCCGTTTGTCAATTACCAAGGCTTGTTAAAAGTCAAAAGGACATAGTGGCAAAATTCATCATTTCATTCCTGCCTCACCACTATTCTGCTTAGCTCCACCTGTTGGCTCTCAATCCGACTGACCATGCGAGTAATGTCATCACCAGCAAAGGACATAGTGGCTTCCTTGGCAAAGTGTTTTTGCTTTATCTTCAGTATAGCCTGTGACACCTCTCCAATGGAAGGCCGCTTTCTGGGGTTTTTGTGCAAGCATTTGTAAGCAAGTTTAGCTAGGTCCCTAACTTCTTGGAGATTGCACTTCCCAGCAAGCTTTTTGTCGAGTATTTCGTCCACTCCTTCTGGGTCCATTGCCGCCTAGAGGAAGAAGATAATAATAGTGATAAAAACCAAAAAAAAAAAAACATAAAAATTTGTAATACTTTGTTTGGTGTTGTACAATGATAATAGTAGAAAAGTGAAACTACAGGAGTTGGTAACTCACAAGGTTGACATAGTCCATCAAGTTCTGTTGAGGATGAATGCATGTTATGAGCTCGAAGATTACAACTCCAAAACTGTAGATATCACTCTTCACAGATGATTTGCTGCTAGAGATATAGGCAGGATCCATATAACCATATGTACCCTTCAGACTAGATGCCTGCCCATCGAAATTCTCTTCCTTTGAAAGGCCAAAATCAGCAACCTTGTTCCAGTTGTACAAAAAAAAAAAATTAGACATACGGGAGATTTGGGTCATTGACCATCTTCTCGAGCATTGCTGCATTTAGGAATTCTCATGAAATTCAATTACCTTAGCTCTCATAGAACGGTCCAATAATATATTTGCACACTTTAGATCCCGATGTACTACGGGTGGAACTGCCTGTAACAGTAACAAACTGTTATGGCAAAAAGCATTGCAATGAATTACATTTCCATGAAAACTTGTTAAGTCAACCTCATACCCCTTCATGAAGATACTCTATTCCATGTGAAACGTCCAAAGCAATTTTAAGCCTTTCATCCCAAGTCAATGCATCTTCATCATTTCCTATTTTTCAACATGGCAAACACAAAATCATAACAAGGCTTCTCAAACTAAAACCATATTAGTACCAATATTTCCAACTACATTATGACAAGAGCAACTTGACATGTATAATTTGGTGGTGATGGCCATTAACCAGAACCTGCTGCAGAAATCCAAAAATACTTTCAATTTAATACCCTGTGTTAATTCTCAAATCAATTTCTTGCTGAAAGAAAGAGAATTCATTCATCTTCACCTGTTTCAATCTCCGAGTGTCAGAAACAATGAGAACAGGACAAGAAGAGAGAGTAGCTATGAAGCTTCCAAATGCTACTACAATTAATTTGCTTCATGGTCTAAGACATCACATAAGTCACATTGTAGACTTCAAATATCAAAACAAGCTACCTAAATACTGCTGAAACTTATGAATTTTTAAACATCATTTTACAAAAACTACTAACGTAAGAAAATACCGCTAAAAGCTAGCTGAAATTTAGCCTTGGCCATAAATACCTAAAGTGAGCTAAAATCACAAGCAGGAAGGCATTAACTTCTCTAACACCAAGCATATATAATATGGCCTACAACTAATAAGCTGGGAATGTAATAGTTTTCAAAAGACATCATCCTTAATAAAAAAAATAATTAACCACCATATATAACATCACAAGAATGGAATGAGGGAAAAGTACATATATTACCATATAAAAGGCTTTCCAAACTACCATTACTCATGTATTCATATAATAACATGCGTTGGCCCTTATCCACACAGTAGCCAACCAGATTGACAAGATTCCGGTGGTGTAATCTACCAAGAAGAGATACCTGCAAGAAAAGGGAGGCCAGTAAAAGAAAATCACAACAATTTGGTGCATCTTTGGAGCTATACCAATTACAAAAGAACAGTAATGGCATGACGTTATGCCTAAAGCCCTCATCCGACGTCCTTTTACATTTAAAATTTTAAAAATGAAACGTGACACCTCTAAGAAAACAAAGAGGGTTCTATACCAAATACGTGAAATTAAATATACTAGAAATGAAGGCTCAAAGTCAACATATAATATGTCTACCAACACCCTATGGCCTACCCATAGGACAGAATGATGTTATTAAATTTACACATGAAAACCAAGCCATTTTGGCACTTAAGAATGAATCCCTTACCTCTGTCTGAAACTCTCTCTCACCTTGCTTTGAGTTAGAAGCCAGAACTTTAACTGCTACCACTTCCCCAGTAGCAATTGTAGCCTTGTAAACTGGACCAAATGATCCCTTTCCCAACAAGGTTGTGAAGTTCTGAGTGCCTTTCTGAAGGTCTCTGGTCAGCACAACACAGGTTAAAAGAGTTATTTTTTCTAATTTCACACAGAACATATCACATAGTACAGTGCATCATTTATGGATCCAGCTACATGAAAATTTAATACTTCATAATGGCAAAATTTTACCCTTGCTGTGAAAACAAACAGGAATTACAAGATAAGGGGATGATCAAGAATATTAGCATTAACCATTATATTCATACAGCAAATTCATTAGATGCACCCAACACCAAATGTGATTATCTGATAGCCATAAACCAACAATTAGTTATTGATTTAAAAAAAAGGACCACCTACTTGTACAAGTATCTTGGTATTCCTGAAGCTGAATGTGTTTGATCGTTACTATGATGATTCCACCATGACCGTGGACTTCTATCATCTAGTGGCTGGACTACTACAGGGTTACTTTGGACTACCACAGGATTAGAGAAAGAAAAACTAGATCCAATGCTTGGGTGAATGCCGTTTTTCTGCAGTGTTGGACCGCTGAAACAATATTCGCATGAGTTCTGATGTTTTGAGCGTCTTGTCCACCACCGCATGCAGAAAAATACTGAAGAAGTTACAAAAATGCCAACACCCAACCCAACAAGGGTGCATATAATGACCAAGTCAGCCTGCTTCACCATGATCTATATTTGTCAAACAATCAAAGAACATCTTCACATTCTCCAGCTCAAATGCAAGGAGAATAAAGTTAAGTAAAAACCTTCTCCCCAACCACAAGCGAAATTTCTTTTAATAGGAAACCTTCCACATATTGCTTACAAGTAATAAAAATAGTCAATAAAACACGATATCCTACAGATACTTCTGAAAAGCAGTACATTTCAGGTTAAGCATAAGATGTAGATTTTCATGTTCAAAGCAAGCAATAACTAAGCATAACATTCCCTCAAAAAGAAAAAACTAAGCACAGCATAGACCTTTCCAGCCCAGTACGATAATATCTACCTCATCCGGAATATGGTATACAAAAGTAAACAAAGTAGCAACCCAAGAGTTCGTTTTCCAAATCCCATTCATGTGTGAAAAAAGACAATCTTCAATGAAACAATATACATATTTTGCCCAGAACACCATGAATGCAATACGTCGAATTATCATAACAAGAAACAAGAAAGCAATGTAACACTCAAAGGGCCAATGGGTCATGGTCCTTTTCTAATTATCAAAGCCATAATTAATCAATCAATCAAATTTTACTTCTGAATGCTCCGAATTTGAAATAGTCAAAAGGCCGGCTAGCATGAATTGACTAAAATCCCAAAGTTTGAAATACCTATAGATTGTCAAATCGGTTATAACAGCATCAGAGTTCAAAAAATGACGAACCTAGAGATTGTTTGCTCTGAAACTCGCGATCAACTGTCTACATTATGATACCTTCAATCTTGTTCCTAGATGCTAAGAACAGAAATCATCAAACTGAACACCTAACTTCCGCCCTGAAACCTTTACTCCTTTCTTGGAGGAGAAGCGTGGGCGAAATCTCTACTGTAGTAATTGGGATTTTGGGTGAGAAGAATACACATAGCTGGTATGAATACAGAAGAATACACAGGAAATCCCAAGTGTAGTAAAGGAACTTTGGTGAGAAGCGAGATTAAGAAAGCAGGGAATTGCAGGAAATCACAGCAAAGATTTAGACAGGAATTTCCTACCTTCACTCCCAGACAGGAGGCAGTGCTTTCTTTATAGATGGGGATAAGAAGACGAAGACGAAGACTATACAGAAGAGAGGAAACCCGGAAGTGGGGTTTGGAGAGAGTTGGTATGATGAATATACAGAAGAGAGGAAACCCGGTATTCGCTGTGCTTTTAGAAATGTACAAAAAATAAGGGAGATGCTATTTTACACATCAAATTAGTAAACGGCAGAATACATATAAGGGTAAATTGCATAAAATCACCCGTAAATCAGTACCCTTTTCACTTAATCACTCATAAAAAAAAATATCAAAAAAACAACCATATAAAAAAGTAGCTATCAATCGACCACCCATGTGCTATTAACGTTACTAGCATATATTCCCGTATCTTGTACGGGTTTTGATTAAGAAAATTAATAATTATTTTTTCAAATACATTCATTGCCTTTTTTTTGATAAGGAAAGAGATTAGGGTGACCGCTAACAAGCTAGCGGCCTCCCTAGAGCATCCTGACGGATGAGGTTCCGAAGAACCAGATCGACTGTAATTGGGACGTAAGAGACACGGCGAAACGAAACAGCAATGTAGTCCGCCACCGAATTGCACTCCCGGGCGACATGGGCAATACTCCAACATCGGAACCAGGGCAAGCAAGCAGTGGATATCGGCACGTAACATCTCAATCTCCCAAGGACAGCGCCAGTCACCAAGAAAAGCTTTGACCAACTACAAGTTGTCGCCTTCAATCTGGATGTGGGAAATGCCACATCGGGTGGCCTCAATAATTCCCTGTCGCAAGGCGATGGTCTCGGAAATAAGAACAGACTGCTGACCGATCAGTCCTCCGTCAAAATGGATAGGGTCGCCGCTGCAATCCCTGGGGATAAACCCGAACGAAGCCATCCCATCAGCATTCACTGCACCATCAAAATTGAGTTTAGTAAAATTTGTGTTGGGCTTTTTCCAATTCACACGTTTCCGCTTGTTCTTTATGATTTGACCACTAGCATGAGGGTCAGAATCACTGGTCTTTTTAGCATTATGCCAATCCTTTATTTGATTGCGAATAAATTCGCAGATCTTGTCATGGTTGTCTGCTTGATTGGTTTCGTTTAGTTCAAAGATAGCCTTGTTTCTAAAGAACCAGATGCTCCACCAAGAGCAAATGAGAACTTCCAGTTCAGCATTGGATGACACGACCCTTATTTCATCCAGGATTTGGCTAGGCTTTTTCGCTTCCGGTTTGATTTGGTTGACAATCCTCGCAATTTTAGGGTTTATGCTATTAAGAATAGCCTTAGTGCGGGTGCATTCAAGCAGAATGTGGTTGATATCCTCATTGGGTTTGTCACACGCAACACAACCTTGAACAACACTGATGTGATTTTCAGCGAGTCGACATTTAGTGGGAAGCCCATTCCGGGCAATCTTCCAAATGAAACTTTTCATTTTTGGTGAAACGTTCAGATTACTTATCCATTTTAGGTTGACGTAGGGTTCTCCCTTGTTCTTGTGGAGCCACTGCATTGTGCAATGAGTCGAATACCAACCATTCTTACTTGGTTGCCAGTATAATCTGTCCGGGATTTTATTCGACGGAATAGGAGTTTGAGTCATTCTTTGGACGTCTTCAAGAGACAGAACCATCTTAAGCTTGTCTATGTCCCACGAGTTATCCTCTAAAAGGAATTCTGCAACGTGATCTTCACAGTTCATGTTAGTGTTAGCGTTTTCTTTCGGGGTGAGACATCCGGAGCCAGTCTAGTTGTCCTTCCAAAATCGGATAGTTTTGCCATCTCCAATCTGCCAAATAAGTCCTTTGATAAAGAGGACTTTGAAGCTCATCAGCTTGGACCATTGCCACGATGTATTTTGTTTTTTCTGATAGTTAAATAGTCTGTCGGATTTCAGGTATTTTTCCGTGACTATTCGAACCCAAATGTTGTCTGGTTCGGCTAGAATTTTCCAGAGGAGCTTCATTTGAAGAGCTTGGTTCATTTCTTCTGCCTTTGATATCCCCAGGCCACCCCGAGAGGGCGATTGACAGATTGAGTTCCAACTGATTAGTGGTTTGTGGGTTCTTTCTTTGTTCCAAAAGAAGTTTTTGTTGATTTGGTCAAGCTCTTTTAGGGTGTTTTTGGGTAAGAGGAATGATTGCATGATGTAGTTTGGTTGTGCCGACAAGTTTGCCTTAATCAAAGTTTTTCGGCCCTCTTGAGAGAGGGAATTAGCTTTCCATTTCGAGAGTTGTGATCTTGTTGTTTTCAGTGTTAGAGGTTTGAAAGTATTTTTAGTAACTCTGCCATTAATGATAGGGCAACCGAGATACTTGTCCAGGGCAATAGTGTTGGAAACCTGGAGGATCTTCTTAATCTGTTCACGAGTATTGTGGTTAGTGTTTTTAGTCACCTGGAATGCAGATTTGTGGAAGTTGACTTTTTGGCCAGAAATCTGCCAGTAACCATCAATTATATTTTTAATATTGGTACAGGTCTGACCTTTTGCCTCTGTGAAGATAATAATATCATCGCAAAGGCGAGGAAAGGTATTTTCGTACCATTGCGTGAAATTTGAATATCGATTCCACTATTTGGGTCGGTACTTTTAGTGTGCAGTTGTCGTGCGAGAACCTCTGCGGCCAGCATAAACAGGTATGGAGACAAAGGGTCTCCCTGTCTAAGACCCCTTTGAGGGTAGAATTGGTCCGTTGGTCCATTATTAACAAGGACTGAGAATGAAACAGTTTCAACGCATTCTCGAATCCATCCCGAGAATTTGGCATTAAATCCAAACTTGTTAAGGATGAACGCTAGGAATTCCCAGCTGACTCGATCATAGGCTTTTTCCATATCTAGTTTGATTGCAATCCAACCATCCTTCCCTTTTTTATTTCGAAAGGAGTGGAAAATCTCATGCGCTATAAGAGTGTTGTCATGGATGCTCCGATTGTGGACAAACGCTCCCTGCATAGGGTGGATAAGTTTAGTCATGATTGTTTTAAGGGAGTTTGTAAGGATTTTTTAGATAACTTTATAGATAGTGTTACATAGGCTTATTGGCCTATAATGATTAGTGGAGTTAGGGTTGTCACATTTAGGGAGAAGGGTAATGAAAGTGTGGTTGATTTGCTTTAGGAGTTTCCCCGAGTGGAAAAAACTTTTCACAGCCTTTATAACGTCTGCCCGACGATGGGCCAGTACTTTTTATAAAAGCAAGCTGGCATGCCATCAGGACCCCGGGATTTATCATCCCTGATATCAAACATGGCCTTTTTTATTTCTGCGTTCGTCACTGGTTTAGTGAGTTCAGCATTGTCATTATCTGTTAGTTCTTGTTGGATTGTTTGGGTCATGTATCGGAGTTTTTCACGATTGATTTCCGTAGCCCGGAAACGGTTTTGAAAGTCCCGTTTGATTTCCGTTTTGATATTTTCTAACCCTGTGATCTGGGTATCATTGGTTGTTCATATTTCTTTAATGTGGGTCATGTTTCTCCTACCAGTTGCAATTCTATGAAAGTATTTAGTGTTCTTATCATTTAGTTTTATATGGGTGTTTTTGGCTCTTTGTTTCCAATACGAGTGATGGATTAGTTGTAGATTCTTATTTTCTATGATGTCTTTTTGAATGATGAGAATTTCTTCATTAATCTTTTTGATTTGTTCAAAGATGTTCCCGAACGTGTGCATGTTCCAAGCTTTCGCTTTTGTTTTAAGAAGTTTTGTTTTTTTGTTAGGTTAAACATATAAGATCCTCAAGCGTTGTGTCGCCACGCTTGTTTGATGACATCTTGAAAGTCTTTCCTTTCAATCCACATCATCTCGAATTTGAAAGGTTGGGCTTTGAACGGGTTTCCCGTAGGGAGATCGCATGATATTGGGCAGTGGTCCGAAGATGAGAACGTGTGATTTTTGGTTGTAATGTTAGGGTACCATTGAACAACTTGATCACTAACAAGAGTTCGGTCTAATTTTTCAAAGATTGTATTTTCCATGTTCTTTGATTTTCTCTACGTGAATTTATTCCCAATAGTGGGAATGTCACAAACATCGCATTCATTTTTAAAGTTGATGAGGCGTTCAAACTGAGAGGGATTCGGGGTTGCACCCCCAACTTTCTCGTTCGGGTGTTGGATTGCATTGATACAAGGGAGGTGGCGAGTTCGAACAAATTCACTAAGCTTGTTCCAAAATTGTTCTTTGTCTTGCGCCCTTGGAGGGGCGTAAGCAAAAATGATAATCATTTCATTGGATGTATCTAGGTTCATATAATGGAGACCGATAAATCTCTCATCTTTGTGTATGGTTTTCAGTGTTTCATTTGAAAATTGGTATCCCTTCCATAGGATACATAAGCCGCCTGCTAGGCCGGTAGCCGATAGAAACTCCATGGAATCAAAACCAGCTTTTTGCCATCCTTTACAATCCGGCGGGTCTCTAGCTTTTGTTTCAACCAGTGCAATGAGGTTAATATTTTCCAGGCAACATAATGAATTAATTTCGGTCCAGAAGGACCTTCGTTTAATACCCCTGCAATTCCATAAACAGACCGTCATAGGGTAGTTTTTGGCCATGATATCGGGTATCGTTCGACGAATTAATGTTATTGGTTCACTTTTTTGCGTTGGGCAGCCGGGTGTAGAGGAGTCAGACCTATACTCGGCTAGCAATATAACATAAATATTGGTGTTATCTCCGATCCGCTTTGGAAAGAAGATCCCGTTAGACATTGAAAAGTATTTGACGGTTGCACCAACCATCGCACCGAGATTTTTATTGGCTTTGTTTTCATGATTATTAGGTATTGGGGTGATTAAACCGGTTAATCCATGGGGTGTGAAAAAAACCGATTGCCACCAAATCACTTTTTCTGTGAAACAAGCGGGTGTTCCGCTCAGATTTTCAGGTTTAAAGTGCGGGGGTGTGCGGCCCATCGTAAGGTGCCGATCCCGGGAAATTATGGTGGTGAGCCACGCTGCAGCAAACCAACACAATGAAAAAAGAGGGGCAAAGACACCCAGCGACAACAAAAACAAACAAACGAAACAAAACCAGAAGAAGAAAAAAGAACAATAAAGAAAGGGGTACACCAAGCAAACACGCATCAAAACAGTTATCTCAACAAAAAACAAACCCAATGAACGACCACAACGGGGCAAACATCGCCCAGACCGAAACAGACATACACGAAACGTGAAAAAAAAACCAGGCACCAACAGACCCGAAGGTCAACAAGACAACAAAACAAACAACAAAAAGAACGACAACATGGTTGAGTTCTCTGATGCGGTACTGACCTAGGTTACTATTCTTGTGGACTTGGGGTTCAAACAATCCCACTTTTTGGTTGGAGACGACACTTGCAGATGCCATGTTATTAGGACCGATCCATAAAGACCCATTGGGTTTAGCTTCAATAGCAACCGTTCCACTTGTTTGATTTTGGGGTTGGGTGACTGCCTCTACATAAGTAGGATGGGCGGTTTGCTTGGTTGGTTGGTGTTATCAGCCATGGGGCTGGAGACAGCGATGGTAAGCATGATAGAATTGAGACAACGGTCAAATGGAAGACAAGAAGAAGTAAAGAGAAATTGATGGGTATGAAAGAAACTGAGCAGGGAAGGGTTTTTAGGGGCCGAGTCCAGCCAAGGATCGAAGAGGGGGTGAGATCCCACCTTACCGATGCGCTGGGAGCCGGGCCACAAGAATGACGCCGGCAAAGAGAAGTTGAAAAGACGCACAAGCCCGAAGACCAAGCCACGACCCACCGCAGCAATTTTGCCACCGCAACCATGGAAATCGCTCCCGGCCTTTTGGGTTCTCCCGCGAGTTACTCTGGATTGAAAGAGCAGTGAAGAGCCCGATTGCCTACAATAAAGGGTAGGATTCCTTTCGTCGTCCTTCTTCGTTATTGAGCTATTACAGATTCCGGTGAGTTAAGAACTTACTTGCCTCACCGCCGTCATAATAGGTTTTGATTTTTTCCCAGATTTAGAAGATATGCCAAGGCGAGAGATCTTTGATGATAAGGATCTGGGTATTGTGTGGACGATTTGTTGGATTACTTTGCTGTGGTCAAAATTTTGGCAAATCCAAAGGTGCGGCGACTCGATTGCCGCTAGGGTTTTGACAAGGAAACGGAGGATAAGGATGGCACGTTCCAACGCGTTCAATTTCGGCATTTTGGGTTTTTTGGTAGACGATGTAGGCTAAATACATCCATTGTCTAGCGACAAATAATCACGATCTTTAAACATAAATTAGCTGTTAATTTACATAAATAAGATAAATTTAAATATTTTCTAGATTCTAGAATACTTTTTTATCATTAATATCCAAAATTGAATAATATATCAAGTTAGCTTAAATAAATTAATTTAATAAAATCTTCTATTTAAGTTTTTTTCTACAATATAAAACCAATAATAATTGATTAGGAAAATAAATTTTATGTATCCAAAAATAATAATTGAAAAAGATGGTTTCTATGCACATGTCTTGCACATGATTTATTATATATAGAGTTATATATATGATGATTTAATATTATAAATTAAATATTAATCATCATTTCAAAATAATTCAAATATAATAGTTATGTTCTTAATATTTCAAAAAAATAAAAATATTATTATATTAATATTTTAAAAATATTTTATAATGAAGATTATGTTTCTATTACTTGCCAAATTTTAAGATATCTAAATATGATTGTAGTAACATTATTATATTAAAATAATTTATTTCATAATGAAGAGTATGTTTATTACCAAATTTTAAGGTCTCTTAATATACTTGTATATTAGTAACATTATTACATTCAATAAAAATTGTTCCATAATGGATTATGCTCCTAACACAACTTGTCAAATTTTAAGATCTCTAAATATAATTTTATATTAATAATATAAGGAATATTATTATAATATAAGAATTGTAAATACTTAAATAAATTAAGGGCAAAGAAGTAAATGTAAAAATTAAAACGCCTACATGGCATAGTTAAGACGACAACACGTAGGATAGTGGGATTCGACTTTAGTTATAATATATTGATTTATCCACATTCATCAAATAGTTTAAAGGTTATTGTCAATTTTTTTTATTTTTTGGCAAAATAACGTTAATATTTCTTTAAAAAATTAAATAAATTAATTAAATATGTTTAATTAGTATTTGGTTGAGTGAACCTAACTAAACTAAAGATTTAATCAATTGAAGATTAAATTTTATTAGGTTGATTTAATGTTGACTTGTACATAATTTTTTTAGAGGAAGATTTGTATGTATATCTATTTAGGAAATTTGTTTTAAATTCTTTCATTAGGGAAAAGATTTTTTTATTCAAAAGATTTTTATTTCAAAAGATTACACAATGAAAGATTTGGTAAAAAATAATCTTTATTGAAAATTGCCAAAAATAAAAGATGCTTAAATATGACATGTAAATGACGGTACAGAATATAGTATGACTTGACATATGACATGTAAAAAATATCACGACATGACTTAAGGAAACGATGCCACATGGCAAAATCTGAAGTGGCGTATTCTCGTAACGACATATGGAAAAAGCTGAGGTGGCGCAATAGAATGGCTCCAATCCTTATTGCTTTTATATATATAGTAGATTCAACCGTTAAAATGAGAAATAAAATTACAAAAATAACCCTTTAATTAATTAACCCAATTCATCCCTCAAAATATTTAACAATCCTTCATAATCCATGTTCATCTTCGAGCTCTTCTACTAGCATTCCAGCTTTGCCATCTCTTATCACAATCTCTTTTCATGGGTTCGAATAGATAAACTAGCATTTTCGGTTAAATAATTTTTGGGTTTTATAAAGAATTAGATAATATTGTGGCCACCAAATGCGCAGAAGAAAGAAGTGCGACGCCAGTGGCGGAGTTTCGAACACCATTACGAGAAGCCACCACAGAAGAATATGGACCACCGAGATCGAATATCCGGTTGAGTCGGCCGGGATGACTCGATCGAGTTACGCCCCGAGTTTCGTTGTGGTGGATCATATGGGGTTTGATTACATAACTGGGTTTGAGTCCCAATGAAGAGGGTGAACGAGAGTTGCAAAGTACTTAGAAACATTCAATTTATGGGAAGCATTATGGAAACTAGTGGGGTTTGGATATATCTTCGTTCTACATTTGGTAAAGTAAAAGCTTTCATTTTGAGGAAATTTTTAATTCATAGGGGCAAATAAGTCTTTTTAGTTTCTCTATGAAGGGAGAGATGGATGTGTTTCGAACTTGGGTGGTGTTTTGATAACGTATAGCTTATATGGGTGGTTTTGTGCTATTGTATCTTTTAAGGGTTGTTAAGTGAAAAGGGTACTAATTTATGGGTGGTTCTATGAAATTTACCCTACATATAAACAATTAATGACCTTTGGATTTGTTCGATCGAACACTTGAATTTATCCTTTTGTGTATTGGGTACTTGGTCACCAAGACTCCTTCAAGTGTCACACACACGCGTTGATGTATTAAATAACCTTGATACGTTTTGTCCACATGAATGCCACATCGAAGGTTACTAAAAGAAAATGCCACCTTTGTGAAGATTTTAATAAAAGAAAAAATAAATACTCCATACTCGATTAAAACTCTTTGAATTTGTGGTTGAAAGGGCAAAGAAGCTCAAAAGGTCAAACAAAGAGAACAAAATGGAGCCCTGAGAGGCGATTGTTGAAGAAAATTGCTCGAACAAGTTCGTCTCTCCTCGTGGCGCCATTTGTGAAGATTTTAAGGTCAGTGATGCAGTGAAACAAGTCATGTCTCCTACTGACGTCGAGGATTTGATTCGAGTGTCATTTGATGGACCAATAACAAGGAGTAGAGCTAAGAAGATTGCCAAGGGACGTGATCCATTCTAGTTCGTTTGGCAGCCATGGTTGAAGAGTCCAACAAGAAGAGATGGGTCACTATGTTTCAACATCAAACAAGTCTAGACTATCACTTGATTATATAGGTCGTGTTTCACTTTGGATGGGGCACCAATTATGTTGTTTTTGGGCCTTGTCTTTCACACTTTCCTATTTTAGAAACATGTAATAATTTGTCTTACTTTAGGGATGAATTTAGTAAGTGACCGGGTAAGATAAAATATTACATGTGGTCTTAGTCAACTCTTTGACTTGACCAATCTAAGAGAGAGGAAAAATCTATTCTATAATACTCCCTCCGTCCCCGAAAGTTTGTCTTGTATTCCATTTCGGGTGTCCCAAATAGTTTGTCCACCTTTTCATCTTTCCTTTTATATCAATCTTTTCGTATAATATTACCCTCATTCATTCTCATCTTTTACCCCCATTACCAAATAAAAAATCTACCCCTTAAACCCTACTTTAGTCTTTTCCTTTTCTCTCCTCTTTCTTCCCACTTTTACCCATCAACATCATAATCTCTCTCTTCTTCCTATTGGTTGATTTCTCTTCTTTCACTTTACCTTAATTTGTGTGAATATTGTACTTATGGACAAACTCTTGGGGACGGAGGGAGTAGTATGTTATTTTCGAGCATCTAGAAACAATAAAGGATGATATTTTTGGACATAGGATCTTGTTAGTGGCTGAATTATATCTTGCTTATATTATGTTATCTTTTTTAGTTGTTAGATTTAGTTTTCTTATCTTATAAGTCAGATAATTATTTATTTTATTTATTTAGATAAGGAGACTTAGATAAATGTTTTAGTATTATAATATGTTATCTTGGAGGGCAAGCAAGTGGACCGAATTGCCCTTGTTCAGCCGACTCTAGCATTGTCTTGCTATCCAAGGAACATTGCTTTGTATTCTCTTTAATTACCTTTGAGTTCATTCAATAATAACCAGCTTGAGATTGGATAAACCTTACATTGGTTTTATCTAGTCTTTGGGCCATTAAAACACAAACAAAGCTCAAGCATTCAACATCATCAATCGACCATCATCATCTTCTCAATTCTCTCTCTCGTTTTCATATTTCATATTTGAATCCATAATTTGATCAATTGGTTTAATTCTAGCTTGATTGTTAAAGATCAACTAGTTTATCAATTAGAATTAGTGTTCGAGCTATTCTAATTGAATTATCTATTTGATTCATTCTACTGATTCAAAATTCAGTTTCATTCATCATTTTTTTCGAGAATTCTGATTACTTGTCACGCAAGCTATTGATATTAAAAAGTGAATCAAGTTGAAGATCATAATTACTAGGCAAGAGGGGAATATGTGGAGTCACATATTTGATTTACAAAGACTAATCTGAGGCAATCACATATCAAGTGGTATCATTATCCAACGTCAAACCAAGTAAAAATTTCTTACCCTTTTCTCTTTCTAATTCAATTTGATTCAGTTTTGATGCCAACATTCATACTTTTACCCAAAGATACAAACTTTGAGACCAAATTTTATTTTTTTTTCTCCACAATAACACCACACCACCACCACGACCACCGACACCACCACCAAATTGGTGTCGCTCAGCCCATTCGCTCGAACCACCACCATGGAACCTTTCTTCCGCCACCACCAGTAGTCCAATCGGACACCCACACCATCGAAATCACCACCCTCTAATCCAGAACCCTAAAACGCAAACCCTAACCCTAATTTCCTTGTTTGCCTTGCCCCCAAGCAGCTAACCAACTAGGAGATTTTCCAGGGATATTTTGCATGTTTTAAGGCCGATTGGTTGAGTTTGTTGCAATTTCATGATTAACTAATTAATTCCTACAATTTTTATGAGTATTCAATTGATTATTCCATGATTGATTGAGATTCAATTGCTTGAGTTATTGGTTGATTTTTGTTTTGCATCCCCCATATCAATTTCAGCCATGCCATTGTTTCTTTGTTATTTTTGGCTTATAGATAGTATCATTGGTAGTATAAATCACCATTACAAACAAAATTAGTTCGATCCCTTGCAATTTCGTGTTTGCTTTGTTTGCTTCAATTCAGCTCATTCTAGTAGTTTGTGCATAAATTCAAAAAAAAAAGAATATTGCTTTGCTAAAAAGGTGATCTACCCTATTTAGTTTGAACCCACTTTCACCCCTAGTGATTGATTTGCTAAAAACGAGCACTTGTGATAACTTTGTATCTTTGTGGCTGTTGAAAGGAATTTACTTGACCAACAAATAAATTTATAGATCAAGACCCCGCTGGGTAGAGTGGAGTAAGGTTCGTCCACGGGAAGTGAAGTCTATGTTTACTTACCGATCTAAAACACAAAAGAAATAGCAAACAGAAGCAAAACAAAGCAAACAAACACACTAAAAGGGCTCGGTACCGACCTTGTTAGGGTCGGTAACAAGGTAAACACGAAGACGAAAATCAAAGTAAACCAACAAGACAAGAAGGCTTGGTACCGAGGTGTTGCAGGTCGGTAATGAGGTTACTGTGTTTTTAAGATTGTTCACAAGCGAGAGAAAGATCTAGGATTTAGGGTTTACCACAACATAGTCATGCAATCTAAGCAATATGAATCATAAAAAATCATGCCTTTGAACATAAATAATCAACTTTCGTTGAACAAACAAGCAAATCAATCAACTTTCATAAATTAATTCACTTTATCTACTTATTTTGATCTAAAGTTCTCAACTTTCGTCTCAAACTTTATCTCTATTCAAGTTTTACAACTTTCTCTTTCGATCAAGTCAAAAACATGTATTACTTCAACTTTCGTTGAAGCATATGCACAAACAAGTAGAAGAATAGATAAAAGGCAATCAAATCATTCAATCATATCATCATTCATGCATAACTATGTTGGGTTTTTAACCCCAACCCTAGAACAAGAGAACCACTCACTCATGGTTGAGAAAGAACAAACAAAATAATTGAAGGAAAACATAACTTTGAATTAAACTAAAACCTTACTTGAATTCAAAAACACAATATTGTATTCAACACAAACTTAGAACACAAGAAAACTCCAACAATTCCTCTTCCTTGTCCTCCAAGCAACAACCTCGTCTCTCCAAATCTTAAAACTTGCGTGAAAATTAAACTAGCTAGAGAGAGAGAGATAGCCTCCAACTTGTCCAAACAAGGGTATTTATACTAAAGGATCTATCTAAAAAGTTTCCCTAAAGATAAAAACTACTAAACATAAAAAGATCTCGGAATATCTTCATTTAATGCACAAAGTCGGTCACATCCTACCGATACGGGGATCTTGGTACCGACCCCGTCAGGGTCGGTAGGACTCTGCTGGATTCTCTCTTGAAAGCCTCGGTACCGACCCATGGAAGGTTGGTAACGAGCTTGGCTTAGCTTTGTTCTCTTGCTTTATTCTTCACTTCTTCGTTGGACTTCTTGGGGATTTTCTTCCATCGTCTTCTCCTTTTTTCCTTAACAATGCTCCTCTCCTTCAATGTCTTCAAATGCTCATATCCACTTCAAATCCTACACAAAAACACAAGACTAGTGTAGTTTTCATATTTTTCACAAACAGTGTTCTAAAAAACGCTAGGCGGAAGCTGAGCGGTGAGTGGGGGCCTAGCACCTAGGCGACTAGACGGGGCCTAGGCGGGGCCTAGAGGGATTAGGACGGTATTAGTTTTTTTTTGTATTTCATACTTCCACTATCCTTGTTCATAATTATAATTTTATGTAGTCAAATGATAAATCATAATTTTATATAAAATAAAATAGAAAATAGAAAATACTAATTCTATAAACCCCATATGCTATTGTCTAAAATAAAGTGCCAGAGCACTAATGATCACCTGTATTAATATCAAACGAAAGAGCTTTACAAACAGGAGGTGGGAGATTAGAATTCCAAATCCTCAAGTATAATACCCTTGTAAGTATGTAACATCTGTAGCTAGTTCATATATTACATTATCTACTCACAAAAGAAAATGAGATATCAACAAAAAGATTGCAATGTTGATGAATATCCTCTACCGAAAACACTGCCAACCCATTTCAGATACAAATTAAAGATTGACAGTCACTTTCAATCTTAAAAAAAAAAACCAGATATGTGCAACACAGCAATTTGAAGACCTCCATATGCTAAAATATACAATAAACAACATGAAAGAATCAAATACAACTTTAATTTCATAGATTTTGAAACATATAATTCGAAACATACAGAATCAAGTAGTTTGAAATTAATAAAAAAAATCTAGTCAATAAATTGAACAAAATACTCTCTTCCAATTTTGAAATAATCAAGTACTCAACACACTCTCATCCAATTTCAAAGATTTTGACTATTTTCCAAACATATGTAATTTTGACAAAATACAAAACTGTACAGAAAATTGAAAACAACAAATTGAGAGCAACCCAATATCAGATTATCAGCCAACCAAAACACTAAACATTAAATTGAACAAATCAACTCAACCATTAACTATAAACATTCAACAAATTAGCGATTTATTTTCAATTGAAAGCATCATCTGAATCTGGATCGCAAGAACTGAAAAATTGGATCGTGTTCAATGGAGGTTGCTGGAACGGCGTTTGATGATCGAACGATTATGGTGGCTTTATGGTGGTGTCGCGGTGGATGGAGCAGAGGGTGACTAGTGAGGAGGCAACAATCCGTGACGAGCCATCGACTAGGGCTGGAATAGAGTCGAGGATGTCGAATGTCTAGTAGCTAGAAACTCCAGAGGGGTGACTAAGGGCTGGTGTAGTGCCCTTCTGGCTGTTTGCAATCTCCGGAGGATGAAGAAGGATGGAGGATTGAGAAATCATCGTTCGTCGACAAGGGAGGGAGAAGAAGAACCAGATTGGCACGCGAGAGACAAAAGTGAAATGGAAAAATGTAACCCTAGAAATCATCGTTCGTCTGCATTTTCTTTGTTTTGTTCCTCCTTTCTTTCTACTAAACTTGTGCATTCTTTTAGAAGCCAAAAATCCTTTTTACAACTTTTGATTAACAATGAGACCCATCCCTCTTTTTAAACCAATACATCAAACTCAATAAAACAAATCCCAACCCAACTAAGTCTTAATTTCCGCATAGAGTCAAGCTTTCATTGGCTAGGAAATTTTTTTGTGGAGCTTCAAAATAGGCTTAAAGGCTCAAAACATTGGCTATAAAAAGAACAAATAATGCAAAGGTGGATAGGAAATAATAAGGCTAACAAAAAGAAGTTCTCTATCATCTAAATCCGTAAGTAATGACCTAATATCTTATATAGGCTTCAAGAAATAAATAACCATATCAATACCAAGAGATAATATGAAATAGGAGAGTAAAATCACACAAGAAAGAGTCAAGGCTAATATAAGCTCATAAGGTTAATTTTTGTTGGATTGAAACTAACTCATACCTAGAAGTCATATGTGCTCAATTATGCCACAAGCTAAAAATTCACATAAAAACATTTTCATGGTAGACTCGGGCTAAACCATCAAAAACATGTCAAAGGAATTACATGATTATGCAAGTGATCACTATCATAGAACTACTAAGACAAGGGTATCATCCGTCCTAAAATCTTTTTGGGATTTTTTCAACTTTTTCCAAATTTTTTTTTCATAAAGAAAGCAACTAGAACAACTTAAACCAACATAAAAAAAACAACAAGGTAGGACATGACATGAAAAAAAACACACAAACAAGACAAGAGTTTTCTTTCCCTCCCTACCCCATACTTAAACCTAACAGTGTCCCCACTGTAAGAAACACAGAAATGTAAAGAAAGAATAGGGAAAGAAAATGAACTCATTGTGTGACTTTGAAGCGGCTTGAAAACATCCTTGGACAACCTTGAAGAAGAGAGCGGATCAATGATACTCAGGCGGAGGAAAATGGTGCTCCATGTTGTTCATGAACTTAGCAGTAGTTTGCCAGTGCTCATTACTTATTTCCCAACGATCCTCGGACGTCCTCCAACGAAACTCGATCGTCCTATGCCGCTGCTCATCTATCTGCCGCTGAGCCTCATAAGATTCTTAAAACTGGGTCATCCTCTCATACATTTGGTATTGGCCCATGTGCAACATGTCCATCCTCTGGATCATGTTATTCACCCAAGGGGGAGGTGCGGAGCTAGATCTTGAGCCATCGCTGGGGTGGTGGACTCGGTATCCCCGATATTGCTCTAAAGAAGCCCCGTAATCGAACCCGTACCCCTCGGTACCGTGCCGTGTGTGATGGAACTGGGGGTCGGTACCGATCCTATAGTGGTCGGTAATGGAGTTGTACAGCATATACCGAGCTCATGTGGCTCGTTAATGTGACCTCCTACCTGTGCCACCCCCTTGGTATAGAACTCATAAGGCTCGTTACCGAGCTCCCGTGCAGCTTGATCATGGAGCTCCTCGTTCCTCTGAAATCGTGACGCCTTCTTTCTCAATGATAGCTCAGCCTCGGGACCCAGTGAGAGAGGAAAGGACCTAGAAGTCCACATCGTGTACCAATTAGGGAGGTATAGGAGCTCTAGCTTTTCGGCGGTCACTTCCACTTGTTGCTCGTCGACCATTGTCTCAAGCACTCCACCATTTTTCTTGAGAATCCCCAATGATGCCCAATAAGCGGTGTCCTACATCTGAGGTGGAGTTCCTATGGTGTAGCGAGAGAGATCAACCTCATATGCCTGAGCAAGGAGGGTAACCATGCCTGATGTGATCCACCTCGAGGTCAATCAAGATTCCTCTTCAAGCTTGTGTCGTCACTCTCGAGGCCCATGTTCAATTCCGTTTGCGTCAAAGTCTCTAATAATTGTGTGGGATATATTTATTCATTACAAATATTCTAGATTTTTATTATTATATGAAATTAATAAAGTTGTAGTAGGTAAGGTGGTAGGTGAGGTGGTAGGTGAATGTGAACATTAAGGGTTGTTTGTAACCCCATTTTGTGTACCTATTTATAGGCATTTTGTTCTTCTTGTTTAAGGACGTTTTGAAGCCTATTGAGAATGAAGCTTTGAGTTTTTCTTTGTAGTCTATATCCACTCGTCCTTAAGGCTAGTGAATCCCCTTGGTTCGTGAGTCATATCGAGCCATCTTCAAGGATCCTTTCAAGGTGAGTCATATCCTTGTTTGAATCCATAGTTTGTGTTGTTGGAGAGTGAGTCATATCTCTCTTATTCCACATCCATATCCATCACTTCATCTCATACAAAACTATCCCATTTCAACCCCCTTCCATCGCTATGCCATCAATCTCATTCAAACTCCCATCGAAATCTCTTCTCGGTGGATTCTGCAGCACCTCAGTAAAAACGACTAAACTTTCAATCTACTCATCATCTGACTCTCAAAATTTGAGGAGTTCAACTAGACACAAATATCTAACTCCTCGTTTTTGAATCACCTAATTCAGACTTCGGACCAGGAAGATCAAGCCAGTTGAAGACAAGACAGATTTCTGGGTGTTTGTTATCGAATTCCTTGGAAGTCTAGGGGGCTTACTTTGCACCGTGGAGTTCACGATCCTTGATTCTCATGATTTGGTACCAGAGCTAGACGTCGAAGAGAGATTCTCAAGGCTATAGGTCCATAAAGATTCAAGGACGAATCTTTTCAAAGGTGGAGATGATGATGTGACCCGGGATTCCGCATCCCAAAGCTCAAGACAAATGAAAAGGTTATTTTCTCGTTCTCAGATCCATTGAACACGCTTCAGTATTTTAGTTAGTTTGGAGGCTGTGGTGGTCGGATCAGGGCCATTAAAGAACCGTTGGAAAGCTTACTTGATGCTCTACAACTTATGTGTTTAACATTTTTCCTAAATCAGCCAAGAATAGTCTCGAAATCATCAATCTTTCTAGAAGCTGGAATCTGGACGTGAAAGGTTTTGATCATATTCAAGTCAAAGAAAGCAACAACTTCATATTCTACATGGAATTAAAAGGGGCGTCTTCCATCAATTTTATTCATTTAAGTATGTGGTAGGTGAGGTTGTAGGTGAGAGTGAACATAAAGGGTTTTGCAACCCAATTTTGTAAGCCTATTTATAGGTCCCTTTTCCTCTTGTAATAAGATAAGTTGAATTTGTGGAAAAAAACCAATGGGAGTGTTTGGGAGTGATTTCGTTGTTTGGTGTGTAATATCCAAACATGTTCGGTGAGTTATATCCAAATGAATCCTTCGTTTCTCTTTAGGTGAGTTATATCCTATGAGATTCGAACCCTCTTTCGATTCTCTTGTGGTGAGTCGTATCCACATAAGATTCGATTGCTTATCCCTCTTTGGAATTACCTTGGTGTGTCATATCCTTGGTCTTTTGATTGCTTATCCCTATATTTATAATTAAAGCGAGTTTTCCCTTTTGCTGGAATCACTTGTCATCTCTTTTGCTTTCATCTCAAAATAAATACCACAAGTAAGGCAGGCCAAGATCAAATTGAGTTGGAACTTTCTTCGACAACGATCCGATTCACATCATTTGGGTCCTCGAATCTATCAAGCCTTGTGAGCTTGATGAGGTATTTTCAGTGGTCGTTAATACCTATCAAAGAAACCTTATCTTTATCAACTCAGTAGAGCGGTAAGTAAGGGTCGATCCCATAGAGACTTGTGTATTTGTGTTATCACTTGTATGCCAAGTAACCAAAGGGGGGTTTTATGAATGATTATCTAAACTACTATGCAAAAATAGAAATAAATATGAATGCAAAGATGATTTGAATATATGAAAGACAAACGTGTTCAACTAGTTAGATCCATCATGATATTGATTCGCTGATCATCGATTCTCTTGATTCTCTTCTCACTTGAATAATCTATTGTGGATAATGATCCTACTAAGGATTAAGATCCAAACTTCATATATAGTTGATAGAACTACCAGTCTAACAACCCTAATTACATAATAACCTAGAAGACCTTCCAGATTCAATTAAATAACAGCATGACGATTCAAGTTATCAATAGAAACGAGCACATAGAGCAACCCGACATCTAAGTGACTTGTGAATTTATTCCCTACTTTAATCAACTTGTCCGACCGGTACTAAATTAATTAAAGTCTACTCTTGATCTAATTAACTCCAACCGGTAATTAATCAGATTCAGTTGTAAATTAACCTAGAAATTCAATTAGGTGATCAATCTAACAAAACCCTAGAATAATTCTGATTCAGTTAAGCACAGGGAATAATTTCTATTCAAGTTTGTTGAGAATCAATCAAACCTCACAACTACATATAAATCATGATTTCAATAACTAGCCAAACACAATAGAATTTAGCAATGCATAATTGAAATAAAATCAAACTTACAAAGGTTCTTCCTTGAGATAAAACCCTAGCCTCCAAAAGTATGATCAAAGTTATGAAAATTAAACTAACATAAAATATTTATATGTCTTCCAAATAATATCCTCAAACAAGTCTATCTTAACACCCAAACTCGGCAAAATACAATAAAGCCCGAATACCAAGCCCAAAACCAAGAGCTCGGCCCAATTCACGCGTCCGCTGAAAAGCTCGAATGCGCGGGATCGTCCCATAAATGCGCGGCCGCGCTTTCTCTTTGCTTCCCCGTGCAATTACTCGCCAGTTGAGATTGCTCGGGCACATTGCTCGGCTTCGACCCCGAGCTTTTCCTTCTCTTTTGCCTTGGTTTTTCTTGTCTTGGTCCATGCTCCTAGCACATCCTAGTCATTCCTTAGCTCCCTTGGCTCGTCCACCACCACCATGTCAATCTGTACTCGCCTCGCTGTTGCTCCTGAACCTAAAAACCTGTAAAACCGAGCAAACCAGCGCATAATACCCGATACCAAAAAACCTAAAAACTAACCTAAAACTAACTAAAACATATATAAAACATGCATCTAAACTACTCCTATATGCGAGCTATCAAATTCCCCCATGCTTAACCCTTGCTTGTCCTCAAGCAAGACATAAATCCAATCACACCATAGAAATGCAATCTTACATCCATCTCAAGTCAAACAAACATTTCACATATAATCAAAAACCCAACCAAGACTTCTTAGCATGCATTATGGTAAGCATAGAGCAAAGACTATTCATTCATTCTAGACCTCACCAAGAGTAATGTGTTTGCACTCCAACTCTCAAGTGTTTAAGGGTATGTGTTTCACTCAAAATCAACCATGAAAACTAGACTACCATATGCTTGCATCAGAGTTCTAAATCTCCACCGCTGGGGATCAAACACATAACAAAAATCAAGAGGTCTTTTTACGCCTTGTAATGGGACCAAGGTAAAGAGAAATTTAGAAGGGATAATTTTGGTCATGTGGTGCTAAATCCGGGATAAAGAACTAATCTAAACCCAAAACTCAACACTTGTTCATAACACTTCCAACTTTACTCTACCAACTCCTTACATTAACACTTAAGCACTTTGCTTCTCTCTTTATTTTTTTCTTGCCTCTTCAACTCTTTTCTTGCTTTGCTAATGCAGACTATTAACAATTCAAGCAATTTTTTCTTTTGCTTTGCAACATAATTCATCTTCATTTTTTCACTTTACACACAAGAGTTTTATTTCCTCTTTTCCTCCTTTTCTTCCAACTCCCCCATACTTATACATAACTCACACAAAATAAAAACACAACCTAAAGTCCTAAATCCCGGATCCTGGGTCAAGCTTATTAGGCTAGGAAAATTTTGTGGAGCTATCAAAAATAGGCTTAAAGCTTAAAAGAAATGGGGTATCAAAAACATGGATCTTGTAGGGTAGGAAAGGAAATAATAGGCTAATAAGAAACATTGCCTCAATCATTTTAATGTCATGCATTCAATCATATAAAGCAGCCTCGACAAAGAGTATTAACGCAAGTTCTAGAACTAGATAATCATGGTGATACACTCAAGAATGTAGAGAAAAAATAATCATGAAAGGCCAAAAATATCTCACAAGGCTAATTTTTGTCTAGAACTTCAGAATGAATCAAATACTCAAGCAAAATACATGCTCCATCCTATAATCAAGGTAATTAATCAATGATCATGCTTATATCATATCAACTTCAGCATATCATGCAAATCATGGGTTAGAACTTATACTCAACTTAGAGAAACAAGAGGAATCAAACAATGGGGAAATAGAAACCTAAATGCAATATTTTTGTATTTTTTCAATTTTCTGATTTTTTAATTTTTCAGGATTTTAATCAATGCATGCACAAATTTTAAACATGACCTAATCTAATGCAACTATATGCAATGCACAAGTAATCCCCTTCCCCCATGCTTAAAACATACTTTGTCCCCAAAGTATAGTGAAAAGTAAAGGAAAGAGAAAAACTCACAAAACTCTAGTTGTGTGGCGGGTAATAGGGCGGAAAATCTTGTGGTGGCGGTGGCTGATACTCCGGATGATACTCTGGTTGTGGATGGTACGGTGGAATCTCCTGTGCTGGTGGTGGCTAGTATGGCGGGAACTGAGGATACGGAGGATCCGGGAAAGCATACTGAGGATACGACTGATGCGGCGGATAGCCCGCTGAACTCCATCCATCCAATCTGGTGTTGAGCAGTCTGAACTGCTCATCCTGGCGAGCCTGAAAAGTAGAAAGCTGCTGATCCTGATGAGTCTGATATGATGTGAACCTCTGATCCACATAACCTCTCATGCCCTGAAAGCTCTAATCGATATGAGAAGAAATGTCATTATATCGCTGCGTGTTGTCCAGCTGCATCTGTCTCATCATCTCCATCATCTGGTTATACTGAGCATCAGAGTAATGTACACCTCTAGCCGGTATAGACGGATCAAACTGTCTCTGCTGATCATCCTCCTCAGACTCATCATCCTCATCAGTGTCAACATCTTCAGCAGATTCTTCCTCTTCTTCTTCTTCTTCAGCCATGGTGAAATCCTCATCCATCTCCTCTTCATCAGAATCCACCACAATAAGAACTGAAACCGTCTTTTTACCCCTAACTGGGCCCTTAATGGTAGCCACATCCAAATCATCAACCTGAACCTTAATGAACCAGTTAGCTGGACTATCCCCAATCTGCACTCGGTGTCCATCAGGAAGCTTCATCACTCTCCCAGAATCACCAATCACCCAGAAATAGGAGTTCCTATACTTATAGAGAGCGCCCATCTTCTTCAGCATGGTGAAATCAATAGGCAAAGGCGGAATATCAACCTTTAACTTGCTAAGATCGACTCTAAAGTGCTTGGCTAGGAAAGTCACAATCCCGCCAATACAAATAGCTCCACCACCTTTGTTCCCAACATGGGCCATGTGGTGCATCAACATAGCACCCAATTTCAACGACTTCCTCTTCAAACTAGCCGCCAACACAGTGACATCTTTCTTGGGACAATTGTTTCCCCCATCATCTCTCCCATTCAGAGTACTAGCAATAAACCGCTGGAAAACCTTAATAGCGGGATGAGTAATGGGAGAAGCCTTTTCTTTGGACGACTCATACTTGGGTCTCCCTGTGATGGCTTTCCAGAAGTTCTTGTCAGCCCATGTAGCACCTGCCTCAGTAAGCACTAAATCTCTACTAATAGGAAAATTACAGAAACCAAAAACTCGGTTGACCTCTTTCAAGGTCATCTTCCTTCTAACTCCTCCTAGCCAAAACTTAATCTCTCCTTCCCCTATAAAATTAGTGGACAGAGTGCTTAGAAACTCCAGTGTTAACCCCTTGAAGGTGGGTTCACATAGCTTCAAAAACTCGCCCATATGCAGATATGCCCCCATCTCATTCAACAGATGAGCTATCCCAATCTGGTTCATCAGGTCCCAGTCTATGAACCGAGTTGCTTTCCATTGCCTGTCTTTCAGAAGCTCAAACCTAATCACATGATTGTCCTTGGTCAGAGTGATCCCAAAAGTCTCTTGGGTGGCCTCCCCCACCACAGCAGGGGGAGCCAAAGCAGCTCGGGATGACGAAGATCCATCAGTTCTGCCTCTTTTGTTACCCATGATATCAGAATTTCAAGTAAACCTACACAACACCACAAACGAACCAAACAAGCGCAATTCCGTTGTCCCGGCAAGGACAACCACACAATATTTCACGGAATGAAGCAATTAAATCACTCAATCACTCTCTTCCCCCACTACCTAGAACAATTTTAATCAAAATTTACTCAAATTTTAATCAAATTCTAGTCAAATTCTAGGTGATTTTCGGATTTGCATACAGAGTTCACATAAAACACGAATCTAGACTAGAATCATGCAATAAACAAACTTTTGTAAAGGACTTAAGCCTAAATCCGAGCCTAAAGGGGTCAAATTCGAGTTTTTAGAACCAAACCTAGATCTAGATTCAATTCTACTAAAACCGAAATTTTGAGAGAAATTTGAGAAAACTTACTTGAATCCCGCTTGATTTGGTGTTGTTTGCTTGATTGAGGTTGAAAATCCGACTTGAATGAGCTTGAATGAAGCTTGAGACCTTGAGCTTCAATGGAGATAGAGGAGAGGGGTGGAAGAAAGCTGCGTACGAATGGGGAAGGGGCAGAAGAGTACTCGGGTTTATTAAAACGGGTCCCCGAAAAATTGCTAAATGCGCGGGATTGCACGACATTGCGCGGCCGCGCAATTTTGATCCCGCGCAATAGGCACTCAGTTGCGATTGCTCGGCCTTGGGGCTAGCAATGCGCGGCCGCACATTTAGCAGCCCCAAGCCGCGCAATCCTCTCTGAACTTGTATTACTCGGGTTGGATCCTGATCTCATGACCACGCAATTAGAGTCTTCTTTCCGAGTTTTTTCTGTGCTTCAAGGCTTGCCCGAGTTATCTGAAATTTTGAGGATTATTTCTACCTAAACAAACTAATAAAAACAAAAATTGTAAAACAGAAAGTAAAAATCAAAGCAAATCTATCCTAAAACATGGGTTGCCTCCCAAGAAGCGCTTGTTTAACGTCATTAGCTTGACGTAAAAGGATACTAAGAAGGATACGAGCTATGGAATTCGATCTCCTTCCCATCGAATCCTATCTTCAGTGTGCCTTGCGGTATGTCAATCTTTGTATTTGCAGTCTTCAAGAATGGTCGTCCTAGCAACATAGACATCTTTCCAACCCCCGATCCCATGTCCATTACTAGAAAGTCAGCCGAAAATTGCAAGGAATCCACTGTGACCCATACATCTTCAATTTTTCCTTTGGGCCTCACAGTGAATGATCAGCCAACTCCACTATGGTTCGGGTCTCTTTCAATGGTCCCATATTGAGCTTCTCATATAAGGATGAAGAAATCACATTCACAGACGCACCTAAATCAATCAAAGCTTCATTCACCTTGGTGCTTCCAATCATGCAAGGAATGGTGAACATGCCAGGGTCACTGCACTTCTCAGGCAAACGCTTCTGAAACACAGCAGACACATGTTCTTTCTCTTTAACTTGCTTCTGACTTTTCTCCTTCTGTCCCCTTTTCAGAGTGCACAATTCCTTCAAAAACTTAGCATACCGAGGTATACTCTTGATCAGATTCAGTAACGGGACATTAACTTTGCATGTACTAAAGACCTCGAACAGCTCTTTATCATTCTTCAATTTTCGGGTTTCTTTCAAGGCTTCCGGAAAGGGTGGAACAGGTACATAAGCTTTTAGAAGAGGTGTTGACGTATCTTCCAGTTCACCCAGAATGCGCGGCTTCGCATCCAAATGCGCGGTCGCGCTTTTCTCCTCGATCCCGCGCAATCCCAACTGGGACTATATTGCGCGGGATGCACATTGCTCGGCCGCGCTTTTAGCAGCCAGGCCGAGCAATCGGTCTTCGTTCTGTTCCTCGGTTTCTGTAACCTTGCTCAGCTGGCATACTTGTCTTGCCTCAGAACCACCATAAATGGAGATAAAACTGACATTTGCCCTCGGGTTAAGTTCTGTCTGAGACGGTAGCTTACTTGAATCTCTAGCTTCCAGTTTACTCACTGCCTCAGCAATCTGACTAACTTGGTTCTCTAAATTCTTTATACTAGACTTGGTTTCCTGTTGAAGCTGAGTTAGAGAACCATGCATTGTAGAAACTGATTGAGTCAACTGTCGGACCATCTCCTCTGTGGACATAACATTCTGATTCACTCCCTGAGTCTGAGGTTGGAAAGGTGGTCTGTACTGAGCTTGGCCACCTTGATGGTTGAACTGCTGATTGCTAGAATTACCATACCTCAGATTAGGATGATCCCTCCAGCCTGGATTGTAGGTGTTGGAAAAGGGGTCATACGTCGGCCTAGGTGGTCCATATCCTCCCACTGCATTCACCTCAGCATTCTGATCTTGAAGTGTAGGGCATGAATCAGTGGGATGCATGTTATCAAAGCAAATTTCACAGGACTTCACCTGTTGTCTACCACCTTGCTGCAAGAGCTGCTTCATCATCATTTTCAACTCAGTGACTTCATCTTGGATCCTTGTATTAGCCACCACAGAATTTGCAGCTTTCGAGCTAGTCTCTCTTTTGAACTGTCTTGTGCCCTCAGACAGTTGTGTGAACAGGTCAAACGCAGCAGCAGGAGTTTTGTTGAGAATGTGACCTTGGCAAGCTGCATTGACCATTCTTCTCTCATCATCCAAGAGGCCATTGAAAAGATATAAAATCAAGTCTTGATCAGTGTAGCCATGGAAAGGACAACTGGCTATCAACCTCTTGAATCTCTCATAGTATTCGTACAAGGACTCACTTGCTTCTTGTTCAATATTACTGATTCGCTTTTTCAGATCATTGAGCCTTGTAGCAGGGAAGTACTTCTCCAGAAAAGCTTCTTTCATCTTAGCCCATGTATCAATACTTCCCGGAGCCAAGTAGTAAAACCCGTCTTTAGCCTGATCCTTGAGAGAAAAAGGAAAGGCTCTCATCGCGATCTGGTCATGAGTTACAACAGCAGGCTTCATGCTTGAGCACACAGCATGAAATTCAGAAAGATGCTTGTTGGGGTCTTCACCACTATGCCCATGGAATGCAGGCAAAAGGTGGATCAACCCGGATTTGAGTTCAAACTTGACTCCTTCAGCAAGAGCAGGGAATTGCACCGCCAACGGTTGTTGTGCCAGATTCGGTGCAGTCAACTCTCTCAATGTTCGGTCACCCATCTCAGCGGATTCAGCAGATTCAGATTCTTCAAGAAAGAACGGCAAGGCCTGAAAGTGATTCCGAATTTCCTTCCTTAGCTTGAAGAGTGTCTTGTCAATATCTGGATCAAACAACAGGGGAGATGAGTTAGTAGCACGGGTATGAACCATATAACAGGTTCACACCCAAAACAGCACGAAAGTAATAAACACAAATAGCGACGATTCCCCGGCAACGACGCCAAATTTGATGAGGTATTTTCAGTGGTCGTTAATACCTATCAAAGAAACCTTATCTTTACCAACTCAGTAGTGCGTTAAGTAAGGGTCGATCCCACAGAGACTTGTGTATTTGTGTTATCACTTATATGCCAAGTAACCAAAGCGGGGTTTTATGAATGATTATCTAAACTACTATGCAAAAATAGAAATAAATATGAATGCAAAGATGATTTGAATATATGAAAGACAAACATGCTCAACTAGTTAGATCCATCATGATATTGATTCGCTGATCATCGATTCTCTTGATTCTCTTCTCACTTGAATAATCTATTGTGGATAATGATCCTACTAAGGATTAAGATCCAAACTTCATATATAGTTGATAGAACTACCAGTCTAACAACCCTAATTACATAATAACCTAGAAGACCTTCTAGATTCAATTAAATAACAGCATGACGATTCAAGTTATCAATAGAAACGAGCACATAGAGCAACCAGACATCTAAGTGACTTGTGAATTTATTCCCTACTTTAATCAACTTGTCCGACCGGTACTAAATTAATTAAAGTCTACTCTTGATCTAATTAACTCCAACCGGTAATTAATCAGATTCAGTTGTAAATTAACCTAGAAATTCAATTAGGTGATCAATCTAACAAAACCCTAGAATAATTCTGATTCAGTTAAGCACAGGGAATAATTTCTATTCAAGTTTGTTGAGAATCAATCAAACCTCACAACTACATACAAATCATGATTTCAATAACTAGCCAAACACAATAGAATTTAGCAATGCATAATTGAAATAAAATCAAACTTATAAAGGTTCTTCCTTGAGATAAAACCCTAGCCTCCAAAAGTATGATCAAAGTTATGAAAATTAAACTAACATAAAGTATTTATATGTCTTCCAAATAATATCCTCAAACAAGTCTATCTTAACACCCAAACTCGGCAAAATACAATAAAGCCCGAATACCAAGCCCAAAACCAAGAGCTCGGCCCAATTCACGCGTCCGCTGAAAAGCTCGAATGCGCGGGATCGTCCCATAAATGCGCGGCCGCGCTTTCTCTTTGCTTCCCCGTGCAATTACTCGCCAGTTGAGATTGCTCGGGCACATTGCTCGGCTTCGACCCCGAGCTTTTCCTTCTCTTTTGCCTTGGTTTTTCTTGTCTTGGTCCATGCTCCTAGCACATCCTAGTCATTCCTTAGCTCCCTTGGCTCGTCCACCACCACCATGTCAATCTGTACTCGCCCCGCTGTTTCTCCTGAACCTAAAAACCTGTAAAACCGAGCAAACCAGCGCATAATACCCGATAACACAAAAACCTAAAAACTACATAAAAACTAACCTAAAACTAACTAAAACATGCATCTAAACTACTCCTATATGCGAACTATCAGAGCTCAACAATGAAGGTAGGGCTTCCAGCTCCCTTGGTGTGGCATTATCCATGACAAAGACATCCTTCTTGGCCTCCACAAGAAAAGGAATGTAATCACCGCTTGGAGTGAATAAAACAGCCTCGTCCACCTCATGGAGCAAGAAGGGAAAACTTGAAGGAATCAAAGGAAATTCGACAAGCCCCCTAGACTTCCAAGGAATTCGACAACAAACACCCATAAATCTATCTTGTCTTCAACTGTCTTGATCTTCCTGGTCCAAAGTATGAATTGGGTGATTCCAAAACGAGGAGTTAGATATTTGAGTGTAGTTGAACCCCTCAAAATTTCAGAGTCAGATGATGAGTAGATTGAAAGTTATGTTGTTTTTATTGAGGTGCTGCAGAATCCACCGAGAAGAGATTTCGATGGGAGTTTGAATGAGATTGATGGCATGGCGTTGGAAGGGAGTTGAAATGGGATGGTTTTGTATGAGATGAAGTGATGGATATGGATGTGGAATTAGAGAGATATGACTCACTCTCCAACAACACAAACTATGGATTCAAACAAGGATATGACTCACCTTGAAAGGATCCTTGAAGATGGCTCGATATGACTCACGGACCAAGGGGATTCACTAGCCTTAAGGACGAGTGGATCAAGACTACAAAGAAAAACTCAAAGCTTCATTCTCATTAGGTTTCAAAATGTCCTTAAACAAGAAGAACAAAATGCCTATAAATAGGCACACAAAATGGGGTTACAAACAACCCTTAATGTTCACATTCACCTACCACCTTACCTACTACAACTTTATTAATTTCATATAATAATAAAAATTCTAGAATATTTGCAATAAATAAATATATCCCACACAATTATTAGAGACTTTGACACAAACAGAATTGAACATGAGCCTCGAGAGTGACGACACAAGGTTGAAGAGGAATCTTGATTGACCTCGAGGTGGATCACATCATCCTCTCCTCCTTTAAAAGGATTCGTCCTCGAATACATTTGATCGGGTTCCTCAACATCGTTCTCCAACAAAAAGGATGTTGTAGTCTCTTCTTCTTGAAGTAGAAATGGCAAGCATGAAGAAACCTTAGGTGTTGCATCCATCCATGGAGATGGCAAATAATTTATTGAACTACGCACAATGGTGGGTCGATGCTTGGTTCTTATAGATGAAGGTGATGGTTCTACAACTTCCTCTACTTCATGTATGTCCTCGAACTCAACATACTCATTCTCACACTTAAGTAGAGTCAGAGTAGGATCATGTTGTGGATCTTGGTGCATGGTGTCCACTTCAATCGACATGATCTCCCCTTCTTGCAAATGCTCATCCTAAAGGGGCGGTTCTTCGAAATAGGGGCACTCCTCTTGTAGTATCCGCATCATTTCCATGGGACACTTGATAGTGATAATTTGGTCCAAACTTTGGAAGTAAATCATTCTTTTCCTTTTGTTTGCAACTTCTAATAAGATAAGATTTTAACCAAATATTGAGCGTTTACTTAACCTAGCTCTGATACCAAATGATGTGAATCGGGTCGTTGTCGAAGAAAGTTCCAACTCAATTTGATCTTGGCTTGCCTTACTTGTGGTATTTATTTTGAGATGAAAACGAAAGAGATGACAAGTGATTCAAGCAAGAGGGAAAACTCACTTTAATTATAAATATAGGGATAAGAAATCGAGAGACCAAGGATATGACACACCAAGGTAATTCGAAAGAGGGATAAGCAATCGAATCTTATGTGGATATGACTCACCACAAGAGAATCGAAAGAGGGTTCGAATATCATAGGATATAACTCACCTAAAGAGAAACGAAGGATTCGTTCAGATATAACTCACCGAACATGTTTGGATATTACACACCAAACAAGGAAATCACTCCCAAACACTCCCATTGGTTTTTTTTTTCCACAAATTCAACTTATCTTATTACAAGAGGAAAAGGGACCTATAAATAGGCTTAAAAAATTGGGTTACAAAACCCTTCATGTTCACTCTCACCTACAACCTCACCTACCACATACTTAAATGAATAAAATTGATGGAAGACGCCCCTTTTAATTCCATGTAGAATATGAAGTTGTTTGGCTTTCTTTGACTTGAATATGATCAAAACCTTTCACGTCCAAATTCGAGCTTCTAGAAAGATTGATGATTTCGAGACTATTCTTGGCTGATTTAGGAAAAATATTAAACATAGAAGTTGTAGATCATCAAGTATTCTTTCCAACGGTTCTTTAATGGCCCCGATCAAACCACCACAGCCTCCAAACTAGCTAAAATATTGAAGCATGTTCAATGGATCCGAGAACGAGAAAATAACCTTTTCATTTGTCTTGAGCTTTGGGATGCGGAATCCTGGGTCACATCAATGCCACCGACGTATACCTCCTCTGACTTCGCCCCGACGGCCACCACATGTTTGAGCCATTCGTACCCCAAATTCATAGAGGCGGGGGGGGGGGGGGGGGGGATCTTTGAACAACATGGTGTGGAGGCACCCCACCTCCCTTCTTGTAGGCCTTGAAAACTCCCTCTTGCCCCAAATTGTACATCCTAAATTCCGCAAGATGATACGGAAGATAGGGCTAATGACATTCTTTGCTGGAAGTGCGCGGATAGGGCAATAGGCTTGACCCGTGATATACCCCTAAGTCTATACCACCTTGAAGTCATCCAGGGCTTTGTAACCATGGGAAGGGCTGGGGAAGCCAAGGAGGGTGTTGAACTCCACCAAGGTGAGATTGTAGGGTTCGTTCCCAAGCCGGAATGTGACTTTTCCCGGTGCATCTGGGTTGTCAAGTCTTAGCTTGAGAGTGGCTATGAAATCAGAAGTAAGGACGGGGTAGTGCGGGGCATCGACACTAAGAAGGTGGGAGGCACCGATATGGGCAAAAGCTTGCCTGATGTCCCGGTAGATGCCAAGTTGTTGACCACGAGGCTTGGAAAACCATCTTGTCTTATGCGGTTTGCCGATCACAATATTGAACAAGTTCTCCTCCCTAGCATCCTTTAGCACAACCTCATCCATTGGTGGGGGGCTAGGCTGCCTGGCCCTCTTGCTTGATCGCTTGTTGGTCCTGCTTGAGCTTGCCATTTACTCTTGCACATTCAAAAATTCCCGAGATAATTCTCCACACAAATCTAACGAACTAAATGACCCCAAACTTAAATTGAAAACACATGCTAAAAATCACTTAAACTCTCATAATTGCATGCCACATAAGTAGAACATAGCTATCATGCATAATCAATCAAAATTTTAATCAATCAAGCATGAAAGAGCCAAATTACTTCCTAGAAATTCAACCAAAGGCAAGCAAAAATCAAGTATCAAGTACTCTTTAGGGTCGTTACAGACCCCATGGGGGCGGTATCGATGGCCTGTGTTGGTTTGATTTTTCTGGGTAAGGAATAGGGGTCGGTACCGACCCTATGGGGATCGGTAACAAGCCAACAACAGCCCAGAATTCAGTTTGAGGCAAAGGTTTTCGACTTTGAACCATCAAACATCCAACAATTGCATCATTTTAGCAAGTTTCCAACAACAATTTCAGGGAAATCAAGCACCACAAACCCCATACTTAATCAAAAACCACCCCAAAATATGCCAATATTGCCAAAACATTGTGCGGATCTAGAAAACACAAGAACAAGTAAAATTAATTCAATCCTAAACATTGAAAGACATTGTTCATCAATAAACAACACCAAATCGAGGCAAAGAGGCAAGAAATTTAAGCAACAAAACTTCAACCTAGATCTAGAACTAGATATGCAAATCAACCAAAAATCACCATGTATGCTTAAGAATAAAGGGTTAAGGTTGAGAAATCATACCGTAGATTCAAAGAAATAAGTGGAAAAAGAAGGTTTGGTTTAGTAACGAGGGTGTTTGGATTGGTAACGAACAAGGAAATTTTTGTTCGGTACCGGGCTGTGAGATCTCGATTTTGCTGGTTTGGACTGGGGGCGATTTAGCAGCGATGGCAGTGGCTCTGATGGTACGACAACAGGTTAGTGGTGGTTCGAGGTGGGTGCGCCGGCGAAGAGGGAGATAAGGGCAAGGAGAGGGCTCGGTCGGAGAGGAAGAGTGATGTGATTCATCGATGTCCGAGCCAACTATGGAGCACACTTCGGAACACTTGGAGGAGCAACACTTGGAGGAGCACACGTCGGAACACTTGGAGGAGCCTCGGCATACCCTAGACGCGCCAACAAGCTTGGATGGTGGCGCGCCCTTGCCTTCCGGTTTTGATGGTGCCAAAGCTCAAGGAACTACACCACCTTATCTAGGTCGTATTACGCGATCCCGAGCTAAGGCCATTCTATGTCAAGTGCAAGAAGAGCTCATGGGGTGTAGCTTTCCGAAAGAGTGCAATGAAGATGGTTGGAGTTTTATTCTACTTCATGGTTCTAAGTGACAATTCGACGGAAAGGACAATTATTAAGTTTTCGGGTTTTTGGGTTAATTTTTGTAATTTCCTTAAGTGAAGGGGCTAACTTTGTGAGGTTGCTTTCTAGGTTATATGGTCGTCCCCCTCACCCTTTGTTGCTAGACTTGGACGAAATTTGCTTCTCTTTTCCTTGCATTTTCAATTCGAAGTTCTTGTTTTGTTTCGTTCAATTCTCGTTGTTCAATTGTTGGTGAGTCATATCCGACAATTTCGAGCATCCTAGTTTGTTTGAGAGCTTGGTGAGTCATATCCAAGTTATCAAGCATCCATATCCCCTTGTTCTCTCCATTTCGAACCATCATCCATCTCGGAGGTTTCTGCACCATCTCAGTAAATTCGACATAACTTTCAATCCGCTCATCATCTCGGTCTCATATTTTGAGGACTTCAACTAGACTCATAGATATAACTTCTCGAATTGGAATCACTCAATTTCGAGTTCGGACGAGGAAGATCCAGCCAGTTGAAGACGGGTCAGTTGCGTGGTGTTTGTTGTCGGAATTCCTTGGATTCTCGTGGCGATCTCTTTGCACCATCATCCCCTCCATCGATCCGGCCATCAAGTGGTATCAGAGCCACGCGAAGGTATCGCCATCTAAACCTTGTTCCGACCTTGAATTTCCACTTGTTGCAAGGTTTTAGGTTCGAACTCTTTATTGGTTGCGTTGTGTTGTTGTGTGCGACCATAGTGTCCTTGTTGTGTGTTGTTGTGGTCGTTTCTTTGTCTTGATCTTGTGGTTGTCTTGGCCGAGTGTGTGTTCAGCCATGGCTGCAAACCATGCTCAAAAAACGTTCCAATAGAACACCCAAAAGAGTTATCAAAAGTTGGTAGTTGAAAGGGTGCATTTGTTGCTTGAATTTAAGCCTTTCTTTAGTGTTGGTTTTAAGTGTGTCTTGCTGATTTTGCTGAGTTAAAAAACGTGGGATTGAGGTCCAAACCAGCCTTGTTTGTTGTCATTACATGCTTGTTGTTGGCTACGGTGCTAGGATACGGGAACGACACCAAGACGAGACATCTTGTGTTGTTGTTTAAGTGTCTTGAAATTTTTTGTTGAATAATCAGAAAAACCTTGCCGGCGGCGAAAGCTAATAAGGGGCCAGGCATAGAAAGAAAGATTAAAGACTAGAAAAACCTTGCCCGGCGGCGTAAAGCTAATAAGGGGCCGGGCACGGAAAGAGTAGTCATCTTGTAGTGCCTAGCAAAGGCCTACAAAGAGTAGTCGTCTAGTAGTGCCTAGCAAAGGCCTGCTCGAAACAAAAAAAAAAAAAATTAATTAATTTGTAATACTTGGTGTTGAGTCTTGGTGGTTTAGTAGCTTCCTAGCATTGTTTTCCTAAGCAAGTGTGTGGTGAATTCTCTCTTTGTTGCCTTTGTTGTTTTTGCCTACTTGCAACTTGTCGGATTTTCATCTCGGGCAAGTCTTGGTGATTAATTCGTGTGACCTCTATACCTTGATCTTTGCCTTGTTTTTACGATGACAAGTGTAGGTGATGACAAGAATAAGGAACAAGTTGAGGAGACGTCCACTAGTTCGGTGGCTGCCATGTTGCAAAACATGCAACAATCCTTGCAACAATCCATTGAGGCTTTGGGAACTAGGTTGACTGATTTGGAGAGCCAAGTGCGAGGCCAAGATGATAGAGCACGGGTGTCTCATACGGGGGCTCTACCAAGTGTGCTACAAAGCGCTAACCAAGTGGAGTCGTTACAAGAGGAGGCCTCTACTTCTTACTTGCCAAACTCGGAGGCGCAAGCATCCATCGGTGTGAGCACCTCCATGGGGATTATGCCTCCTTACATTCCTCCGACGAGCTTCCACAATCCACACTTTGTGGCCAATTCCGGGGTAAGGCCTTCATTTGCTACATTTCCTAATAGTATTCCTATTAGTGCTACTAACTTGTCAGGTTATGGAGCGCCGAGCTATCAAGAGGTCAATCCTGCAACGGCTACTCAACCCCCACCTCTCTTGCATCTCCCAAGGCGCGGCCAACCTCCTAGAGGGCCGGCCAATGGTGGTGCCGGGCAGCCTTGGCATGGCGCGCCGGTGCAACAAGAAGAGCGGCCCCGGGATCCCCATTACGACATCAAGCTGAACGTGCCGACATTTTCGGGAACTTCCGACGCCGATGCCTGTCTTGATTGGCTTGCCAAGGTGGAGTCAATCTTTGACTTCTATGGCTATGATGATGCGAGGCGGGTGGCCATGGCGGCCATACACTTCACCGACTTTGCTTACCAATGGTGGCTCGAGGACAAGGCTTTGAGGAGAGCACGTCGGATGCCTCAACTTAACACATGGCAAGATCTAAGAGAGGCCTTAGAAGAGAGGTTCGTGCCTCAAGATTACACGGAGCGCATCCATGCCAAGTTGGAGCAAGTGCGTCAAGGAAACCGGACTCCCGATGAGTTCTACAACGAGCTGCGTATGCTCATCTTCCGTTCCCGAGTACAATTTCCCGACGGGTATGTCATCTCTAAATTTGTCAATGGGTTAAATTTGGAACTAAAAAATGTGGTGAGTATGCAGCATTTTAGTAGGGGTACCGATATTGAGCAAGTGCTTCATTATACCAACCATATCTACAAGCAACTTGCTCAACGGCGTTCGAGTTCAACCACTTCTCGAACGTGGCAGCCTTCATCCACGGCTCCTAAGGCACCACCAACTCAGTTTAGGAAGCCGGAAATAAGGAAGGACTCGACTCCTCAACCGAGGAAAGAGTTTTCCCCACGCCCTCGGCAAGAAGGCGGTGTGAAGGCGAGCGACGTGAAGTGTTTCAAGTGCCTTGGTCATGGGCATTATGCTCGGGATTGTCCCAACGAACGGAAGGTTCTTCTTAACTCCCAAGGGGAGTACGAGTACGAGGAAGAAGGGGCTGCGGAAGAGGAAGAAGAGAGCCCCGAGGTTGAGGAAGACGGCCTCCATGTCACCGCCGAGGAGGGTGAGTGCTTCGTGGTACAACGGACGCTTTTCATGACGGAGAACACCACCACACCTAGCCAACGAGAGGTTATCTTTCACACTCGATGCAAAATTATGGATAAGGTATGTAGTGTGATTATCGATAGCGGGTCTTGTTGTAATATTATTAGTCAAGAGGTGGTGGATCGCTTTTCCTTGAAAACTACTTGCCATCCTTTACCTTATCCTCTATGTTGGTTGAATTCTAATGCCCCGATCCAAGTCAAGGAAAGGGCTCGTATTTGCTTTTCTATAGGGCCTTACAAGGATGAGGTGGAGTGTGATGTGGTGCCGATGACCGCTTGTCATCTTCTTTTGGGGCGCCCTTGGCAATATGATAAGGGAGCTATTCATGATGGAGTCTCCAACGAGTATCACTTTCAAATGGAGGGAAAGAAGGTGACGTTGCACCCGATGACCCCCCATGAAATCATGTTGGACCACGCATCGAAGGAGCAAAGGAAGAAGCATGCGCTTCGAGAGGGAAAGAAGGACAAGAAGCTAGCTCTAGGCAGCCCTTCTACGCCCTTGCTTTTGGCCAAACCGAAGGAGATTATTCATACTTTCAAGGGAAGTGGCGTTTGCGTTTTACTTGTTTTTCAAGAATCTTATTTATCTTCCCAAGAATTAGTTGATCTTCCTCCTTCCATATCTACTCTTTTGCAGGACTTTGAGGAGCTTTTCCAAGAAGAGGTGCCACCGGGACTACCACCGCTTAGGGGAATCGAGCATCAAATCGACTTTGTCCCCGGTGCCACTCTACCGAACCGTCCAGCCTATCGAGCCAATCCGGAGGAAACTAAGGAGCTTCAACGGCAAGTCCAAGAGCTCCTTGATAAGGGATATGTGCGTGAGAGCCTCAGCCCGTGTGCCGTGCCCGTCATTCTTGTGCCTAAGAAGGACGGCACATGGAGGATGTGCGTTGATTGTCGAGCGATCAACAATATTACTATCAAGTATCGTCACCCGATTCCGAGACTTGAGGATATGCTTGACGAGCTGCATGGGGCGAGTCTCTTCTCCAAAATTGATCTCAAGAGCGGATATCATCAAATAAGGATGAAGGAGGGAGATGAATGGAAGACGGCGTTCAAAACCAAGCAAGGCCTATACGAGTGGTTGGTTATGCCCTTCGGATTAACCAACGCTCCGAGCACTTTCATGCGCTTGATGAACCACGTCCTCCGCCCTTTTATTGGTAAGTTTGTGGTTGTATACTTTGATGATATTTTGATTTATAGCCACGATTTATCATCCCATGTCGAGCACCTTAGGCAAGTGCTTGAAGCTTTGAAACGGGAACGCCTATTTGCTAACTTCAAGAAGTGCCACTTTTGTTCGGATCACGTGGTATTTCTTGGTTTTGTTGTGAGTAGGAATGGACTTCAAGTAGATGAAGAGAAGGTGAAGGCGATTCAAGAATGGCCCACACCGACAACTATGACACAAGTCCGGAGTTTCCTTGGCCTAGCCGGTTTCTACCGCCGGTTTGTTCGTGATTTTAGTACCTTGGCTGCGCCTTTGACCTTCCTCACCAAGAAGAATGTTCCATTTATGTGGGGAGAGGCGCAAGAAGAGGCCTTTGCTGCCCTTCAGGCTAAGTTGACACACGCGCCGTTGTTAGCTCTTCCCGACTTTGGCAAGATGTTCGAGATTGAGTGTGATGCGTCGGGAATTGGGCTCGGTGGTGTGCTTATGCAAGAGGGACGTCCCATAGCCTATTATAGTGAGAAGCTTGGAGGTGCCGAGCTCAAGTACCCCACGTACGACAAAGAGCTACTTGCTCTTGTTCGAGTGCTAAGGGTGTGGGAGCACTATCTCTTGCCTCGGGAGTTTGTTATCCATTCCGATCATGAGGCGTTGAAGTACTTGAGAGGGCAAGCAAAACTGAATCGGAGGCATGCCAAATGGGTTGAGTTCATTGAATCCTTTCCCTATGTCATCAAGCATAAGAAAGGCAAGGACAACGTCGTCGCCGACGCGTTGTCCCGGAGGTACGCTCTTTTATCCTTACTAGATGCACGATTGCTTGGATTTTCTTTCATGAAGGAGTTGTATGCTCATGATGCTGAGTTTAGTGATATTTTTCATGCTTGTTTGAAGGGGGGAAGTCGGGATCAATTTTATTTGCATGATGGGTTTCTTTTTAAGGGAACTCGCTTGTGTGTGCCTAGTGGTTCGGTTAGGCGTTTGCTTGTCCAAGAGGCCCATGGTGGCGGCCTCATGGGACATTTCGGTGTCATGAAAACTTTGCATATGCTTAGGGAACATTTCTATTGGCCTCACATGCTTAGGTCGGTAGAGAACTTTTGTGCTTCATGTGCTACATGTGTGCGTGCAAAGTCTAAAGTGCACCCTCACGGTTTGTATACCCCTTTGCCTATTCCTAGTGCCCCATGGGAGGATATTTCTATGGACTTTGTTTTGGGGTTGCCTAGGACAAAAAGGGGTAGGGACTCTATTTTTGTGGTGGTAGATAGATTTTCTAAGATGGCACATTTTATTGCTTGCCACAAAACCGATGATGCTGTTAATGTTGCCACCTTGTTCTTTGATAATGTGGTTCGGTTGCATGGGGTCCCTAAATCTATTGTTTCTGACCGTGATGTTAAATTTCTAAGTTTCTTTTGGAAGACTCTTTGGTCCAAGCTTGGAACCAAGCTCTTATTCTCTACTACTTGCCACCCGCAAACGGATGGGCAAACCGAGGTCGTTAATCGTACCCTTGGTGCCTTGTTGCGTTCTATTTTGAAAACTAATTTGCGCAGGTGGGAAGAGTGTCTTCCTTTCATTGAGTTTGCTTACAATAGGTCCATTCATTCCGCTACAAAGAAGACGCCTTTTGAGGTGGTGTATGGGCGCAATCCCGTTACACCACTTGATTTAGCGCCTTATGCTATGTCCGATCGAGAGAGTCGTGAAGGACGGGACCGGGCTGAGTATATTAAGCAGATTCATGAGGATACTCGTCTTCAATTGGAGAGGCGAACATTGCAATACAAGCGCCAAGCTGATAAAGGGCGCAAGGAGCTGATTTTTGAACCCGGCGACCTTGTTTGGGTTCATTTGAGGAAGGAGAGGTTTCCTACTCTTCGAAATTCTAAGCTTAAGCCACGTGGAGATGGACCATTCCAAGTGTTAGAGCGCATCAACGACAATGCTTACAAGCTTGATCTTCCTCCGAATTATGGCGTCCATGAGGTATTCAACGTATCCGATCTTGTTCCTTATTTTTCTAACAATGATGTTGAGTTTGAGCAGGATCTAGGTTCGAGGACGAACCCTTTTCAAGGGGAGGAGGATGATGTGATTCATCGATGTCCGAGCCAACTATGGAGCACACTTCGGAACACTTGGAGGAGCAACACTTGGAGGAGCAACACTTGGAGGAGCACACGTCGGAACACTTGGAGGAGCCTCGGCATACCCTAGACGCGCCAACAAGCTTGGATGGTGGCGCGCCCTTGCCTTCCGGTTTTGATGGTGCCAAAGCTCAAGGAACTACACCACCTTATCTAGGTCGTATTACGCGATCCCGAGCTAAGGCCATTCTATGTCAAGTGCAAGAAGAGCTCATGGGGTGTAGCTTTCCGAAAGAGTGCAATGAAGATGGTTGGAGTTTTATTCTACTTCATGGTTCTAAGTGACAATTCGACGGAAAGGACAATTATTAAGTTTTCGGGTTTTTGGTTAATTTTTGTAATTTCCTTAAGTGAAGGGGCTAACTTTGTGAGGTTGCTTTCTAGGTTATATGGTCGTCCCCCTCACCCTTTGTTGCTAGACTTGGACGAAATTTGCTTCTCTTTTCCTTGCATTTTCAATTCGAAGTTCTTGTTTTGTTTCGTTCAATTCTCGTTGTTCAATTGTTGGTGAGTCATATCCGACAATTTCGAGCATCCTAGTTTGTTTGAGAGCTTGGTGAGTCATATCCAAGTTATCAAGCATCCATATCCCCTTGTTCTCTCCATTTCGAACCATCATCCATCTCGGAGGTTTCTGCACCATCTCAGTAAATTCGACATAACTTTCAATCCGCTCATCATCTCGGTCTCATATTTTGAGGACTTCAACTAGACTCATAGATATAACTTCTCGAATTGGAATCACTCAATTTCGAGTTCGGACGAGGAAGATCCAGCCAGTTGAAGACGGGTCAGTTGCGTGGTGTTTGTTGTCGGAATTCCTTGGATTCTCGTGGCGATCTCTTTGCACCATCATCCCCTCCATCGATCCGGCCATCAAAGAGTGTTGTGAAGGATGAGTGAAAAGAAAGAAAGAAAAGGGTATTAAGGGAACGTACCTGGGTTCGAAATTCGGGTTTTTCGGTTTTTTTGCTGAAGGGGTCGGTAAGGGTTGGTAACGAGCCACCTGGAATTTTACCGAATCTTCGTTTTTTCTCAATTTTTTCACCCTTTTTCCCTGTATCACTTATTAAAGTATTCTATTTCGAAAATCTAAAACCTAATCTAAAAACAAGTCAAAAGAAAGCTAGCAAAAAGATCTAAGAAATAAAAACTAAAAGCAGGTTGCCTCCCGTAAGCGCTATTTTTAACGTCGTTAGCCCGACGAACTTACCTTGGCTAATCGGAGGATGTTAGAGCCCAAGTGGCTCGGATTTCCTCATTCGGGTCTGCTTGCTCATACTATTTCTTCAACCGATGCCCATTGAGCTTGAAGATGGCTCCATTGTTTTCCACTAGATCCACCGCTCCATCGGGATATATGTGGTGGACCACGAATGGCCCACTCCATCTTGATCTCAGCTTCCCTGGAAATAAGTGGAGTCTAGAGTTAAAAAGAAGTACCTTGTCGCCAACCTCATAGGTTTTTGGCACCAACTTCTTGTCTTGCCATTTTGTGGTACGCTCCTTGTAGATTTCAGCGTAGGTGATGGCTGCCTTGCCATAAACTAAGTTGTAACGAGTGGTGCGTAGGTGATGGACGGATCGATGGAGGGGATGATGGTGCAAAGAGATCGCCACGAGCATCCAAGGAATTCCGACAACAAACACCTCGCAAACTAACCCGTCTTCAACTGGCGGGATCTTCCTTGTCCGAACTCGGAATTGAGTGATTCCAAAACGAGAATTTAGATCTATGAGTCTAATTGAAGTCCTCAAAATATGAGAGCCAGAGAATGAGTGGATTGAAAGTTATGTCGATTTTAATGAGGTGGTGCAGAAACCACCGAGATGGATGATGGTTCGAAGTAGGTAACAAGGGATATGGATGCTTGATAACTTGGATATGACTCACCAAGCTCTCAAACAAACTAGGATGCCCGAGATTGTCGGATATTACTTACCAACAACTTGAACAACGAGAATTGAACGAATGAAAACAAGAACAAGAACTTGAATTGAAAGATGCAAGGAAAGTAAGCAACAAGGTTTTTCGTCCAATCTAGAGAATGAGGAGGAGGAGGCCGACCTTAAACCTAACACAAAGCCTTACAAAATCAACCCCCTCACTTAAGGAAATTACATAAATTAACCCAAAATCCCGAAAACTTATAAAGTGTCCTTAACCGTAGAATTTTCACTTAAAACCGTGAAGCACAATAAAACTCCATCCATCTTCAATGCACGCTCTCGGAAAGCTACACCCCATGAGCTCCTCTTGTACTTGACATAGAATGGCCTTAGCTCGGGATCGCGTAATACGACCTAGATAAGGTGGTGTAGTTCCTTGAGACTTGGCACCATCAAAACCGGAAGGCAAGGACGCGCCACCATCGTCCCCATGCAAGGGCGCGCCAGGCGCGTCTAAGGTAGACCGTGTCTCCTCCAAGTGTTCCGTCGTGTGCTCCCTTGTTGGATCGGATGTTGATGGAATCACATCATCCTCCTCCCCTTGAAAAGGGTTCGTCCTCGAACCTAGATCCTGCTCAAAATCAACATCATCGTTAGAAAGATAAGGAACAAGATCGGATACGTTGAATACCTCATGGATGCCATAATTCGGAGGAAGGTCAAGCTTGTAAGCATTGTCGTTGATGCGCTCTAACACTTGGAAGGGTCCATCTCCATGTGGCTTGAGCTTAGAATTTCAAAGGGTAGGAAACCTCTCCTTCCTCAAATGAACCAAAACAAGGTCGCCGGGTTCAAAAATCAGCTCCTTGCGCCGTTTATCAGCTTGGCGCTTGTATTGCAAAATTCGCCTTTCCAATTGAAGGCGAGTATCCTCATGAAGCTGCTTAATATACTCAGCCCGGTCCCGTCCCTCACGACTCTCTCGCTCAGACATAGCATAAGGCGCTAGATCAAGCGGTGTAGTGGGATTGCGCCCATACACCACCTCAAAAGGCGTCTTCATTGTAGCGGAATGAACGGACTTATTATAAGCAAACTCACTGAAAGGAAGACACTCTTCCCACCTGCGCAAGTTAGTTTTCAAAATTGAACGCAACAAGGCACCAAGGGTACGATTAACGACCTCGGTTTGCCCATCCGTTTGCGAGTGGCAAGTAGTAGAGAATAAGAGCTTGGTTCCAAGCTTGGACCAAAGTGTCTTCCAAAAGAAACTTATAAATTTAACATCACGGTCAGAAACAATAGATTTAGGGACCCCATGCAACCGAACCACATTATCAAAGAACAAAGTGGCAACATTAACAGCATCATCGGTTTTGTGGCAAGCAATAAAATGTGCCATCTTAGAAAATCTATCTACCACCACAAAAATAGAGTCCCTACCCCTTTTTGTCCTAGGCAACCCCAAAACAAAGTCCATAGAAATATCCTCCCATGGGGCACTAGGAATAGGCAAAGGAGTATACAAACCGTGAGGGTGCACTTTAGACTTTGCACGCACACAAGTAGCACATGAAGCACAAAAGTTCTCTACCGACCTAAGCATGTGAGGCCAATAGAAATGATCCCTAAGCATATGCAAAGTTTTCATCACGCCAAAATGTCCCATGAGGCCGCCACCATGGACCTCTTGGACAAGCAACCGCCTAACCGAACCACTCGGCACACACAAGCGAGTTCCCTTAAAAAGAAAACCCTCATGCAAATAAAATTGATCCCGACTCCCCCCCCTTCAAACAAGCATGAAAAATGTCACCAAACTCAGAATCATGAGCATACAACTCCTTCATGAAAGAAAATCCAAGCAATCGAGCATCTAGTAAGGATAAAAGAGCGTACCTCCGGGACAACGCGTCGGCGACGACGTTGTCCTTGCCCTTCTTATGCTTGATGACATAGGGAAAGGATTCAATGAACTAAACCCATTTGGCATGCCTCCGATTCAGTTCTTCTTGCCCTCTCAAGTACTTCAACGCCTCATGATCAGAATGGATAACAAACTCCCGAGGCAAAAGATAGTGCTCCCACGCCCTTAGCACTCGAACAAGAGCAAGTAGCTCTTTGTCGTACGTGGGGTACTTGAGCTCGGCACCTCCAAGCTTCTCACTATAATAGGCTATAGGCCGTCCCTCTTGCATAAGCACACCACCGAGCTCGATTCCCGACTCATCACACTCGATCTCAAACATCTTGCTAAAATCAGGAAGAGCTAACAACGGCGCTTGTGTCAACTTAGCCTTAAGGGCTGCAAAAGCCTCTTCTTGCGCCTCTCCCCACATAAATGGAACATTTTTCTTGGTGAGGAAGGTCAAAGGCGCAGCCAAGGTGCTAAAATCACGAACAAACCGGCTAGTCCAAGGAAACTTCGGACTTGTGTCATAGTTGTCGGTGTTGGCCATTCTTGAATCGCCTTCACCTTCTCTTCATCCACTTGAAGTCCATTCCTACTCACAACAAAACCAAGAAATACCACGTGATCCGAACAAAAGTGGCACTTCTTGAAGTTAGCAAATAGGCGTTCCCGTTTCAAAGCTTCAAGCACTTGCCTAAGGTGCTCGACATGGGATGATAAATCGTGGCTATAAATTAAAATATCATCAAAGTATACAACCACAAACTTACAAAGAAAAGGGCAGAGGACGTGGTTCATCAAGCGCGTGAAAGTGCTCGGAGCGTTGGTTAATCCGAAGGGCATAACCAACCACTCATATAGGCCTTTCTTGGTTTTGAACGCCGTCTTCCATTCATCTCCCTCCTTCATCCTTATTTGATGATATCCGCTCTTGAGATCAATTTTGGAAAAGAGACTCGCCCCATGAAGCTCATCAAGCATATCCTCGAGCCTCGGAATCGGATGGCGATACTTGATCGTAATATTGTTGATCGCCCGACAATCAACGCACATCCTCCATGTGCCGTCCTTCTTAGGCACAAGAATGACGGGCACGGCACACGGGCTGAGGCTCTCACGCACATAGCCCTTATCAAGGAGCTCTTGAACTTGCCGTTGAAGCTCCTTAGTTTCCTCCGGATTGGCTCGATAGGCTGGACGGTTCGGTAGAGTGGCACCGGGGACAAAGTCGATTTGGTGCTCGATTCCTCCAAGCGGTGGTAGTCCCGATGGCACCTCTTCTTGGAAAAGCTCCTCAAAGTCTTGCAAAAGAGTAGATAAAGAAGGAGGAAGATCAACTAATTCTTGGGAAGATAAGTAAGATTCTTGAAAAACAAGTAAAAGACAAACGCCACTTCCCTTGAAAGTATGAAGAATCTCCTTCGGTTTGGCCAAAAGAAAGGGCATAGAAGGGCCACCTAAAGCTAGCTTCTTGTCCTTCTTTCCCTCTCGAAGTGCATGCTTCTTCCTTTGCTCCTTCGCTGCGTGGTCCAACATGATTTCATGGGGGGTCATCGGATGCAACGTCACCTTCTTTCCCTCCATTTGAAAATGATACTCGTTGGAGACGCCATCATGGATAGCTCCGTTGTCATATTGCCAAGGGCGCCCCAAAAGGAGATGACAAGCGGTCATCGGCACCACATCACACTCCACCTCATCCTTGTAAGGCCCTATAGAAAAGCAAACACGAGCCCTTTCCTTGACTTGGATCGGGGCATTAGAATTCAACCAACATAGAGGATAAGGTAAAGGATGGCAAGTAGTTTTCAAGGAAAAGCGATCCACTACCTCTTGACTATAATGTTACAACAAGATCCGCTATCGATAATCACACTACATACCTTATCCATAATTTTGCATCGAGTGTGAAAGATAACCTCCCGTTGGCTAGGTGTGGTGGTGTTCTCCGTCATGAAAAGCGTCCGTTGGACCACGAAGCACTCTCCATCCTCGGCGGTGACGTGGAGCTTGTCTTCCTCAACCTCGGGGCTCTCTTCTTCCTCTTCCGCAGCCCCTTCTACCTCATACTCGTACTCCCCTTGGGAGTTAAGGAGAACCTTCCGTTCGTTGGGACAATCCCGAGCATAGTGCCCATGGCCAAGGCACTTGAAACACTTCACGTCGCTCGCCTTTACTCCGCCTTCTTGCCGAGGACGTAGGGGAAACTCTTTCCTCGGTTGAGGAGTCGAGTCCTTCCTCATTTCCGGCTTCCTAAACTGAGTTGGTGGTGCCTTAGGAGCCGTGGATGAAGGCTGCCATGTTCGAGAAGTGGTTGAACTCGAACGCCATTGAGCAAGTTGCTTGTAGATATGGTTGGTGTAATGAAGCACACTTCCCTGACCTCCCTTTATCAAGGTGGGATTACCACACTTGATAACCAACTCTACTAGACCTGAACCCACCTTCCCGGCCTGCCTCGAGTCATAGTTCTGACCAGTGGGCCAGCCTCCAGCCTGCCTCCACGTCGGCGATCTGACTGGTGGCGCTCAATCACAAGCCATGCCCATGCACCCCAACCTGCAGGAGGTGATACACCTTTTTATCCTGCAGGATGTTGAGGGGAGATTTGATCCCCTGACCTCCCTTTATCAAGGTGGGATTACCACACTTGATAACCAACTCCACTGCAGCCCATGGCTTGTGATTGAGCGCCACCAGTCAGATCGCCGACGGGAGGCAGGCTGGAGGCTGGCCCATTGGTCAGAACGCCGACTCGAGGCAGGCCGGGAAGGTGGGTTCAGGTGGGCTTGATTACATCAGTAGGGGTATCTTGTACGCTGTTCTGTATGCCCATAGAGCGTCACGCCGTTCTGTATGCCCATAGAGCGTCATCAAGCTTGCATGACCAATCCTTCCTAGAGCGGGAGATTGTCTTCTCTAAGATGCTCTTGATTTGCCAGTTTAAAACCTCCACTTGGCCGGGTAGTTTGGTGATGGTAAGGTGTTGTCACCCTATATGATACCCTATACTTGGCCAAAAGAGCTTCAAAGCTCCTTTTTATGAAATGCGATCCACCATCACTAATGAGAACTCGTGGCACTCCAAACCTGGGAAAGATGTTAGTTTTCATCAATTTGGCCACAGTTTTAGCATCATTGTTTCGTGTAGCGATGCCTTCCACCCACTTAGAGACATAGTCAATCGCTACTAGGATGTACTTATAGAGGCCCGATGAAGGAAAGGGTCCCATAAAGTCTATGCCCCAAACGTCGAAAAGCTCGAACTCTAGGATCCTAGTTAGCGGGTTCTCATGTCTCCAAGTAATGTTCCCGGAGCGTTGGCATTCATCACAAGACGTCACGAACGCTTGTACGTCTTTGAAAGTGTTAGCCAATAGAGACCACTTTGAAGAATCTTCGCCGTAGTCTTGAATCCTTTTGCATGGCCACTTGTAGGGAGAGTGTGACAATGACGGATCACACTCTCTATCTCCTCCTCTGGTACACAACGTCGGAAAATATGATCACTTCCTTACTTGAACAAGTAAGGATCATCCCAGTAATATTGCTTGACGTCATGAAGGAACCTCTTCTTCTTTTGTGGGGTCAAACCCTCGGGAATCACGCCTCCTACAATGTAGTTAGCAAAATCCGTAAACCAAGGGGTTTTTGACCATCTAATAGCATTGATAGAATGAAGAGAAGCACAAGAAGGAGATAAGGAAAGATCTGAATCGAGAAGAATTGAATTAAGTTGAGAAAACATACATGAAGGGGTTGTTATCGGACCAGGTAGGGTCGTTACCGACCCCGTTGCTTCAGTGATCACCTCGGTAACGATCTCTCCTGTCCTGGTATCGAGCTCTTCTTCTTCGGTATCGGTGTTTCCAACGTGCTCCAGCCTTAGAAAATGCTCGGTACCAACCCATATAGGGTCGGTAGGCCCCTTGTTATTGCATTACGCACCCTCGTTCAGCATGAGGTGCTCATCTGGCCTAGAGTCATTGATTGGCACGACGTTGCTGGACTTTGTGATGTGCTCTACCGGCAATCTGGATAGGTGATCGGCTATCAAGTTTTCCGCTCCCTTCTTGTCTCTGATTTCATGGTCAAATTTCTGTAACAAGAGCATCCAACGAAGTAGCCTAGGTTTGGTATCCTTCTTAGCCATTAAGTATCTAACGACCTCATGGTCAGTATAAACAATCACTTTAGATCCAACTAGATAGGAACAGAATTTTTTAAAGGCAAACACCATGACAAGGAATTCCTTCTCCGTCGTGGTATACTTACTCTGCGCCTCATCAAGCGTCTTACTTGCATAATAGATGGCGTGGAGCTTGTTATCCTTCCCTTGCTCTAACACTGTGCCAACAACATAGTCACTAGCATCACACATGATCTCGAAGGGAAGTGTCCAGTCTAGGGACTGCATGATAAGAGCGGAGACAAGGGCTTCTCTTAACCTGTGAAAAGCTTCAAGACATTCTGGAGACAGCTCAAACACTACATCTTTCGTTAGTAGGTTAGTCAAAGGTTTAGCTATCTTAGAAAAATTCTGAATAAAATGTCTGTAGAAGCTAGCATGTCCTAGAAAACTCCTAATGTTTTTTACAGAAGAAGGGGGAGGTAGTTTTTCAATAAGCTCGATCTTGGCTTTGTCTACCTCTATCCCTCTCTTAGAGACGAGATGTCCTAGCACAGTCCCTTCTTGGACCATAAAATGGCACTTTTCCCAGTTCAAAACAAGGTTGGTTTCTTCACATTTTTTAAGAACACGAGTTAGATTAACAAGACATGCATCAAATGAAGAACCATAAACAGAAAAATCATCCATAAAAACCTCTACTATATCCTCTATCATGTCAGAGAAGATAGCCATCATGCATCTTTGAAAAGTTGCAAGGGCATTGCAAAGCCCAAACGACATTCTTCTATATGCAAAAGTCCCATAGGGACAAGTAAAGGTTATTTTCTCTTGATCATCAGGATGAATGGGAATCTGCCAAAAACCGCTATAGCCATCTAAATAACAAAAATAATCATGCTGGGCTAAACGTTCAAGAACTTGATCGATAAAAGGAAGTGGAAAATGATCTTTTCGTGTTGCACTATTCAGGTTCCTATAATCAATACACATCCTGCAACTAGTTGTGGTCCTAGTGGGGATCAACTCACCGTTTTCATTTTTAATAACTGTCATACCGCCCTTTTTAGGACCACATGGACCGGACTAACCCATTGGCTGTCCGATATAGGAAAAATAATCCCTGCATCAAGTAGTTTTAAAATTTCCTTTTTGACCACATATTTCATGTTAGGATTCAGTCTACGTTGATGCTCTATGTTGGGCTTGTGATTATCCTCCATTTAAATTCTATGCATGCATATGGAGGGGGATATGCCAGTTATGTAATCAAGGGAATAGCCAATGGCTTTTCTATGGGTCCTAAGCACATCAATCAATTTCTCTACTTCTTCATCATTTAATTGAGCATTAATGATAACAGGGAAGGTAGAGTTAGGACCAAAAAATTCATACTTGAGGAAGTTTGGAAGTGGCTTGAGTGTTGGAGTAGGCTCAGGCCGGATAAGGATGGGCTCTTCATGTTCTGCCTTCACGACCTCCTCAAGGTAATCAAACGCCAGAAGCTCTTCGTTGTCTGCCAGAAGGGTCGGTAACGGCGCTGCACAGTCCGGTATCGATACAGTAGACACCAATTGCTCCTTGGTTCCTGCCAGGAGGGTCGGTATTGACCCATGGGGGATCGATAATGACGCTGCAGGATCAAATTTTGCCCATCTTCTGCTCAGAAATGCCTCAAAAGCCAACAACCTTTCGATCGGGTCAACACATTCAATGTAGTCGGTGTGGCTGTAGAGCATCTTGACTTCTGCTTAGTTGGTCTCCTTCATGGTGGGATTAAAGTGGAACTCCACCACCTCATCCCCGATCTCAAAAGTTAACAGTCCCTTCCTAACATCGATTATGGCTCCTGTTGTGGCTATGAATGACCTACCAAGAATGATAGGCACCACCGGGTCCTCGGGCATCTCCATCACGATAAAATCATTCGGAACAAAGAACTTTCCCACTTTCATAGGGAAATAATCAACCACCCCTATAGGCTTGACACAGGAGCCATCCGCCATGTAGAACTTCATGTTGACCGGTTCCAACGCTCCCATATTGGCTTTGGACCAAATAGAGCGGTAGAAGGCTTGCGTTGGCACCTAAGTCACATAAAGCTTTGAAATGATAAGCTCCAATTCAAATTGTAATAGCGAACTTACCTGGGTCGCCTAGCTTTTTGGGGAGCTCTAAGGATCGGACCTCATAAGTCATCTCGAACATAGATCTCTTCCTACTCAAGATTTCTTTCAAAAATTTAGTGTAAGCCGGCATTTCGCTTAGGGCGTCAACAAATGGAATAGAAATATTTAAGCCCTGAAGAACCTTAACAAAGCATCAAAACTTTCCTTCCGTAGAGTCTTTAGACTTCTTAGAAGGGAAATGAAGAGTCTTTGTCGGACTCGGAACCAAAGCGGCCCAAGTTGTGGCTCCACCGACTCAACAAGGTGGTCGGTCGGTGCTAGAGAAGGGTCAGTACCGACCCTCGGAGGGTTGTTACCGACCTCATTGAGAGAAGGGGTCGGTTGAGTAGACTTACCTAGGTTGGAAGGGTCGTTATCGACCCTGGGTGGGTTAGTAACGATGTCAACTGGGGCTTTGTCTTCACCGTTGTGCTCGATTTCCTTAGTGTCAGCACGATCCGACAACTTCTTTCCGCTCCTAAGGTGCATTGCTGCAATTTGTCCTCTAGGGTTTTGATCGGAACAGCCCGATAGTTGCCCCCGAGGTCATGGAATCTGTGCAGCGAGGTCTCCAAGTTGGGAGTTGACGCTCTTCTTCCATGTCTCTAGCTCTCCCAATTGTGTCTGTACACCTTTATTGTTTAGATCAGCCCGGACTCCATTGATCTCGTTTTTCACGCCATTTATTCCTTCATGAAGTCCTTGCACCCAGGACGGTGGCTCTTGATACCTTGGAGGTCTGTAGGGTGCGGGCCGTCTTTCTTGTGGTGGATGTGTGTTTCCTTGATCTTGCCCATAATTACCCCAAGCGGGACAGCTATTGTTGGGCTGGTTTCTATATTGACCTCTCATGTAATTAGTTTCAGCATAGGTCTCAACGGCTCTTACCTGCTCAATTTTAGTGCAAGAAGATGTACTATGGGCTTGAGAGCCACATTCTTGACAATGTTGAGAGGTTTTAAGGAAACGTGTTGGGATTATACAACTTTCACATCCGGATCTATATCTGTGTTGGAATTGTACATCTATGGGCTTGAGAGCCTCATACTATGGGCTTGAGAGCCAGATTCATCTTGCAGGAATTGGGCTTTCACATCTGGATCTATATCCGTGTTGGGGTTTTATAGCTTCCTCTAGGGCTGCTGGGCTTGCTGTGTGCCATACATTGCATCATAATTGGTAAGCTTGTCTAGCAATGGCCATGCAACATCGGGCTCCATCTCTATGAAACCGCAATCGGTGTGTAGATTGATGCGGTCTTTTGTTGCAGCATTAATCCCTTGAAAGAAGATCTTCTGGAGGACATAAGGTGGTTGCCCTCTTTCGATCAAGTCAAAAACATGAATTACTTCAACTTTCGTTGAAGCATATGCACAAACAAGTAGAAGAATAGATAAAAGGCAATCAAATCATTCAATCATATCATCATTCATGCACAACTATGTAGGGTTTTTAACCCCAACCCTAGAACAAGAGAACTACTCACTCATGGTTGAGAAAGAACAAACAAAATAATTGAAGGAAAACATAACTTTGAATTAAACCAAAACCTTGAATTCAAAAACACAATCTTGTATTCAACACAAACTTAGAACACAAGAAAACTCCAACAATTCCTCTTCCTTGTCCGCCAAGCAACAACCTCGTCTCTCCTAATCTTAAAACTTACGTGAAAATTAAACTAGCTAGAGAGAGAGAGAGATAGCCTCCAACTTGTCTAAACAAGGGTATTTATACTAAAGGATCTATCTAAAAAGTTTCCTTAAAGATAAAAACTACTAAACATAAAAAGATCTCGGAATATCTTCATTTAATGCACAAAGTCGGTCACGTCCTACCGATACGGGGATCTCGGTACCGACCCCGTCAGGGTCGGTAGGACTCTGCTGGATTCTCTTGAAAGCCTCGGTACCGACCCATGGAAGGTCGGTAACGAGCTTGGCTTAGCTTTGTTCTCTTGCATTATTCTTCACTTCTTCCTTGGACTTATTGGGGATTTTTTCCATCATCTTCTCCTTTTTTCTTTAACAATGCTCATCTCCTTCAATGTCTTCAAATGCTCCAATCCACTTCAAATCCTACACAAAAACACAAGACTAGCGTAGTTTCTATACTTTTCACAAAATATGCAAACTATACCAAAAAGACACACAACACACACAAAAACACAACTAAACAAGACCAAAAGACCTTGAAAGACACATTAAAACAAAGCTAAAAACACGGACATCAGTGACAACACTACAATAAGTCACATAACCTGTCTTGTTCTTCACCTTGCTTGCTTAATTTGGCTATAATCTTCTTGCTAAGGATCAATTGAGAGATTGCTTGAGTCTTTTGAAGCTTATAAGGGAAAATTGAATTTCTTTTCAGATTGCATACTTGCTAATTGCTTGAGCGGCATTTTTCCTTGATTATCATTGTCTTATCATGTCTCCATCAAAATTACCTTAATTCTAACCCCAAAAATTGAATTGGTTGAATTGGATTGCATTGAGGAAGTTTTGGCTTGATTAAGGTGTGATATTGTTGATTGTATTGTGTAGGATCGTTAGTACGTCTAGGTCACCGACCTCAACTAAGTCGTCGACCTCTTAAGTATATGCAACGGAAGTTTAACTTACAAGAAAGACTTACTTGAACACATGGATTTTTATAGTGGAAACACTTGATCAATGAACTCTATCAATCAAGTGTGAAAACCACTCCCTCACAAGTTTTCGCTTGGAAGGATTAAAAGTCGTAGCTTGCTTTATTGATCTTTTGAATCGATTACAAGAACACCCCGAAACTAGTCCTACTTCTCTTAGCACACTAGAACTCTTGTGAACCGAGTAAATACAACCCTCAACCAATCTAGCAAGCCTACGTCTCTTTGAACTCTCAAAACAATCTTTTTCTTTCTTTCACAAGTGGAGTATTGAGTTTGTGTGTCTTCTAACCTAAAACATAGATTAAATACACAAAAACTAGTTTAGATAAGAATGAATATTATCTTCCAATTCGTTATGGCATGGCAATATTTTTCTTATCTTTACGATCTCATCCTAAGCATAAAACAAGATACCATAATATATGGCTTAGGGCCAACTATCCTATCATAGAAAGATCTTTCCTAAAACAAGAATATACTATCCAATCTTCAAAAATCACATGCGTCTTCAAGATCTTCTATGTTTGCCTTCAACTCACGTCAGCGACCTAACTAACGTTGGCACTCTGCTCACAAACTCGAGGTCGTCCACGTGATAGACGTTTGGAACTATCAAAATCAAAGCCTCCAACTTTTCTAACAAATTCCCCCTTTTGATGGTGACAAACTCCTTTCATCCTATTTAATGATTTCTACATGCATGACATATTTCTATTTAAAGGCAATAAGCTTTGTGTTCCTAAATATTCATAATTGCTTGTGCGAGAATCACATGGTGGTGGTTTAATGGGTCATTTTAGGGTTTGAAGAACTTTGGATATCATGAATGATCATTTATTTTGGCCTAACATGAAGAGGGATGTTGAGAGAATTTGTTCTCAATGCATAACTTGTAGGTTGGCCAAGTATAAGGTTTTACGTAATGGATTGTATACACCACTTCCTGTCCCAAGTGAATCATGGGTTGACATTTCAATGGATTTCATTTAGGTTTACCTAGGTCCAAAAAGGGAAGAGATTAATTTTTTGTGGTTATGGATAAGTTTAGTAAGATGTCTCATTTCACTCCTTGTCACAAAACTAATGATGCAATAAAATTGTTAATTTGTTCTTTAGAGAGGTTGTGTGGTGGCATCGAGTGCCTGAGACCGTTGTAAGTGATATGGATGTGAAATTTCTTAGTCATTTCGAAAAGGTCCTTTGGGAAGTGATGTGTACTAATCTATTGTTTTCCACTACTTGTATCCTCAAACAGATGGTCAAACTGAGGCTATTAATATGACTCTTGGTACACACCATAGGGTTGTCATTAAGAAGAATAAGAATTTATATGAGAATTGCATACCATTCATTGTGTTTGTATACAATTGGACAATTCATACATCCACTAGTTTTTTGCCTTTTGAAATTGTGTATGGTTTTAATCTACTAACTCCCCTCTTGATTTGTTACCCTTGCCTACAATGAGCTAAAGAATTTAGATGGAAAAAAGGGTGAGTTTGTGCATGAACTACACACGAAGATGAAGCTTCAATTGAGCAAAAGAATGAGAAGTATGCTACTCAATCTAGCAAAAGAAGGAGAGTAGTTTTCCGGCCCGCGATTAGGTATGGTTGCACCTAGGAAAGAAATATTCCTGGATAAAATAAGATCAAATTTTCAGCTAAGAGAGGATAGTCCATTTCATGTTCTTAAGAAGATCAATGACATGCATATCAATTAGATCTTCTAGGCAAGCATAATGTGAGTGCTACCTTCAATATAGATGATTTAGCTCCCTATGATGTGATAGCAATCAAAGGACCATGAAGAATAAGGTTGCAAAGAAGGTGTCTCGAAGGCCAAGATCAAGATCTTTTCTAAGGTCTCATGCATTCAAGTACAAGAATAACTTTAAGGACTTGATATTATCTATTGAAGGTGTCCATCAATGGCGTCCAAGGCCACCAAGAAAGAGAATCAAGTCATGAAAGTTAAGAAGTCCGTCAAATGGAAACCAATACCCAGTAAATTGATCATAACTTGGTCTAAGCAATTGATCTCAAGTCTGTTCAATATGTGTTGGAAAGATAATTAAAAGATATACAAATTTCTAGTTTACATCAAATCCAGATTCCAACAGAAAAGAGCCGAAAAATGCAATTTACTAAGAGTTGTTCAAGTCTTACGGGAATCTTATCTTTAAATTTAATTCTATCTTTAGCTAAAGACTTTAATAAGTAATATTTTCGGCCAAAGGCTTATTTAGTTGGTAGAAATATCTTGTTTATATTATTATTATTAATATCTTTTGAGTTTGTTAGGTTTAGTTTCCTTATCTTATAAGTCAAGTAATTATTTATTTGATTTATTTAAGATAAAGGAATACATATAGGAGTTTTAGTAGTATTATAAGTTATCATAGGAAACAAGCAAAAGGTCCCTTATACCCCTCTAAGGCCGGCCACCTTATGCCTTGTTCTCCAAGATAATTCTAGTTTGTAGTCCTTATAAATAGCTTGCATTTACATTCAATAAAAATCAGCATGAGATTAGATTAAACCATATATTGGATTTAATCTATCTCTTGGGCCACAAAAATTCAGAATTCTTGTGTGACTAATTGCATTGATCGATCAACCATTTTTCTCGATCCAAAATTTAGATTTGAGTTTATAGAATCATTAACTTGATTGTTCAATTTGGATTGTTAAAGATCTCAACTAGTTTGTCAATTGAAATAGCGTTCGAGCCTTTCAATTGAACTATTACCTTGAGAAGTTCTATTCATTTGAATCTCCCTTCTCTTACTCTTCAAATTCTGATTTGTTCTTTGTTCCTTGTATGTCACGTTTCGTTCTTTTCAACAAGATCAAGGGATATCGAGTGGATTGAGATGACTTTCTCACAATATTGGGCTGATACTTATGATGATGTTTATCCGACTCCAAGGGTACTAAGACTTCCAAAGATTGAGCCTTTTTTGGTGAGCATGGACCGGATGCTTACTTGGAGTGGGAGCATGATATTGATTGTGTTATATTCATATTATCAACACCCTAAGCATGCTCAACTTCAGATGGTCACAAGATACGTAATGGGATATGCTAGATCATGGTGGATTGACACGATAGAGGAGAGGCGATAGCTTGGCTTCCGATCGATCGAATCTTGGCCAGACGTAAGGTTTCTCATGAGGAGACACTTTGTTCCATTTTCAAATGAGAAAAAGAGAGTATCTCCACGAAAACCTGTGATAAGAGCATGGGATCTTCATTGTTTCCTGTGTCGAGGAAGAGGATATCTTGATAATATTTGACCTAATCGCAAGTACGAGTCTTTAGACATGTTTGAGGAGTCTTTGCCTCAAGAGGAGCAAGAAGAGTTATCCATTCAAGATGAACTTATTGACGATGTGGTTGATGTATATTGTTGTGGAGAACCAATAATCTTAGAAGAAGTCTACCAAGAGAACCCTACTCTTGATGAAGAGCCATTGGCCATCGACACCGCATCAAATTTAGTTATGCAAGTTGTTGAAAAACCTAGCTTCGAAACTTCCATGGTTTAGTCTTTTTGTGATTTTCAATTGTTAATTGATGAATCTCCCGTTGCACCTACATAAAATGTCAAATCGAGGACGATTCAAGGCCAAGTGGGGGAGAATGATATCAAATCAAAGGACCATGAAGAATAAGGTTGTAAAGAAGGTGTCTCGAAGGCCAAGACCAAGACCTTTCCTAAGGTCTCGGGCATTCAAGTTCAAAAATAACTTTAAGGACTTGATATTATCTGTTGAAGGTGTCTATCAATGGCATTCAAGGCCACCAAAAAAGAGAATCAAGTCATGAAAGTTCGGAAAGTTAAGAAGCCCGTCAAATGGAAAATAATCCTACGTAAAATGATCATAACGTGGGCTAGAAAATTGATCTCAAGTCCATTAAATATTCGTTGGAAACATAATTAAAAGATCTACAACTTTGTAGTTTACATCAAATCCAGAATCCAAAGGCAAAGAGCCGAAAAATGCAATTTACGGAGAGTTGTTCAAGACCGACGGGAATCTTATCTTTAGTTTTAATTCTATCTTTAGCTAGAGGCTTTAATAAGTGATATTTTCGGCCATAGGCTTATGTTAGTGGCTGAAATATCTTACTTATATTATTATTATTATCTTTTGAGTTTGTTAGGTTTATTTTTCTTATCTTATAAGTCAGATAATTATTTATTTGATTTATTTAAGGTAAGGGAATATAGATAGGAGTTTTATTAGTATTATAAGTTATCCTAGGAAACAAGCAAAAGGTTCCTTATACCCATCTAGGTGATGTGATTCTGATCCATCATGATCAAGAAAACCAACCTAGAACTGACATCGACATCGAGGGCGCGCCGGTGCCAAGTGAGCAAGCGTCGGGTGGTGATATTGAGCCATTTCCGTCAAGCACTTCTCTAGTTCCGTCGGGCTATCTTTTGGGAGGACCTCCTACTCATCAAATAAAGATCAACGACACCAAGAATGTCCATGAAAGGTGCCCTGAGCTAGCCAAGCGTCGAGAGCCTCCTTTTGATGCGGCCATGCCGGCGTCGTGATGAAGGATCTTGTTGTTGCAAGCGGTGCAAGGCAATCCGAGGTTGACCCGAGCCATCTTGATAGAGGAACTTCTGTTCTGGCTTCACGAGGGAAGATCTCCCTCGTCCGGACTCGGAATTGGGTGATTCCAAAGCCAAGAGTTAGATCTAAGAGTTTTATTTAAATGATGATGTGATTCTGATCCATCAAGATCAAGAAAACCAACCGAGAACTGACATCGACACCGAGGGCACGCCAATGCCAAGTGAGCAAGCGTTGGGTGATGATATTGATCCATTTTCGTCAAGCACTTCTCTAGTTTCGTCAGGCTATCTTTTGGGAGGGCCTCCTACTCATCAAATAAAGATGAACTACACCAAGAATGTCCATGAATGGTGTCCTGAGCCAGCCAAGCGTCGAGAGCCTCCTTTTGATGCAGCCACGCTGGCATCGTGATGCTCGGTTTGTGCTTATTTCTAAGGCCAAGTGTGTGTGTGGTTGTTTTATGAGTTGTAAGGGTCTTTTATAAACATTTGGATACCTTGGTTTATTTTTGAAATAACTCCTTATTTTTTGGAGGTTGGTGTTAGATGCCCATGTGGGATAAAAAGGGTTAGGAGGAGCCTTTGCTAGTTAGACAAGACTGATGCCAAATTCCAACTCTTTGTTTCTCCTCTTTGAAAATGTTTTTTAGCTTTGTTTTTGAATCAAAATTCAGATTTTGGTTCCTTGTATTGTGAATCATGTCAATCCAAATCCGAAGGTAGATCGTGGTGAGTCTATCCTCGATTGATCTTCATAATTCAAGGTGAGTCATATCCTTGAGTTTTGCCTGTCCATATCCAATTCTCAATTTTCCATCACCATCCACTTTTCCATCACCTTTCATCCACAAAATCACTATCTCATCCTCCATCAAACTCCATCCATAAACCCCTTCAAAAACTCCATCAAAACAAGTCGATATTCCATCCTAGTGGATTCTGCAACACCTTAGTAAAAGAGTCATAACTTTCGAATAACAAAAGATTTTTATCTCAAAATTTGAGGGTTTAGACTCGTAGATATAACACTTGGCTTTGGAATCACCGAATTCCGAGCTCGGACGAGGGAGATCTTCCCTCGTGAAGCCAAAACAGAAATTCCTCTATCAAGATTCCTCGGGTCAACCTCGGATTGCCTTGCACCGCTTGCAACAACAAGATCCTTCATACTAGCTAGGGCCGGCCACCTTATGCCTTGTTCTCCAAGACAACTCTAGTTTGTAATCCTTATAAATAGCATGCATTTACATTCTAAATCAGCCCGCATTAGATAAACCCCTATTGGTTTTATCTAGCTTACGAGCCATTAAAACAATCAAGTGTTCTAATATTCAGATTGAAGATCGATCATCATCTCACATTCGAATTCTCCCTCTTTCACGTTCAATTGTTCAGTTTTGACTCATTAAGATTAATCCATTGATTAGTTCTAGTTTGATTGTTAAAGATCAACTAGTTTATCATCTAGAATTAGCGTTAGAGCCATTCTAGTTGAACTACCTCCTTGGTTTGTTTAAGTGAATCGAAATCTAGTTTCATACCATTATTGTTCTAGAATTTGAGTTTGCTTGTCATCCAAGTTTCTAACTTTCAAATCGATTCAAGTTGGAGTTTTATTGGCAAGAGGGGATATTGTGAGGTCATATACTTGTTCAACAAGGAGTAATCCGATGCGGTCACGTATCATGATGTTGTGCGAATTAGAGGATGGATTCTTTTAAGGAGAGAGGGAATTATGAAGACCAACAAGGCAAGTCCGCTTTAGAATCTAAGGATGTGATGGCCGGATCTATGGATGGATTGATGGTGTGAGGTGATCGCCTTAAGAAGGATTGAAACAACAACGCCTTCTCTTCGATCGATGGAGGTGGAATGGTGGCGTTAAAGGATATGGATGCAAGGCTTGGATATGACTCACTAAGAGTTGCAAACTAATTGAAGATGAAGTTGGATATGACTCACCAACAAACCTTCAACAAGTCAAAACAAGGAAATGCGAGAAAACTTAGATTGAAAATTCAACAAAGAAGTAGCATGTTCATGGAAAACAAGTCTAAGGAGAAAAGGAGGCTAAAACGAGGGTTATAACCCCTAAAGCCACGCCCCACCAAACCAGCCCATACTTCTCACGAAATTACATAAAAAACCCTTATGTTTCATGAAATCCCACTAAAAGACTTTGACAAAACATAAGTCAAGTTTTAGCACTAGTCGAGCCAATAGTCATAAGAAGACTCCATCCTTCACCATCGTTAGCCATCGGGAACTTATTAGCCATGATCTCCTCCTTGATTTGGCCTAGTATTGCCCTAGCTCATGCTCGTGTGATGCGCCCAAGATAGTGGGTGGTGCCTTGGATTGGAACCATAGCGTCTTGGACGTCGGTCTTGGATACTCGTCGAAGGGAAGACTCTTCTTTATCGGACAAGTTGGACATGGCATTAGAGCTAGAATCCGCACTCAAATCATGAACCAAAGTACCATCAACAGTGCCCGGAGAAATGGCCCCATCAAGCATAGGCATGGGCGCGCCCATCAGAGTCGTGTGTAAGAGCGTACAACCGGGTGCCGACGTCGTAGGGCTGCAAGAGCGCGAGACCCGGCGCCGGTGGCATTGTGTGCAAGGGCGCGTCGTAGGGCTGCAAGGGCGCGTGAGCTGGCTTGGACTCTGGCGTATGCAAGGGCGCACCAAGATTGTGTGTCGGCGCTTGCAAGGGCGCGCGAGATGGCTTGGGAGATAGGCTCCCATCAGGATGTAATTCAACTATCAATTGGGCCATTGATAAGAGCTCAATCAAAGAAGTACAAGGATGTGACGGAAGTATCTGTTCAAGCTTATTGGAGGAGTATGGAGATAAAGTGGGTCAACCCAAGTTCAACAATATTTTTGGAGTTTGAACAACTTGTGTTTGTTCATGTTTCAGTGCCAAGTCCACATGTTTCGGGCCTACTCATCAATATTACGTTTAGGCCCTATAACATTTTGAAGATACATAGAATGTCTCATTAATTAGCTGACCTAGAGATTTGAATTTCAAACTTGCTTTCTGAGCCCATTTTGTACCTTACAAGTTCATTTAATGCCTTACTTTTCCTAAGAGCTAACTACTTGAGTAAGCTTAACATTTAATGCCTTACTTTCATTTTATTCTTGTACTTCCTATGCTTATTTATGTTTTTTCCTACCTTAGACAGTCTTTCACTCAGCTATGCAGTAAATTTCATAGGGCTTAGAGGCCAACTTCAAAAGTTGAATTTAAGTCCCTTTTATGCAATGAGAAGAGGGAGATATGGCTTTTGGAAATTACATACACCTTTGAGAGTGTTTTGGTGGGGTATTCACCTTGTGTTCTTCATTGAACCATTAATGTATCAAAGGCCCGATCTATCCTTTGTGACATCTTTTATAATCAGGGTTCTAAAACTTGTTCCTTCAGGGTGTCGATTCAGATTACTTCCAAACATGTTGCTTCTAACTTTCTTGGGTTCTTTTTCGACTTGTTTGTGTTTTTTAGAGCTTAGTTCCCAAGGAATCACATCACATGTTCCGAAGAAAGAGTATGAAAATCTCTCAACTCATGAACTTATTTCAACCCTTTAGAGCTTAGTTCCCAAGGAATCACATCCCAACAACTTTTTGTTGTGGTATGAGGCTACGCAAAAGGCTAATATGTTCCAATTGAGCTCCAAATCAATCTAGGAATCATTTGCAAATGACGATAGAAACCCCTAAAATAAACAACTACTCAACAACCTTGTGCGCATATTAAGAAAGAGAGCGCAAAAATGGAGCGCGCAAGACAAACCCTAGCTCACCAAGCGCCGCCACCAACAAATACCAATTCCGACCAGATCTCAACCACCAAAACTGTCGTCATATGCCTCCAGTGAAAAAAAAGACTCATTCATGAGCGCACACCCCCTATCCCCTTTCAAAAAAGAAGAATCACGAGAAGCAAGAACAACAAGAAGTTCACAAGGACCCTTCTTCTGGTGGCTCTGATTTGCTTTCTCCAGTCAAAGAAGGTTCAATGTTGGCTTGATCTTCAAAGGCCGGTGGTGTTGCTATTCATGTCAAAATAGGCAAAATCACAAGCTGGATGGTCGGAGTCTCTCGGCGCATCCATGTTCCATAAGCCCATATTCAATTCGGGGTATTGTTCAAGGCTAGCTTGGCACCCCCTTTTTTGCGGGTCTAGTGTTTTCGGTGGGCAACACTCACTGTTGCAGCGCCCTTTTGTCGTTATGTAAATTTGGATTTGTTTCTTTGGCAAGACCCAATTTATAGGTTTTGTAATTTGTTTTCTCTACTATCTATGCAATCGCTCATCAACTCAAAGCTACACAAATTTCCTATTCAAAATAAATTTCATCTGATGTTTTTATATCACGCTCGTGGGACTTCAACCCCTCTGTGGAATGATAGGGGCTCACCCATCGGTTGTATCTTTTTCATACTGGTTGTTGGTGAGCCTTCCATTTATGTGGTTTCTCAAGCAACTATCTTGTTCCAAACACTATATAACAAAACACCAAAAAGGTTGTTTGATGCTTCTGCCAACCAAGCCTGCTCCTGCCACCCTTCTGTTTGGCTACATTACCCAATTTGTGTTCATTACCTATACTTGAAGAAGAATCCCTTTGAACAAGTCGGTGTTTAGAGGATTGTTTGTTTCACTCTTCTGTTCACCAACTTTACTGTTACTGCCTGTTTCCTTAACAATGTTGTGATGTCAACTTTGGTGCAGGAGAATTTTATAACCAACGGAAGTAATCTTCTGTTAATAACAAGCAATCACATAACCACCATGTGGTAACTACTGAACCCGAACCCCCCTTGTATGGTGTTTATCGCAAGGACGGTGTTTTCCGACTTAACTGGTGGCAAACACATGTCCCAGTTGCTAAAGCTGGCTTTAAAACTAGTGTTGTGCAAAGCTCTTCTTATCTAAATCAATGTGTATGTAACGAACATTCTCATTTGTTTGGTTCTAATAAAGGTACTGATCCCACTTGGTTGAAATCAAAGTTTTTCCTTTGGTGCTTGACCTACCAGTTTTGGTGTTTAACCCATCACGTGTGCATAAAAAAGATGCAATGGTGGCACCTGTATATGAGGTTTGTCCTCAATATATATGGTATAAACACCCCCTCCTGAGCCTTTAACATTTCTCAATTGTATCATTGGATGAAAATTTGTTGTAATAAAACACGCATGATAGGGGGGAAGATACCCTACTATTACCACAACTTCTTATTTATTTTTGGGGATGTTGTTCTTCCGAAACATTGGAGCGAAACTGCTTTTCCCCCTTTGGGAGAACCAATAAAGAACATGCTTATTATCCTCTTATGAAAATCCTACCCATGCCCACTACTAATTGGTTTGTTGCATTAAGAGTCACACCATCCGTGCAATGCCCTCATCGAACCAGGCCTAATCTACAAGGCTAAAAACCCCAAGTTCTTGTAACGAACAGAACGATAGAGGATTATATTAAAAAAACATTTCAAAACGAGGTACTTGTTATTATGGAATAAATCTAGAAAATTAATTGCCAAAAACCACAACAAGATCAGTTGTTTATGAAGCTAGCCTTGTGGAATTGCAGGGGCATAAAGCGCAAGTCCTTTTGGACTAAAATCAACACTTTATGCTGCTTAGAATGATATAATCTAATCACCTTGGTGGAACAAAATCCTAAAATCCACCGAACTGTAAGAGTTGGCAAAAAGCGGGTTTTGACTCAATTGAATTCTTGCCGACCAACGGATACTCTGGTGGAATTTGTATCCTATGGAAGGGACAACAACTAGAAAATGAAATGCTAAACACAATCCATAAAGACGGTCATTCCATAGGATTCCACTATACTAACCTGCAATCCCATAATAAAATGGTTATTGTCTTTGTTTATGCTCCACCATGGGCACAAGACAAGGAACCATTTTGGGGGAAAGTGACGGAATTCATCAAAAAATGTAACCTCCCATGCATTGTAATGGGTGATTTAAATGAAATCCAACACCTGAATGAAGAACAAGGAGGAGCCACCCACACCACTCCTGATTTGAACACCCTATTAACTTTAAGAATCAATGCGATGTTTGTGATACCTCGACGATTGGGAACAAATTCAAATGGAAGAGATCTAAAGACCTAGAAAATACAACTTCAGAGAAACTAGACCATATTGTAGTTAACAACCAAATTATCCAATTGATGTGACTACGCCTTGCGAGCCACATCATGGCTCTGACGCCTTCGGTACCGAGCCATCCAATATCGAACCTGACGCCTTTGGTACCGAGCCATCCAACCTCGGTACCGAGCCACCCAACCTCGGTACCGAGCTGCCTGGCGACTCTTTTGCCTACGGTATCGAGCTGCCCAACCTCGGTACCGAGCCATCTGGGCGCGCCAGCCATGCCAACGATATTTGGCCTTATCTAGGGCGGATAACAAGGGCTCGAGCTCGTGTCTTGCAAGAAGAGCTTCAAGCTGGTCTTATGATACATGGAGAACCGAGAAAATATGAAGATGACGGAGAGTGCACGTTTCTAGTCACCGGTGGCAACGTGGTCATGCCGGGCGCCTAGCTTGCCCCGAGTTTGGACCTCTTGTGTGCCAATTCAAGACACATTTAAGGCTGGTTGTCTAAGGGTCTTTCATCTTCATTATTGATTTAATGGTTGGCTATTGAAGAGGTTGTTTGAAATCCGAATTTCCTTTAAAGGAGGCGTCTTCCTCCTTAGTTTGGTAGATTGGAAGAACTTGAAAACCTTTGTTTTGTTTAAGTCATGTTTTCGACTTTGGTTTGGGGCGTTTTGCCTTGAATAAAATTTCTTGTTGTTCTTTGTTTTTAACCTTTGATTCGTGAGTAATATCGGATCACCCTTGAGATCCAAGAGCAAGGTGCGTACATCCTTGTCCTTGAATCTCGTAGTTTGAGTTTCGAGTGTGGTGAGTCATATCCACACCCTAAATCATTCATATCCGTCACTTTCAAAACTCCATCATCCATTACTGATTTTTCAAACCTTTACACATCCACCATCATCAATTCCGAGGCACACCATTCGTTCCATCGGGAAGAAGAGAGCGTCCGAATTGACCTTGCACCGACTCCACCGATTCGATCCTCATCATTTGGTATCAAAGCTATGAAGGTAAACGCTCAATATTTGGTTAAAATCTTATCTTATTAGAAGTTGGAAGCATAAAGAAAAGAATGATTTTCTTCCAAAGTTTGGACCAACTTATCACTATCAAGTGCCCCAAGGAAATGATGCGGATACTACAAGAGGAGTGCCCCTATTTTGAAGAACCGCCCCTTTGGGATGAGCATTTGCAAGAAGGGGAGGTCATGTCGGTTGAAGTGGCCACCATGCACCAAGATCCACAACATGATCCTACTCTGACTCTACTTCAGTGTGAGAATGAGTATGTTGAGGTCGATGACATACATGAAGTAGAGGAAGTTGTAGAACCATCACCTTCATCTATAAGAACCAAGCATCGACCCACCATTGTGCGTAGTTCACTAAATTCTTTGGCATCTCCATGGATGGATGCAACACCTAAGGTTTCTTTATGCTTGCCATTTCTACTTCAAGAAGAAGAGACTACAACATCCTTTTTGTTGGAGAACGATGTTGTGGAACCCGATCAAATGTATTCGAGCACGAATCATTTTAAAGGAGGAGAGGATGATGTGATCCACCTCGAGGTCAATCAAGATTTCTCTTCAAGCTTGTGTCGTCCCTCTCGAGGCTCATGTTCAATTCCATTTGCGTCAAAGTCTCTAATAATTGTGTGGGATATATTTATTTATTGCAAATATTCTAGATTTTTATTATTATATGAAAGTAATAAAGTTGTAGTAGGTGAGGTGATAGGTGAATGTGAACACGAAAGGTTGTTTGTAACCCCATTTTGTGTGCCTATTTATAGGCATTTTGTTCCTCTTGTTTAAGGACGTTTTGAAACCTAATGAGAATGAAGCTTTGAGTTTTTCTTTGTATTCTTGATCCACTCGTCCTTAAAGCTAGTGAACCCCCTTGGTTCGTGAGCCATATCGAGCCATCTTCAAGGATCCTTTCAAGGTGAGTCATATCCTTGTTTGAATCCATAGTTTATGTTGTTGGAGAGTGAGTCATATCTCTCTAATTCCACATCCATATCCATCACTTCATCTCATACAAAACCATCCCATTTCAACCCCCTTCCATCGCCATGCCATCAATCTCATTCAAACTCCCATCGAAATCTCTTCTTGGTGGATTCTGCAACACCTCACTAAAAACGACATAACTTTGAATCTACTCATCATCTGACTCTCAAATTTTGGGGGGTTCAACTAGACTGAAATATCTAACTCCTCGGTTTGGAATCACCCAATTCAGACTTCGAACCAGGAAGATCAAGCCAGCTGTATACATGCCAGATTTCTGGGTGTTTGTTGTCGAATTTCTTGGAAGTCTAGGGGGCTTACCTTGCACCGTGGACTTCACGATCCTTGATTCTCATCACCAATGGTACTCCTCTATCACAACTAAAAATCACGCATTTTCGTCTTCCGAACACTACCCCATTTTGTGCAAACTCCCAACAGGAGTCCCCTTCAAAGCACAACCTTTCAAATTTGAAATGATGTGGATATCTCGGAAGGATTTCCAACATGTCATCAAGCAAGCCTTGCAGTTCAATGCCGGAGGGACCCATATGTTTAACCTAATGAAGAAAACACAATTGCTTAGAACAAAGGCGAAAGTGTGGAATAAACACACTTTCAGTAATATCATTGAACAAATTAGAAAACATGACGAAGAGCTTCTCCAAATCCAAAAAGATATCATTGAACACAAAAATATGCAGCTAATTCAAAAGCAAGAAAGGATGTCGAAGAAACGGTCATGCCTCATTAATTTCCACCACTCTTATTGGAAACAAAGGGCTAGAAAAACCCACATTAAGCTAAATGATTAAAACACCAAATACTTCCACTGGATTGCAAGTGGTAGAAGAAACAGAACTAAACCGTTGAAAAACCGTTGAAAACTCCAAAATATGACTCAAACCATCCGAAAAGAAATAACTGAGGTAGATAATTTAGAGCTCACAAAACCCCTATCGAACACTGAAGTTAATAATGATATGTTACAAATTGGGTATGACAATTTCATGGCCCGTAGGAATGCCGGCATGTTTCTACAAAAAATATTTGCATATTGTCAGCCATGACGTAATCAAAGTTGTTAAAAGTTTTTTCACACAGGTAAAATTCTAAAAAAATTAACCACACATTTATAACCCTTTTGCCCAAATACGACAACCCCAATTCAACCAATCATTATAGGCCACTTAGCATATGCAGCACCATCTATAAAGTAATCTCAAATATTTTGACAAACCGCCTTAAAATCGTCATGGCTAAATTGTCCGAAACCGTAGTATCCACGACAGTATGCTTGTCGCACATGAGATTTTCCAATCCTTCTGCAATAAATGAGGGCGCGAGGGTTGGATTGCCGTCAAACTTGACATGGAAAAGGCCTATGATGATCGAATCAGCTGGGAATTCCTAGATTCTATCCTTCACAAATTTCGTTTTCACGACATGTTCTTGGGCTGGATCCGAGAATGTGTTGAAACTGTTTCTTTTTCAATCCTTGTTAACAACGGACGAATAGAACAATTCTACCCCCAATGCAGACTCAGACAGGGAGACCCGCTGTCACCCTACCTCTTCATACTAGCCACTGAGATTCTGGCAAGACAACTCCACCTGTTGAGTACTAATCCAAAAAGTGGCATAGGTATCCAAATCTCAAGAAATGGAACAAAAATTCCGTTCCTGGAATTTGCGGATGACATCCTAATTTTTGCAAAAGCTAATGGACAGGTTTTCAAAATGATTAAAGACATCGTTGACAACTATTGCCAAATCTCTGGCCAAAAAGTTAACTTCCATAAGTCCGCCTTTCATGTCAACAAAAAAACAAGCAACAACACGAAAGAGCAAAAAAAAAGATTCTCCAGATTGTGAACATAGTTGCGTTGGACAAATATCTAGGATGTTCGATTCTCAACAAGAGAGTGACACAAAACACCTTTAAACCCTAGACCCTGCGAACCAGATCCCAATTATCTAAATGGAAAGCCAACGCTTTGTCTCAGGAAGGGCGTAAAATCCTCCTCAAAGCAAACCTCTCAGCACAACCGAACTTTATCATGCAATCTTTCTTACTACCTCAGGCAACCCTAAAAGAACTAGACCAAATTAACAAGAACTTTTTCTAGAACAAGGAAAACAATTAAAAACCACTTATAAGCTGGAACTCTATTTGTCGACCACCCACCCACGGTGGAGTGGGTATCGCCAAGGTGGAAGAGATGGATCAAAAATTCCAAATGAAATTGTTGTTGAAAATCCTAGTGGAACCAGACAACCTCTGGGTCAAAATAGTGACGGAAAAATACCTTTAAATGGAAAGTATCCTAAACTATAGGAAAAAAACATAACACATCATGGCAGTGGTCCAAACTGCTAAGCCTAAGAAACCTGTTCTCGAAAGGGCTCATCTGGACAGTGGGGATAGGAAAACTATCCGCTTTTGAAAAGACAACTGGACCGGCAATGCCCTCTTACCCCAAAAATAGAGGTTGAAAATATCATTAACTTGGAGGAACAAGTTGATGCGTACCTTTTGGAGAACAACTTGTGGAACCTAGAAAAATTAAGAAGGGTCATTCATCATGAGGACCTCGAAAAAATTACCAAAATCATTAACCTCGTTAACAAAATCAAGAATAGACTGTATTGGCAACCAAGCAAAAATGGTTGGTACTCTACCCACTCTACCATGCTTTGGCTCCACCAGTCCAAAGGGGAACCCATAATTAACCTAGATTGGATCAATAAGCTCAGCATCCCCTCCCCCCACCCCCCACCCCCCAAAATGAAGACTTTCTTATGTAAAGGGGCTTGAAACGGCCTTCCAACTAAAGCGAGGCTTGCAAACAACCATATCTCGGTGCCACAAGGCTGTGAAACCTGCAACTACTAGTTTGAAGACACGAACCATATCTTCCTATCATGCCCACTTACCAGGGCAACCCTTAATTCTTTAAGCCCAAAACTAATTTGGATTGTCGATTAGGTGTTACCTAACGACAAAAAACCTCACCAGTTCTTTGATGAAATTAGGGCAATGGCAACAAAGGAGGAGATGGAACTCCTCACAAATGCCTGGTGGAGCCTATGGTTCTCTAGAAATAAGAGAAATTTTGGTAACGATAAAGGCCAAAACTTGAATCATGCCGAAAACCTAAGCGAGTTTACTCGACACCAGGTTAAAGAATGGAAATTTGCAAGAAATCCTAAAACTAAAAACTCTCACTCTTATACCGCGAGAGCTAGGGAAGGGAGAAAGCTTGCTAAGTGGGAAAAACCCAAGAGAGACTTTATTAAGTTGAATTTTGATGGTGCAGTTTGTTCAGATGCGTAGCCTCTTTCATATTCATCCTTAGGAATTTTGGTGGCTCCCCCATCCACTTTGACGGAGGACTGATTGATCAGCTGTCTGTTCTAATCTCCGAGACCATTGCCTTGCGCCAGGGACTTCTCGAGGCCTTTCGTCGTGGCATTTCCCAAATCAGATTGAAGGCGATAATTTGTAGCTGGTCAAGGCCGTTCTAGGTGACTGGCATTGCCCGTGGGAGATTAAGTTGTTGCGCTCGGACATCCGTTGTTTGCTTGCCCGGTTCCAAGATTGGAGTATTTCTCATGTCTTTCGTGAGTGCAATTCTGTGGCGGACTTATCGCTGGTTCCTTCCGACGGGTCTCCTCTATCCCGCTTGTAGTTGATTTGGGTTTGCATACCCTCATCCGTCAAGATGCCCTAGGGCAACCGCTAGTTTGTTAGTGGCCACCTTAACTCCTTTCCTTATATAAAAAAAAACTACTCAACAACATTCACCTAGTGAACTCCCTGCCTCAAACAGGATCTAGGGGCAAGATTTATACACCATTACCTTGACGTAAATTGAGAAGATGTTTTCAAAAGGCTCAAGGAAAAGCAGATGAGACTAACACAACAAACAAAAAACTAAAACAACCAACACCAAAAACAGAATCAAAACCAAACAAAACCCAAGGCATAAATAAAGCACATGAAACACACTCGTGCAAGATTCTCCGGCAGCCATATGACCCATCCACTACAAGTCTTTCATCCTAACCTTATCCCTCCAAAGATTCATACACTTGGCCAAGTCTGCTGAAAGTGCCAAAAGGTTGAAATCTTTCTTGATAACTTCCTTCCAACTCTTCAGCCTCCTTCTGCCCCTAAAAAACACCACCAAAATCCAAACTTTCACGCCTCCTAGGCTCCGGGTGGAGCGTTAAAACACTTCCTCTTTAAATGCCCAAACCAACAAAATCTCACTTCATGCAGCTTATTCCCTATATTAGCCACTCTCCCTTCACTCTTAATAACTTCATTCCTATTCATGTCAAATTGTCATGTGATTACACGTCTATTTTAACATCCTCATCTAACTTCATGCAGCTTATTTCCTATATTGGCCACTCCCACTTCATTCCTGATGATGTCATTCCTAATCATGTCAAATTGTCATATGATCACACATCTATTTCAACATCCTCATCTCTGCTACCATCAACTTTTGTTCATAAACCCTTAAGGTCAACCAAAACTCTATTCAACAATAACTTGACTTTAAAATTTGTAACCACTAGATGCTTACCATGTCCTGAGTTGACAACATTTGAGTAAATAGAAGCTTACCATCATAATTTTAACAATACAAAGCTTAACCAGGCAAGTGACTTTATTGAGGATATGAGTAAATTTACAAACAAGGATGAAATATCAAGGTCCCAGAATGTTCCAATTACACAGACTATATCTTAACTTAGTATCAATGATTTTCATATTTTTTACAACAGAATATGCAGATAGGTACATTACACTTGCTCTTTTTCAAGGATCGCCTAGGGGTCAAAACAGGATTCACACTGCTAATCAATCAAATCAGCATCAAACAACTACATGAAGCTCATTATGGTACCCGGTGATAGATTGTGATTTCATCTAAGCTCGGATTAGCATGATACTGGCCGTAAAAGGCATATACACCCACTATTATGACGCTCACAAAGACGAATCTCACCCAGGCTTCAATATGCAGCTGCAACGATACCTCGTAGTAATTAGGAAAAAAAAGCACAAGGGTCACCTGAGTTTGTTAAAAGAGATAAGGAATTCAATCACAAAAAACCAAACCTGTGCAAATAAGAATATGTTAAAAAAGATACAAGCTGCGGGTAGGATAAGAACGCCTAGACAGGAAAAACCAGGAGCAACCGTATACACTTGAACAAAGAATTTTAGCGATTGATCTTCTGGTCCTTCTGGACTCACTTGTTATAGTAAAACACAAAGACTGACATGCATATGGATACACAGATTTCAAGTTGTCAATCATTTAAGGATAAATTTTTACTTTTTTTTTACACCAAGGACAAATTGCTATAGTATATGACCCCAAAATCCCTTTCTCAATACAAATTACTTAGTGATGAATAGACGAAATTGATATAGTATATGACCCCGATTGCTATAGTTTATGATACCAAGGATAAATTACTTAGTGATTACCAATCGCCATCATTCCCTAAGCAAATTAATAGGTAGGCTTTTCTAAGATTAATAGATTCTTCCTTGTATAAGAAATAAACATCCGTAAAGAATTCCACATATTAGAACATTTGATGATCATGCAGTGGCAGAATTAGGATAACTAGATGGAAGAAACACACTATGGGAAGTGACAAACTCACTTGACGAAGGTAGAGTGCAGCAGAAGCAACTATTGCTATGACAACAGGTATCACCATGACAATATATGAAAATTCGAATCGGTAAACACATCCATCAATAAAACCAGAGCAACCAATCATTGAAAGACAAAATACACCCTCGGTCCATCTTGACCACTTGGGTAATTCTTGATGTGCAGACTTATCTTCAAATTGAAGGGTCACAAGACAAGCTGTCACCACTGAGTACCATGTCTGAAAGAAACATCCTCTTAAAATTTTCCACATAATGCACTCGTTCTGGTATGATTGAGTAAAGAAAGATAGCATACCAATGTCCCCACGGAAAGAATATGTGAGAGTACATTAACATTAAACAAACCAGCCAAAACGCAAGCAATAAGGCCAACCCACATCTGGGATTGAACAGGTGTGTGCCGCACTGGATGTACTCTGGCAAAAACTTGAGGTAGCAAACCATCTCTTCCAAGTCCAAGATATAACCGAGACTACAAGAAGAAATTATCACATAAACAGTTTTCCAGGTACTGTATTTTTCAGAAGTGACATTATGCAAATAATCATATCCATTACCTGAACATACAACCGAGTAAGAAGAGTTGTTGTAAGCCCATCAATAACTCCTACGCTAATCAATATAGAAATAAATTCAAGGCCCTTTGTCGTAAAAGCTGCAGCCAAGGGAGCTTCATCACTAAGAAATTGATATGGTAGCATTCCAGTGATCACCAAGAAAACGCCAACGTATAAGGCAATGCAGATTAAGAGACTTCCCATAATTGCAATTGGCAAATCCCTCTAATATAAAAAGATATGAAAGATAACGAACAAAATAATTCAAATGACCATGCAAAGTAGAACATTGGTACAGCAGCTAAGTGCCCTTTGGTACTTAAATTTGTAACATGCAATTTAATCTACTCACCTGCTGCCTTTTAGATTCTTTAGTAGAATTTGCAACTACATCAAATCCAACATAAGCAAAACATACCACAGTAGCACCAAACAAAATTGCTTCAAACCCCTCTGGAGGAAAAGGAGACCAGTTTGATGCATCAATCTCAAACGTACCAGCGATTATGATAGTGATGACAATGATAACCTGCACATGAGTGAAAGAAAGTGGTAATAAAAATACATTGGAGAACTCACAAAAATCTTACAAGTCAACATTTGCATCACATTAGAAACTTATTATTAACAAGGAAGCTTACCTTTGTCATAGTCATTATAGAATTTACAGTTGATGATTCACTAACACCTTGACATAGAACCACTATAAGAAGACCTAGAAGGATTGGAGCCAAAATATTGATAGAAAAAACTCCAAGAAAACGTGTGCCACCATGTCCTATCCAGCTTGGGATGTTTCCCTTAAGAAAGGGTATCAACTCAAGTAGATTAACAACATAGCTTGCTAAGCTTCGTGCTATGCTCGCTGCCCCAATATGGTAATCAAGCATCAGCTGTGAAAAGACAAGAAAAGCAGTAATCTCATTGAAAGCAGAATATGTGTACATGTAGGCTCCTCCCACAACAGTTGGAAAATGAGAAGCTAGCTCAGCTAACACAATGCGTTGAGTATACACAATGCGACATTAATAACATTAGCAATATTATTATATTATATATTTTTAAGGATTGTAAATACTAAAGTTATGAGGGGTAAAGGAATAAATTGAAAAATTAAGAAGCTTATGTGGCATAGTTAAGAGACTGACAAATAGGATAGAGAGATTCGAGTTTAGTAATTGTCTATAGATTAGTTTGATTTCATATTTTAAGTTCTTTTCAATGTGAATTTAATCAAAAGAATTTGATAAAACACGGAGAGTGTCACCTCTCCATCTACCAAAAAACATTTTGTGTTCAATATGAAGAGGACGAATTGAGTTTTTATATTATAAAAGTTGGAGGTTTAGAAATGTGAAAGGTTGTTTTGAAATGTGAAAAGTTGGATGACTTAATTTGTATATTACAACTGTGCTTTTAATAGGAATATTTATTTTGACCATATTTATTTTCTTCTTATCTTCTCTTGATATTTATTCATATGTAATATGTAATGCCAAAAGCCTATTTGTACAAATTGATGTTCTCATTATCATTGCAAGATAAGAGGACTATTTTATGGATTGAATGACTAATAATACCATTAGTTTACTTTGATATTTAGATTATTATTTGTTTCTATTTTATAGTATATATAGAACATTATAAATTATTTTTATTAATTATTTCTTTGCATTATTTTGTTATCAAGAAAATATTTTAATTTATCAATTTCCATTCTAAATTTATTGTAAAGTTTTTTAATCTATTACAAAGTAAATGCTTAATTTATATGTTTATAATTATAAATTTTTATTAATTCTATGAAAATTGATGGCTAAATAATTCTCTCCATGTTATAAACTTATAATATATATAAATGGATTAAATTAAATTTAGAAATAAATATTTATAAGTTTATAATTATAATCTATGAACATTGATGGCTAAATAATTCTCTCTATATTATAAGATATATAAATGGATTAGATTAAATTTAGAAATAAATATTTAGGTCATTTAAATGAGCATTAATTGTCCAATTTTTTTTCTATTTCATAGTATATATAAATATAGATAGATATAGATATAGATAAACCTTCTTCCATCTCTTTCAAATCTGTTATTGTTTTTTTTTTTTAAGAAATGAGCTACTAGCTCATTATATAGCCAGCACTAGGATGCCCGTACATTACAAGGCCATCCTAAATCATCACTGCGGATGATCTTTAGAAAATCAAATAACAGAGGATGAGTCTCGATCCAGACATTGAAACTAGAAGAATCCAAAGGATCAAACAACGATCCCGGGAAAAAATGAGAAATAGCAAAACTAAGATCCAAAAAAACAAAACACCTTCTGGCGAGAAAATCCGTCGCCGAATTACACTCCCTGAAACAATGAAAAAACACCACACAAGGAATAAAAGCAGCAAAATGATGGATGCCATTTACAATAGCTTGGATTTCCCAAGGAACTTTCCAAATATTTTTTAAAGAATTAATACGAACCAAATTATCGCCCTCAATAATCAAACGAGACAGATTTAAAGGAACCACACTTTTAAGACCTTCAAGCAAGGCAAGGGCCTCAGCTTGCAGAACAGAAACAGAGCGAATGTGTTTACGATCATAGCACAGGATTTTGCTATTGTGGTCACGGATTAAGAAACCTGTATAAGTCGAATTATTTAAACGTTTAGAAGCATCAAAATTTAGTTTTAAAGAGTTAACTGGCGGTTTCTTCCAAACACTATTATTTATCCTTTTTGGACGAGATTTGTCGTAACGATCGGGAGCACCCTTAGAAGACACCCATTGGAGATGTTGTGAAAAAGCCAAGTCACAAGGAGGAAGCATAGTCAAGAGCTTACCCGGATTAAAAAAATTTAAATTTCTATGGCCCCATATAAACCACCATAAAAAACAAAGCACATTACTATTTTTGTTTGCTTTTAAGGTAGATAGCAAATTGTCAGAGAAATTATCTGTACTTGAAATATAGAAAGTGACATTGAGCATAGCCTCTAATTTAGAGATCATTTTTAGGGTAAAAGGACAATTAAAAAACAAATGGTTCAAACTCTCATCAACAGAGTCACATAAGGAGCAAGTACTAAAAACACAATTGAAATGCCTATTTAGACGATCTGTAGTTGGGAGACAATCTGCACATGCTTTCCAAAGGAAATTTTCTATTTTAGGAGGAAGAGAAGATTTCCAAATCCAAGCAAAATCAAAAGCAAACTCAGGATGGGAGGAGTTAAGCATAGAAGACGCCGAATGAGCGGAGAAATCTCCATCAGAAGAAGGAAGCCAGACTAATCTATCCAAAGAAAGAGAGATGGGAATTCTAATTTCCGAAATTAAGTGAACTAAGAAGTCTTGCAAAATTAAATGTAATTTTTCATAATCCCATGAATGATAAGGGGTTATAAAAGAGGAGACTTTTAACTTAATATTAATATTATCAAAGTAGGGAAATAAATCAATATTTGAAATCCAAGGGTCCGTCCAAAAATTAATAGAATGCCATTTCCTATATTCCACAAAATACCTTTACAGAACTTATCCCTAAGATTCATTAGTCTTCTAAATTGCCAAGAACAATTTTTCTTCTGATATTGAAAGAGCGAAAGAGTGCCAAGATATTTCTCAGAAATGATACGAACCCAGTAATTATGGAGAGAGGTTAATATTTTCCAAAGAAGCTTCATTTGAAGAGACAAATTATTATTCTCAGCAGAGCGAAGGCCCATTCCCTCGGACTCTTTAGGAGAACACACTTTCTCCCAGCTAATCAGAGGATGGTGATTCAGATGGAATTTGTTCCAAAAAAAGATTTATTTACTTTATCAATATCACACAAGATTCCCTTAGGAAGAAGGAAGCTTTGCATTAAATAGTTCACTTGGCCTAACAGATTAGATTGAATAAGGACAGCCCGACTTGCCTGAGAGATAGAGTTCGCTTTCCATTGAGATAATTGTCTTTTAAGTTTAGTAATTGATTCTGAAAAAACAGAATTTTGAACCCTCCCTTTAAGGATAGGAATTCCCAGATATTTTTCCATAGAAGTAGTAATTTGAATATTTAACACAGAAGCTAGAGAAAGAGCCGAAGTTCGAGGAATGTTTTCCGAGACCTGAAAGCTACTCTTATAGTAATTAATCGAAAGACCCGAGATTCTTGAAAAATTATCTAAAAACCTTTTAATTTAATTAATGTTTGTATGAGAAGCATTTGCAGAAATAAGAGTATCATCAGCAAAACTAAGAAAGGGTAGACACGTACCATTCTTAACTAATTGTATACCAACAAACTTAGAGTCGAGGGTAGACTGGAATTGCAGTGTGCGCGCAAGATATTCCATAGCAATTATAAAAGTAAAAGGAGCAATTGGATCCCCCTGTCTAATACCACACTGGGGCGAAAACTCAACCCCAGGTTCATTATTAACAATTAAGGACAGAAGAAGAGGAAGTAGAGATGCATGTCATAATAAGACTTACCCATTTTGAATGAAATCCAAATTTAAGAAGAATTAATTTAATGAAGTTCCAATCAAGTTTATCATAAGATTTTTCCATATCTAATTTAATGGCCATCCAACCTTTTTTCCCTTTTTTCTTTCTATGAAATGAGTGATATATTTCATGCGCTATAAGAATGTTATCTTGGATAAGTGTTCCTTTCACAAACGCCCCCTGAAGTGGATGAATAATAGCAGGAAGAAGCGTTCCCAATCGGATAGCTAATACTTTAGTAATAATTTAAAAAATGGTGTTACAAAGGCTAATAGGACGAAAATGGTTAATAGTTAAAGGAACATCTATTTTAGGAATAAGAGTAACAAAAGATTTATTAACGGATCGAAGCATATGTCCAGAATGGAAGAAAGCCTGGACCGCTAAAACAACAGAGTTGCCCACAATATTCCAAAATTTTTGGAAAAAATCTGCTGGAAAGCCATCCGGACCAGGAGTTTTATTTGGAGCAAGATCAAAAGTTGCAAACTTTATTTCTGTAGCCGAAGGAAATTTAATAAGCATAAGATGATCAAATGTAGAGATTAAATTTGGAATTATATCAAGATCAGCCGGAAGGATAGAACAAGAAGAATTAATCAAAAATCTATGACTAAGTTCTTCCGTTATATTCTGCGAGATCAAACAATGATAAAAAATAACAACACCTTCATGAGTTTGGAAAGAAATAATTCTCTGTTTATAAGAACGTATTTTGGATATTGATTGGAAATATTTTGTATTTCGATCTACATTTTGTAAATGAGTCACCTTAGCACATTGCTTCCAAAAATTATGTTGGAAATCCAGTAAAGCGTTATATTTATTTAAATGCGACTGAAGCCGCAAAATAATGGTAGGATTAAGGGGATCAAGTAATAAATTTGACTGAACAGTTTTCTGAAATTTTTAATTATTTAAAATTATTGTTTGTATGATGTTTTGCCCAAACCTTTGAATGCTTTTTTAAAAGATTTAACTTCATAGACAAGCGAAACATAAAGGAACTCGACATATGATAACTCCAAACTTTAGAAACTAACGGGATAAACGAAGATTCTGACATCCAAGCATTTTCAAATGAAAAGGAATTTTCCGAAAAGAATTTGTAGATCCAAGGGAAAAGGTAATAGGACAATGGTCAAAAGTAGTAAACGGATGATGATGAACTAAAAGAGAAGCAAATAAAGAAGTTAAGGATTGATGACATAACACACGATCTAATTTCTCGAAAGTATTATCCATAGGAACAGATCGTTTTCTCCAAGTAAAAGGGAAACCTGACGTTTTCGAATCAACAAGTCCAAATTCATTTGTAAAGTTTAAAAGTCTATTAAAGCGACTTAATAACGGTGCCGAACCGCCAAGTTTGTCATTAGGAGAAGAAATTTCATTTAGATCACCTATTAAAAGAAAAGGTAATTGGAAGCGATTAATGGTTTCAGAAATAGAGTTCCAAAAAAGATTTTTATTGTCTTCTCGAGACGGGGCATAAACAAAAATCATCAAAAAAGTTTGGTGACGGTAATTATATTGCATAATTATAAGATTGTTAGATTGATAAAGTAATAAACATTTTCTAGATTCTATATTTTCAAAAATAAGTAACCAAAGCCCACCTTTAGTACCAATAGAAGGAGAAAAAATAACTTTGTGGAAACCAGCTTTTCGGATAACCGAAATGACGGGATCAGAGTCAGTTTTTATTTCCGCTAGACAAAGGAAATTAAGTTTATTGAATTTTCTTATGAACCCAACTTCCTCCCAGAAGTTGGGCCTACAAATACCTCTAATGTTCCAATAACCTATATTCATAAAAAACCTTGTTTATAAAAAAGAACAAAGTTCATAATAGTGTGAATCATACAAACATTAAGAGAACAAAAATGGTTGATAGAAACGGTCAAACACATTACATATCTAGAAAAACACCAGGACCTAAACGTATGAGTTAAGACCAAAAGATAGAAGGTGATATGCAAAACAAAACCTGAGAGGAAATAGTAGTAATGAAAATTTGTAGGAAGGCAAAAAAAAAATAACTAAATAGGAAGATTAACAACCTAAAGAGCACAAGGATATAAAAATTACAACAAAACTCAAATAAACAGTTAACAATTTTTGCTACAAGATAAGAATAACAAATAGGCAAGTCCTGAAGCTCGAGCCTCCAGCTGACCAAATTCGATCCCGAGCATAGAAATAGCAAGCGAACAAACCTGATAAGAGGAGAAAAGGGAACACTATAGTAATCTTGATTCAAATAAGAAGTTGAGCAAAGATAACTAAGAGAAGAACATGACCAACAATAATAAACAGAAGATAAAATATAACAGAATTCTACTCCAATCTCAGAGAAATAACTAAAATGAGAAAGTTTCACACTACTTTCCTGAGAAAGGGTCATAAACAGGCCAATCATGAAGCATAACAAAAGAACAAATAAGTATTCTAGCTGAAGCAACTGAATGTTACCAAGATAAAGAATGTGTAATAAGGAATTCAGATAACATGGGAAAAAATAAGTAAAATTCAGTATATATAAAGAAGGAATTAGAAGATCTGCCTGAAAAAAACTTGAGAACAGAAAATTCCAAAATTGGTCAACATTTAGGTTAAGAATATGAGCATGTGATAGCATTGCAATTCTCAGAAGATGTTCATCAAAAAGATAAAGCATCCATTTTTCTTCATAGAATGTAGGGGATCCCCCAAAAAGAAGGAGAGGCCAAGCTACAACTCTATCAAGAAGATACAGGAGCCAAAGGCAAACACCAACTAGTTGGGGGATGAGCTTACTACTACAAAAGTTCAAACAGATCTTATGCAATGAAGGCAACAACACCTCAACCACTACACAAATAAGAACCAGCCATAAAGATGGGAGCACGTGCTGCCAATTCACTACAAAGAATGAACCAGTAGCAAGCACACAAGCTATCACAGAAAAGGTAAAGAAGATAAGGAAGTTGCATATCAACCTGGAGCAAAAGAGGAATAATGAGAAACCAGAAAGAAACAAGGATCTCAACAAGACAAAAGCAAGCGTTGTTATGACAAACATAAAAGAAAAAAGTATTGCACATCACATAACTTTTGCAAAATCTCAACAAGCCAGGAAAAGAAACAAAAGCTTGGAAAGATTTCACCTGGAAGCTTCAACGCAATCTCCTTTAACCAATTAGGCCGATGAATTAATAAAAAGCATCTCACCGATATCAAGAGAATATGGTTGAAGATGAAACGATTAAATGATCTACATCAAACTCCCACCATGGATAAGTGAACAAGGGCAATCGAATCTAGCAATTTAAAGATTAGAACAAATTTCTTATGAATTGGGAGATAAGAGTTCAATAAAGTTTCAGCAGAATAGTGTTCATTCTCTAAAAGCAACAGATTAGACAGATTCGCAATCTTGATAGACAAAAAATCCACACAAGAGAGAAGAAGTCCAAGCCGAAGCAAGAATAGAAAAGTTTGGAACAAAATAAACAAAAACAAAACAAGAAAACCAAAGAGACAAGGAGAAACATTCACATAACCTGAAAATGCTGACATCCAAAAGCAAGAAGAAGGGAAAAAACAAATCAATCCCTTCAACAGAAGCCCAAGAACCGCACAACTCTTGACCATAGATCTCTCGAATAAAGAGAGATCCATAGCGAAGAACACCCAACGCCAGATTCGAAGAAGAATGGAATCAGAAAGAACAAAGATCCAAGCTTGAATATCAAGAAGGAGATCTTCAAAGGCATCCTCACACAAGTTTGGACAGAAAGAGAACCCATTAAAGATGATTTTCAAAATCCAAGTCTCAAATAAAGAGATCCAAATCCACCACGGGATGTAAAGCTAAAAAAAAATTGGGATAATGGCAGAGAACCAGCAACCATCCAAGAGAGATCTAAAAGAAATCAGATCGACTTCGACATGCCGCCAAGCAACAATACCACAAGGTTCATAAAAAGGTTTAGGTGTATGGATAAAGGGCAAGAGATCTACAAGCCACACCAACTGCAAAGGAAAGGGAAAAAGGAAGATGGATTTACATCTTGGAACACGAAGAGGAGGAGACAGAATTGCTAGAATAAGGGACAAACCCTAGGAGAGAGAAGAGAGAGAATTTAGGGCCGGCTCTAGTTTACTTGCAACGGGTATTAGTTGGAAATGCAATGCTTGGAAATAGGATAGTTCTAAATAACTTTGACGCGTGCCCAAATCTGTTATTGTTGACATCATGAAACTAGGCTCCATTTTTTTTTTTTGTCTTTTTTGCCCTATAATGACAACACAAAAAAAAACATCATACTTGCATTGCATGCACTTAACGCATGCTACATTAGAAACACTAATCAAATGAACGCGTCTTAATATATATCTAAGATGCAAATACATACTCCCTTCGTCTAAGTCTATTTATCCTTTAATCATTTTTACACAAATATTAAGACAAACACTATTCTTACTAAAATGCCCCTATTAAATCATCAATGCATATAATCAATTCTCTCCCTTTTTTTTATTTCAACCAATGAAGTGAAAATTAATTAAGGGTAAAAGTGAAAATTATTGGACAAAATAGCTAGAAGGGCAAATAGAATTAGATAACTAATTGAGTCTAAAAGGTCAAATAGACTTAGACGGAGGGAGTATTTTTTTGTTTTAACACAGTAATTGTACTTATATATATATCCCAAAGCATGGATTTACAAAAGCCACGGTAAAAAAATGAGCTTATAAAAGCTAGAGTTGAAACTCATCACCAAAAAAAAAGGTTAGAGTTCAAACTGAAATAAAAACCTAATTAGCATGCTGAGCAAAAAAAAATTCAAAGTAAAGAGAAAGCATACTCACATTTACTTGCGTTCATTCTAGAACAATACTGAGATAAGTAAAAAGGAAGAGAGGATGTGTAGTAAGTTGTGAACCATGTAGGTTGTAACACCCCGTCTTTCCACAGGGCGCTACGTGGTAGTAGACCTTACCAGGTACAACTTAGGTGGGTTGACAACAACACTTTAGGATCTTACAACGCGGGCACGGCGAGAAAACAAGTAAAGCATCCAACCTTCAGATTTATAAAACTGAATACAAAACGTGTTGGAATGGCCGAATGCATAAACCAAAATTACCAAGTAACACTTCCCGAATTTTCCTCACAATATTCCAAACAACACTTAAAAATTACAATTAGAATAATTCAACAAAGCTAGTACTAATAATAAATCATCCCGAAGTACACCCGAAAAACCCAAACTAATGACACGTGCGTCAACGATCCACTCCACCATCCGGCCAAGGCTCATGCACGGTTTCCTGTAACATACCTATAACTGGAAAAATAATCCCCGAAGGGTCAGCTACTAATCTACCAAGCTAGATAATATGCGGAAATTATAAGATGTTTAAAAACAGTTTTCTATAGTCAGCAACCAGAATCCACAATCGCAATCATAACTCTAAAGGCCAATACCTAAATTAGACGGTTAGTCACACATTATCCAAACATACATACACAGAATCGAATAGTTAAAGCAACATAACTCATTCTCCATATCGTATTCCAATCCACAGTGCAGAGGCAGGCCCTCCCACTCCTCGATCACATCACTTCTTTCTTCTAACCCCGACTAAGCCTCCACTGGAGCACTTGCCAAAACACATAGATAGCATTTTCTTTTGAAGGGGCATGGTTCCTCAGTCACACGGACTATACATAGACAACCCTTCCTCTCCATCAGCTATGATGCCCGTGCCGGGAACGGTACCAACACAGAGAAAACATTTGAAAACTTATTTCTGATAAAAACTCATTTAAAACCAATTTGCACAAGACAACACAACCAAGTCCAAAAACATTTCAATTCCAAAAGATATTCGGGACTAGTTCCCAAAACCAATCCTACAATAACGGCACAATATCTAACAAGATAGACAAGACCTGAGAAAGTCGAAAACGACTTACCTCGAAACGAAGGGTCCTTTGGAGAAGACGAATATTAAGAGTGACAAAAACGCTTTCCTAAAAGAAATATTAACGCGACAAACTGAATTAAGTTCAACCCATACTTCCTCTAACAAAACTTAAAACGCACAATACTCGTTTTACAACCCAACTGTATTTACATTACCCATCCACTAGATACGTACCAACAAGTTCTTACAACTTAATACTTATAAAAAATACAACCTAATCCTAAATACCCTTTACTCCAACTAAGCTAATACTAATTAGCCCACCTAATAACACAAGCCACGACACCATATATAATATATAAGATACATATCTAGTCCCAACAACTCGTACCATCCCACGCTAGCTTAGTAGCCTATTTGGTTTGAATCCAAAACCAAAAACCAGTAACTCCACTTGACTAATTAGTACTCTCCTATCTAGCCTACTAAAACGATTCAATATACTAGCTACCCTCCACTAATTAGGTTGATAGAATTATTACTTAATCAAAACCAAAACAAAACCTTTAACAACTCACTGAACCTCTACGACCATACCAATTGACTATATACTCATAACTACAAATTCATGCCTAAGAGTATATAAGAAAAACTCACATCACCCTCTACCAACCAAGCAAACATAATTAATACGTTGATATCCACCCCCTAACCAACTAACTAAACTAAACCGAACCTGAACATGTACACCCGAAAATAGAAAAGGAGCTTACCTACGATGGGAGGCGAGCGCACGATTGATCAGCGAGTCGGCGCCTCCAGAGGATCGAAGGCTACACAAGAAGGATGGTATAAACCTGGAGACAGCAACGGTTTGCCGACAACTATCGCGGAAAGAAAAGAACTGAAGAATGAGGCGATACGGAGGCTTAATTACCGGCTTCGACTGTCAACGATGATCTCGAACGGAACGAACCAAGAAGGGAGGCGACTACTGCTCCCAATGAGGCGACTACCGCTCTCGATGAGGCGACTACCGCTCCCGATGAGCTGTTGTCGGTGCTGTTTACGCGGAAGGTAACGAGGGTGGGTCTTAGTTCTGCGGGTTTGGTTTTGACAATGTTTGAACAAACGCTTTCCAAGGGTTTGGTTGATCACGAAGAAAGGTCAGAACCAAAATATATAAAGATGATTTGGATAGAATTTTGTGAAATATGATAAAAGAAGTTAGGTTGGGATTTGGCTTCAGACGCGATCTTAATACGAGATTGGTTATGACTTGTTTAAACGAACTTAGCAAAGAAAATCAGATCCGGTTTAACCTTGAACGGACGGAGGGTATGATTTGGCTTTTTGCATAGAAATACCTATGGACATAAATATATATATATATATTGTCAGTCGTCAACACTGATTAATTAATCGGGTTACTTGCGGTTCAAGAAAAATCGATTGCTTGTACACTAAGAAACTCATTTTTTTGACCTATGAGGAAAAACGGAACCCGAATGTTACATACTACCCCACTTAGAAAAGTTTCGTCCCAAAACTTAGGGATGAACGAACCTTAAGTAAGGTTGGAATACTTTAAAAATTTTACTACTTGCCCCGCGGTATTTACAAATACCTTCCCCTAAGAAACGGTTCGTTCACGAACCGTGAATTTCGAAGCTACTAAACAAATAAATATAATTTTCCAGCATTAATACCAAGCATAAACAATTTATATCAATCAAAAGCCCAAAATCAACATCATTCATCACACCAACGTAGTGCAACAAACATGTCCAATGAAAAGTCATAACTAATGCAACCAATCCTGATTCAAACCAATCAACCAAACAAACAAATGAACAAGGAAGAGGTCTTTGTGTCTTGCAAAAGAAACAAAGGTACTGACCACTGAACCATAACTTACTGGCTGGTAACTAAAAATGCTCAAGATAGATCGTTAGTGTAATAACTGTGGTTCTTAAGGATATTTTTGAATTTTTCTCGGATATCCTTTTAACCTCTTTGTTCGTTTTAACGCTTAATCCAATATTTTTGTTGGAATTTAAATCCTAGAAAATTTATGGTGATATCCAAAAATCATAAAGAAATGATTTTATGGATCGGTGTGAATTATAGGATTTTTCAGTGGAAAAAGAATATTTATTGGATAAGCCGTCTTTTTAATTATGTACTGTAAAGGATTTAAAATACGAAACGGAAGCCTTAAAAATTGAAGGTAGCGTGATAAAATCATGGAAAATTGATTTTATTGATCTACATAATTTATGGGACATTTTTCGTTTAGCAAGTTTTTCCACCCGAGGTACATAATTTTATCGCTTTAACGCGAATTCCGTTCTGAGACGGGTTTTGTTTTAAAACCATCACTTCTTTGCCTTATTAAGGAAGGAATCAGAGAGAGATTGAGGAAGGAACTCGAACATAATGGAGAAACATAGGAAAGAGTTCGAGCGTCTTCACCGCCGGCTGCTCCCCTCGTCTTCCGCCTCCTCTGCCCAGCTCACCACCCTCTCCTCCGCCTTCTCTGCCTCGCCTATGTTTCAACCACCAGGCATCACCAACACACCTGCTGCCTCGTTCAAGAAAGGGAGAGAAATCAGGACGGAACGACAGACTCGGGGAGATAGAATTCAATTTCGTCACCGCCGGCAATCTTCTCTGCCTCGCTGTGCGTCGCCGGAGACCACTCACCTGGGCCAGCCACCAGCAGGCGTCTCACCGGACCATCACGGCTTGAGGCAGGGTGAGCTCAACCGTGGCCAGCCTGCTGCTTTGATCGCGTGAGCTCCCTCGCCCTCTCGTGATGTGTAGACTCCGGCGAGTCTTTCGGACCACCGTCGGGTCACCACTCAGCCACCTCGACACCCCAGGAAGTTACTCGCCATCCAAGCTCGCCCCGCTAGCGTCCGGTCGAGCCATTAACGAACCAAACGAGCCTTAGGCTCAAGTAAAGGTAAAGGTTGAACTTAATTAATTAGCGGTTTGGTTGCGGAGCCACCATAAGGACCTTTCGGTTCCGCTTTGCTAATTAATTTTGAAGTTTTTATAATCTTCAGGATGATACGGTCTCACATGTTCAAACCGCTCGAGAAACGGACATCAGGATCTTCAGTTATAGCGAATACAAGTTTTGACACTGATTGGCAGGTAAAGGACTTCGGATAATTACTCTGGATTCGTTGTTAATGCGTTTGATCCGATATTTGGACACCTTTAAGAACCGTTACTAATGAACAATTTTTATTTAGAAAATTGTTTCAAAAGTAAAGCGGATAATTAGTTATAAATTCACCAAGATGGCTCCTTAAAGCATGATAACTAAGGATTAATTATAAATCGATATACGGAAATCAAATCGTTTATCGATTAGGAAGTTGTAGGAGTTGAGAATACAACTAAGAAGTGTATCCATGAGCTCGTTGTTGAGAAATATTTTGTTATATTTGACAGAAGGGTGATAAAGATTACTGTTGAATAGCTAAGGACGTTGAGCACGCCTTCTAAGGCAAGTGGACGGATCACTCTTGCTTTATGGTTATTAAATGAGGAATTGAATTCCATTTGATCCTCATGTTGAGAATAATTTGTGTGTTGAATAAAGTTTGATAGATTGTTATTTTGTTAGAAATAACAACTATGTCGTTATTTCAGTTTTTGCGCTAGAACTGAACTTAGGACCGTTATGGGATCTTGTATGTTTAGCTGTCTCATGCTGAGACATTGTTGTGAAGTAAAATAGTTAGAGATGGGAGTTTAGACTCCAAAACATCTCTTTAGTGGTCCTATGCTGAAACACTATTGTAGAATAAGTTAGTTCAGGGGTAGGAGTCGAGTGTCCAATGACCTGTTTATAACAAAGTCTGTATTGGGGGCGTAGCTTGCTAGAGTATCCCAATATTGGAGTCATCACTCATGTCTCGCTTCACGTTGAAGGAGGACAATGGTGCACTCTAGCTAAGTGCAAAAAGGAACTGATGTGGGTCAAGTGGTCACGGACGAAATAGGCCCTCTCACCCTAACGACATCAGTTACAAGAAATTTATCGGCAGCAGTTGGGTCGATTAAAAGTTATTTAAATGAAGGTGTAATAAGAAAATCATAAAGTGAAGAGAGTGCGATAGGCATGGTAATGTATCTGAATGGTTAGTTCTTTTGATAACCATTCTTGCTCCTGATTAAGAATTATTCTTAATCAAACTTTGATGAAGTTAAGTTGATTAGTCGCTGAAGACGGTTGTGAATGTTGGTGGTTAGTATAAGTTTTCATTAATCGTTTATGCTTCTTAAAGGAACCACAAGCTGTGGTGTTCTCCGTCTTGATTATGAAAGTCTCCTTCTTATCCTCTATAAGACTGCTAACTGTTGGATCATAATCCGAGTCTAATCGGATTTTGATTCCAATATGTTTAGTTACAACCATAAGAACCAAGTTAGTTTCTCCACTTGCTTAGTCTTTCATTAGACTAACCCGTCCATCTTCTTTTCTTTTGTATGGTCGGCTGGTGTCCACCATTGGTATATGACACATCAGGCTCTTCTTGGAAGTTGATTCAAGAGGTAGATCCAGAGGTCTGAAGTTCCAGAAGTTGAAGAAAGGTTTCCAACTGCTATACTTGAGTGAAGTTCTCGGTTTAGTTTCTACAAAGCGAAGTGGGAAAGAAGTTAAGAACTTACGGGAAACTTTTTAAAGACTTTGTTTAAATCGAAAGTTGTTCTATTTACTTGTTCTTTCTAAGTTAAGGTTTGTATAAGACCTTTTACTTTTTTTTCCGTTGTAATATTTTACTTGATTTTGTTAGGTTTTAAATGGTTTCATTTACCTTGTTCTAGTAAGTTCTGTTAGGTTAAAGCCTTGGGTAACTCTGGTTTAGTCCTAATCGGGGTTACTGGCGGTAATATCTCTAGGGTAAGTAAAGAGGGTGTTACAGAAGTGGTATCAGAGCTAAAAGTTCCTAAGTCTTGCTTAAGACTTTCATCTTCTATATAGAATTATGGAGAATTCTATATGGTGTTATCATAGAACCATTATGAAAAATGGTTAAGTTGCAAGGGTAAACTTGAGAAGAGATAGAAAGAGAAAGAGGAATAAGTTGCTAGTAACTTTTGAGAAAAAGGTCTTGTGATGGACGTTTGAGATCTTGGAAATGAGAGTGGATTCTGAGAAGGATCCATAGTAAGAGCATGTGAAGATTTTCTTGGTTGAACCGGTTCTAGATCAAGTTCTCAACTGATTCGCTCTTTTCTTTCAAGAGTTTGAAGTACATGTACTCTTATTGTTAACTTTTGTGAGTTTGGAAAACCAAATGGTATATTTCTTAAAGACTTCCTATTTAAAAGTTTTTACTTTAGCTCGTAGAATGAAGGATTCTAAGCTAAGAATTTATTTTTTTGAAAAAGGTCATAGTTTAAAGCTATGTGAAAGGAATTGGTAGTTTCCTTGTTTGAAATGTGTATGTTAATGCATTGTCTGTAAAAAGGAAATTTTAAAGTCAAGTTTCTTTGAGACTGAAATTATATAATTATGAATTTCTACAGAAATCCTTTCTTAAAAACTCTAAGTTTTGGAGTTGAGTTTCAAGGGAAGTAGAAGTTGGAATCTCTACTTTTAGTCTTAAGATTGAAAGATCTTGACAAGGTTGGAGTGTTTATGAAAGTGCAATGTGGATGGTGAGGTGATATAAGAATACTGAAAAGAAAAGGATTATCTTTGGAAACTTTCTTCAACAAATTGTGTTGGTAAGTCTATAGTATAGAATCTTGGATATTCTATATTTTCTATTGTTTGGAAGTGAGAGTACGAACTTTGAAGTGCTCCAGTGTTTGATCAATTAATTTGATAATCTAATGGAAATGCAACTCAATTCTAATCCAATACAAACTCGGATTCCTATTTGTGTTGTATCCTTTAAGTTGAAAGGGATTAAGAATCCGAAACGACATGGGAATCTTTTGCGACCATGGTAAGGAAGAAAGGAGGGATGTTGGTATAGTAAAAGTTGTGTATAAGTGGTTAATCATCAAGGTTGTGATGGATAAGGTGGATTGGTTAAAATGGATTAAACAAGTAGAAGTTCATCGGTAATGTGTTTATATTCAATTAACCACTTAGTGCAAGTGTTGATTGACTAGGATGAGTTTTTGGTACTCAAGTGATTAACCCAAGAGGCTATTCTGTTAGAATTTTGTAGCAGTATGCCAGTTCGGGATAAGGATATGAGGCTTGAGATGTTAATCAAGCAGTAAGGGAATCAATGCTAAAGACATTTCTAAGATGTCAACGGTACGTGCCTATGTTTCTTCAAGGATAGAAACAATGAGGTTCAGGATTCAAACAATTACTCATAGAATGATTTTGGTATAACTATTTGTGTTCTGTAAACAGTTGAGAGGAAAATCTCAATCATACAATGTTATGATCAATAAGGCTTAGACCATAACCCTGGGAAGTAATTTTAGCTATGGTTGGGTTCTGAAGATTGTATATTAGTCAAATCCAATGCCTAAGGTGGTACAGTTGAAATTGTTAAGTGTTAGATGATCTCCTAACAATAAGTTCTTCCCTTGCAAAGTGAGTTGAAAGTAAGATAATAAAAAGGAATGTTTCATCTCTGCACAGCTATGTGAGAAGAGAAGACAATAATGGAAGTTTTTGATCTGTTTAACCAAGGTAGAATTTGGAAGGATCTCAAAAGGTTATGTGGAGCCATGTGCTTTCATAGGTGATAAGGAATTGGAAATTGAAAGAATTTCCTTATGTAAGGATAAAAGGGTAGTAAATACCTTGGGACTTGTTACAGGGTAAGTTTGTTTATCTTTGAATATAGAAGTTGAAATGACAAGTAAGCTCCAGAAGATCTACATTTTTGGAGAGTAGATAAACTCAAGCTTTGAATTCTAGTGAGGAATCATTAATACCTCATCTTAAATGCAGTATGTCAAGATGATATACAAGTTGAGAATGATCTCAGGAGGATCTATGTTATAAGTATAGAGATGTTGAATTTTTTTTAGTAAGGCCTGCAAGTAAATGAATTCAAGTAATCAACCTTTTTATTGGAACTTGTAAAGTTAGGATGAGTTCTAACCAAGTCGTATCAAATGAGGATTACTTCATACTATGGAGTACAAAAAAATATGATAGTGTATTGGAAGTGAGAAAAGGTCAAGGTACGTCACCAGGAACTACCTTGAAGAAGAAAAGAAGTGTTATACTTCAAAAGGGAAGTGATGTGTTTAGAAACGAATTAGTTTGTCTTTGCTCCTTTAAGACTCATCTTTGATTTTGAGAAAAATTCAGATATGAATTTTTGAGGCAATGTTAATTGTTAAAATGATTTGAGAGTAAGTATTTTTACGGTGTTCATAGTGGTGAGTAAGAATGTAATTTGTCTTCCATCTTGATCACATGGTAAGGCAAGATTACATGTCTTATTCATATGAGAATGCAGTAAAGGATTATGTTTATTTTATTTCCCATACTGATCACATGGTGGAATAAGATCACATAATTCCTTGGGTTTTAGATAAAATAAAGAATTTGTAAGCATTGCAAATATTTGTCATAATTTGAATAAAGTGCAGTACTGTCTGGATAAGATTTTTTTAGAGGTAAGCATTTCCTTCCATGTAAAGTGATTGAGCCAAACTTTAAGACTATTTTTTTATATGGTGTTGGTTATCTAAGGGATACGTAATTTTCTTGGGTTTTAAAGAATGGTTTCTAGTATGAGTTAGTAATCATATAAATTTTTCCCAAGTAAAGTTATTGAGATTCAAAGACGAGAGTTTCCTTGTATACCAATTGCTATATCAACTACCTTGTAAAAATCTTTTGAGTTAACTCAGTATTGGCATTGTCTACTATTTTAGTAGTATTGCCAATTGCTATATCTAATCTTGAGAATTTCGTTTGTCAACAAGCCATAATGTTAAGTGAAGTCTAAACAGTTCTTTGATGAAAAAAGACTAAAAATTGTCAATGGAGACAATTTTGTTGGAAATTATTAGACTAAAGGTATTATTGTTCAATATGATGGTATAGTAATGCGTAAGAGTGTAGTTTGAAGTAGTTGAGAGAGATAACTACTTTTGGATGTCAGTATGCCCAAGCTGAGTTTTGTTGAGAAAAGGATGTAAAGGGTTAACAAGATAGGTTATTATCTTGTCATGTGTTGGATAAATCTCACGTTCTTGGTTAAAGTAATATTGAGATTATATCCCAAATAGGAAATTGAGTAAGGATTTTAAGTAATCCTTGTAAAAAAAATAATTTGAGAAGGACTAAAGTTTTAATTTGGATGACAACAAGGTTGTGTAAATACCCTAAGATTTTATTCAGAATATGTTGACCAGATCAAGGAAAAGTAGTATGGGAAAGTAATATTGTTTAAGATCATTGGGGAAGATCAAGAAGATAAGACACCGAGATTTGTTATTCAAGATTACAGATTGCTTGGTTTTGAAATTGTTCATGTGTATCTGTTGTTGATGAGCTTTGAAAGCTTATTTCAAAGGAAGCATATTTATTTGCTTAATTAGTTCAGCCTGGAACAAGTAAATGTATAAGGATTAAAGATAAAACTTTTGATGGACTGACATGAAGCGAAATGTCACCGAGTTTGTTTTGATATGTTTAGTTTGTCTGGAAGACCTGATTGAGCATAGAAGACCAGATAGAATGTTATAATCTCTTCCTGTTTCAGGATAGAAATGGGAAGATGTTACAATGAATTCTTGTCATTAATTAGTTGTTCAAGACTTAATGAAAGAAAAATGCAATATGGAGGTTGTTAATAAACTCACCTAGAGTGTTCATTTTAATGCAATTAAGATGACTTAAAGAGTACAGAAGTTAACTGAGGTGTTCATGCATGAAGGATTTCATCTTCATAAAACTCCAAAGACTATTTTCTCTAATTGAGATGGATGGTTCATGGCAATGTTTTGAAGGGAGTGACAACAAGCTTTATGGAGTGAACTGAATTTTAGCGTTGGCTCCCTCATCAAACTGATGAACAATGCAAAGAAACAAATTCAAACTCCCGAGGACATGTATTCTGGATTCCACACGAGTTGGAGTGGTAGCTTGAGTTTGAGTGATTTCACATAAAATAATTTTGATCACACGATAAAGAAAATGACTCTTTTGAGGCTTGGTAAGGGCCGGAAGTGTTGGTTGTCAATTTGTTGGAATGATAATACTAACAAGGTTCTTCATGGGTCAGATTTGGCCAAGAGAACAACAACTGATATTGTACTAACACGATCAAGGGTGCTAACTGCTCAAAAGCGACAACAGTTGTGTGTGTGCTAAAGCGAGAGCATGTTAAGTTCATTATAAAGAACGACGTTTTTGTTCTGGTATCCGCCTTGAAAGGTGTATTCCGCTGGGGAAAGCGAGACAATGTAAATACTCGCTATGTTGGATCTTTCGAGATACTGGAAAGAACTGGTAAGCTTGTTTAATAGTTGACATTGCCACCTTCAGTGCATTCTATCTGTAATGTCATCCTTGTGTTTCTTCTAAGATAGTATGCGTTCAATTTATCTCATGTACTCAACAATAATAAGATGGATATTCAACCAAATGACCCCTATGAAGAAAGGCCAGGTTGCATCGTGAATAAGAAAAATACCTTTGGTTAGGCTACCTTGGCTTAAAAATGGAGGTGAAGAAAAGACTTGAGAAACTAGATGGGAAATGTTGAGCCATTTCCAAAGTTAATGAACGTTGTAAAGAAGAAGTTTGGTAACTAAGCAGTGGTTGTTTGTGCTTTGTGCAGAAGTAACATCATGTTTTTTTAAGGGGGTACTACAAACTTCTGTATAGGTTTGTAGTGGTTGTGTGTGTATGTGCTTGTGCTATCTTTCCTTATGATCCAAGTTCTCCTTGGTTTTGAGGACGAAACCATTTTTAAGGGGGTACTAATGTAATAACTGTGGTTTTTAAGGATATTTTTGAATTTTTCTCGGATATCCTTTTAACCTCTTTGTCCGTTTTCACGCTTAATCCAATATTTTTGTTGGAATTTAAATCCTAGAAAATTTATGGTGATATCCAAAAATCATAAAGAAATAATTTTATGGATCGGTGTGAATTCTAGGATTTTTCAGTGGAAAAAGAATATTTATTGGATAAGCCATCTTTTTAATTATGCATTGTAAAGGATTTAAAATACGAAACGGAAGCCTTAAAAATTGAAAGTAGCGTGAAAAAATCATGGAAAATTGATTTTATTGGTCTACATAATTTATGGGACTTTTTTCGTTTAGTAAGTTTTTCCACCCGAGGTACATAATTTTACCGCTTTAATGCGAATTCCGTTCCGAGACGGGTTTTGTTTTAAAACCATCACTTATCTACCTTATTAAGGAAGGAATCAGAGAGAGATTGAGGCAGGAAATCGAACATATTGGAGAAACAGAGGAAAGAGTTCGAGCGTCTTCACCGCCGGCTGCTCCCCTCGTCTTCCGCCTCCTCTGCCCAGCTCACCGCCCTCTCCTCCGCCTTCTCTGCCTCGCCTATGTTTCAACCACCAGGCACCACCAGCACACCTGCTGCCTCGTTCAAGAAAGGGAGAGAAATCAGGACGGAACGACGGACTCGGGGAGATAGAATTCAATTTCGTCACCGCCGGCAATCTTCTCTGCCTCGCTGTGCGTCGCCGGAGACCACTCACCTGGGCCAGCCACCAGCAGGCGTCTCACCGGACCATCACGGCTCGAGCCAGGGCCAGCTCAACCGTGTCGAGCCTGCTGCTTCGAACCGCGTGAGCTCCCTCGCCCTCTCGTGATGTGTAGACTCCGGCGAGTCTTTCGGACCACCGTTGGGTCACCACTCAGCCACCTTGACACCCCAGGAAGTTACTCGCCATCCAAGCTCGCCCCGCTTGCCTCCGGTCGAGCCATTAACGAACCAAACGAGCCTTAGGCTCAAGTAAAGGTAAAGGTTGAACTTAATTAATTAGCGGTTTGGTTGCGGAGCAACCGTAAGGACCTTTCGGTTCCGCTTTGCTAATTAATTTTGAAGTTTTTATAATCTTGACGTTGATTCGGTCTCACGGGTTCAAACCGCTCGAGAAACGGACGTCAGGATCTTCAGTTATAGCGAATACAAGTTTTGACACCGATTGGCAGGTAAAGGACTTCGGATAATTACTCCGGATTCGTTGTTAATCCGTTTGATCCGAGATTTGGTCACCTTTAAGAACCATTACTAATGAACAATTTTTATTAGAAAATTATTTCAAAAGTGAAGCGGATAATTAGTTATAAATTCGCCAAGATGGCTCCTTAAAGCATGATAACTAAGGATTAATTATAAATCGATATACGGAAATCAAATCGTTTATCGATTAGGAAGTTGTAGGAGTTGAGAATACAACTAAGAAGTGTATCCATGAGCTCGTTGTTGAGAAATCTTTTGTTATATTTGACAGAAGGGTGATAAAGATTACTGTTGAATTGCTAAGGACGTTGAGCACGCCTTCTAAGGCAAGTGGACGGATCTCTCTTGCTTTATGGTTATTAAATGAGGAATTGAATTCCATTTGATCCTCATGTTGAGAATAATTTGTGTGTTGAATAAAGTTTGATAGATTGTTATTTTGTTAGAAATAACGAGTATGTCGTTATTTCAGTTTTTGCGCTAGAACTGAACTTAGGACTGTTATGGGATCTTGTATGTTTTGCTGTCTCATGCTGAGACATTGTTGTGAAGTAAAATAGTTAGAGATGGGAGTTTAGAATCCAAAAGATCTCTTTAGTGGTCCTATGCTGAAACATTGTTGTAGAATAAGTTAGTTCAAGGGTTGGAGCCGAGTCTCCAATGACCTCTTTATAACAAAGTCTGTATTGGGGGACTTAGCTTGCTAGCGTATCCCAATATTGGAGTCATGACTCATGTCTCGCTTCACGTTGAAGGAGGACAATGGTGCACTCTAGCTAAGTGCAAAAAGGAACTGATGTGGGTCAAGTGGTCACGGATGAAATAGGCCCTCTCACCCTGACGACATCAGTTACAAGGAATTTATCGGCAGCAGTTGGGTCGATTAAAAGTTATTTAAATGAAGGTGTAATATGAAAATAATAAAGTGAAGAGAGTGCGATAGGCACGGTAATGTATCTGAATGGTTAGTTCTTTTGATAACCATTCTTGCTCCTGATTAAGAATTATTCTTAATCAAAGTTTGATGAACTTAAGCTGATTAGTCGTTGAAGACGGTTGTGAATGTTGAGTGGTTAGTATAAGTTTCCATTAATCGTTTATGCTTCTTAAAGGAACCACAAGCTGTGGTGTTCTCCCTCTTGATTATGAAAGTCTCCTTCTTATTTTATATAAGACTGCTAACTGTTGGATCATAATCCGAGTCTAATCGGATTTTGATTCCAATATGTTTAGTTACAACCATAAGAACCAAGTTAGTTTCTCCACTTGCTTAGTCTTTCATTAGACTAACCCGTCCATCTTCTTTTCTTTTGTATGGTCGGCTGGTGTCCACCGTTGGTATACGACACATCAGGCTCTTCTTGGAAGTTGATTCAACAGGTAGATCCAGAGGTCTGAAGTTCTAGAAGTTGAAGAAAGGTTTCCAACAGCTATACTTGAGTGAAGTTCTTGGTTAAGTTGCTACAAAGCGAAGTGGGAAAGAAGTTAAGAGCTTACGGGAAACTTTTTAAAGACTTTGTTTAAATAGAAAGTTGTTCTATTTACTTGTTCTTTTTAAGTTAAGGTTTGTATAAGACCTTTTACTTGTTTTTCCGCTGTAATATTTTACTTGATTTTGTTAGGTTTTAAATGGTTTCATTTACCTTGTTCTAGTAAGTTCTATCAGGTTAAAGCCTTGGGTAACTCTGGTTTAGTCCTAATCGGGGTTACTGGCGGTAATACCTCCAGGGTAAGTAAAGGGGGGTGTTACAGTTAGGTGGATCGAGGACATCCTGTTCTTCTATTCCCTTCATTTCAAACACTCGAGGAGGAACTGCTCCCGTGTTTCTAGCTCCCGCGCTCCGACCCATACTTTGATCTGGGGTCGGCCGTGTTGGTGGCGGATGACGGACTCCTTGGTTTCCCATCCCTGGTACCGATCCCTGCGAAGGTGCGCCAACCGTACAGAACCTCTGAAGATGTCCGGGCTACCCACATGTAAAGCAATCCTTGACTGGCCTAGGACACTGGCTCCTCAAATGCTCGGTGCTTCCTTAATTATAGCACTGTCTTTGATTTCAGGTAGCCCGACTCTGATGTGACTGTTCTTGGCGCCCCGATGGATGAAACTCTAGTCTACTCTGTTCAGACTGATCGTCACCCCTAGAATTCGCTGCAGTTGCCACTTTTCGTCTTTTTCTCCCTCCTACCTGAGCATCCACCTGTTTCGGCCTTAGAGTGGCCATAGCATAGGCCAAAGCAGATTGTTGAACCTCTCCCAATGTTGTGAGTCTAAGTCCAGACACATAAGCTCGCAAATGCGGCTGCAACCTCTTCAAAAAGGTCGCATTCTTCAATTCCTTACTAGGGGCAGCATTCGGCACCGCCGCCGACTCTTGTTGAAACTTCAGAATAGTCTCAGCCACTGTGATGTTTTCGGGTCCAGCATCTCGAAATGCAGCCTCTCGAGCCATCCTTACCACCGGAGGACAATCCTGATCTCGAATCCTCCTCTCAAACTCAAAAGTCACCTCAGTCTAGTAATCCCTACCCAACTCCCACCAGTCAAAAGCACTCTCCTATAACAGACTCTACACCAAGGACATCTTCCTCTCCTCCGGTGCCTGAATGGAGTCCAACGCAGATTTTACCCTCCTCAACCACTGCTCCACGTTAGAACCCTGAGCTCCAGGGAAGTTTGGCACCCCGGTCTTCCTAAACTCCGCAAGCCACTTGTCAAGCTGAGGCTCGCGAAACGGTCTCCTCGGCTCAACCACACGATCAACTATCGCTGGTCCTTGTAGTTCTGGCAGTGCTCCTAACTAGGAAGCCAAAACAGAATCTGGGCCAGGTGCCCTCCTCTTAGCGCCTTGCTGCCCAACAACCGTGTTCAGGTTGGGTGCAGCTCCCGCACCCATCAAAGTCTGTAATAACACTTGAATAGCAGCGTTCACCTCTGGTGCCAATCTTGCTGGTGGTACCCCTACTCCCACTTGTGCCCCGTTAGCTGGTTGACCTCCTCCAACGACAAACACACTATCTCCCTAATGATCAGCAACAACCACATCCTGAATCTCAGCAACCTCCTCATGCAGAGGAACATTATGATGCACCTTTGGCTCAGCACCCACAGGGGCCTCTCCTCTACCCCTGCAACGGCCCCTACCCCGGCCTCTACCACGGCCTCTTCCACGTCCTCTTCCACTAGCTTAAGCAACTCCCGCTCTGGTTGGTGGGGCCATCTATAACCAAAAGTCCCACAGTCAAAACTTAAATATCCTATTATTAACGTAATTTCTTACTATTCTACGTGAGGTCCTTCGGCTGATGGGGAGGAGTCGCGACGTGTCACCTACCCCATATATGCAACATTCCTACCCCAGTGAAAACATTTTGAAAACACCGCCTAGTTTTTGTTTTAAGTTGGACCTCGGGTACACTCGTTGGTCAGTTCCATGTGCCCTGTTGTCAACCTGGCTCTGATACCAATTTGTAACACCTCGTCTTTTCACAGGGCGCTAAGTGGCAGTAGACCTTACCAAGTACTACTTAGGTGGGTTGACGACAACACTTTAGAATCTTACAATGCGGGCACGGCGAGAAAACAAGTAAAACATCCAACCTTCAAATTTATAAAATTGAATACAAAATGTGTTGGAATGCCCGAATGCATAAACCAAAATTACCAAGTAACCCTTCCCGAATTTTCCTCACAATATTCCAAACAACACTTAAAAATTACAATTAGAATAATTCAACAAAACTAGTACTAATAATAAATCATCCCGAAGTACACCCGAAAAACCAAAACTAATGACACGTGTGTCAACGATCCACTCCACCATCCGGCCAAGGCTCCTGCACGGTTTTCTTTAACATACCTATAACTGGAAAAATAATCCCCGAAGGGTCAGCTACTAATCTACGAAGCTAGATAATATGCGGAAATTATAAGACGTTTAAAAACAGTTTTCTATAGTCAGCAACCAGAATCCACAATCGCAATCATAACTCTAACGGCCAATACCTAAATTAGACGGTTAGTCACACATAATCCAAACATACATACACAGAATCGAACAATTAAAGCAAAATAACTCATTCTCCATATCGTATTCCAATCCACAGTGCAGAGGCAGGCCCTCCCACTCCTCGATCACATCACTTCTTTCTTCTAACCCCGGCTAAGCCTCCACTGGAGCACTTGCCAAAACACATAGATAGCATTTTCTTTTGAAGGGGCACGATTCCTCTATCACACGGACTATACATAGACAACCCTTCCTCTCCATCACCTACGATGCCCATGCCGGGAACGGTACCAACACAGAGAAAACATTTGAAAACTTATTTGTGATAAAAACTCATTTAAAACCAATTTGCACATAACAGCACAAGCAAGTCCAAAAAAATTTCAATTCCAAAAGATATTCGGGACTAGTTCCCAAAACCAATCCTACAATAACGGCACAATATCTAACAAGATAGACAAGACCCGAGCAAGTCGAAAACGACTTAGCTCGAAACGAAGGGTCCTTAGGAGAAGACGGATATTAAGAGTGACAAAAACGCTTTCCTAAAAGAAATATTAACGCGACAAACTGAATTAGGTTCAACCCATACTTCCTCTAACAAAACTTAAAACGCACAATACTCGTTTTACAAGCCAACTGTATTTACGTTACCCATCCACTAGATACGTACCAATAAGTTCTTACAACTTAATACTTATAAAAAATACAACCTTCTAATCCTAAATACCCTTTACTCCAACTAAGCTAATACTAATTAGCCCACCTAATAAAACAAGCCACGACACCATATATAATATATAAGATACATATCTAGTCCCAACAACTCGTACCATATATAATATATAAGATACATATCTAGTCCCAACAACTCGTACCATCCCACGCTAGCTTAGTAGCCTATTTAGTTTGAATCCAATACCAAAAACCAGTAACTCCACTTGACTAATTAGTACTCTCCTATCTAGCCTACTAAAACGATTCAAAATACTAGCTACCCTCCACTAATTAGGTTGATAGAATTATTACTTAATCAAAACCAAAACAAAACCTTTAACAACTCACTGAACCTCTACGACCATACCAATTGACTATATACTCATAACTACAAATTCATGCCTAAGAGTATATAAGAAGAACTCACATCACCCTCTGCCAACCAAGCAAACAAAATTAATACGTTGATATCCACCCCCTAACCACCTAACTAAACTAAACCGACCCTGAACATGTACACCCGAAAATAGAAAAGGCGCTTACCTACGATGGGAGGGGAGCGCACGGTTGATCAGCGAGTCGGCGCCTCCAGAGGATCGAAGGCTACACAAGAAGGATGGTATAAGCGTGGAGACGGCAACGGTTTGCCGACAACTATCACGGAAAGAAAAGAACAGAAGAACGAGGTGATACGGAGGATTAATTACCGGCTTCGACCGTCAACGACGATCTCGAACGGAACGAACCAAGAAAGGGAGGCGACTACCGCTTCCGATGAGCTGCTGCCGGTGCTGTTTACAGAGAAGATAATGAGGGCGAGTCTTAGTTCTGCGGGTTTGGTTTTGACAATGTTTGAACAAACGCTTTCCAAGGGTTTGGTTGATCACGAAGAAAGCTCAGAACCAAAATATATAAAGAAGATTTGGATAGAATTTTGTGAAATATGATAAAAGAAGTTAGGTTGGGATTTGGCTTCAGACGCGATCTTAATACGAGATTGGTTATGATTTGTTTAAGCGAACTTAGCAAAGAAAATCAGATCCGGTTTAACCTTGAACGGACGGAGGGTATGATTAGGCTTTTTGCATAGAAATACATATGGACATAAATATATATATATATATATATATATATATTGTCAATCGTCAACATTGATTAATTAATCGGGTTACTTGCGGTTCAAGAAAAATCGATTGCTTGTACACCAAGAAACTCATTTTTTTGACCTATAAGGAAAAACGGAACCCGAATGTTACATAGGTCACTTCAGTATTTAAATAAAGTGAAATGGATAAGAAATTTTGATATCGCCTTTATAATTTATATAATTATAAATAGATCCGTACTCTTCTTAGTAATAAAGGAAGAAACAACGAAAATTATTTCGTATCACTTTTTATAACTATATAAATTATAATTATAAAAAATCAACTATTCCATTGTTTACTATCAAAAAATTATTTTCTATATTTAAAAATATTATTTTTTTATTGTTTAAAAAATAAAGAAAATGTGTCAAAATTAAAAGATCGATTTATAAATAATACAAAATTTTAAGTTACGTAAATTATAAATTTTTAACTAATGCACACTACTATTACGCAATTTCAAAATTTATAATAGTAATGTGCATCAGAAAGTAGTATGTCAAGGGATGAATACAAGTTGACAACAACCTCCCAAAAATCTGCCATGGGTAAGAAGTGGTTGAAACCATATCTTTACTAAGGATTGCAAGTGGATTTGAGCGATCAACTCTTTTATTAAGCTTGCAAAGTTAACTTGGGTTAAGACCGAGTCAAACCAGACATGGATTTCTCAATAGTATGGATTATAGAAAATTCTGGTAATAATTAATAAAAAACCTATAAATGCGCACAAACACTTGTGAATAATATCTTCTTAGTAACAGTAAAAACTTAAAATCCCGAGCCCTTTCAAAATTAAAGCAATATCAATTTAATTCTTTCCTTTTTCTTTAATTAACTTCCTTTTCCAATCTGGTCTCTCCTCTTCCTCGATCTTTTGCCCCTCTCCTGCTCCTTCCCTCTCGGCTCTCACTCGCCTTTCTTCTCACAAAATTCACCGTCGATCGCACCACCACCCGCCTCTAGCGGCACCACCTTGGTCTCTTCCCCAATTGCTTTTCCTATTTCGGCGCCGTTTTGTAGCCAAAATCCACCTCCATTCTCATCTCCTTCCATCGATTTCCACTCCTCTTTTGCGTTGTTTCCATCGATTTTCGACGACGTTCCCGCGACACCTCCTTTGAGTGTACTTCCAATTTCAGGTTTGCCCTATTAAATTCAAACTTCTAACTTGTGCTCTGATTTTTTTGGCTTAATTTTTCTTCTAGCTACATGTGAAATTGCAAATTTTTTAGGGTTTCATTTGCAATCTATTAAATGCTATAGTGTTTTTCTTGTTTACCTTCCAACATAAACGGGAAGCCAAGATCAATCGGAACCAATTGTTCTAGATTCGAATTAGGGTTCATTTGTGTCGAAGTATGTGTTGGCAATATTCGAATTGGGGCTTCCAGAACGAAAAATAGTTTCATAGATTTTTGTGCTGGGTATAAAAAAAATGAAAGAGGATGGGAAGAAAATGAAGAAATGATCAGGTTTTGTTTCTTAGTGATCTCTGGAATTTTGGGGGCACTTTACGTTATCCCTTGGCTACATTCACCCGAGTACATAAATGGGGATCTTCTTTCTATAAGGGTGTGCTTAAGAGTAGAAAAATACCATCTCTTATTATCTAACGTCATGCTTAAATTGGTTTGCCTTTCATCTTGCTCCTACTACTTAATATTCAGCTTACGTTGTAGAAATTGCTCTACTAAGTGCTTGTTTTGAGTCTAATTGAACCGAATTAGAAACTGAAGAAGCTAGGAAAACCTTGTGGAGTACTGGAATTTTGATTTTCTTTGTCTTGCGTCATGCCTATACTCAATAGACATTTTAGGAAAAAGGGACTTCCAGTGCCTTGACAACATTGATAACCTCTACCACTTTTTTGTATACAGTGGATAATATATGATATGTGAAGGTCCATTCCTTGTCTCTAAAATGCTCCATCATCTGTATTGATTACCTCTCGTGTCAATCTCACTTGAATAATGTTTGGCCTTAATTTCATAGGAAAGTCACATCCTTAAACTTAATTTCATAGGGAAGTCACATCCTTAAACTATTAAAGCTTTGTTGAACTTGTTTATTCTTGTGAATATTAAATTGTAAGCCTTTTGTTTTTCCTTCTTTTGGCATATTCTTGATCCTTTCAATATTACATAATTTAGTATGCCGATGTATTCTGCCCCAAAATATTTGTGTTTTTTGTTGTTGATTTTCCGGTTCCATTTTCACTTTGTTGTATTTAGTTCTAGCTTTTCTGCTAAAAAATAATTTAGGTTAATTGAGACTACGAAACAACTAATATTACACCCGCGTGTAATTATTTTAAATGTGGGTAACAGTGGTCAATCATTTTGCTTGAGCACTCTGTGTACAGATTGCTAAATTCAGCCATGCTGATTGCTCAAAGAGTATTCTTTTTGGCGAATATGTGCGTTTAAACATGTTATTTTAGTGGGAGATGTTTCTTAATATGACTGTTTTTATGCAGGAGCTCGGTTTTGTGGATTAGGTTGCTTCTCGTAGAATAGATGCATCCTTAAAGCCATTATTCATAGGTATTCTCTTTTTTATGGGATTTGATGTGCATCGCAAGTTTTTAGTTTTATTTTTTTTTATTAGTTGTTGCTATACACCATGTTCTTCTTTTTTCTGGTTGCTATTACGTAGCGTTTCATATTTCGCTAAAAATATTGAATTATATTTCAATTTGGATCCTATAATCGGATTTCCGCATTAAGTTGCTTGGTACCTATTTAGCCTACTCTACAAATTTTTTCTTTAGAGTATGAACTTAGGCAGCTTGTGTTTACAAAAGTTGTTTTCTTTTAAATTAAGGAGCTCTTTCTAAAATGAATTCTGGTGGTGTATAGCAAATTTCTCCATCATTTTGCGTTATGATACTCCTTGAAAATAGGAGCTAAAGTTAATATCCATATCAATTCGAACTTGAATAGGAAGATTAGGAGTAGGTTTAAGTTAATTATATTGGGAAATCTGTTAGTTTTTAAGTTAAACTAGGGTGCTAACTCGTCCGTTGGACGAGACATAGTTTATATTTTATACGATTTTTCTAACCTATGTCCTTAGGGCATAGATTAAGAACCTTTATATAGAAATTTTCAAGTTTATTTTGATTGTTTAACATTTTTAACATTATTTCCTAAGGGCTTATACTTTTCTTTTTAGGGTTTAGTTTCCACATTCGGTATTCTTATCCTATGCCCTAAGGGCACACGTTAGAAAAACCGTATTTTATATTTACTATTTTTTTAAATGTTCAAACTTTTAGAAATTATAACATGTAATTAGTTATATTAAATAATTCCGCTATAAAATATTATAATCGACGTACTATATACAAAAAAATTATAAAATATATATAGAGTCCGGTTCAGGTGCGAATGGGCGCCCATGTGCGAAATAAGAAAGAACAAGAGTCGTTGGATGAAGAAAAATCAAAGACGCTGATCATTTCACTTAAAAAGGGGAAAAAAACGGCACGGGCGAATTATTGGCGAATTATTCGCGTATTTTTGAAAAAAACGGAAATAGGACGCGCGCCCAGATTGTTCATCTATATTGTGGATTTGTTCATCGATAATGTGGATTTGTTCATCAATAATGTGGATTTGTTGATCAAAACTGTGATTTTGTGCATAAATAAACTATTGCTTGTGCATCAAAAATCTATTGTTTGTACATACAAAATGAACAAATGTGTATTAAAATTGCATGCAATATGTTCATAAACATTGTGATTTTGTTCATAAAAAACAAAAATATTTGTTCATTGGTTTTGGCATATTTGTTCATCGGTTTGTGCATATTTGTTCATTAGTAATATCAATTTGTTCATTGGTTTATGCATATTTGTTCATTGCCTTTTTCATATAATTGTTCATTTCTAGATGCATATTTGTTCACTAGTAACCTCAATTTGTTCATTGCTATATGCATATTTGTTCATTAATAACATCAATTTGTTCATAGCTAAATAAAGTACAAGCACTCCTCTTCGATTTGTTGCTATCTCGTTCTCTTAGCATACACCATATTATTGCAAAGTCAGATTCTTTATCTATTATCCCTTGCATTCAAGTTTCTACATCAAACTTATCTTATTTTGGTACTATATTGAGCACTTCATTCGTATTGGCAAGTTGACCTTAAAGCACTTCAATGGACAAACAAAGGTTAGATCAATGAACAAAAATGGTTATATCAATGAACAAATAGGGTATATTAATGAACAAACAATGGTATACTAATGAACAAAAAAGAGTATATCAAAGAACAAATAACGGTATACCAATGAATAAATAATGGTATATCAATGAACAAACAAGGTTATATCAATGAACAAATCCACATTATTGATCGGCTGGAGAGAAGAGGAATTGAACGACAATGGTGTGCGTCAGTGTCATCGAAGAGGAGAGGCGGTGTGCTTGGGGAGAACACCAGCGGGAAAGAAGGCTCGCGCGGCCAACCTGGCTTCTCGGAGATCGACGACGATCATCACTGTGTTGGAACGTTCGAAGGTTCGAGAGAGCAAATTAAGGTCGAATGGAACCAGTGGAGAGAAAATTAAGGGAGGCGAGCAAATTAAGGTCGGGAACGAGAGTGTTGGTAAGGCAAAGTGATGGCGAAGAACCAGAGGGTGGAGGCGAACAAGCTTTCCAAAAATGAAGGATGGAGGAGGTGAGTGTGTGAGGAGTGGCGCGTGTAAAGAAGGAGACAATGAACAATAGTCTCTCATCCAAAGAATTAGGTTAGAGAGGAGAGGAAATGAGAAGCTTCGGCCCGTTAGAAGGAACGAAGGGAAGCTTTGGCCCTTTTTTTTTGTCCAGCCCAAACGTAAAATGGGATTGAAAAGGGATAGGTTAAAACGCAAATCCTATAACGCTCGAAGATTATAACTTCACCAAATTAAGACCTCGGGTATTACATATACCCCCACTTAAAGAAAGTTTCGTCCTCGAAACTCAAGTACAGATAAGTTACTATACGATTAAGGATGGAGATTAGTTAGAGTCTCACAAATCCCCACACCTTAATGTAGATCCGTCCTCGAACCATTTCCCAACAACCACAAGAACGAAAGTAGAGTATTCATCAAAAGAATGGAGTGCCTTCAGCATATAATCAACATAGTAACTACTCTAACATGTCAAAGAGTCATTGAATTCACATAAGCAACCAATCAATCAAGCACAAGCAAACAATCACCCAAGCAATCCAACAAGTAAACAACATGCAACCAAGCGAATTAACAATTATGCAATTTAAGGCACTAGATATTGTGCATGAAAAGCTCAAGTACTAACCCTCACCCCGTAGACTCTATTAACCTTGAGTATACCTATGGTAACTCTCCTACATACTTGCCTCGGTTTCCCAAGTGGCCTCCTCAACTCCACGTCGAGACCAATGCACTAAAACTAAAGGAATCTCCATGTTTCGTAGTTTCTTCATTCGACGATCCAAGATAGCTGTCAGTTGTTCCAACAAAAGTATGATCAGGCTTGATTCTCAACTCTTCATAACTAAGCTTGTGGTTGGGATCGGGAATGTATTGCCTTAGCGGAGACACATGAAAAACGGAATGAACTCCCTCCAAGGATGAAGGAAATTCCAAGTGATAGGCCAACTCCCCGACCTTCTCTAACATCTCAAAAGGTCCGACGTAGTGAGGAATCAACTTTCCTTTAATCCCGAATCTCCGCACCCCTCGAGTAGGCGACCTTCAACCACACATGTGCGCCATCATCAATTTCTAAGGGTCGTCTTCGCTTATCAACATAGGATTTTTGACGACTCTGAGCGGCTAACATGCATTCTCTTATCAAAGCAACTTCATCAACAATCTCTTGGATCACTTGGGGTATCTCACCCACTCTGTCAAAGGGGTCATCCCAACAAAGTGGCGTTCAACACTTTCGACCATACAACGCCTCATAAGAAGCCATTTGAATTGAGGCGTGCCAATTGTTATTGTATGCGAACTCCACCAATTCTAAGTTTTATGACTAACTACCACCCCAGTCTAGGACACAAGCTCTTAGCATATCCTCAAGTGTTTGAATCATCCTCTCTGATTGTCCATCTGATTGCGGGTGGTAAGCAGTCGTGAAATGCAGTCTCGTACCCAACGCATTGTGCACTTGATGCCAGAATTTTGATGTAAATCGACCATCTCGATTCGAGACGATGGTTTTTGGTACTACGTGCAATCTCACTATTTGTTTCACAAACACATCCACCAATCTAGGAACTGCCCACGCCTCCTTGATTGGAAGGAAGCGTGCTGTCTTCATCAATCTGTCCACTGCAACCTAGATGGCATCATGACCCCGACTGACGCGCAAACCTGTGACGAAGTCCATCGATATATCTTCCCACTTCCATTCTGGAATGGAGAGTGGTTGGAGCATCCCTCCCGGTCTTTGGTGTTCTATCTAAAAATTCCATCTTCTCCGATTTCAAAACTGGGTGCTTCACCTTGACGCACCTTTCGAAACAAGTCTTGAATAATCGAGCAAGTCCCTTGTTTTTGACGGATCTCTTCTATCAAGCTAGCTTGACATTTCAAGGAACACAACTGGCCTTGATATCTCTAAATACCTCAATCTCATTCCTTATGAAATCCTTTTGCAAAGCGGTTGAGCAGTCAAGTGTGACAACATCTGCTCTTGGGATGATTTTCGGCTGAGTGTGTCTGCGACGACATTTGCCTTGCCTGGGTGATAAAGGATCTCCAAATCATAATCCTTAATCAGTTCAAGCCATCTGTGTTGCCTCATATTGAGTTCTCACTGAGTGAAAATGTACTTGAGACTCTTGTGGTCTGTCAAAATTTGGCAAGTCGTCCCATACAAATAGTGTCGCCAATTCTTCAAAGCATGGATCACAGCCGCTAACTCTAGGTCGTGTGTCAGGTAGTTGAGCTCATGTGTCTTAAGTTGTTTAGAAGCATAGGCAATCACCCGATTCTTTTGCATTAACACACGACCCAAGCCAAGTTTCGAAGCATCATTGTAGACTACATACCTTTCTGAGCCTTGAGGAAGTGCTAAGATGGGCACAAAATTTAGCCTTCTTTTCAACTCTTCAAAGCTTCTCTGGCAAGCCTCTGTCCATGTAAACTTGGTAGTCTTCAGGAGTAAATTGGTCAAAGGTTGAGCTATTCTTGAGAAACCCTATACGAACCTCCTATAATATCCTGCCAGACCCAAGAAGCTACGTACTTCTTTTACATTCATGGGAGGTTGTCAAGATGCTACGGTTTCGATCTTCAATGGATCAACTTTCACCCATCTGCTGAAACAACATGCCCTAGAAAAGTGACCTCAAGCAACCAGAAGTCGCATTTTGAAAGCTTGGCGAACAAGTGGTGTTTTCTTAAAACTCCCAACACAACCCTTAGATGATTAACATGCTCATCTTGGGTCCGAGAGTAAACCAAGATGTCATCAATAAACACTACCACAAATTGATCCAAGTATTTAATAAAAATTTTGTTCATCAACTCCATGAATACTGTTGGAGCATTTGTCAAGCCGAACGACATCACTACAAACTCGTAGTGCCCATATCGCGTCCGAAATGCCGTCTTTGGGTTGTCTTCATCTCGGATTCTCAATTGATGATAGCCAGACCTCAAGCCAATTTTGGAAAACACTATTGCTCCTTGCAACTAGTCTAGCAAATCATCGATACGGGGAAGTGGATACTTATTCTTGATAGTTATTCGGTTGAGTTCTCTGTAATCAATGCACAACCTCATTGATCCATCCTTCTTTCTTACAAAAAGTACCGGAGCACCCCAAGGGGATGCACTAGGACGAATAAAGCCTTTCTCTGCCAACTCTTCTAGTTGCTTTTTCAACTCTTGCATCTCTACTGGCGCCATACGATAAGGAGCCCGTGAAACAGGTCTTGTCCCCAACTCTAACTCAATGCTGAAATCTACCTCTCTGTGATGCGGAAGCCTTGGCAACTCCTCAGGAAAAACATCTTTGAATTCTCACACGACAGGAATGTCCTCAAGTCTCGGACTATCCTTGGTTTCTTGAAGGGCATAGCACCAATATCCTACACAACTTGGTAGCTTTCATAGCACTAATCATAGTTCCAGACTTCTTAGGGTCATGCCCCCCAAAACACATGCTGAGTTCCATCATTAGCGGTTACTGCCACTGTACGACTATGAATATCTAGAACAGCTTTGTATCTAGTCATCCAATCCATACCTAGAATTACATCATCATTTGGAAAGGCCATGACGATGAAATATGTAAGCACTACTACAAAATGGCCCAAATACCCCTGGCGTTTGGCCCCAATTACAGCGGATCTCGTCCGGGGTAAAGGTTGTTGAGGTATTTGATCAGTATCCTAATACACCGGATCCAATCCGAGTTATAAACTCTCCTTGAATTTATTCTCCAATCTACTTATCCGGTGTATTAGCAATATTGAATACGCCGGATAATATGTTTCAGGAAGGATACGGCGTAGTTTTATATGAATACTACCCGGGGATAGAGTTATATAATAATCATAATTTCAGAAATTGCAAAATCACAAAGGGGGTTTGTCATGATTTTTTTAGAAAAGAAAGAGAAACTTTGACCGATTCTTTTATTAAGCGAAATTCTAAAGCGGAAATTTCACATATTTCGTCGACCAATCCTTCCTAATTCGCTTTTTTATCCGGGTTATTTGGTAACTAAAATACATCAGTTGTTATTGTCCGGGCTATAATATTTAGGGTATATACACCGAGTATGGAAGTCCGGGATACAATGGTTAGGCAAAAAAAAATCTATTATACAATTATGGTAGAATAATTTAAATATTTTTTAAATTAAGATTTAGCAATTTGTAGATATATTGTAATCATTTTACTCTTATCTGGCCTTTTTAATTTTTGTTTTATTTAAGCGTTTAAATATATATCAAATAAAATAATATACCAACATAGAAATAAATAAATTAAATATACTTAAAAATAAACTAATAAATACTATTTATTCCTATAAACAATAAGAATCAAATTGTACAATAGCTTCTAAAAAAAAGGAAAAATTACATTTATCTCAACTAATTAAGTTATCTAACATAATATACATATACAAGAAGAAACAAATATATACTCCGCTAATTATCGTAGAAAAACATTGTTTGGATCAGTGTAGAAGGAATTTTATAGCGTGTATCAAGGGTCGGGTGGTCTTGGCGACCGGAATCGATGACGGGAAGGCTTGGCAGTAGGAACCAATGACGGGAAGGTGTAGGCGGCGGAATCGATGACGAATCGACGACGAGAAGGCCTTGGCGGCTGCAATCGACGGTGAGAAGGCTTGGCGGCGGCAATCGAAGGCGAAAAGGCCTTAACGGTGATTTTGACAGCAAGTTGCAGGGATCTATTACTAATAACTAAAGCCGGAGCAATTTATGCCACCACATTGCGCCACATCACACTTTTATTAAAATAATAGTTTTTTATAGTTAATTAAGCAAAAAAGTTATCTCCAAGTAAACATAAAGATAAAACAATATTTGTAAAAATTTATCTCCAAATAAATATAAAGATAAAATAATATTAGTATATTTTACCACTATAGATAAAAAAGGACATTATATTTATCATATTTGTAAAAGATAAATTAAAAAAATATAAGAAAAACATGTACATGTGGTAACATATATATATATATCTTTGAAATAAAAATATCCATATAAATGATAATATCTTTGAAATATCCATCTATATATCTATAACTATATATTAAATCCGAACCTTTTCAAGCCACCAGAACAATTCTGGCCCCACCTTATATTTAAAAAGTAATTTTGTATTCTTATTATTTATAATTTTTTCTTTTAAATTTTCTAAAAATCTATAAACCAACGTTCTAATATACTTAATAAAAAATTAAAAGAAAGGAAAAAAAAACATATGATTTTTTAATATATAATGATAGATTGTTATCATAATAAGGTAGGAAAATATTTTTACTATTAATTTTTTCTTTCTAAAACTAACATTCCACTATATTTCATATTTGGAAAAAAATAATTCGAATTTTAATTAAAAATTAATTTTTTTTTTATCTTTATCCTTTTATCTATTTATGTAAAAGATTTATGTAAAATATTAAAAAAATTATCTTAAATCAAATTTATATAAAAAAATTAATTATTTCAAATATGTATGTAATTACTTTCCTAAATTAAATTTATTACTAATAACTAAAGCCGAAGAAATTTCTGCCACCATATTGCGCCACATTACACCTTTATTAAAATAATAGTTTTTTATAGTTAATTAAACAAAAAAAGTATCTCCAAATAAACATAAAGATAAAATAATATTTGTAAAAATCTATCTCCAAATAAACATAAAGATAAAATAATATTAGTATATTTTACCAATATAGATAAAAAAGGACATTATATTTATCATATTTGTAAAAGATAAATTACAAAAATATAAGAAAAATATGTACATGTTGTCACATATATATCTTTGAAATAAAAATATCAATATAAATGATAATATCTTTGAAATATCCATCTATATATCTATAATCAATATATATCTTCTAAACCTGAAGCACTTTTGGACAATTTCGTCATTAAGAATTTATATTACAGTCACTCTATTTTTAATAATGCTTTATTAAATTAATTTTATATTATGTAATTCAATCACCTTATGGAATTTCCAATTTATGCACTTATCTTATTTAATAATTTTTTTATCAATTTTATATGAGATTGGATAAATTTTTATCTCTACTCAATATTGCAATATATTATAATATTTAATTATGGTATGATTATCAATTTCAAAATTTTGTACGATGATTTTTTTTGGTTATCAATGAACTTTTTTTATACAATGATTTTTTTGGTTGTCAATTTCAAAATTGTACAATGATTTCTTTTGGAAAATTTTCATTATATTATAATATTTAATTATGTTATGATTATCAATTTTAAAATTTTGTACGATGATTTTTTTTAAAAAATTCATTATATTCTAATATTTAATTATGTAATAATTATAAAAAATTTATCTTCCTTATATTTTTTAAAGTTTATATATATCTTAAATTTAATATCTATCTTCTTTTTTTGAGAAGAATTTCTATCTTCCTTATATTATATTATTTTTTTTTAAATTTACTATCTATATCTATACTCTACCCACCCTATATATATTTTTAGTAACGATTTTTTAATTAATTATATATTATGTAATTCAATCACCTTATGGAATTTTTAATTTTATGCACTCACCTTATTTAATAATTTTTTTTTATCAATTTTATAAGAGATTGAATAAATTTTTGTCTCTACTAATTATTGCAATATATTCCAATATTTAATTATGGTATGATTATCAATTTCGAATTTTTTATGATGATTTTTTTGTGCGTTGATTTTTTTGGTTATCAATTTCAAAATTTTGTACGATGATTTCTTTTGGAGAATTTTCACTATATTCTAATATTTAATTATTTTATGATTATAAAAACTTTCATCTTCCTTATATTTTTAAAAGTTTTCATATATTTTAAATTTAATCTCTATCTTCCTTTTTTATTTTATTTGATAAGATTTTAAATTTTTATGTTATATATCATATATAAAACTGGCCATACTGAACTGGCTTCTTACCTTTGTGACGACGATCTTATTATTTTCTCTATCACGTTTTTTTTAAATATGTTATTATCTTATCATATAACTATGATTACGAGAAGAATATAATATTACTTAAAGTCTACTTATTTATTGCCGCCATTATATTTAAATAACATTTCAGTTTTGTTTCTAATATGATTTTGTTTTGAAATATGATTATATTAATTTTGTCATGATTTTATATATATGGTTTAATTTATTACTTAATATTATTATTTAATTTTAATTTTATGTAGGAATGATGTCATTTGAAATTTTTAATATCAATTTTTTATACATGAGATTGACAACTTTTTTATTTTCTTATCATTAGTAAGTTTCTATCCATAAATATGATAAATATAAAATAATAATTTAATATCTAACATACCCTTTTTAATTTAGTATCTCCTAATAAATTAATTTTTAATATCTATAAATGAAATTGATATATTTTATATCCATAAATATGAAATATAGACTATATTTTAAATTACATGTTTTAAATATTAGGATTTTAGATTATATTATATTAACTTTCTATTCAAAAGTATAATAACTTTTTATTTAGTATAAACCATATCTTTAAACATGTAATTTATATTGATTTTCAGATTTTTATGTGTTTAAGTATGACAATGTTTTCAATTAATATTGACTATATTTTCGTATTAATTTCGGATTTTTTAATATTAAATTTTTTACAAATAAGAATGACAACTTTTTAAATTTTCAGCTATAAATATGTTGAGTTTTATATATTAGTTTTATTTCTATAAATATAATAGTTAAATGCAATATTTTCATTAATATACTATCCATAACTCTGCCAACCTTTTTAATTAATATGGAGCAAGTTTTTGATTGAATATTTTATATTAAATTTTAGATTTTTTTATATTAATTTTCTATTAGTGTGCTGATTTTTATATTTCGAATCCCTTAATAAATAAATAAAAAATTGTTGATCATTTAATCTTAACATTTAAATGCATTATGGTCATCAAATTTTAATGCCTCAGTCACCATACTTTAGTTATGAAATTGTTCATAATAATATTTTATCCATAACTATGACAATTGTTTTAGTTAATATGAACCATATTTTTAATTGTATATTTTATATTAAATTTTAGATTCACTTATATTAATTTTCTATTCATAAGTATGACAACTTTTTAAATTTTATATCCAAAAATATGTTGATAAATTTGTATACTAATTTTCTATTAATAAGTATAACAACTTTTTAACTGATGTCGATATAGATATGTTGTGTCTTGCAATATATTAAATTTCTATTCATATGTATGTTGATTTTTTATATTACAGATTCCTTAATAAATAAATAAAAATGATTGGCCTATTAATGTTAAATTGGTTCATCGGGTCAATTCAATCGACTTTAGATTTAATCATTTCGAGTTCTGTGCGGGTTCGATTCAACCTTACGAGTTAAGAACGCGAACATTTTTATGATTATTACATAAATATTACAAATAGCATTTTTAAGAACTAGATAATATTTGTATACATTTTATAATAAAATAAAATAAAATAAATTATAAATATGTAATAATTAATTTAATTATTTATAGGATTATTCATAATAAATATATATTATTTAAAATAACATATTATAATTTTTATTTAAAAAAGCTCACGGGCAAGGTCCGGGTCATCAACTAGTTCTTATCTAAAGAGAAGGAGCAGAGAAGACTACATGGGTGACAGATTATTAAAGAGAGATTTTGATGAGGAAGATGAAAGTTTGAAGATGGGAAGAAGATGAAGGCCAGAGATGTGAATTTGGAGCGGCGTGGAGCCTAAAAAAGGAGAGAGAGGTGTTTATAACCCTAGTAAGATATGTGTGGTTGAGATTTTTGCTTTTTTTTTATAATGGACGGTTGAGATCTTAAGAAATATGGATTGACTTCTTGATTTTGATTGGTTATACTTATTTGACATGGATTACATTCTAATCCGTTAGATCTTAGCTTCAATCAACGATCCAGATTGTATCTCATCTCACATTTAAAATTTTAAGCCTTTTCTATTAATAAATACTTAAAATATATGGAGTGTTTTGTAAATGATGTAAAGTGTAAACTAAACTTAATTTTTAATAATAAATATGAAGTATTATAAAAAACCTTCAGCCCCACTATTCAATACGAAAAAAAAAACAATTGCAACATTAATTCAATCCGTTATTGTGGATTTTTATACATAAAAATATCACATGGAGTTAGAACATTCTAATAGCAAAATGCCACATTCTAATTAGCGGATTTTGTTACCTTTGTTGAAGAAGTTAAAAATGGATTTAGACATATATTCTTAATTTTATTCCTATATAGTATTTTAGGGTTAATTTATATAAAATCATTGACATCATTTTTTTTAAATTACTATTTATTTCCACTTTTAATGTACTATTAAATATCTATAAATCCAAATATATGTTTATAAAAACAGGTTTTTAGCAACAACGCTAACAATATACATATATATATATATATAGTTCATAATACAATAGAGTTAATAGAGTGATAATTAAACGATTTGTTGCACCAAATCTTTACCGGAAAATAATAAACTTTTGTGCGATAAAAATAATATACATTTTGCATGCCCTATACAATTACCAAAAATTGTTCTTCTTAAAATAAAAACTCTAGGATGATAATAAAAACACTAAAAAAATTAACATTATGTCATACAAAATGAGCTTTATATTAATATTTGTGAATAATTTTTGTAAAAATTTCCTATTTTAAAAAAGTTAAACACGAGGGGACAAATTATTCTAGTGGCTTGAAAAAATTCAACTTTAATATATAGTTATAGATTAATGAACTTTAGTTATTTGTATTAAAAATGAAGATAAATCATTGTATTATATTAAAAAAAGTTAAACATGTCATCATCTATAAAAATTACTCAAATTTCTTTTGTCAAACATAAAAGTACTATGTGGGAAATGTTAAAGCATAAGGATAAATATCATTATTACAAATTTCTATTAAAAAGGCTTTATAATTTAAATTTCATAATTAAATAGCTCTTTTAAATAAATTGATAAATTGAATTAATAAATTTTATATTCTTATATTATGAAAGAATATAAATAAAAAATTTAAAAATAACAAATAATGTACATTATTGAATTTAGTAAATTCAAAAAAAGTTGAAAATTAAATTTGAGAAAATTGGTTACATCCTAATCTATAAAAATTACTCAAAATTATTTTGTCGAATATAAAATTACAATTTGAGAGATGTTACAATTTTAGGATAGAATTAATTATTTAACCTTTTTTAAAAAAAAATTATTGTATTATAATTTTTGCAATTAAATTGTTTTATTAGAATAAAAATGATAGATTAAATTAATAAATTTTATGTTCCTATGTTAAGAAAGTAGGCAAATAAAACTTTTAAAACTTACAAAAAAATCAATTATAAATAATACTTTTATGGTCTTATCTTGTAAGAATAAAAAATTACATAAAAATGAAGTAAAAATTAATACATTTTTATTGTTTTATCTTTGGAAAGTAGATAAACTAAATAAGTAAAAAACAAATATTTCATTATTATTGGCATAAAGGATAAGATAGAAAATTTTCCTTATTTATATTTACTTTACATATTAAAAGATAAGATTGTAGTCGCCAATTTTTAACATTTTTCTATCTATATTGTTCAAGTTATCATAAATAAAAATAAATTGTATTTTTTATATATTTTTAATATTTGTGTGGTCCAAATACACCGGACCATACACACCTAGTGTATTTGTTTGCCATTATTGTCTAATACTTCGGACTGCACATGACCGTGGTATTTGTATACCATAAAATACCCCAGATCCTAAAACATCCAGTGTATATCTATGGAATATGGTTCAAATACACCGAGCGATTCACAACCGGTATATTTAATATGAACTCTTTTAATTTGACACAATATAACTCATAATATATAAGCATGGGTTAAATGCCATGAGGTAATAGCCAATTTTTGTAGTAGTGAAGCCAATCCTTATCCCCAATGCGAATTGGACATTGAAGGATCTCTTTGTCCCCACTTATCTTACTACCATCCGCAAACCCACAACAAAAGGTGTACCCACAGAACATGTCAAATGCAATCTATCTACGCATGCAGTTGAAATAAAAGAATGAGTAGCACCAGTATCAAAAAGAATATTAACAGGCTCAGATCCGATCCAAATCATACCTGTAGCTGTTGGAGCTTTTGGATCCTCAGCTCTTCTCATCTCGAACACATGAGGTGGGTGGTTGGCTCCAGTGATACGTGATTGCCTTGGATTACTCCTTAGAAACCTCGTATATAACCTCACAGGATCCCGATCTTGCCTTGTAATCGATTTCCAACCTACAATTGCTCTCAAAGTTAATTACTTGTAACGCAAGGAACAAAAACTAAAACGAATATTGAATGAAAGGACCGATCTGAACTATAGAGATAATCAACTTGATAGTTCAATCGGATTGGCTCTAACGCTAAATCCGAATGATTAACTAAGTTTTATCTTTAACAATCAACTTAGAACAATCTAATTGATCAAACAATAATTCAGATTTAAGAACAAAGAGAGAGAGATCGATTGATGATGATGATCGAATGAAGCTTTTCCAATGGATGCAAACACACGTGTATTTTTGGCCCAAGAGATAGATTAAACCAATTTGGGTTTAATCTCTCTCAAGCTGATTTTATTAAATGAAATAACAAGAGTATTTAAAGGCAATACAAAGCTGATCCTTGGAGAGCAAGGATCCATGTGGCCGGCCCTAGGAGAGAGAAAAGCCACATGTCTTGCTTCGAAAGATATAATAAAATATCTAAGCTATAACAAACTAGATCTCCCTTAAATAAAATAAATCATGACTGATTTATTTATTTAAGGAAAATATCCTAACAAACATAAAATATTGAAAGGATAACAAAAAGATAGGAGAGAGATTATTAACCAACTAACATAAGCTTATTGGGCGAAAATATCTCTTTAACATACTAAATAAAAACGTCCAACTTAAAATAAATAAACTGATATTTTCAACTATTTAGATTGGTCAAGTCAAATGGTTGACTTTGACCCATGTAACAACTCATCTCACTCGGTCACTTACTAAATTCAGCCCTAAAGTGAGACAAGCTATTTCATGTTTCTAAATAAGGAAATAGATGTGAAACTCGCCCATATGAATTAATCCATTGAATCCGGGCTTAGTTGATGCCGAATTCTAGTGACCCATTTCGTCTTGCTCGACCCTTCAACAATAGTTGCCAATCGAACTAAGATCGTTGTCGTCCCTTGAACAATCTTCTTAGCCCGACTCCTAGTAATTGGTCCATCAGATGGCACTCGAATCAACTCATCGACGTCGGTAGGAGACATGGCTGGCTTCACTACATCATTCTACTCCACTTCAGTTCGAATCGTCTTTGATTCGACGTCGGAATCAAAATCTGGCACATAAAGAGAAAGATTAGCCACATTAAACGTCAGATGGACACTATACTCACCAGGCATGTTGACTTGATAAGCATTAGGGCCGATTCTTCTGAGTATCTTGAATGGTCCATCTCCATGCTGATCCAACTTGTTCTTCCTTTGGTTTGGGAACCTCTCCTTCCTAAGATGCACCCAAACAAGATCACCTTCTTCAAATATCACTTGTTTTCGCCCCTTGTCAGCATGGGCCTTGTACTTCATGGATTTCCTCTCCAAGTGCATCTTAGTTATCTCATGTAGCTTCTTCACAAACTCAGCCCTCTTGTCAGCTTCAAAGCTCTCTTTTCCTTTGTATGGCTGAGGCGTCAAATCCATTGGTGTCTTCGGATTCAGCCAATAAACAACCTCAAAAGGGGGTCATTTTTGTAGCTGAATGGATGGCCTTGTTATAAGCAAACTCCACAAAAGGCAAAACATCTTCCCAACATTTGAGGTTAGCTTTAAGCATAGTTCTTAATAAAACCCCTAACGTTCTATTAGTAACTTTAGTTGCCCATCAGTTTGTGGATGACATGAGGTAGAAAATAACAGCTTAGTTCCCAATTTAGACCATAAACTTTTCCAAAAATAACTCAAAAAATTAGCATCACGATCTGAAACTATAGAACAAGGAATACCATGCAATCTAACAACTTTTCTAAAGAACAAATCAGCAACATGCACAACATCATCAGTCGTGTGACATGGAATAAAATGAGCCATTTTAGAAAATCGGTCTACAGCCACAAAAATAGAATCTCTACCTTTCCTATTTCTAGGCAATCCAATAATGAAGTCCATAGAAATGTCCTCCCAAGGTGAACTAGGAATAGGCAAGGGCTGGTACAAGCCATGAGGGTTTAATCTAGATTTGGCTTTAGCACACACAACACAACTTTTGACAAACCTAAGAACATAATTACTCATTTTCCACTCATCCCCTTCCCTCATTCTAATTTGATGGTACCCACTTCTTAAATCAATTTTTTAAAAGAAATTAGCACCATGCAATTCATCAAGCATATCATCTAATATAGGAATGGGATGGCGGTACTGAACTGTTATTTGGTTGATCGCTCTGCAATCAACACACATTATCCAAGTACCATCCTTCTTTGGCACCAAAATTATCGGAACCACGCATGGACTGAGTGATTCACGAACATAGCCTTTGTCCATGAGGTCTTGTACTTGTCTTTGAAGCTCAGCAGTTTCCTCTGGACTTGCTCTATATGTTGCACGGTTTGGTAAAGAAGTTCCGGGCACCAAATCAATTTGATGCTCAATGCCTCTAATTGGTGGAAGGCCTTGTGATGATAGGATCGATGGTGTAGATGATGGTGCAAAGAGATCGCCAAGAGAATCCAAGGAATTCCGACAACAAACACTAAGAAATCTGACCCGTCTTCAACTGGCTGGATCTTCGTTGTCCGAACTCGGAATTGGGTGATTCCAAAACGAGAATTTATATCTCTGAGTCTAGTTTAACCCCTCAAAATTTGAGAGTCAGATGATATGTAATTTGGAAGTTATGGTGAAAATACTGACGTGGTGCAGAATTCCACCGAGATGGAGATGGATCGATGGATGGAGCGTTTGGAAGTGGATTGATGGATTGTTGGGTATGGATGCTCAAACCTTGGATATGAATCACCAAGAATTGAGCAAACTAAGATGCAAGATTTTCGGAAATTACTCACCAACAATCGAACAACGAGATTGAACGAAAGATATGCAAACTAGATTGAACAAAGTAAAGAAACAACAAGAGAGTATTTTCGTCCAAGTCTTCCAAGCAATGAGGCTAAAATGAGACTAAATAACCCTAATCCCACACCTCAACCATTCAGCCACAACTCCCAAGGAAATTACAAAATAAACCCCATAATTTCAAGAAACACAACTAATAACCCTTAACAAAACATAAGTCAAGTTTTAACACTAGTTGAACCAATAGTCACAAGAACACTCCAACCTTCACTGTCATTAGCCATCGGAAACTTATGAGCCATGAACTCCTCCTTGATTTTGTCTAGTATCGACTTAGCTAGGACTCGTGTGATGCGCCCAAGATAGGGCATGGCTCCTTGTCTCGGCTTCTTAGCGCCTCGAACATCGTCCTTGGTTGCTTGTCCAAGTATAGGCTCCCCTTTATCGTGCACATTGGGCTTGTCTTTAGGGTTGGAATCCTCACTCGAGTCATGGGACAAGGCGCCATCAAAAGTGCCTGAAGTAGAGGCATCATCTCTCAAAAGCCAAGGCGCACCAAGGTTGGAAACCGGCGTGTTCAACAACGCCCCATTAGGCACGGTATCGAGCGTCGCACCCTCGACGGGAGCCTCGGTTTTGAGAATGTCACTCGGTAGGTGCTCGATAGAAGGTGTGGTAGACGAACTCACATCATCCTCTTCCCCTTTTAAAGGGTTCGTCCTCGAACCTTTATCCTCTTCTCGTGTCTCCTTGATCTTCCCCACTTGAGGCACTTATGTCCTCTCGTCCAGCCCTAGGATTCGGCGCTCCAAGGCATCAAGGTGTGCCTCCATGCGTGTTTCCACGGATTGCATGGATTGTTGCAAGGATCACAATATGTCCAAGAGGCGCTTTTGTATTTCTTTTTCATCACCTACACTTGTCATCTTAACAAACCACGTGAAAAGCAAGAGTATAGAGTGCACTTGAATTAATCACCAAAACTTGCTCGAGATGGAAATCCGACAAGTTGCAAGTAGGAGATGACCAACAAAAGACAACAAGAAGAACTCGAACACCAAGAGTAAACACAAACAAGCAAGACTAGCAATTCTCGATGTCGTTCCCGTATCCTAGAGTTGAACCACTCAACAAGCATGCAATGGACTCAAAAGGGGACGTTTTACACACCTCACCCCTTTGTTATTCAGCCAAGAAAATCCAACAAACAAAGTTTCAATCAAGCTCTTAATTGGAGGAATTAAAAATGGAATAAAGACAACCTTTCAACTACTCCTTCAATCAAGAACCTTGGCCTTTCTTCTTCCAGTTCGTGCAAGAGAATTTCAGCCAAGATTCATGAAATTTCCGACCTCACTCAACAAGAATTGAAGGATGCAAATTGATCACAAAAATGGCGCAACAATGAACACACACACACACGAACAAGGACTAGTCGGAATTGACAATCACTTGCACCGAATGGAAATCCAAAGTCGAAACAAGGTTTAGATGATGATACCTTTGCGTGGCTCTGATACGACTTGATGAGAGGATCGATGGTGTAGATGATGGTGCAAAGAGATCGCCAAGAAAATCCAAGGAATTCCGACAACAAACACCAAGGAATCTGACCCGTCTTCAACTGGTTGGATCTTCCTTGTCCGAACTCGGAATTGGGTGATTCCAAAACGAGAATTTAGATCTCTGAATCTAGTTTAACCCCTCAAAATTTGAGAGTCAGATGATATGTAATTTGGAAGTTATGGTAAAAATACTGACGTGGTGCAGAATTCCACCGAGATGGAGATGGATCGATGGATGGAGCGTTTGGAAGTAGATTGATGGATTGTTGGGTATGGATGCTCAAACCTTGGATATGAATCACCAAGAATTGAGCAAACTAAGATGCAAGATTGTCGGATATTACTCACCAACAATCGAACAACGAGATTGAATGAAAGAAATGCAAACTAGATTGAACAAAGTAAAGAAACAACAAGAGAGTATTTTCGTCCAAGTCTTCCAAGCAATGAGGCTAAAATGAGACTAAATAACCCTAATCCCACACCTCAACCATTCAGCCACAACTCCCAAGGAAATTACAAAATAAACCCCATAATTTCAAGAAACACAACTAATAATCCTTAACAAAACATAAGTCAAGTTTTAACACTAGTTGAACCAATAGTCACAAGAACACTCCAACCTTCACTGTCATTAGCCATCGGAAACTTATGAGCCATGAACTCCTCCTTGATTTTGTCTAGTATCGACTTAGCTAGGACTCGTGTGATGCGCCCAAGATAGGGCATGGCTCCTTGTCTCGGCTTCTTAGCGCCTCGAACATCGTCCTTGGTTGCTTGTCCAAGTATAGGCTCCCCTTTATCGTGCACATTGGGCTTGTCTTTAGGGCTGGAATCCTCACTCGAGTCATGGGACAAGGCGCCATCAAAAGTGCCTGAAGTAGAGGCACCATCTCTCAAAAGCCAAGGCGCACCAAGGTTGGAAACCGGCGTGTTCAACAACGCCCCATTAGGCACGGTATCGAGCGTCGCACCCTCAACGAGAGCCTCGGTTTTGAGAACGTCACTCGGTAGGTGCTCGATAGAAGGTGTGGTAGACGAACTCACATCACCTTGTGGCAACTCTTCAGGCATAACATCCTCAAATTCCTATAAAAGATCCTGAATACACTTTGGAAGATGAGAGATGTCTTGACTTATAATTAGTAAACAAAAGGAAGGAGGGAAAGAAGTACTAGACTGTGCTATTAGAGAGCGCTTTTCTACGCTGCCTTTTAAGCCGATTTTTGGCTCCGTTGACAGGCGTTTTTCTTTCGGTTTTGTAGCTCTCTAAATTTTTGAGTTGCTCCCAAAATTTGAGTCAAAACGCCTGAGTGGTTTGGGAGATAGCCCCGTTTTTGTCTCAACTGCGATGCTAGAAGTATGGCTCGACACTTCTGACGATTGGGAGAATTTTTCTCGGCGTTTTTCATCCCATTCAGTAGCTCCTCTTGTGCTTGATGTTGCCCTAAAATTTGAGCCAGAACGCACGGGTGGAGACTGGGAAACGCCAGTGTGGTTTTTTGCTGCGTCGGGCGCCGCGCGACGCGCCGCAGCTTTGGCCAATGCTTCGGCCTCTTCCTTCTCTTCCTTGGCACGCCTATGTGCCCTAGCTTGATCTCATCGTACCTGATCCTATAAAACTTGTTGGGGCGACATTGGTAGAAGAGAAACTCTCCTCCCGTCATAGTTAAACGAATAGGTATTAAGCATGTCATCATAAATAACTCTCCTATCGAATAACCAAGGTCTACCTAACAAGATATGAGTGCATTCCATGTTTACCACATCACACATGATATCATCAACATAATTACCAATGAAAACACGAACTAAGCACTGATGAGTAACAAGGTTAGCACCATCTGAATCATTTATACCATTGAGACCATAACTAGTAGCCCTAGGTTGAGTTTTTAATTGTAAGTGATCAACTACCTTAGCATTAATAATGTTACAGCAGCTACCACTATCAATTATCATGCATAAAACTTGATTCTTCACAGTACACCGAGTATGAAAAATGTTTTCCCTTTGATCTAGCCTAGGTGTTTCTTGTAAAGTAAGAGTACGCATGGTTAGCAAGGTTAAAGGCTGTTCGGTGCAATCAGGCTCTATGGCCTCCACGCCCTCCTCTTCTTGTCCATTACTCTCCTCCTCCACTTGATTTGGAGGTATTTCTTCATCACTCACATAACCACCATTAGTGGTAAGGAGCACTTGCTTTTGGTTTGGACAATCCTTATCATAATGACCTCGTCCTTGGCATTTGTAACAAAATATGTCACGTGTCCTTTGCTGCGTTTGAGGTGCATTTGTGGGGCGTCTTTGGCCTTGATAACCCGCTGGTTTAGGTGAGCTAAAATCTCCCTTTTGCTTCATAGAAGGGTTAGAAGAATAAGAATTGGAATTTGAACTAGAGTTAGGAGTATACCTTTTTGGCGCATTCCATGCTTCCTTCTTCTTCCTTTGATGCTGCTCATAGAGTAGTTGGGCTGAATGCATTAATGCATTGAGATCTTTGATTTGTTGAATCTCAAGTGTGTCTTTAATAGCTTGATTCAGTCCAGCCATGAATTGGGTCCTTAAAGACCTCTGAGAATGAAGCTCAAATCTTCAAGCGCATTGAAGTACTCAGTTGGAGACATGGTTCCTTGTTTGCATGTGACAACTTTAAGCCTCATGTGCTCGGTGTGTTCTTCTGGCACATACTTCTTTCTCATGACAAACTTCAGCTGGCCCCAAGTTTCAATAGGTGGCAAGGCCTTTCTAGCTATATCTTCCTTCATTCTGAACCACCAATTTCTAGCGGTTCAACCAAAGTGAATAACAACAACAACAACTTTCTCCCATTCTTCATAGCCCATGTGATCTAGAATGAAGTTTGTAGCTTGTTCCCACTCTAGATACTTCTACGGATCGAGCTCTCCGCTAAATGGTTCTATTTTGATCTTAATGTCACGCTTGCCAATTTGAGCGACATTTTAATTGGCGTTGTTGTTGGCTTGCCTTTGTACTCCATAAGCCGGTGGAATCTCTTCTACAACCTCAACTTGATTGTAGAAATCATCAAGGGGAGGATACAATGGGCGTCTTTCTTCCCCGGGGTAGCCATAAGTCACATCATCATAAGGATTGTTGTATTATTGCTGATGAGTGGCTTGAGAAAACCGTGACGATTGCTGAGTATACAACTGTTGATGTGTAACCGGTGGCTGCCTCGTCCCATTGCCTCTTCCTCTACCTCGGCCACCATTTGGAGAATATTGGCCCGGTAGATCATTTTCTCTATTGTAGCTAGCAAGCACATCATGCTCTTCATCTACTACATGTTGTTTGCCCTTGTCGCTAGCTGAGGCATTATTCGGGTCATCTGGAAGTGTAATTGAAGGGGCAACTTTATGACTTGCTTGTGAGGCTTCTATTAAGGTGGCAAGTTGCTCCTCAATACGCTGCATTCTTGGATTCAATGCCGCTGTTGCAATTTCCGCAACTCGTTGTTGACCATCTCTTATGCTCTCACTAATAGACAACCTAATGAAGTTGATTGCCTCCTTAGTAAGATTCAATTCAGCTGGGTTAGGCTTAGTTGGGATCACCATTGTATCCTGAAATAAAACAAGAAACGAGAGAGTAGTGAGTTCGAAAAGCAAAACGAACAAGCAATACCACACCTTAATCAAGCCAAAACTTGCCTCAAAGCAATCCAATCAACTAATTCAGTTTTTAGGTTGAAAAGAGGGAGTAAAGGTGTAGATATGGTGTTCTAATGATAGATAAAGGAAATATGCAGTTCAAACAATTAGCAAGTATGCAACAAGACAAGCAATGCAATATATCCCTTTATAAGCTTTCAAACACAAGCAATCTCTCAATTGACTCTATACAAGTTAATGAAGCCAATTTATGCATGCAAGGACAGAAACAAGGTAGGCTATGTGACTTTTATTTCGTCAATTGTTTTTCTTCAAAGTGATTACCAATTACTTTTCTAGCAAGCAATCACTAGGGGTGAAAGTGGCTTGAAACTAGCTAGGGTAGATCACTTCTTTTGCACTTTTTTTTATTTATGCACAAACTACTCTTGTGCTAGAACAACCAAGCAAAGCAATGCAAATAACGAAAGTAATGAAGGCAGAACGAACTGATTTTTTTTATACTGAGTGACTATTGCTACCAATGAAACCAACTATAAGCCAAATTAAAAGAGAATAATAGGGTATGGTCGAAATTATGGAATGCAATAACAAAAATCAACAAATATTAAACAAGCAATATGAATCTCTATCAATCATGAAATATGAACGGAGAAAAACTCATAAAACTGTGGGAAAAGAAAAGCTAATCTTAAATTGCAAACAAACCCAACCAATTAACCATAAACATGCAACAAATCCCTTAAATATCTCCTAGTTTATTAGTTACTTGGGGGGCAAGCAATAAACAAAGGCTGAATTTTTAGGATTTAGGGCGCGGTTTAGGGTTAGGGTTTTGAGGGTTGAGGGTGTTGATTTAGGGTTAGGGTGGTCCAATGAGAACAGGGGTGGTGGGGTTGTGATCGGACGATGGTGGTGGAGGGTGCGGTGGGCTAGTGTGACACCAGTTTGTGGTGGTGCCGGCGGTGATGTTTGGTGAAGGTGGCAGAATTTGGTGGTTTAGGTCTAGAAAAATCAGATTTGGTCTCAAAAATTGTAACTTTGGGTAAAGGTTGGATTTTTAGGATCAAAAGCTGAATTAAATCGACTAGAAAGCAAATTAAGGAAAGAAGAAATTACTTGGCGAGACGCTGGATAAATGATACCACTTGATACGTGATTGCCTTGGATTACTCCTTAGAAACCTCGTATATAACCTCACAAGATCCCGATCTTGCCTTGTAATCGATTTCCAACCTACAATTGCTCTCAAAGTTAATTACTTGTAACGTAAGGAACAAAAACTGAAACGAATTGAATGAAAGGACCGATCTGAATTATAGAGATAATCAACTTGATAGTTCAATTGGATTGGCTCTAACGCTAAATCCGAATGATTAACTAAGTTTGATCTTTAACAATCAACTTAGAACAATCTAATTGATCAAACAATAATTCAGATTTAAGAACAGAGAGAGAGAGAGATTGATTATGATGATCGAATGAAGCTTTTATCCAATGGATGCAAACACACGTGTATTTTTGGCCCAAGAGATAGATTAAACCAATTTGGGTTTAATCTCTCTCAAGCCGATTTTATTAAATGAAATAACAAGAGTATTTAAAGGCAATACAAAGCTGATCCTTGGAGAGCAAGGCATCCATGTGGCCGGCCCTAGGAGAGAGAAAGCCACATGTCTTGCTTCGAAAGATATAATAAAATATCTAAGCTATAACAAACTAGATCTCCCTTAAATAAAATAAATCATGTCTGATTTATTTATTTAAGAAAAATATCCTAACAAACTTAAAATATCTAAAAGATAACAAAAAGATAGGAGAGAGATTATCAACCAACTAACTTAAGCCTATTGGTCGAAAATATCTCTTTAACATAATAAAAAAAAACCTCCAACTTAAAATAAATATGCTGATATTTTTCATTATTTAGATTGGTCAAGTCAAAGGGTTGACTTTGACCCATGTAACAACTCATCTCACCCGGTCACTTACTAAATTCAACCCTAAAGTGAGACAAGCTATTTCATGTTTCTAAATAAGGAAATAGATGTGAAACTCGCCCATATGAATTAATCCATTGAATCTGTGCTTAGTTGATGCCGAATGCAAGTGACCCATTTCGTCTTGCTGGACCCTTCAACAATAGCTGCCAATCGAACTAAGATCGCTGTCGTCCCTTGAGCAATCTTCTTAGCCCAACTCCTAGTAATTGGTCCATCAGATGGCACTCGAATCAACTCATTGATGTCGGTAGGAGACATGGCTGGCTTCACTGCATCATCCAGGACCCCAACTGTGCGACCACGGCCTCTACCACGACCTTGACCTGGCGTAACATAAGTCTGAGGGGTAGGTTGTGATCGATTTCCTCCAGTTGGCCTAGAAGCAGGTCAGGATCCCTAAGATGGAGTAACTCCTTTGTTGCGAAAAAAGTCTGCACGGTGACGTATCTGTCCGCAAGTAAAGCAAGTTAGCAATGGTCGAGTGCAAGCATACTTCAGATAATCATAGCCCCCGCAATTGAAGCACTGCTTCTGACCCGTTGCACCACCTGACCGTTGAGACTGGCCTTGTTGGTTCTGCCTCATGCTTGAGTGGTTACCTCCCTGAGGCATGGAACTCGGCCTCCCATCACCTTTGAATCCTATTCCGGTCTTCTGCCTCTTGCCACTACCTTGAGTGACATCAGATCGCTTGTAAGCTGGGTGTGCCATCTTACAAGCCATTGCCATGTTTTTGTACTCTCTCAGGGTAGAGCATTCGAACCCAACTACATACAGCCTAATCTCTGGTCTCATCCTCTTAGCAAAATCATGAATACGTTGCTTCTCTGTGGTCATAGTGTGAGCCAGATAAGTCAAATCCCTCTGAAACTTCTAGGCAGCTTCTGCCACTGAAATGTTCTCGGGCTTTGCATCAGCAAATTCTTGAGCTCGAGCGTCCCTTACAGAAGCAAGGCAGAACTGATTTCTCAACATCTTAGAAAATTCTTCAAAGTTCACTTCGTGGTCACGAATCTGTAAAGACCACCAATCAAATGCATTATCTCTAGGCAAGCCTTGAGCTAGGGACGCCTTTCGATCCTCCCGTGCCTTGATCGTGTTGATAACTGAAGTGACTTGCCTCAACCACAACTCCACGTCCTTTCCATGAGTTCTAGTGAAAAACAGAAGTTTCATGTAGCTGAACACACGAAGTCACTTGTCAAGTCTGCAGTCTTGACGACGCCTTTCAACTTGAACTAACTCTTTAGATACTTCTTGAACAGGTTGGGGCGGTCTCTGAATATTGACGTTGGCTTAGGATCTAGGCCCTACAATGTCTTGGCCTCCATATATAGCATTAATCTATGCGACATCGGATTGATCATCTCCTTGTCCCTGATTAGCATTTTTGACTAGTCCCTGACTCTCTGCAGTCCCCTCAGCTAAGGGATTAACACGAGGCTCGACAGTAACACCTCTTCCTCTACTTCTAGGTCTTCCTCTACCTCTAACTATTGCCATTACTAAGTGATGCCTAAACATAATAAGTCACATAGATTTTACGATTATTAAATATAATTAAACAAACAAAATGCTTACAGAGATTCTTCCCAGATGATGTAGCGGTCTCGGTGTGTTTCCATACCTAAAATGCAGCATGCCTAAGAAAAAGGGTTTTAAATTTTACATAACTATAAATTGGATCTCACGAGCTCTTTATTAGGACCTAGTGTCCTTGTTGCTAACCTGGCTCTGATACTAATTTGTAACACCCTATCTGGCATATACCTAGGGGTCACAAGGTTGTAGACCTCACAGTGGGTCTACCAGATCAAACTGACAACAATTGACTGTATTGGACCTTGCAACAAAGGCACGACGAGTAAATTCAACTAAACCATCCAATTTAGAAGTTCAAAACTCATGACATAAAACCATACACATACTGAAGCCATAATTCTGTCAAACATGACAAGAGGATGTCATAGCTAGTCTAAAAGCCAAACACTCAACACATACCCCAAAAAGACTCATTGTCAAAGCAACATATCATAGTCTAAGAAAACCAAAAGACTAAAGTACTAAAGTCACTAATCTAAGACACGACACGTCAAGACCGAGCTCCACCATCCGGAATGCAATCTCTTGGCACATTTCCCAAGTCGGAATCCTTACCTAAAACGCCACAAAAGTTGATCACATTAGCCTACGATCCCGATATGGGCCAAACAAGGAAATCAAACATGTAACAAAACACTTTTAGTAAAATAACTTGCATATGTACATATACTTAAAGGTACACACAATTCTAGTCACAATAGAAATAAAATAGTAGCCAACATAATAGTTAAATATGAAATCATTCACAACAACGTCAACGAGGATATTAGCAACAAGTGTAAGTATTTTACCAAAGCACACATAACCACAACATACATTTCCTTAGGTCACCACTCAAGCATTTTAGACCTTTCAAACAAAATCCATCAAATACAATAGCAATCAAATGTCATCCTCAAATATATCGTGCCCTCCGACCTCTCATCTATGGCGCACAGTCAGGGTGCGTACCTATACACGTGCCCATTTCCCCCATTCACCCTTCTTTCCCGAGATAAACCTATACTAGAGCGTTTGCCAAAACAATTTATTTTATTTTTAGAAGGGGGTTCCTTCCAGCCACATGACCATGCCCGGGGATCACTTCATCTCCAACTTTACCCGTGATCCATGATCATGCCGGTGGAACCCAGTGCACGAATAACGAAAATGTTTAAAATGATTTTTCATAATTTTAAATACACATATAGGCATGTAATATGGAATGATTCCAAAATAAGGGCTAGACATTCAATCTACTCGTTCAACACATAACGAGTCGTAAGCTAAGTAAGTCGGCAAGCGACTTACCTCGAAGGCGAAACACAAACACGTAGCGGAAGAAGGTAGCTCGAACAAGTCACACACGAATGTTATCGATTCCTAACAAATAAATAACCAAAACTATAACACCCAAAGAGAGATGAAGTACAAGACTTAATACCCTAAACGCTAAAAGCTCTTTCTAAGCTATGATTGTTGACGTTATCGATTTTAGGTGAACACTTACAATTTTCCATACCAACCCATCCTTATCACCCGTTCGATTCTACCTAAGCTACTAGTTACTAGCACACTTTAAAACCAATTGCAATTTACAAAAAGGATCTAATCGAATTAATATGATAAAAGTCATATTAAACAACTTACCGTTTCTTAATTTTAATTAGTTAACAAGTTCATTGACAACATTATATTCAAACCGATTTTAGTACCAATACAACATTACTGACCAACCTTACTGATCAAATTCGGTACCAAAATTCAAACCAATACATCCAACCATTTTCACGTATGAACTAGCAAGTCAACCACCAACAAATGCCATGGTTCTCTCTATTGATAAAAACGCCATTACTAATAAGAATCTCCAACTAAAAAATCAGTCAAGCTTGACCTACACAGTAAGACCATAAAACTCGATTAATCCTTTACCATAAGAACCAACATCAGCCCTAATTTGACCACATCGATCGAACCAATTAATAAGTAACAACAAGCCACAACACTCGACCATATCTTATTGTAAAACCAGCCTTGATCATGACATTGGATCGAAAATGATTGAACCTTCAATATACAATAATAACCTTGACATGCTTAATCGATCGAAACCTCAATTACAAACCAAATCCGTCCCTTGTGAAGCCAAAAATTTCGGAATTAAACCTCATATTGTGGCTTTAACTTACAGTCTAGAGAGCGGGTCATCACCTCCAAAGACGACGCTGATCGAGGTGGCGAAAATTGTCATAGAGAGGAGACAGAGCGGTGGCGGTGTGCGTCAGCATTGTCGAAGGTAGCGGGCGTTGCCGGAGAGCAGAGTAGTTGAACGGCAATGATGTGCGTTGGTGTCGTCCAAGAGGAGAGGCGTTGTGCTTGGGGAGAACACCAGCGGGAAAGAAGGCTCGCGCGGCCAGCCTGGCTTCTCGGAGATCGACGACGATCATCACTGGGATGGATCGTTCGAAGGTTCGAGAGACTAAATTAAGGTCGAACGGAACCAGTGGAGAGAAAATTAAGGGAGACGAGCAAATTAAGGTCGGGAACGAGAGTGTTGGTGAGGCAAAGTGATGGCGAAGAACTAGAGGGCGGAGGCGAACAAGCTTTCCCAAAATGAAGGATGGAGGAGGTGAGTGTGTGAGGAGTGGCGGCGTGTAAAGAAGGAGACAATGAACAGTAGTCTCTCATCCAAAGAATCAGGTTAGAGAGGACAGGAAATGAGAAGCTTCGGCCCGTTAGAAGGAACGAAGGGAAGCTTTGGCCCATTTTTTTTGTCCGAGACCCAAACGTAAAATGGGATTGAAAAGGGATAGGTTAAAACGCAAACCCTATAACGCTCGAAGATTATAAGTTCACCAAATTAAGACCTCGAGTATTACAAAGGGAGCATAATTTATGCATTTTGAGTGTATTCATATGAAAGAAGCTGTTCAAAGAAAACTCATTTCATTGTCTCTTATTAATAGCACTATTAGGCCGCCAATGTTGTTATTCTAAATATAGTCAAAGCGATCTATATTGAGTTTTAAGAACTTGGTGTTTCTTATGCACTAGGCAATAGGTGGTTTCTATTCTACGTCAACTTGGTAATATCTTCACAAAAGCAAGCAAATTAGCCCCATCTTCAAAAGTAACACAACAAATTAGAGAGTGAGAAAGAAATAAAGATATGAAAGAGGTGAGAAGAAGAACACTGTGCTACAATGAATTGCTTCCTTTTACAACTATGGTGGCCATTGAATTCTCAAATGTTGTCACAAACTCCATCTTCAAAGCTGCCTTAATTAATAATGACTTGACTTTTTATGTCTTTGTTACTTACTCTCATTCTATAGCTGCCATTGTTCTTCTCCCTTACAATTTCCTCTATAGGTCTACAATTTCCTACTAAATCAATTTATTTCTTAAGTAATTATGTTTTTATCTCAGGAACCCTAATTTTGTTTTTTTGGTAGGAAAAAAGCTTTACCCTCTTTGACTTTGAGGATTCAAGGCAAGTTTTTCCTCTTGAGCCTTGTTGGGTATGAATTAGTTTTTAAGTTTGAGGTCGTGATTTATTCAATTGATTTTCAATTTAGCCTATTTAGGGTTAAATTCTGTTTAATTCCCCCCTTTCTATATTTGGCAGGAGTTCATGTTAGGTTACAAGCTATAGAGGAATTGATTATAGCTCTCTTACTCTTTGTTCAACTTTAAGCAACCTTGTTCGTGCTTTCACTTTCATTCTAGCCATCCTTTTTAGGTATTTTATGAAATTTGTACTTTTTGATTATATTTGGGATACTTTTTAACAGAACAAATGGGAATTTACTAAGCATCTAGGACATGGGATATTTTTTCCTTTTATCTAAAGTTTGTGCTACCAAAGTTATGGGTCCAAGGTAGGCCTTGTGCTAGCATTGAAAAACGGCGTGGTTTATGTAAATTATAACCCATCAATATAAATGGACAAAAAATTGCGATTTCTTAGTTTGTAGGATGGAGAGATTTGTAGGATGGAGAGATTTTGCTTGAAGAAGCTTTGGCTTCCAGGCAAAGATTACAAGAACAATATCATCTATTGTCGGTGCTTTAATTTTACAAAGGCATTACAATCATAGACAATCTACGTGTTGCATATAAATAAGAGACAATTGACATTTGTGTTCATATATAACATCGTTTGATTTTGATTTAATTTGTCCTTAAACACTAGCTAACACCAAATTTTTTTTTTGTGTCTTTTTTTGGTTAAAGTTTTTGTTTCGTTTTTTCTTTTATGGCATTTACCACTACCTATTCCACTAAAACCAATTTAAGTTAATTGAGACTACAAGAAAAAATTACTCCCACGTGCGTCGCACGCGGTTCTACCCTAGTAATTAAGAAAAAGTTAAGATATGTCATCATGTTCTACCTTGGGAAAGAAACAAAGTGTTACATTCGAAAGAAAAAGTTATACACAGAATTGTTACATTCAATTTATTTTTAAAGACAACACTTGAACTTTCATATCTCAAGAAAAAGAATTAACCATTTATAAACCATTTAATATGAACCAAAATTCTCCCTCTCAAATATATAACTATAGTTAAAAAATAATGTATAAAATACATAAGTTTGTAACGCTAAAAAGTTATACCATAAATATTGAATACTTTAGAAATTATATTAAATAACATGTGAAATAATATAATGTACATTATACGTGTAATGCATGCAATATCATAGATTAAAATTTTAGCTATCGTGTACTAATGCATTCAATATCATATAGTAAAATTTTAGCTATCATGTACTAATGCATTAAATAATGTGTACTATTATAGCAATCTAATATCATGAAAAAATGTGTATGTTTGTCTTCTTATGAAATAACTTACCCATATTTCTATAACATTCGTTTTCATTGCCGCATATCGTAACTAATGAATGTACACATAAAAACAAAAGGCACTACATGAGTTTATGTCGACCTCCCACATGTAGTAACTAATTTTGACAAATTGGCCCACATAAAAGAATCTTACATCCACCAATAATTCCATACCAAAATACATATAATGTTGGGGAAAGTGTTCCAAGTTTGGGCAAAACAAGAACAAAATATTTATTTATCTACTATTATAACATTTACAATTGCATCTACAAAATAGTATAAGTTATGTTTTTTTCATGTCAAATAATATTATTTATTTTTTGATAAGGTTGTTTCATTTTTCGATACAATAAAAAATATTTATTTATCTACTATTAGAACATCTTTTTACATTTACAATTGCATGTGCGAAATAGTATATGTTATGTTTTTTTCATGTCAAATAATATTATTTATTTTTAACTGCTGGACCGAAACGCTCCAAAATACTATATTTTCATATGTAAAAAGAAATTCTTATATTTATTTTCTTAATATGAAATTTTCGTTTTAATATTGTACAATCTATATTTATTGCCTTTATTTACATTAAATAAAATTATTGTTCATCTATATGTAAACTTTATTTATTATGATGTAATGTATATTATACGTTTGAAATATATGGTCACATATGTTATTCTTGATTTTTATGTACCTTTTCTTAACATTATGTTCTATAGTGTATAATCTTTACTGTATAAATGTTTTTTTCGCGTCCATATATAGATGCTTGAGACAGGTTCATTTACAATTTTCATTTTTTTTCAAACTTGTAAATGTTTTGTCTAACCTCTTTAACTATTCGATATTCGATCTTTGGAAAAAAGAGAACTATATGGAATGATAAAATAACCTAAATACTTTTAAATAGGATATGAAAAATCATCCGTCATTTTCATAGTAATCTACACAGGTACTAAACAATTAAGTAACGAACCTACAAACATCAGGTCTAGATTAAGCAGTGACTAGCTACTAGCTACCGCTTAAATAAAGTACTAATAATCCGCTAAAGAAAATGATAAATCAATTTTTTTACTAAATGATAAGTAAACCATAAGAAGTTAAAGTGGATCGAGTTTTACAGAGGAACCCTAAAGGGTTAAAATAGCTCTTGGAGCGCGACTCAATACAACATTTAAATGGTTCAACAACTGCCACCACCTCCTCATGGAGGTCGGAACGGCTCAAAGATTCGTCTCCCAGATGACCATCGACATCATTTTCTCCAAGAAGCTCAACTCAGACCACCCTCAAAACTCGCTCGGGTAACTCATCCCTGTGATACGTTTGTAACACCCCGTCTTTCCACAGGGCGCTACTTGGTATTAGAGAGTGACGACACAAGCTTGAAGAGGAATCTTGATTGACCTCGGGGTGGATCACATCATCCTCTCCTCCTTTAAAAGGATTCGTCCTCGAATCCATTTGATCGGGTTCCTCAACATCGTTCTCCAACAAAAAGGATGTGCTAGTCTCTTCTTCTTGAAGTAGAAATGGCAAGCATGAAGTAACCTTAGGTGTTGCATCCATCCATGGAGTAGCCAAAGAATTTAGTGAACCACTCACAATGGTGGGTCGATGCTTGATTCTTATAGATGAAGGTGATGGTTCTACAACTTCCTCTACTTCATGTATGTCCTCGACTTCAACATACTCATCCTCACACGGAAGTAATGTAAGAGTAGGATCACGTCGTGGATCTTGGTGCATGGCGGCCAGTTCAATCGACACGACCTCGCCTTCTTGAAAATTTTCATCCCAAAGGGGCGGTTCTTCAAAATAGGGGCACTCCTCTTGTAGTATCCGCATCATTTCCATGGGACACTTGATAGTGATAAGTTGGTCCAAGCTTTGGAAAGAAATCATTCTTTTCTTTTCTTTTCTTTTTTGCATGCAACTTTTAATAAGACAAGATTTTAACCAAATTTCAAGCGTTTACCTTGCCTAGCTCTGATACCAAATGACGAGAATCAAGGATCGTGAAGTCCATAGTGCAAGGTAAGCTCCCTAGACTACCAAGGAATTAGACAACAAACCCCTAGAAAACGGGTCTGTCTTCAACTTGATGGTTCTCCATGGTCTAGACTATAATTTGAGTGATTTCAACATGAGGAGTTAGATATATGAGTCTAGTTGAAGTCCTCAAAATTTGAGACCAATATCACTTGTGGATGGAAAGTTATAACAGTTTTACTGAGGTCTTGCAGAATCCACCGAGAAGAGATTTCGGTGGGAGTTTGATTGAGATTAATGGAGTGGCGATGGAAGGGAGTTCAAAGGGGATGGTTTTGTATGAGATGAAGTGATGGATATGGATGTGGAATTAGAGAGATATGACTCACTCTCCAACAACACAAACTATGGATTCGAACAAGGATATGACTCACATTGAAAGGATCCTTGAAGATGGCTCGATATGACTCACGAACCAAGGGGATTCACTAGCCTTAAGGACGAGTGGATCAAGACTACAAAGAAAAACTCAAAGCTTCATTTCATTAGGTTTCAAAAACGTCCTTAAACAAGAAGAACAAAATACCTATAAATAGGCACACAAAATGGGGTTGCAAACAACCCTTTGTGTTCACATTCACCTACCACCTTACCTACCACCTCACCTACCACCTTACCTACCACATCTTTATTACTTTCATATAATAATAAAAATCTAGAATTTTTACAATAAATAAATGTATCCCACACAATTATTAGAGACTTGGACGCAAACGGAATTGAACATGAGCCTCGAGAGTGACGACACAAGCTTGAAGAGGAATGTTGATTGACCTCGGGGTGGATCGCATCATCCTCTCCTCCTTTAAAAGGATTCTTCCTCGAATCCATTTGACCGGGTTCCTCAACATCGTTCTCCAACAAAAAGGATATGGTAGTCTCTTCTTCTTGAAGTAGAAATGGCAAGCATGAAGAAACCTTAGGTGTTGCATCCATCCATGCAGTAGCCAAAGAATTTAGTGAACTACTCGCAATGGTGGGTCGATGCTTGGTTCTTATAGATGAAGGTGATGGTTCTACAACTTCCTCTACGTCATGTATGTCCTCGACTTCAACATACTCATCCTCACAGGGAAGTAGTGTAAGAGTAGGATCACGTTGTGGATCTTGGTGCATGGCGGCCACTTCAATCGACACGACCTCGCCTTCTTGCGAATTTTCATCCCAAAGGGGCGGTTCTTCAAAATAGGGGCACTCCTCTTGTAGTATCCGCATCATTTCCATGGGACACTTGATAGTGATAAGTTGGTCCAACCTATGGAAGGAAATCATTCTTTTCTTTTCTTTCCTTTTTTGCAAGCAACTTTTAATAAGACAAGATTTTAACCAAATTTCAAGCGTTTACCTTGCGTAGCTCTGATACCAAATGAAGAGAATCAAGGATCGTGAAGTCCACAGTTCAAGGTAAGCCCCCTAGACTTCCAAGGAATTCGACAACAAACCCCAAGAAAACTGGTTTGTCTTCAACTAGATGGTTCTCCCTGGTCCGGACTCCGATTTGAGTGATTCTAACTCGAGGAGTTACATATATGAGTGTAGTTCAAGTCCTAAAAATTTGAGACCAAAATCACTTGTGGATCGAAAGTTATAACAGTTTTACTGAGGTATTGCAGAATCCACCGAGAAGAGTTTCAGTGGGAGCTTGATTGAGATTGATGGAGTGGCGATGGAAGGGAGTTGAAAGGGGATGGTTTGGTATGAGATAAACTAATGGATATAGATGTTGAATTAGAGAGATATGACTCACTCTCCAACAACACAAACTATGGATTCGAACAAGGATATGACTCACCTTGAAAGGATCCTAAAAGATGGCTCGATATGACACACGAACCAAAGGGATTCACAAGCCTTAAGGACGAGTGGATCAAGACTACAAAGAAAAACTCAAAGCTTCATTTTCATTAGGTTTCAAAAACTTCCGTAAACAAGAAGAACAAAATGCCTATAAATAGGCACACAAAATGGGGTTACAAACAACCCTTCGTGTTCACATTCACCTACCACCTTACCTACCACCTCACCTACTACCTTACCTACCACCTTACCTACCACATCTTTATTACTTTCATATAATAATAAAAGTCTAGAATATTTACAATAAATAAATATACCCCACACAATTATTAGAGACTTGGACGCAAACGGAATTGAACATGAGCCTCGAGAGTGACGACACAAGCTTGAAGAGGAATCTTGATTGTCCTCGGGGTGGATCACATCATCCTCTCCTCCTGTAAAAGGATTCCTCCTCGAATCCATTTGATCGGGTTCCTCAACATCGTTCTCCAACAAAAAGGATATGGTAGTCTCTTCTTCTTTAAATAGAAATGGAAAGCATGAAGAAACCTTAGGTGTTGCATCCATCCATGGAGTAGCAAAAGAATTTAGTGAACTACTCACAATGGTGGGTCGATGCTTGGTTCTTATAGATGAAGGTGACGGTTCTACAACATCCTCTACTTCATGTATGGCCTCGACTTCAACATACTCATCCTCACACGGAAGTAGTGTAAGAGTAGGAGCACGTTCTGGATCTTGGTGCATGACGGCCAGTTCAATCGACACGACCTCGCCTTCTTGCAAATTTTCATCCCAAAGGGGCGGTTCTTCAAAATAGGGGCATTCCTCTTGTAGTATCCGCATCATTTCCATGGGACACTTGATAGTGATAAGTTGGTCCAAGCTTTGGAAGGAAATCATTCTTTTCTTTTCTTTTCTTTTTTGCATTCAACTTTTAATAAGACAAGATTTTAACCAAATTTCAAGCGTTTACCTTGCCTAGCTCTGATACCAAATGACGAGAATCAAGGATCGTGAAGTCCACAGTGCAAGGTAAGCCCCCTAGACTTCCAAGGAATTCGACAACAAACCCCAAGAAAACTGGTCTGTCGTCAACTGGATGGTTCTCCCTGGTTCGGATTCCGATTTGAGTGATTCTAAATTTAGGAGTTACATATATGAGTCTAGTTCAAGTCCTCAAAATTTGAGACCAATATCACTTGTTCATCGAAAGTTATAACAGTTTTACTGAGGTCTTGCAGAATCCACCGAGAAGAGATTTCGGTGGGAGTTTGATTGAGATTGATGGAGTGGCGATGGAAGGGAGTTCAAAGGGGATGGTTTTGTATGAGATGAAGTGATGGATATGGATGTGGAATTAGAGAGATATGACTCACTCTCCAACAACACAAACTATGGATTCGAATAGGGATATGACTCACCTTGAAAGGATCCTTGAAGATGGCTCAATATGACTCACGAACCAAGGGGATTCACTAGTCTTAAGGACGAGTGGATCAAGACTACAAAGAAAAACTCAAAGCTTCATTTTCATTAGGTTTCAAAAACATCCTTTAACAAGAAGAACAAAATTTATATAAATAGGCACACAAAATGAGGTTACAAACAACCCTTCGTGTTCACATTCACCTACCACCTATGATGGAAATCAAGGGAGGATCAAAGCGAATGATTCGTTGAAGACGAATGGAGGCCAAACACCAAGACCTTTATTAAGGTCCCGAGTATTCAAGTTCAAGAAGGTTTTCATAGATTCCATATTGTCCTTTGATTATGTTCATCAATGGCGTCCAAGGCCACCAAGGAAGAGGATGAAGTGTTGAAAGTTCGAAAAGTTAAGAGACCCGTCAAATTAAAAACAATGCTCAGTAAAATGGCCATAACTTGGGCTAGAAAATTGATCTCAAGTCTGTTAAGTATGCGTTGGAAAGATAATTAAAAGTTATACAACTTTGTAGTTTACATCAAATCCAGAATCACACAACAATGGGCCAAAAAATGGGATTTACTGAGAGCTGTTCAAAGTCTTACGGGAATCTTATCTTTAGTTTTAATTCTATCTTTAAATAGATATTTTATTTATGATAATTTCGGCCATAGGAGTTTGTTAGGGCTGAAATATATCTTGCTTTATTTTTATTTATATCTTTTTGAGTTTTAGGATTAGTTTTTTAGTTTCCTTATCTATTAAGTCAGATATTTATCTATTTGATTTAATTAAGATAAGGGGACTTAGATAGATGTTTTTATATTATTATATGTTATCTTGGAAAACAAGAAAAGGACCTTTCTACCCTTCTAGGGCTGATCTCCTTGACTTATTCTCCAAGACAACTCTACCTTGTATTTTCTTTAAATAGTTGTTATTTTCATTCAATAAAAATCAGCTTGAAGTAAGATTAAACCCCTTTGGTTTAGTCTTGCTTTTGGGCCATTAAAACAATCGTGTTCAAGCACTCAAACTGATCGTTCATCTTCATACTCCATTCGAATTCTCTCTCTCTTACGTTTGTTCAATTTGAGTTATTGGTCTAGTCAATTGAGATTGTTCTAGTTTGATTATTAAAGATCAAACCTAGTTAATCAATTGGATTTAGCGTTAGAGCCAATCCAATTGAACTATCAAAGTTGATTTTATCAATATCCCAAATCAGTTTCGTTATTTGTTTACTCGTGTTACTTGCGTTACAAGTTTCTAAATTTAAGGTCAATTCAGGTTTGAAAAAGAGAATTACTTGTCAATATCGGGCCAAAATAAGACCGAATTGTCATCATCGAGCAATCGAGGAGATAATTCCGTATCAACCTACCTACCACCTCACCTACCACCTTACCTTCCACATCTTTATTACTTTCATATAATAACAAAAATCTAGAATATTTACAATAAATAAATATATCCTACACAATTATTACAGACTTGGAAGCAAATGGAATTGAACATGAGCCTCGAGAGTGACGACACAAGCTTGAAGAGGGATCTTGATTGACCTCGGGGTGGATCACATCATCCTCTCCTCCTTTAAAAGGATTTGTCCCCGAATCCATTTGATCGGGTTCCTCAACATCGTTCTCCAATAAAAAGGATGTGGTAGTCTCTTCTTCTTGAAATACAAATGGAAAGCATGAAGAAACCTTAGGTGTTGCATCCATCCATGGAGTAGCCAAAGAATTTAGTGAACTGCTCACAATGGTGGGTCACATCGTAATAACACGTGTGTCACTGATCCACTGCACCATCCGGCCAAGGCGCCTGCACGATTTCCTGTGACATACCTATAACTGGAAAAATAATCCCCCAAGGGTCAGATATTAATCTACCAAGCTAGATAATATGCGGAAATTATAAGACGTTTTAAAACAGTTTTCTATAGTCAACAACATGAATCCACAATCGCAACCACAACTCTAAAGGACAATACCAAAATTAGACGGTTAGTCACGCATAAGCCAAAATCACATACACAGAATCGCGCAATTAAAGAAACATAACTCTTTCTCCATCTCGTCTTCCAATCCCAAGGCGCCGACTCCCGCGCCGAGTGCAGAGGCAGGCCCTCCCACTCCTCAGATCACTTCTTCCTTCTAACCCCGGCTAAGCCTCCACTGGAGCACTTGCCAAAATGCACAGATAACATTTTCTTTTGAAGGGGAACGGTTGCTCTATCACATGGACCGTACATAGGCAACCCTTCCTCTCCGCCAGCTACGATTTCCGTGCCGGAAATGGTACCAACACAGAGAAAACGTTCGCAAACTTATTTCCGATAAAACCCATTTAAAACCAATTTGCACACAACAGCACAAGCAAGTCCAAAACATTTCAAAAAGATAATTGGGACTAGTTCCCAAAACCAATCCTACTATAACAACACAAAATCTAACAAGACAAAAAAGAACCGAGCAAGTCGAAAATGACTTACGTTGAATGAAAAATCTTTGAGGCAATGAAAAACTAGGAGTCCAAGACAGAGTGTTTCCTAATATAAAAATGAGGATAATTATTATTCAAATTACAAGACTCTAATTTGCCCATAACTAATTAGAACCCCACTAATTAGCCACCAATCTAAGAACCTAACTTAATTAACTCCAACCAACAGAACACTAGTCCTAGTTATAACCGTATATAACTAGTCTAATGGATAAGTACTAACACTCTACTTAATTAATTGCTTTACTTATTCCAGAAGGTAGACTTGAACGAATTCCGAGCTATGCCTTACCTAAAAAACGACCACCATTAGCAATTAGTTAAGAATACAAAACCTCCCATTAAGCCAAACTAACCGCACCTAATTGAACAGTCTTGTAGATCAAAAATTAACTAGCTTTTTTAACTATCCAAACACCAATCCACTAGAGTTTCACCCATTAACTAACACCCTTGAACTGCACCTCTTAATCAACCATTAGGCCTAAACCACCAAGGTCGCCCCCAAATTGTTCGATCAACACCCACATAAAAAAAACAATATATGTACATATTGATCAGCTTAACACCTTAAACCCCAAGACTCACACTTCTGTCTAAAATTTCCAAGCCACAAAACCGATCAGAAACCCCACCCTTTAACCTTCGATCGATCCATCAATACTCCGCCTAGAACGGACTCATAACAAAAAGGGAAAGAAATACAAAGGAAAGGGATTCAACGTCGACTCACGATGAAGTTGATAGTCGGTAGTTGGTTCTGCCAATCTCCAAGGACAAGCACGACGGACGATCGACTTTGATAAACGGTAATGTAATGCGACCCTCTATCCCACGATGACACTCATGCAACGGCAACCCGACGACTCAAAGACGAACAGACATCGGCAGTTTGTGTCGACAACGAGGAGAGTGTGGGAGATCGAACGAACCAAACGGTGAGCGGGGAAAAACAACGAGGAGAGTGGCGGCAGATTGAATTGGTGTAGAAGTAAATTAATGCTGCTAGGTTTTAATTAGATGGGGGTTTAATAAAGAGTCGATAGAATTTTTATTAATTAATTAAACATAACTAGATAAGATCTAGTTAGTTTTGGAGAGAGAGAAAAAAAACTAACATAGAGATTATCTAAATAGTAGATATGCATTTCAAAATATTATTAAAAGGGTTATAAATAATAAATATTCCTTCCCGTAAGGTTACTTAGGGTCAAGACATCTCAACTACTTGCAATTCAAGAAAATCATTTTTCCGATCTAGAAGGAAAAACGAAACCCGAATATTACATATTACCCCCTTGAGAAAGTTTTGTCCCGAAACTTTAATAATGAAGGAATAGATATTTCGAGGTTTCACAAACCTCTCCCCCTTAAAAGATGTTCGTCCTCGAACCGGAAATTATCGATTAAAAAAAATTAATACTAAACATCCAAAACATGCAACACGACAACCAAACAATCAAGTCAAGAGAAAAAGATACTCACACAAACAAATATTGAATCTCTGACCTCACTAACTACTAACCCTCCCCTCAAACACATCTATTAAACCCGAGTAATGCTCCGAGTAACCCTCTCTCATCCTAAACTCGATCTCCCAAGTGGCCCTCTCGACTCCCCGTCAAGACTGCTGAATCAGCACGAAAGAAATCTCTTTGTTCCGCAACTTCTTCATTCGTTGGCCCAGAATCTTCAACGGCTGCTCTCGGAAGGTGTGATCTAGTTCTACCTACAACTCCTCATAATTGAGTTTGTTACTAGGATTCGAGATATACTGTCTCAGCTGCGAAACATAGAAAACGGGATGAACTTCGTCCAAATCTGGTGGCAGCGCTAACCTATAGGCTACCTCTCCTACTCTCTCCAAGATTTCAAACGGGCCAATATATATAGCGAGGGCTCAGCTTCCCCTTCACCCCGAATCTCCGGACCTTGTGAGTAGGCGATACCCTCAACCAGACATGTTTCCCTACCTCAAAATCTAAGGGTCGTCGTGTTTTGTCCACGTAGGACTTTTAGCAGCTCTACACAACTACCATTTGTTGTCGGATCAATGCAACCTTCTCAACGATCTCTAGAATCAACCTGTCAGATCATCCTAATGAAACGATGTCTTGTTTCCACAACCATACAAAGCCTCCTACGTTGTCATTTAGATCAAGGGGTGCTAACTGTTACTAGAAACAACTCCATTAATTCCAATTGATTTGACCAGTTGCCTACCCAATCCAGCACATAAGATCGCAACATCCCCTCCAATTTTTCAATTGTCTTCACAGACAACCCAGTGACCGCGAGTAGTAAGTACTCATGAAGTACAGTCTCAACCCATTGCCTCGTTCCCTTACAACCAAAATCTAATAACCATGAATCTCCCCTCTTTAATGGTACCATCATCTTGTGCACTCCATGTCATCATTGTGGTTCTCAAAACCCCACATGTGTCTTATTGCTAGTAAATTTTCTCCGCCTAAAGGACTGATTCTCTTTCTTACATGACTTATCCATAGTACCTTTGAGCTACTTCTATGGTTATGTTCCTTCATCAAATTTTCCTGTAAGTGTGGATCATTTAAGTGAAACAACATCCACTTCTAACTCATATTTGACTAACATTACAAGATACCCAATACCTCTTGTCATTAAATCAGAATAACACACTTAAACTATCACCCTGGTAATGCCTCCTTCATTAATCTCTTTTATGGATATCACTAATCTTCCAAGTCGCGATCTCGAATACCTTGGGCCATCCTAGCATCTTATGCTTCAACTTTTGCTTATGATGACATTCTTTAGTCGGTGTTTGGCTATCCAAACGTAGCATATATATATATACCGAATTTGATTGTGTCCAATCCCTTGGGTTTGGTCACTCGTTCCCGGTCTTGATTCTGCTCGCACGACTCCTATAACTTTATCTCTCCAGCTACATAGGCGATTACTCAACCTTTTACCTCGTGACACACCTCGTATGGGTTTCAGGCGTTATTAAAATTTTCATATCTGTCACGATCTTGTGATATAGGCACTTTGAGCATACAAGTCATCCTACCCTTCAACCCGTCACACTCTTTTGGTAACTTACCTTCCAAGCGATTTTCTTAATTGCACTTAAACTTGTCAATGGTGGTTTAGACTAGAAGTCTTCCTTATACCCCACCAAAAGTTTAATTCTTAACTCTATATGTTTTCTGACACATTCCTGTTTCAAAAGGTAATTCTAACATGTCATAACATTGATTCTCTCTGGATCAATCCTTATTTTCACGATTTGAGTCACCTATTCACCACATGCTCCTCGTTTATCCGAAAATATACTCCATGAGCCTTACACACCACTGGCATTGGTAAAAACTAAATGCAGTCTCCAAGAAGGAAGCCTGCTCTTCTAAGTCCGGTAGTAGACAAAGATATCATTGATAAAGACCCCTACATTCAGTCCAATTACTCGATGAAGGTCCTTGCCTAATAACTTTTCACACCTACTTGACTTTAGTTAACTTCACATCATTCCTTACACCATTCACAATGCTCATCATGTAGTTATATTTTGGACATCTTCTTCTAAAGTATTCAACTGAAACAAACTTGTCCTTTAACCAACTCTGGAGAGTTGCCAAACTTCACTATGGTCAATCCACCCGACCAATGTTTTATGACAACCGATTCTTAATCCTAATGTCAAGTTGAGCTTCTTGCGAACCAAACCGAACCTTCCCTTGAGGTGGAATCGGTGCATTTAATCCTTGACCTCATCCCACCACTCCCTTCTCGTATAATCGAACTCCAAGTAAGTGAGATCAATTGTAGATCACTACTTCCCCTTCCTATCCTCCACTTTATACTCCAAGGTAAACATCTTAAGTTGGATGTTAAGCTCTTCCTAAAGCGAGCAATATCCTTTCTTCGCCCCCATTCCTAGCTAGATTTCGACCACCTCCAACTCTTATAACTTGGATGCTTAGGTAAGATTCGCTCCAATTTGCTCCATTTTCTTCAATATCGACCACTTGTGCCTTCTCTTATACTAGATTCCACTACTAGATCACCTAACGGACTAGGACTATGCAACCGCTTGGAGACCATTAGGCCAAACACTCAGTATTATGCTTGTTTCTTCTCGACACCCCCTAATAATTCTAATACGACGAATGAGATTAGCTTTTGTCAACTTACACTTAGAATTACAAGGTTAAAAGTACTAACAACCGGAGGTCCTTCGGCTGTCGGTGGAGGAGTCGCGACGTGTCATCTACTCTCTTATATGGAACATGCCTACCCCAGTTAAAACATTTTGAAAACACCGGCCGGTTTTGGTTTTAAGTTGGACCTCGGGTACACTCGTTGGTCAATTCCATGTGCCCCGTTGTCAACCTGGCTCTGATACCAATTTGTAACACCCCGTCTTTCCACATGGCACTACTTGGTAGTAGACCTTACCAGGTACTACTTAGGTGGGTTGACAACAACACTTTAGGATCTTACAACGCGAGCATGACCAGAAAACAAGTAAAACATCCAACTTTCAGATTTGTAAAACTGAATATAAAACATGTTTGAATGTCCGAATGCTTAAACAAAATTACCATGTAACCCTTCCCGAATTTTCCTCAAAATATTCCAAACAATACTTAAAAAATTCACAATTAAAATAATTCAACAGAACTAATAATAAAAATAAATCATCCCGAAATATACCCGAAAATCCCAAACTAATGACACGTGCGTCATTGATCTACTCCACCATCCGGCCAAGGCACCTGCACGATTTTCTATGACATACCTATATCTGGAAAAATAATCCCCGAAGGGTCAGATACTAATCTACCAAGCTAGATAATATGCGGAAATTAGAAGACGTTTTAAAACTATTTTCTATAGTCAGCAACCAGAATCCACAATCGCAACCATAACTCTAAAGGTCAATACCTAAATTAGACGGTTAGTCACACATAAGCCAAACACAAATACACAGAATCGTGCAATCAAAGCAACATAACTCTTTCTCCATCTCGTCTTCCAATCCCAATGCGCTCACTCCCACTCCGAGTGCAGAGGCATGCCCTCCTACTCCTCACATCACTTCTTCCTTCTAACCTTGTAACACTCGGGTTCTGCTTTTGGGCCCAAAGGCCCAACCTCTCCTCTTGTTGACCAAACCCAATGAGAAACCCAAGCCCACCTATTTTTCTCCTTTCCTAATCTACCCTTACCCTAATTTATTCACCCCTCTCCTCTTGTTGGCGGCTACTCAACACCAGGAAGGAACGAGAGCAGTGGGAGAGAGAACCCGAGCCTTCACGATCGCCGCCGATAAGGCCTTCTCCGCCCTTGTCTCTAGTCGTCCCTCCTCTTTGTTCAATTCCTAGCCGTTCTTCTGGTTTTGACCTTTCAAGGATGTGTAGATCCGGACCCGAATTGCCGCCTTGCCTCGTCCCGTCTCCACCTCGTTGTTAGTTAAACATCGCCGATTTCAATTGACACCACCTTAATCTCCGCGAGCCACCACTCCCATCTTGCCTCGCCAGTCAGTTTGCGTCTATGGTATGAGCCCTAACCCTTCCCCTTCTCGTCTTTTGTTGTGCGTCCCTTCCAAGCCCGATTTGAGCCAAGTTGGTTCGTTGATAGATAGCTGAAACGGAGGAACGTGCGTCGCCAAGCCGCACTATCCCAATCCTTCTCAGCACTCAAGTGCCTCTTCGTGGTTGAGCACTGACGCCATAGAAGAAGCCCAAGCCGCGCCCGCTGAAATGAAACCGTGAACGTCACTAAGGTCTGCCTTGCAAGTAGCGCGCGAAGGTCGTTCGTAAACCAATAGTAAAGCCTTGTTCTGATCGTTGCATCTCCAAGGTCGAACCTTATCCTTGTTTGCTCTCTCATAGATGTTCTAGATTTAAATTAGTGTTTGTTGATTTGGGTGTGAATGCTCGTGGCCTTTGACACCTCATTCCCGATTTGTCATTTGGGAATTTGCAATTGTTTTTGGTTTAGGGATTTCATTGAAATGTTGCTTGGAATTGTGTGGTTGAATGGTGTAAATTTAGTCCGATTCTTGTATGGCAATATTGTGTTTGAATTTGGGAATGATTTGGCTTGAATAAGTTGTGAATGGTTGTATTAGAATTTTATTGGTTTGCACAAAGGTTTAGTTGTCCTTTTGATGACATGAAATAGAAGTTGTAAATCGACCCGAGAATGAGTTAAGTAAATCGCGTTTGAGATATTGGTGTTCCTGCGTTTGTGAGCGGAATTCGATCTTGTGTGGTTTTATTCTTCCTAGAATGCGAGTAGTTTTAGGGTTTTCGAGTAGGATGTAGGTTAGCCTCAGCCTTTTGTTGCTTGGTAGAATTCGCTTGGTTGGTTTTGCTTTAAGTATGAGCTTTGGGACTTAATGTTATAATTTGTGAGCTTGGACTTTGTTTTTGGATTGCCTTACTCTTCTTCGCCTTGAGCCACATTAGGCCTAGATAGGGAATGCTAGTTTGTTGAGAAAAATTGATGTTTGTCCGTGAGTCGTCAAGTCTAAACTTTATTGATAATAATATAATAATCGAGCCAAGCCGCTTTTGTTTGGATACCATGAAAGTATGGTGGCTCTTACTTCGAAGCCACTATAGTTGTGCTTGCCTAGAATCGAAAGTTCTTACCACGGTTAGTCGGTTAATCGTGTGCGTTATGTTTCGTAGGTCCTTATTATCGCCGCATTACTTACGTCATTCGAGGATCGCTTTCGAGGTAAGTCGTTCTCGACTTGCTCGGCTTTATTCTAGTCTTGTTAGATTTCATGCCGTGATTGTGAGATTGATTTTGGGAACTAGTCTAGGAATGTATATCTTCCTTGCGAAATATTTTATTGTATGATGTGACGTGCTTTCCATTTTAAACGTTTTCTCGTAAAAGAAATAGTATCGTTTTCTCTATGTTGGCAACGTAACCGGCACGATCATGTGCGATGATTGTCGGTGGCGAAGAGGCGTCCAGCCATGGTCGTGTGTCGGCCGGGCCCCTTCAAAAAATAAAATTGATGGCTTATTTTTGGCATGTGCTTCGGTGGAGACTTGACCAGGGGTTGGAAGGATGACATATATGGAAAGTGAGAGGGCTTGTCTCTGCGCTCGGGCGCAGATGAGTTAGCGCCATAGATTGAAATGCAACGGTGGGAGGAAGAATTGCATTTCCAATAGGTTTGTGAATGATTTTTGCTTGTGTTTGTGTGTGGTTACGTAGTTGGTTCTTGGCTTGAGAATTGTTGGTTGGTTTGATGAATTATTGGTTTAGTTGTGTTTCTTTCACTTGTTGAATGTCGAATTGTTGGCTATCATTTCAAATGCTTTACTTTTGTTGCTTGTTATTTAGATTGTTGGATTTTTCATTGCCTTTCCTTTCATCGTTATCTAGTCTGTTGAGATGTGTGTTGGCCTATTACGTTTTGTTCTGTTCACTTGTTAAAGGTTAAGTTTATGGTTATCTATGGTTTTCAAACGTCTTACTTTTGCCTTTTGTTATCTAGCTTGCCTAGGATAGTAGCTGACCCCTCAAGCACTTTTATTTTTCGGTTCTGGGTACTCATGCAAGTCTTGTGTTGGAGCCTAGGCCAGATGCTGATGTTGATCGTTAACGTACGTGTCACTAGGTTACAGAGTGGGTTGGGAGTTCTGTTTAGTCTTCTTTATTTTTTTTTGGATATTTCACTATTTTGGTTGACTTTAGCGGACTTCCTGTGTTGGTTGTGACTTGACTAGATGTCTGGTATCTCATGCATGACATTGTTGCACATGTGGTTTATTAAATGACAGTTGGATGTTTTAAATTAGTTTTTGTGCCCGAGTTGCAAGGTCTAGGTATTCTAGTTGTCAGACTAGCTCAGGTAGGATCCGTTAGGGTCAAACTACCAAGTAACGCCCCGATGTCAAGACAGGGTGTTAAAAACCCCGGCTAAGCCTCCACTGGAGCACTTGACAAAACACATAGATAGCGTTTTCTTTTGAAGGGGCACGGTTTCTCAGTCACACGGACCATAAATTGGCAACCCTTCCTCTCCGCCAGCTACGATGTCCGTGCCGGTACCAACACAGAGAAAACGTTCGCAAACTTATTTCCGATAAAACCCATTTAAAACCAATTTGCACACAACATCACAAGGAAGTCCAAAACATTTCAAAAAGATATTTGGGACTAGTTTCCAAAACCAATCCTACAATAACAACACAAAATCTAACAAGACAGAAAAGAATCGAGCAAGTCGAAAACGACTTACCTTGAATGAAGAATCTTTGAGGCAATAAAAAACTAGGAGTCCAAGTAAGAGTGTTCCCTAATATAAAAATGAGGATAATTATTATTCAAATTACAAGACTCTAATTTGCCCATAATTAATTAGAACCCCACTAATAGCCACCAATCTAAGAACCTAACTTAATTAACTCCAACCAACGGAACACTAGTCCTAGTTATAACCGTATATAACTAGTCTAATGGATAAGTACTAACACTCTACTTAATTAATTGCTTTACTTATTCCAGAAGGTAGACTTGAACGAATTCCGAGCTATGCCTTACCTAAACAACGACCACCATTAGCAATTAGTTAAGAATATAAAACCTCCCATTAAGCCAAACTAACCACACCTAATTGAACAGTCCTGTAGATAAAAAAATTAACTAGCTTTTTTAACTATCCAAACACCAATCCACTAGAGTTTCACCCATTAACTAACACCCTTGAACTGCACCTCTTAATCAACCATTAGGCCTAAACCACCAAGGTCGCCCCCAAATTGTTCGACCAACACCCACATAAAAAAAACAATATATGTACATATTGATCAGCTTAACTCCTTGAAACGCAAGACTCACATTTTTGTCTAAAATTTCCAAGCCACAAAACCGATCAATAAGCCCACCCTTTAACCTTCGATCGATCTATCAATACTCCGCCTAGAACGGACTCATAACAAAAAGGGAAAGAAATACAAAGGAAGGGGATTGAACGTCGACTCACGATGAAGTTGATAGTAGGTAGTTGGTTCTGCCAATCTCCAAGGACAAGCACGACGGACGATTGACTTCGATAAACGGTAATGTAATGCGACCCTCTATCCCACGATGACACTCATGCAACGGCAACCCGACGACTCAAACACGAACAGACATCGGCAGTGTGCGTCGACAACGAGGAGAGTGTGGGAGATCGAACGAACCGAATGGTGAGCGGGGAAAAACAACGAGGAGAGTGGCGGCGGATTGAATTGGTGTAGAAATAAATTAACTCTGCTAGGTTTTAATTAGATTGGGGTTTAATAAAGAGGCGATAGAATTTTTATCAATTAATTAAACATAACTAGATAAGATCTAGTTAGTTTTGGAGAGAGAGAAAAAAAACTAACATAGAGATTATCTAAAGATTAGATATGCATTTCAAAAGATTATTAAAAGGGTAATAAATAATAAATATTCCTTCCCGTAAGGTTACTTGTGGGTGAAGACATCTCAACTACTTACAATTCAAGAAAATCATTTTTCCGACCTAAAAGGAAAAATGAAACCCGGATATTACAATGTTTCCGCTTGAGATGATGTCGGCAGGCCATAGTGTCACCATGTGCACCAAAATCCTCTTCAAGTTTGTCATAGCTCAATCATTTCTATCCATTTTGTGCTACTTCAAGTGGATGATCTTCTTGTTGTTCTGTGTGTGGGTCTTGATCATGTTGTTCTTGGAGTTTTGTTCTCGAAGATGAAGAACATTTCGATCGAGGAGATGTCAGAGAAGTTCTAGTGGAAGCATCAGTTCTAAAGGAAGTACATGGATAAAGAGGATGATGTTAATGCTTATTTAGTTGAGGTTAATGGTGTAGATAAGAAGTAGGTTAATGGGTCTGATCTGCCTGATTGATCAATTATAAAATTACATTACATAATGTTTTGATAGAATAAATCAAAGTGCTATCTTGTCTTGTATTATATACAAAATCTACCGTGTGTGTAACTAATGAGTTGCACCTGATTCGTAGAAAAGAGCGTTTTCTTAATTACGTTGTTATCTGTTTCGAGTTTCAAAGTTGCATGCATATAAAAAAACATGTGTCTAGCTACATATTACTTATCAAAACATTATAACACAAAAAAGTCACTACAAACTCAGATTTAACAATGACGACCAAACAAACAAAGATCAGCATGAAAATCTTAACAAAACAACTAAATTAAACACATTACAAGTTTGCTTTCCACTAAGTTCCAACATCAAACATACTTAAAGATACTCCTTAAAGAAAATACATACAACATGCTTTGATAGAACCCCATCCATTCCACCATTCTTGGTACTACATAAGGCACATCTTCCATTCTTCCCCAACGATTTACCCGTACGAAACAAATAAGAAATAAACAATATGCATGTGAACAAACTATTACAATATAAAACCAAAAAAATTGTATATACATTAAAAAACAAATTAACATTTATATAAAATACCTTCTTCGTATGTTTAGCCAATACGGTTGAAATTTCGGATCCAAGAGTTCAAAATTAAAGGTATTTCCTAACTCCACACCGTACTCTTCGGCAATGAACTTCCATTCATGACCCAATTCTACACCCATTCTATTCTTTTCAAAATAGTATGACACAACATGATCACCGTCTCCATACCCAACCATCAATATAGCGTCATTTCTCGGTTAAAGGGCCTCATATAGTTCCTTACGAAGTAAGTTGGGAACCATTATAATATGTATTGAAATATTTTTCATAAAAGCACATCATAATACATATTTCTTTTAAACAAATTGATCATAACTTACTGGGCCACCAATTCCGTCAACATCCCTTTTTTGTACATCGAGTTCGAACCGTTGGTTCATTCTATATCCACCAACATCTTTATAACCCTCAGATTTTTCTTCATCTATAATATTGCAAAGAGTAAATCTCTACTTTTTACTTAATTCCACATTTAATAGAAGTGTATATATATATATACTTCTATTAAATGTATAATTAAGTAAATCTTACCCGCTTCCACATCAACAATATCCATATATATCTCTTCATCCTCATCTTCATCTGTTTCAGATACTATATCAATTACTTATATTCCATTGTCTTCAACCAGATCTTTAGTAATTTGAACAAATAATTTATTTTACTTCATTTTCTTTACCTTATTACATATTATATTTTAATTTTTTTATATATCTTAAGAAATCGTCAAATATTATAAAAAAAATAAAATAAACCTTACCGAAATCGTCATAGAAATTTCAATCACTTCAACCTCACGTTCTTCGTAAACATGATCACTTATTTCCTACTCACTATCTGTAACGCCCCGTCCGATGACCCGGGTTGTTACCTGGTTGTAGACCACAACTTGGTCTACCAGAACTAGCCCGACAACAAATTCACCGGTATTGGACGTTGCAACAAAGGCACATCGAGAAAAACGAAGAAAACATCCAACTTTTAATTTTCAAAACAACTCGATAACCATTGCCAACCTCCTAGCTACCAACATCAACTTATTGTGACTACTAACTACATTGTCCTTGCAACTAGAAACTCAAGCCCTAAATTCCCACTAAGACACGTCATGTCGAGATCGAGCATCATATCATTGTCCAAGAAGTGATCTCTTGGAACCTTTCCCATACAAGGATGTTTACCTAAAACATTGAAAGTGGAACACATTAGCTAACAATCCTGGTATGGGCCAAACAAGTAAATCGAACATCTAGAACAAAACATGTGTTATTAAAATAAGACAAGTATTCATATACAAACAGTATGCATACAAGTAACACACCACATAATTATCTCAATTGGCATATCACATTCTCAAGACAATATGCATTTCAATAATAACTCATAAGCACGAGATTAATCAATGTAATGCTCATGCAACATATATCAAAACAACCAACAAAAACTTCTCCCTAATTCAATTCCCAATCATTCTCTAATTCAGGCAACCCTGACCTGCCTTCGAAATATGGTATACGGCTAGCGCGCATGCTTAACTCGTGCCCATTTTCTTTTCCATCACCTTTCTTTCTCCGGCTAAGCTTTTACTAGAGCACTTGCCAAAACAATCAATTTTTGAAGGTGATCTCCACACGCCGCATGACTATGTCTGAAGGTCTCTTCTCCACCGACTTGCCCGTTTCCATAATCACACCCGCAGAGATCAAGTTGCACAAATAAAAAACAATTAAAACTATTTTGATAACAATCGAGTGTGAAATATAATATGGAATAATATTCCAAAATAAGGTTCCACACATTCAATCAACTAGCTTAACACATAACATGATTGCAAGCTAAGTAAGTCTAGACGACTTACCTCAAAGACGAATTTCTGCAACTAGGAAACCACTAACTAACACGCATCACGGAACCCTATCTAAGACAGATAACTTTTGTTTGCCTCTCGTCTCTGATCATGACCTAGGAACAACGCTCCTATATATACATATAACCCAGTGAAAAATAATAGCCTTTTTACTCTTACTAACTCTAACCCTAAAAATGACAATAAGCCATCATGCATTATAACTTCTTATGTATAGTTCCAAATCCTTTAAAACTTGACAAGGATATACTATATACATAAAAGAACATTTTTCTAGTTTAAACCTTTTTGTAAAACATGATCAAAGATCTCCCAAAAATCATTTCAAAACGAAACCCTAAAATCACTCTGAAATCTTTTACTAAATATAAATCCAATATCGAAAACATCGTACCCTCTGACAACTATAAATCAAACGATTTTCAAATCCAAATCAATTTAAAGACAGATTTGAAAAAATTAGTACAAAACAAATAAACCACTAATTAATTAAAACATAGCAAACAACGCCTGAACTCCCAAATCCGACCTCACGGATGAATCCCGCACCATGACTAACTCCCCCTCTTTCTCCTTCTTTCTCTCTCTCTCTCTCTCTCTCTCTCTCCCCTCTCTCTCGGTCTTCTTCCCATTTTTTCCTTCTTTGATTGCATAAAAATGCAAGACATCAAATATGTGTGTATATATATGGTGGAGGTCGGAAAAATGATTAGAGAAATCACACTTTTCACCCTCAAATCTGCTTTACTATAAACTTTACCTTGAAATAATTATTAATTAACTTTAAGTTAAAAAATTTTCAAAATATAATTAATTTAAATTTAAATTTAAATATTATTTTTAAAAATATTAAAACGGGATTACTTAACAACTAAGAATCAAGCTAACATATAACTTTGACAACTAGAAAGTTTTTACTATATAAAAACATGGAAAAAAACTTCGGCACAAATTTCAAGGAACATATGCATAAAATAGAATATTAAATATTCTAGAATATTAAATTCTATCCCCCTTAAAGAAAGTTTCGTCTCGAAACATAGAAAAGGCAAGTAACTGAATAGAATACTAGATTTCCCCTTTCCGAGGTTTTACACACCTCTCTCCCCTTAAAGATGTTTTAAATCGCCAAATGACTAGCGATCGTGCAAAAGAAGAAATCTTATTACGTACTAGCGTGACCCTTGACAAACAATTAACCAAGTCAACACGAATATCCATCTAGCCAATACTCAACTAAATCCACGCAATTAATCAAGTCAAACAGGGTACACAGATATCTACAACCAACTATAAATATTAATTCTTAGTCACTCGTAACTCCTATGCTTAAAAGCCTCAACTAAACATGGATACAACTTAAGGTAACTTTCCCTCATTATTGTTTCAGTCTCCAAAGTGGCCTCCTCGACTCCTCGTGTAGACCACTGAATTATACACACATACAAGGTCTCCTAGAATATCATATGTCAATATAGAAAACTCCACTAGCTTCAAGTAATTTGACCATTTTCTCCTTATTCCATAACATATGATCTTATTTATTTGTAATCATACTCAATGAGCTTCGCACATGTTTGGTCTCGTTTACCTTTCATGGAAAGCTCACTCTTAATATCTATTGACTAACTAAAACATCATCGATGATGACTCTTATATTTAGTCTAGATAGTCAATCAAGGTACTTAGAAACTTCACACATAGTATTGGTATTAGTTAATCTCCATAGCATCCCTTAACCACTCGTAATGCCTATATCTCATGCAACTATCTTCATATTGTCCTCCTCTCAATCATTAAATGGTAATAACTTGGGTTATATCCAATTATGGGGAATCTCCATGCTTCACTATGGTTGATTCGCCTAGTCATTAACTCATGTCAATCAGCCCTTGTTCTTGATGGTAAGTTTTGCTTCCATTAATCCTTGCATGACGCTAAGACTCATCCTTTCCTCTTTACTACCAACACCAAATCTCGTATAGGTGCATCACTAGGACACACATAACCATTCCCAATAGATCCTCTAATTTTTTCTTTAATTTCTACATCTCTCTTGGGACATTCAATACAAGACTCGTGAGATTAATCTATCTCCAATTCCATATTGATGTTCAGATTTACCTCTCATTGGGTTTGTAGTCATGGCGACTCCTCATGTAAACATCCTCTACTGTTTACACAACTTAGGTTTCTAAACCAAAACATGTGCACTATGTAACTCATGACATGTTTGTCTCATCTAATTATATAATCAATCCTCTAAAACAAAGCTAAAGTCATACTGCTAACATCTCCTTATGTATAGGATAATATCCCTAAATCCCTCTGAATTGGTCCATCCTTAGTGTCGTTCTTGCCTTATTGTCGAAACCCAAAGGGCCTATACTCCTCATTATCCAATCCCCTTGTAAATCCATTTACTACTCCATCCTTATGTCCGATTAGTTATACTACTAGTCTAGATCTCTTTCTACAAAGTGTATGCTATGAATATCCCTTTCGCACTCAATTAACATGCGAATTTCCAATATCCCTACTAACATAGCCATAAACCCATACGATTGATGAAAACTGAATGCACTTCATGAATTCTCCCTTTCTCATTTTTTGACTTGCTATTCTCCTCATTCTAAACCATTTGAGGTAAGTTCCCAACCTTCTGCTTTACTTTCGTGACCTTAGATTACATGCATCTTCCTTTAGAAACTCCTAGTCTTGGTGGCCCTAAGGGTATTTCCACTTCACTCAAGGTTTATTTACCCTTAATTGTGGTATTGCAACCTCTACTATCTCATGAATATTATGTGAGGCATTAGGTCTTACATAGCTCTAATTAGAGTGTCCCTCATTCGCCTCCATCTAGATTTTGCAGTCTAAGCATGTTTTTCCTCCTATTCTCAAGCTTTCATGAATAGTACGATTTCATAATCCAATTTTGCTAGTGATATTGCCTCAATCCACTTTTCAATGACTTGTTAAAAGTGGCTTTGACGATAACTTGGTCGCAAGGCCCCTTCTAAATCCCTCACTTCTTATCTCCTCTTTACTTGCTTTTTATTGTATAACATAAAGGTTGACCTCTGCATTGCTTCAACCATGATCTACTTTGCTATTGAAATCAATCATTGATGCTTGACCAATCTTGACAACTACTTAGCCTTATCCTCTATCTTAATTCATTATGATCATCCACCAAATAAGTCAAGTCACTCGTGCATAGCTATAGCTCCAAGCTATTATCGAGTATATACTCCAACTTGTCCTCATATATGAATCTTTGTCCTTCTCAAACTAAGTATCATTCCTCCTACCGTCGGCATTCTTTGACTAAAGTTCAACCAATATCCCTCCTACAACTTGAGTGCTTTGGTAAAATTTTCTACAACATGTCCTAATTCCCTTGTACGAGGACCACTTTCTTCTTTTTATTCTATGGGAAGTGGTTAGAGCATTCCAAATGGTCTTTGGTGCTCTATCTTCACCCGTTGACATACTTGACACTTCACTACAAATCTCAGGACATCGGGCTTCATGCCATCCCCCTAGTAATATTGTCTTAGATCCTTGTACATCTTACTTGATCCTAGGTGGATTGAGTAAGGTGTAGCATCAGCCTCTTGTAATATCATTTGTCTAAACTCCTCATCTCGAGGTACACCAATTCAACTATGCAGTCAGAATGTACCATCAACATGCTCTACAAAACCAAGTGTGATGTGAGTTCGTCTATCAAGCCTTCTATCGAGGCCCTAGAGCCACCTACAGAGGCTACCACACCTTCTACCGATCGAGCCACTGCCGAGTGATGCTCTAAGTTACGAGGCCCCTGCCGAGGCTGTGCCGAGCGGTACCGACCCCCTTCCCCTCGGTACCGACCCCTCCAGTGTCGACGCCCTCAGCGCCGAGACGCTTGCCGAGGGAGTGCCGCTTGGTACCGTGCTTGCTGGGGCGCCCCTACAAGTGATTGATGGCGCATCGGTGTTCGAGCCAGCTAGCGTGCCACTTCATCCCCACGACGTACCTTGGCACACGCTTTTACAACCCTTGCATGTGCCGCTCCCGACGCCATTACTCGGTTGTGCACCCTTGTACACGACTCCGTTGGGCGCGTCCGTACCTAGGGTTGATGGGGCCTTTTCTCTGGGCAATTTTGATGGGACTTTGATCCATGTTTTGAGTGTAGACTCCATCCATAATGCCAATTCAAACATTCCCGACGAAGGAGAGTGTTCTTTTAGACAAATGTTTCTAGACCGGCGTCCAAGGCTCCGAGGTTCCAAGTCGAGGCACCATGCCCTATCTTGGTCGCATCACTTGGGCATGAGCTAGGGCGATGCTTGATCAAATCAAGGAGGAACTCATGGCTCATAAGTTGGATTTTGGTTAACCATGGAGAAGGGTGGAGTATTCTTGTGACTTTTGGTTAACTAGTGTATAAACTTGTCTTATGTTTTGTTTAAGTTGGTTTATTAAAACTTAAGGGTTTATTTTGTAATTTCGAGAGAAATGAGGGAGGTTGAATGTGTGAGGCATGGTAATTAGGGTATAAGCCACGTTTTTGGCTTCCTTGTGGTTTAGACTTGAATCATGACTTGCCTTGTTCTCTCTTTGATTTAAATCTTGTTTTCTTTCACTTTTCTTTGGTGCCTAAAAGAAGAAGTCGGACTCGCGGAGAAAGAGAATCGGGGCTAGAAAAACTCAGACCCGGCGAAAGTGAAAGAGAGGCCGGGCATAGAAAAAGTCGGATCCCGTGAGAAAAAGAACCCGAGCAAGGCCTAAAACTTTCGTTGACATTGTTGCTTGACTTTCTTGGTGTTTAGTAGCTTCCTATTTGTTGTTTCCTTTTTGATAAGTGTGTGGTGTATTTGAGCTCTTACTTGTTGTCTTTCGTTGGTCATCTCATACTTGGAACTTGTCGGATTTCCATCTTGAGCAAGTTTTGGTGATTAATTCGAGTGCACTCTATACCCTTGCTTGTTACTTGGTTTGTTAAGATGACGAGTGTAGGTGATGAAAAAGACAAGCAAAAGGTTGATGAGGAGTCTTCCAACTCGGTGGAGGCCATGTTTCGATCTTTGCAACAATAACTTCCATCCATGGAGACTTGCTTGGAGGCTCGTTTTGCCAACTTGGAGAGCCGAGTTCAAGGAATGGATGAAAGGTTACGAGTGCCTCAATCGGGAGCTGCACCAAGTGTCTTACAAAGTGCCAACTGGGTGGAGTTGATGCAAGAAGAGGCCTCAACAACCTATGTGCCAAATACGGAGGCTCTCGCCTCACTTGGCTTGAGTACATCCTTGGGAAGCATTCCTCCTTATGTTCCCCCCGTGAACTTCCACAATCAACATTATGTGGTCAATCCCGAGGTAAGACCTTCATTTTCTACTTTTCCGAATAATATCCTTTAATTTCCACTAACTTTTCAGGTTATGGAGTACCAAATTTTCAAGAAGCTAATCCAACCGTGGCTACTAACTTGTCCGGACCAGCCTTGCACCTTCATAGGCGTGGTCAGTCGCCGCGAGTGCCGACACACGGTGCCACCGGACAGCCTTGGCAAGGCGCGCCCTTTCATCAAGAGGAGCGGCCTCGGGACCCCCATCAAGGCATCAAGCTTAATGTGCCGACCTTTGCGTGTACATTCGATGCCGATGCATGCCTTGATTGGCTCGCCAAAGTGGAGTCCATCTTTGACTTTTATGGATATGATGATGCTCGGTGAGTGTCCATGGCAGCCATCCACTTCACCGACTTCTCTTACCATTGGTTGCTCGAGGACAAGGCCTTTAGGAGAACACGCTGGATGCCTCAAATCAACACTTGGCAAGAGCTTAGAGAGGCCACTGAGGAGTGGTTTGTGCCTCAAGATTATACGGAGCGGATCCATGCAAAGTTGGAGCAAGTGCGCCAAGGAAACCGATCCCCTGACGAGTTCTACAATGAGTTGCGTATGCTCATCTTCTGTTCCGGTTTGTATTTCCTCGATAGGTATGTGATTTATAAGTTTTCCAATCGATTAAATTCGGAACTAAAGAATAACGTGAGTATGCAGCATTATAGTACGGGAACCGATGTTGAGGAAGTGCTTCACTACACCAATCATATCTACAAGCACCTCTCTCAACGGCGCCAAAGTTCCACCAATTCTCGGGCATGGCAATCATCTACTACGGCTCCTAGTGTGACCATGAACCAGCCCAAGAAGCCGGAGTTTAGGAGAGATTCGAGTTCACAACCAAAGACGGAGTTCCATCCACGCCCAATGTAAGAAGGAGGAGAGCGGGCTAGTGATATGAAGTGTTTCAAGTGCCTTGGTCACGTAGGAATTGCCCCAACGAACGGAAGGTTCTTCTTACCGCCCAAGGAGAGTATGAATAAGAGGATGAAGGGGCTATGGAAGAGGACGAGGAGAGCCCCGACGTTGAAGAAGAAGAGCTTCATGTAACCGATGAGGATGGAGAGTGTTTTGTGGTTCAACGGACGCTCTTCATGACGAAGAACTCCACCTCTCCAGGTCAACGGGAAGTTATCTTTCACACTCGATGCAAAATCATGGAAAAGGAATGTAGTGTGATTATTGATAGCGGTTCTTGTTGTAATATCATTAGTCAAGAGGTGGTGGATAGGTTTGCCTTGCATACTACCGCAATTCCTTTACCTTATCCTTTGTGTTGGTTGAACTCTGACACCCCTATCCAAGTCTAGGAGAGGGCTCGTGTTTGCTTTTCTATAGGACCATACAAGGACGAGGTGGAGTGTGATGTGCTCCCGATGACCACTTATCATGTACTTTTGGGACGCCCTTGGCAATTTGACAAGGGACAAATTCATGACGGCATATCCAACGAATATCACTTCCAAATGGAGGGAATGAAGGTGACTTTGCACCCGATGACTCCCCATGAGATTATGTTGGATCATGCAGCCAAGGAGCAAAGGAAGAAGCATGCTTATCGCAAGGAAAATGACAAGAAGCTGGCCATAGGCAGCCTGATGCATCCCTCGTTACGGGATGCGACAAATCGGTGCGTTGTTTGAGTATTGGGTCTCGAAGTACGCGGCGGAAGGCTTGAGAGAACGTGAATCATCGTTGGAGTGATTGAATTGATTGAGAACACGAGAGCAATTGCTAGAATTTGAGAGCTTTATTGATAATATGAGGGGCGGCGCAATGGCACTAGGGCAAAATAAGGAGACAACCTCGACTATATTAAACCCTAAGTGTGCGCTGAAGCAAAACAAACAACATAGCACCCTATATATAGGTGCGACAGCAAGAAAATATGAGAAAAACCCTAATGCGAGTGAGGCACGCCTAGGGCTAACTCGCAGGCTAGGCCCAGCAGCACGAATCCAAGTCCATCGACACAAGGCCCAATAAACTCTTCCTTATTATATAAAACCACTAATAGTAATACTCGGAAATAAAAATCATCCAAAAAAAATACTAGAAATAGGATAGGTCGTCCGTGACCGGCACCGCAGTGTCGTGACAAGGCCATCGCAAGTCTGGCGCACGCTGGCGAGGATCGTGACACGGAGCTGGCGAAGGTCTACGAGGCTGGCGAGGACGCTGGCGCGCCAGGCGGGGCGCGGGGCACTTGAACCTCAAGACGCGATCCAGGCTCCGGAGCAAGGATTGAGTCCGATGGTGCCAAGGGGGTGAAGGTTGGTACTGAGGGCTCAACTTGAGGTTCCTCGAAGACGAGGACTCACAAGGCAGTGTTCGTCGGCGCGGAGAGAGTCGCGTCGTGGCATGCGGAAAGGTGCGACACGAGTGACTGTGTCACGGTCTGGATTGCGCGAGCCCTGCAACACGTGATGGGGCCATCTGAGCGAAGCGTGAATGACTCGACCTCCTGGTTAGCATCCATAACGGGGGTCGCATCATCCCCCCCCCCCCCACTTGGCTGGGAAACGTCCCCGTTTCCTCATAAGCAGAGTCGACATAGGGGGAGAGTTCGGCAACGTTGAAAGTAGAATGGACCGAATACTTGCCTGGGAAGTCAATCTTGTAAGCGTTGTCCCCGATTCGCTCTAAGACTTTGAAAGGACTGTCTCCTCGCTGATGAAGCTTGGTTTTCCGTACGTTCGGAAAACGGTCCTTGCGGAGATGTAACCACACGAGATCTCTCGGGTTGAATACGAGACGCTTGCGACCCTTGTTGTGCTGTGCCTCGTATTGGGCATCCCGGCGCTCCAATTGATTCCAAGTCCGCTCATGCAACCTACGGATGGCATCGACGCGGTTGGCCTCGTCAATGTGCTCGCCATTCTTCATGGGCCGATGGACTAAACCCATCGGAGAGTGCGGGTTGAGGCCGTAGACAATCTTAAATGGTGTCTTCTTCGTTGCCGAGTGTTTGGACCTGTTATATGCAAACTCAACGAAAGGTATTAGATCCTCCCACCGGCATGGGTTATGTTTGAGCACCGTCCGAAGAAGGGTGCCCAATGTCCGATTGGTCACCTCAGTCTGACCATCGGTTTGGGGATGATAGGAGGTAGAAAAGAGTAATTGTGTACCTAGCTTTCCCCATAGCGTCCTCCAAAAATGGCTGCAAAATTTTGTGTCCCGATCACTAATAATAGTGCGCGGCACACCATGGAGCTTCACGACATGCTCAAAAAAAAGTTTGCGATTTTGGTCGCATTGCTGTTTCCTTTGCATGGCACGAAGTGAGCCATCTTGGAGAAGCGGTCCACAATTACGAAAATCGAATCTTTACCGCGCCTTGTCATGGGAAGGCCCGTGATAAAATCCATGGAGAGATCTTCCCACGGGGTTTCCGAAATAGGCAAGGGCATGTATAGGCCATGAGGTTGGGACCTTGACTTTGCGGTTTGGCACGGCATACAACCGCGGCAATACTTGTAAAAAAATGTTCACGAAGTGCTGCTAGGGTTTTGGCTATGCCAAAATGGCCTCGGCCATCATGAGCTTCTTTGAGCAATAGATGCCTCACAGACGAGTTCGGAATGCAAAGCCTTCCGGCTCGGTAGAGGTATCCATTGTCCAAAAAATAGGACTCATGGATTCGATTATGCTCGAGGTTCTCCATGATCGGTTTAAAAAATTGATCATGCAAATATAACTCCTTAATCAAGGAGAACCCGAGCAAGTTGGCCTGTAGTTGAGTTAGAAGAATATACCTGCGCGAGAGAGCGTCTGCCACGACGTTCTCTTTTCCCTTCTTGTGGGTGATAATATACAGAAAGGTTTCCATAAATTCCACCCATCTAGCATGGCGTCGGTTTAGAGTCGTTTGACTCTTGAGATACGCTAAGGCGGCGTGGTCCGTATGAATTACGAACTCGCTAGGCCATAGGTAATGCTGCCATGTTTTTAAAACCCGAATTAGAGCATAAAACTCCTTGTCGTACGTCGGGTAATTCAAAGTAGCCCCCGTTAGTTTTTCACTGAAAAAAGCAATGGGGCATTTTTCAAGACGGGAGCGCTACAAAAAGCGCTTAGTCGGAGGCGTCGCACTCGACCTCGAAGCTCTTAGTAAAGTCCGGCAATTGTAAGACGGGAGCGCTACACAAAGCATCTTTTAGGGCCTGAAAAGCGGCCTCATGAATGGGCATCCACTTGATTGTGGTTGCCTTCTTGGTAAGGTTGTGGAGTGGCCCGGCGATGGAAATAAAGTCCTTGACGAATCGCCCGTAAAACCATGCGAGCCCTAACAAGGAGCACACAATCTTCGGGGTCGTAAGGGTGCGCCACTTTAAGGCCATCCATGGACACGAAGAAACCAAGAAAGTTCGTCGTGTCCGTGCAAAACGAACACTTGTCTAAGTTGACATACAAACAATGCTCGCGAAGGCAAGCTAACACCAACCTAAGGTGCCTCGCGTGAGAATCCAAATCTCTAGAATAAACCAAAATGTCGTCAAAATACACGACGACAAAACGTCCTAAAATTTTTCTAAAAACAAAGTTCATAAGCCGCATAAAAGTACTAGGGGCGTTGGTCAAGCCAAAACGCATGACAAGCCATTCGTACAAACCATGCTTGGTTTTGAATGCGGTCTTCCACTCATCGCCCTCTTGCATGCGGATTTGATGGTATCCGCTCTGGAGATCAATCTTCGAAAACAAGGCGGCGTCGTGGAGCTCGTCTAGCATGTCGTCTAGCCGTGGAATGGGGTGCCTGTACTTCACTGTGATTTGATTAATTGCCCTGCAGTCGACACACATGCCCCATTAGCCATCTTTCTTCGGCACGAGGATCACCGGCACGGCGCATGGACTCAAAGACTCTCGGAAAAAGCCCTTGTCCAAAAGCTCTTAAACTTGTCTTTCGAGCTCCTATGTTTCCTTCGGTAAAGTCCTATATGCGGCCCTATTTGGTAGAGATGCGCCTGGCATGAGGTCGATTTTGTGTTCGATCCCACGGATTGGTGGAAAATCCTTCGTAAGCTCGTCCGGCATCACGTCTTCATATTCATTCAAAAGAGAAACAATAGAAGGCGGCAGTGAATTATCCAAGGATTTAGTAATTGAAAGTAAAGGATACAAGATGAAACAAGAAAGACTCCCCTGGAGAGATTTATCGATGTCACGACGCCTGGCCAAAAGGAGACGATCCTGGAATGTCCCAAGGAGGGGTGGCTCGGCGTCTTTACTTGTTCGGGCAGGTTCTGGGGCGCCTTTTTCATATGTGATAGCTCCTGGAATTTGAGGAGAAAAGGCCTTGGAAACGCCTGTAAATTCGTCCCGTAGCTCCTGGTAGCCCAATTTTCGAGTTGCGACGGCGTGATGTGCAACGGTAGGCGAAGCTGTCGGCGGTCCCTTGCTTAAATTCATCTCATGTCGGCGTTTTTTCATCAAATCTGTTGGAAACTCTAAATTAATACGTTTTCCACCAGAAATGCCTGTAGAACCGTCAGAAATCTGTTGGAGCCCTTTTTGGAGAAATCCGCGACGTTCGACGTGTTACCGATGCTACGCGATGCAATCTGGCGGCTCGACTCCACTTTCTATCGGCGCTTCCCTTCTTCAACATCTTGGGAACTGGACTGAGGTGTTTTGGCACCAACAACGCCGCTGGATTCGTAAGGCGTCGCTGGGGACGCCGTTGGCGTAGTGCTCGGTGCGGTGGCGCCGTTGTCGCTAGCCTTTTGCCTTTGCCTTTCGGCTTCATCCTGTAATGCTTCACTAGGCGACATTGGTAAGAGGGTCATGCGCTTCCCGTGGAAATTGAACATGTAAGTGTTCAAAAACCCGTCGTGAAGCACGCGACGATCGGATTGCCATGGGCGCCCCAACAAGAGATGTGTGGCGTCCATTGGCATTATGTCACATAATATAGAATCCTAATATGCACCAATGGAAAAAGAAAAGATTACTTGCATGTCGACCCAATCGCCGCCGTCATCGGGTATCCATTGAAGCTTGAATGGCTGTGGATGCGGCGTTGTCGGCAAGTTGAAGTGATCGACAACCTTCTTGGAGAGGAAGTTAGCACAACTCCTCGAGTCTATAATGACGCTCAAGGACACATTATTGACCAAACAACGGGTGTGAAAGAGTTGTTCCCGTTGATCGGTTTTAGGTGCTTCTCGCATGCTTAAAGCTCGTCGAGTCACTAGTTGAAGCTTGGAGACTCCAATTGCATCCGATGGATCGCACTCCAATTCGGTTGAGTCGGCACTTGGTACCTCGATCTCGTCTTCATCTTGACTTTCATATGGATCCCCTTTAGCCATGAATAAGACCTTCTTTTGGGTCGGACAGTTCCTCATAATATGGCCGCGGCCCCCACATTTGTAGCACGCCATATCTCGGGCTCGATCGGCGCTAGGCTCGGCGTTGCTTGGCGCGGTTGGCGCCTTAGAAGGCGTGGGTTCCGGCTTGGATTGGGAACCTGTCTTAGCACTTGGCACGGAAGAAGGTGCACAATTAGTAGAAAAACTCAATTGACTAGGGATCGATGCATACCTCGTAGTTGACCAATTGGATTTGGCTCTCATTTCTTGCTTAGGATTTGCATCGCCGTATGAACCAAATTGTTTAGATCTTTAATAGGCAAAATTTCCAAACGATCTTGGATCGATTGCCTCAATCCCGATATGATCGTGTCCGCATAACCGATGGAGAGACGCTCATGCCAGCCTTGAAGAACATATCCTCGAGTTTGGCAAAGAATTTCTCCAGGGTCATTGAACCTTGTTTGATGCGCATTATTTCGATGTGCATCTTGTCCTTGTAATCAGCCGGGATGTATCTCTTCTTCAAAATGTAGACAAGTTGATGCCATTCTCGAATGAGGGGCTTGCCTTTTCGAACCATTTCGGACTCGAATCGGTTCCACCACGTACGAGCGGCACCATGAAAATGTAGGGTCACGACTTCAAACTTCTCATCGTCTTCGTATCCTAAATGTCGGAGCGTGTGCTCTGTGCCCTACAACCACTCAATGAAAACATCAGGATCATAAGTTCCATAGAAGGGTTCGAATTTTACCTTGATGTCTCGGTGGTTGTGTCTTGGATCATGAGCCTCACGACGATCAACGTCACGACGCGGACTGCGGCGCTGAGGCGAGTGCGCGCGGCGATCGCGCCGGTGCCGAGGCGGGCCTCGATTGTAATCGTCGTCGCCATCGTCAAGATCGTCACCATCGTCCGGTCGCAGAGGACGCCTCGCGTCCCGATCCCTGTCGCGCCGATGCTTCGAGCCATCCTTGCGTGCCGAGGCATAGGCACGGTCGTACTCCTTGCGGTTTTTGGCGAGGTGCGGCGGTGGGATCCAATCGGAAGGCCGATTGTCATGCTCTTCGGGATCCTGAACCTGCGGATGATCAAAACTCGATTCATTAGAATAATCAATATATGGACTCCGAGCACTTTGATGCTCGAGATCGTCCTCGACTCTATAAGCGTCGGCCTCGTAGTACTTGGCCCCGTGCTTCCGCTTTGGGGTTTCGTAAACATTTTGCTTCTTAGGGTCACCACTTGCGTGTCCTCGGAGTCGTACTCCTCACCAGAATATACGTCGTAAACTTGCGTGTCCCTATAATCTCGCGCCATTTGATAGCGATCCGCGGTCCGTGGACCACCATCGTGCTTATCATTGTGGGGACTTTCTTTGATCGACTTCATTCGATTGATGGTGCCGAATTGGGACGAAGGCTGCGCATGTTGCTTTCCCTTGGCACGAGCTCGTGCAACGTCGTCCGCGGTGACTCCCGGATTGGCATGAATTTCGGAAGCGAGCACTTGAGCCGCGGGCACGGTGTGCTTCGATTTCTCTTGGCTCTCGGCTAGGAGACGTTCGAGCTCTTGGATGCGAGCCAAAGCTTCAGGGGAGAAATTTTGATTGGTTTGTTGCGAGGCCTAGTTGTTGTTGTTGTCTCGGTTGTCCTCATTGCCCGACTTCGAGACCGTACCTATAGTAACACCAGTCATCGCAGTAAGATGTTCACAATCAAAAGACAACGAGTTGAAGGTTCGCTTATGTCAAGCCGGCCTTTAATGTTCAAACCACACGAACAAGGATTGGCAAGGCTAAGGTCACTCAACTCGATCTACCAATATGGCTACGAAAACAACAAAGCAAGCAAGGCAAGACACAAATTAGGCAAGCAAAACCGAAATCACAAGCAATGTACTCGGCGAAATATGGTGGCCGAATATAACCAATGGATTCAGATAGATCTTGCCTTATTTTGGCTTGCGATCTTCCAAAAGAATTTTTTTTTCATCACAATCGACTACCTTACCTTATTTTATTTTGTAAAAACTACCACTCTAGGCTTTCTCTTCTAGAGCAATCAAAAGCAATTCAAGCAATCAACACAAGCAATACGCAATGATGCAAGATAGAAATCGGCAAAACAATACCTAATGTGCGAGCAACTAGCAAGACAATGAGTAATTTGCACCGAAATCAATAGATCAAGTGAGTAAGGACAAGGCTGATTTTTATTTTTTTTATATAACAAGTACGAATGCAAGAAAAAAAATTTCGGGCCCTAGATGGAGATTAACGAAGTGGAGGATGGATCTAGGGTTGATGCAGCGGGATGGATCGTGTGAGAATGAACTAGAAAAGGTGAAGCGAAACTTACTCAAACCGTGGCTCTGATGCCAGTTGATGCATCCCTCGTTACGGGATGCGACGGATCGGTGCGTTGTTTGAGTATTGGTTCTCGAAGTACGCGGCGGAAGGCTTGAGAGAACGTGAATCACCATTGGAGTGATTGAATTGATTGAGAACACGAGAGCAATTGCTAGAATTTGAGAGCTTTATTGATAATATGAGGGGCAGCGCAATGGCAGTAGGGCAAAAAAAGGAGACAACCTCGACTATATGAGAAAAACCCTAATGCTAGTGAGGCGCGCCTAGGGCTAACTCGCAGGCTAGGCCCAGTGGCGCGAATCCAAGTCCATCGGCGCAAGGCCCAATAAACTCTTCCTTATTATATAAAACCACTAATAGTAATGTTCGGAAATAGAAAATCATGCAAAAAATACTAGAAATAGGATAGGTTGTTCGTGACCGACACCGCAATGTCATGACAAGGCCATCGCAAGTCTGGCGCGCGCTGGCGAGGATCGTGACACAGCGCTGGCGAAGGTCTACGGCGTTGGCGAGGACGCTGGCGCGCCAGGCGGGGCGCGGGGCACTTGAACCTCAAGACGCGATCCAGGCTTCGGTGCAAGGGTTGAGTCCGATGGTGCCAAGGTGGTGAAGGTTGGTACCGAGGGCTCAACTTGAGGTTCCTCGACGCCGAGGACGCACAAGGAAGTGTGCGTCGGCGTGGAGAGAGGCCCGTCGTGGCCTATGGAAAGGCGCGACACGAGTGATTGTGTCGCGGTCTGGATTGTGCGAGCCCTGGCACGGGTGACGGGGCCATCTGAGCAAAGCGTGAATGACTCGGCCTCCTGGTTAGCATCTCTAACGCGGGTCGCATCACAGCCCCTCTACTCTCCTACTTTTTGCCAAACCGAAGGAAGTTGCTCATGCCATTCGGGGAAGTAACACTTGTCCCTTAACTTTATCTTATAAAATTACATCTTGGCTGAATTCTTTTCATAAATTGAATGGCTTTGTCGTATCCCATGCAAGTCGAATTCCAAAGAAAAGTGGCATAGCTTGTGCATACATTTTGTCTTATCATGTCAGTCTTGGAAAGGAGGTTTGTGTATTGACTTGTTTTGTAGGTCAGCCGGGTTCGTGGACGAAACCTTTTAAAGGGGAGGAGGATGATGTGAGTTAGTCTATCAAGCCTTCTACTGAGGCCCTAGAGCCACATACCGAGGCTACCACACCTTCTACCGAGCCCCTGTAGAGTGATGCTCTCAATTATGAGCCCCCTGCAGAGGCTGTGCCCATCGGTACCGACCCCCTTCCCCTCGATACCGACCCCTCCAGTGTCGACGCCCTCAGTGCCAAGACGCTTACCGGTAGAGCTCCGCTTGGTACTGTGCCTGCTGGGGCACCGTGTAAGCGATTGATGGCGCATCGGTGTTCGAGCCAGCTAGCGCGCCACTTCAGCCACATGACGTACTTGGCGCGCACTTTAAAAACCCTTGCATGTGTCGCTCCCGACGCCATTACTCGGTTGGGCACTCAGTGGGTTTCCCTTCAAACAGAGACCTTTTAATCAAGGATATAAAATGAGATTTGATCTCAAAGGCTTTCTCTATATTTGGGAGAACAATAGCTGATTTTGGCACCCTCAGTTTCGGGTACTGCTTGGCATTCTTTGGAATCGCATTCAACTGTTCTTGTAATTGAGTATGTTGTTCCCGTTCATGATCTCTATCAGTTTGGAGCCGCTCCATCTGAGCTCGGAGGTGGGCCATCTGTGCAGTGATTTCTTCAGTGGTTGCCATTGCTTTGTTTTCTATTAATCTGCGGTGGAAGGATCGCTCGGGTTCAGGGTCAACTACAGAATTAGAGACAACTCGATGTCCTTCAGCTGGCATACACTATAAGAAAAGACAAAGACGGAAACGAAATTAAAAGCAAAACGGGTTCTTAGATAGGGTCTTTACCGAGGCCCAGGGGGTCGGTAACGAGCTTGCAGTGATCCCGTAAACAAGAACTGAAAAAGGAAAAACTGGGTTCTGTCGATAGGGTCGATACCGATCTAAGGAGGGTCGTTACCGACTCGACAGTGATCCCGTAAAACCCAAAAAAAATAAAACTTGGCACAATTGAAATCTCCCCGGCAACGGCGCCAATTTGTTGAGAGGGATTTACTGACAACAAATAAATTTATAATCAAGACTCCGCTGAGTACAAGGGAGTCAGGTTCGTCCACGGGAGAAAGTTAGTATCAAGTTTTGTTCTTACTTAGGGCGTAAGTAATCAAGAAATTTTGGTTTTTTATCAAATAGAGAGAGAATTCAAAGGTTTTGGTATCCCCATAACAACAATTATGCATGCAAACGCTAATGAAACATATACATCATGCTTTTATCACATAAAGTCGTCAACTTAATCAAGTAAATTAACTAACTTTTGCCAAATTAATAAACTTTACTATCTATCTCTTCTCTTCAATTAGGATTGATCAACTTTCTCTTCAAAACCCTAATTGACTATTCCGATCCAAAGTTTTTGCTTTCTCTTCAACTATTAACGAGAAATTCCTTTTCCACTTTTGTTTCAAGGATTAAGAACAAGAGAATCGATTTATGGATAAAAACAATCAAAATATAATAAAAAGCAGGCATACATAACCATTTTCGGGTTTAACCCTAACCTTAGGGAGAAGGACTACTCACAAATCATGATTAAAAACAACTAAATTAATTAAATAAAAACTTACTACCGAATCAAAATTATCCGTCTTCCAAAATTTTCCAACTCGTTCTCCTCTTCTTTCTTCTCTCTCTTCCCTAAACTAGGATGCTTGCAGGATCCGAAAACTAATCTAAGACAAGGGTTTATATAGAAGGACTACTCTTATTCCTAAGGAAATAAATCTTCTAAAATATATATCCCTTAAAACTATCTAATAATATAAAGATATGGGATAAAAAGTCTTTAATTGCGCCGACTCGTACTATCTTCTACCAACACGGAAGCCTCGGTACCAACCCCGTCATGGTCGGTAGAACTTTGATTTGCTGAACTTTTCCTCCTTTACTGAACACCTCGTTACCGACCTTGTGCCCCTTGGTAACGACCCCCTTCAGTGTGTAATTTGGCTCGTAATTGGGACATCTCCCTCATTTTTTGGGTTATTACACTCATTTTTTCTTTGTTTCTTTTTCCTTCGGCATGGTAACGGGTCTCTAAACTTCCATCATGGCTCAAACTTGATCTTTCACTTCGATCTTTGACCTCAATCCCTAGGCTTACTCTCGATTTTGCTCCTCTTCCTTAAATTGCTCCAAAATAGCTTCAAAACCTACAAAAACACCACCAAAGCTTATGTAGACTCCATATCTTAAGGAAATACGAAAACCTACACAAATGACTCAAAACAAAACACAATAGTAAAGAAAAAGACTCCAACTCACAAAAACACACCCTAAAAACATGACTAAAACATATATCAATTAGGCGTTTCGTCTTACTCGTGTTAGAGATTCCCATGATCTTGCAAGAAAGGCTTGTTTTGAACAGAGTGGTGAGGGGAGCTCGAGTTCAAACTTTATTGTGAGGGATGGGAACACAAAACACTTAAACAATATCAACCCGAAAAGGTAAACAAGAGGGTTTCATGGGATGAGTTTGTCTAATCCGTGGCTTTGGGTAATTAGCTTATGATCAACTGTCATTGTCGCTTGTAATGCGGGTGAGAGGAAACTCAAGTTCATCATTTTTTGCCAAAAAGAACAAGAGTTCCTATGCGTACAACTATTTGCCTAGACTATTAACAATGGATAAAGTGAATGCAGAGTTCCCATCTAGTTCCTATCATGCAAAACAACTAAACTAGCCAATCATAGGGGAAAGAATAAACAGGGACTTGTTTAGTTTACAGTTATAATCCCTAAGAGCATACAAAGGTGCTCGAAGGGACATCTATCCAATGCTTTGGTGAGAATATATGCTCTCTACTCTTTGGTTCTACAGTATTCCATTATAATGTTCCCTTGCTCAACATTGTCACGTAAAAAGTGAAGACACTAGTGTTATCACATCTAATAGGAACAGGGCCATAAGACATACCATAATCACTGAGTCGTTACTTAAGCCACAAGACTTGGGAACAACATGATGCAGCGGCCACGTATTCTACTGCAGCCGTCGAGAGTGCCACTAAGTTTTGTTTCTTTGATCCCCATGAGAGAAGGCAATCTCCTAGGAACTGAGTTATCCCAGATGTGCTCTTCCTATCCACCAATCTCAAGGGAACTTCTTCGTGGGTACCACAAGCATAAATTGTCATTCCCTTTGAGATACTTGAAAATTTACTTCACCTCCATGAGGTGTGATTCTTTGGGATTGGCTTGAAAGCGTGTGCATAGGTACACGACAAACATAATATCAGGCTTACTAGTTGTAAGGTAAAGGATAATAACTCTGTAGTTCCTTTGGTCCACATCTATACCTTTTTCATCCACATTTAGCTTTGAGTTGGTGGAGATTAGAGTATTGATTAGTCTTGAATTCTCCATCCCATAATTGGCCATCATTTCCTTTATATACTTTTGTTAATGTATCTTTGTTCCCTCCTTGGTCTGAGTGATTTGGAGTCCCATGAAGAATGTGAGTTCCCCAATCAGGCTCAACTCGAATTTTGAACTCATTAGATCTTTAAACTTTTCAACAAGTGAGGGGTTAGTGGCACCAAAAACAATATAATCAACATACACTTGAACAATAAGAATGTCTTTGGACTCTTTATTAAAGAAAAAGGGTCTTGTCAATGGAACCCCGAAGGTACCCATGTGACAAGAGAAACTGTGCAAACCTGTCATACCAGGCTATTGGGGCTTGTTTGAATCCTTACAAGGCGATCTGAAGAAAATAGACGTGATCCGAAAAGTTCCCATCTTCAAATCCTGGTGGTTGACCCACATATACTTCTTCTTTTAAATGCCCATTAAGGAAGGCAGTCTTCATGTCTATTTGATAAAGCTTGAATCCCTTGTAAGCTGCAAACGCTATCAGGAGTCTAATCGTTGCGATCCTTGCTACATGAGCAATTGTCTCATCATATTCGATTCCTTCTTCCTGGTTGTACCCTTGAGCTACTAGCCTTGCCTTGTTCCTAGAAACTACTCCTGTATCATCCAGCTTGTTGCAGAACACCCATCGTGTTCCTATCACATTCTTTCATTCCAGGCGAGGAACAAGCTTCCACACTTGGTTCCTTTCAAATTGTCGGAGTTCATCTTGCATAGCCACAATCCAGTCTGGATCTTTGAGGGCTTCTTTGATGTTCTTTGGTTCCATAATTGATACGAAGGCGTTGAATGCACATAAATTTTGAAGTGAGGATTGAGTCTTTACACCTTGGTCAAGAGGAGAGATGATGTTCCTTGGATTAATATTATTGAGATCTTCATCCTCCTCTTGTTCCCCATCATCATTGTCATTGCAATGTTCTTGCAGATCTTCATCTTCATGGAGCTCTTCAACTGTTTCCTCATTTTCAGATTCTTCATTTTTAGCCTTTGACGTGTTCCCTCTGTGTTCCCCCAATGAGCTTGACTCAGGAATGTCTTCTGACCGAGGAACTAAGGAACCGGTTAGTGATATGTCAAGTGATTCGTCAAGTGATGGGAGCTCAACTGACTCTTGAACTTCTCTGATTTGAGAGTCGTTGTTCCCATGAGGATAGCGACGTGTTCCTTTCCTTGGCTCATCGTCGTCATCATCATCATCTTCGTTCCTGGGAAGCTGGAAGAGAGTTCCCACCTTTTGCACTTCAGTTCCCACTCTGACTGATTCTTCCTTGAATACCACATGAATGCTTTCCTCTATCTTCTTGGTTCTCTTGTTATACACCTTGTAAGCCTTGTTGTGAGGTGAATAACCCAAGAAGATCCCTTCATCACTTCTTGCATCGAACTTGCCCAAGTTGTCTTTCCCATTGTTGTACACAAAGCATTTGCATCCAAAGACTCTCAAATGGGAAATGTTGGACTTCCTTCCTCTAATCAGCTCATAAGCAGTCTTCTTGATCATATGGCGGACCATTGCTTTGTTGAGAATGTAAGTTGTCGTAGAGATTGCCTCTGCCCAAAAGCTCTAGGGAATTCCACTCTCAATCATCATTTTTCTAGCCATTGCTTCTAGAGTTCGATTCATCCTTTGCATAACTCCATTTTGTTGCGAGGTAAGTGGAGCTAAAAAGTTATGTGAGGCACCATTCTTGTCACAGTATGGTATGAATTCTGAGTTCTTGAACTCAATTCCATGCTCAGATCTTAGTGCAATGAGCTTCAATCCCAAGCTCACGTCCACTCTCTTCATGAATGGCTCAAATTCCCTAAAGGTATCTGCTTTGGACAAAAGGAAAATAACCCAAGTAAATCTAGAAAAATCATCAATGAGAACGAACATGTACCTTTTCCTCCATAGCTAGTTGTCTACATGGGACCACAGAGATCCATGTGGATCAGTTCAAATGGATGGGTAGTGCTCACTACTCGTTTGGGTTTGAAGGAACTTATTGTTTGTTTTCCTTTGATGCAGGCCTCACACATATTCATGCCTTCTAGATTGATCCTAGGCAGTCCAACCACGAAGTCTTGAAGATACAACTTCAGAATTTGGTTCACACCAGCATGTCCCAATCTTCTATACCAAAGCTCTGCTTCATCAATGGAACTTGCAAGGCATAGTTTCCACAAAATAGACGTTGTTGGACCTTGTTCCTTTGAGAATGATCTTGTTGGTATTCTTGTTGATTTTAAGATATTCTTTTGAGTCAAATGTGACCACATTTTTTTCTTGGTCACATAATTGAGAGACACTCAGCAAACTGTACCCGAGGTCCTTAACTAGATTCACATTTTTATCTTGATTCCTTTATTGATGATTGCTTCGCCAGTTCTAATGATTTCGCCCTTGTTCTTGTTGCCGAAAGAGACGTGGCCTCCATTGGCTTTTGTAAGTAATGAGGTGAGGTTATTTTTCTTCCTGGTCATGTGGTTGGAACATCCACTATCAATGACCCATATGTTGTTCCCCCTCACAACAACCTGCAAAATCAGTTAGATTTGGCGACCCAGGCAAGATGTCTCTTGCCTGGTTCCATGCAAGGAAACAAAGTTCTTTCGACCAAGTAATCTGCAATATTGTGGACTTCTGTGGAGTTCCTAGGCAATTTCCCATTCTAGGGAGTTTTCCACTGATTGGGCCTATTCCCATTTGTTCTTTGAAAGTTTTGGTTTTTAAAGCTCTTGTTCCAATAGTGTTTGAGCGATGAGCTTGTTTGTTGGGACAACTTTCAATGTAGTGCCCATGGGCTCCACACTGCCAGCATGTCTTGTAGTACTCTACAAGATAGTACTTTGGGTGTGGCCTTTGAATCCTATTTGTCTCCATGGTTTCTTGATTGTAGACTGTAGACCTGTTTCCCTTTGTTATCTTAAGGTACATTTTGTGACTAGTGTTCCCAGTGTAGTACTCATTGTTCCCATCTTTACCTCTTTCAAGGACACAGATTCTCTCCTCTAACTGAGCGTTCTTCAGCTTTTGGCTTTGAAGCTCAAGGTCCTTACACTCATTTCTCTCTTTTTCTGTGAGAGGAGAGGTCCCATCCTTTAATGATGCTTCTTCATACCCTATCCCATGCCTAGGTTTACACATTGGGAACAAGACTCCATACCCAGTTGCTCAGCTAATATATGTCCTGATTAATCAAGTTATCTTTGGATTTTAATATTATATTTCAACATCTTAGCCAGTAATTTCAACAACTAGGGCTTTTCATATTGAGCAATGGAATTAAGAAAGGTTTCAGAATTTACCCCACTGGGTTGTTCCCCAATGGTCTCCCCTATGACCATAGTGCAAGTCTCTGGTGTAGTCCACGCCTTTGGCACCTCATCATCGGAGTCACTCCAAGTTGCTATGTAGGACTTTTTCTTGCCATTGTCGGGTCTTCGCTCCTCAGTTCCTTGAGGGCAGTTCTTGGTGAAGTGCCCCTTCTTGTAGCACTTGTAGCACGTGGCGTCCGCGAGATATTTGTCTCTATCTTGGTACTTGTTGTTTGACTCATAGTTCCTTCTCTCTCTACTGGAGTTCCATTTGAACTTCCCTTTCTTGTAGAAGTTCCGAAGGGCCTTAGTGACAAACACAAGTTCCTCGTTGTCGTCCTCTTGAGATTCTTTATACAGCTCCTGGACAGCCTTGAGGACCTTCTACAGTTTGAGAGCTAGTCTCCATTTCTTGTTGTTTATCTTCCTTTTTTCTTTTCTCATGACTAATGAGATTACCAAACACTTGGTGAAGCATCAAGTTCCTATTCTCAGGGTTCTCCGTGAACATGGTTCGTTCATTTGCCCACTCAGTTGTCAGCCCGTTGAACAGTTATTGCACCTTTATTTTGTTAGAAAGTTCTTGCTTGGTGATTCCAAGGGCTGCTAGCTTGGAGCAGAGGGACTCGAAATGCGATTGATAGTTGTGAATCGATTCTCCCATATTCATTTTGAAGTTGAAAAACTCCCTTCTAGCGTTCATCTGGTGATCTTCCCTTAGATCAGAACTCCCAACGTGCATCTATTGAATGGCTTCCCACATTTCCTTGTCTGTTTCCCAGTTACCCACTCTGTCACTGTCTTGTTGACACACGACATTGTTGAGATACATTTTGGCCTTGCAGTTGGTCTCCATCCATTGTCATTCGTTGTGACCCCATTTGGACAGGTCGTCCCTAATAGTTTCATTACCCTAGAAATTCTCATGCTCTATGACACACCAGGCTTGGTAGTCATGACTTCTCATCCAGTCTCTCATCTTGAGCGGCCTATTTTCGAAGCGTCCGACAATGAGTCTAGGAAGCTTGTTGTTCCCATGTCCAACCTTCGTGACTTCCTGAGACATTTTTCCTAATACCTACAAAGACTAACCAAAATCTAGAGCGACTGCTTTGATACCAATTGTAGGATACAAGTCTCATCCTTAAGGTTGACATGTGACTCTGATTTCAATTTGAATTGTCAACTCTTGGATCACATCGGACCGTTAGATGGCCGTCTTCAACCTGCTATAACTCTGAAGCCTGAGTCACCCTTTTGTCCAATTGAGACATGATCCCTAAAAATGCGCTCAAATGTCGCTTTCATGCATACGCTAGTTCCTATCCAAAGTGAACTATCGTCTTTTCAGTTCCCTTTTCTTGGGAACTTTCTTGGACTTCAAGGGAATCTTGTTCTTCCCATCTAGTTCCCGTCTTGTGAAAACTTTGGTTCATTGAGTTACCATCTCGTGGGAACTCTTGTTCACTTCTGAGGTTGGTCGCATTCTTCTTGTCGTTGCATTTGTTCCCATGCCTTGGGAACTTGTTACTCTGTGCTTTTCTTAGCGACGCGCAACCTGTTATACTAAAATACAGAACAATAGGTGTTAGTTCCCATGATGTTTGTCATTATCAAAACAGAGGGCGATGTTCCAGTGTTGATGAACGTGAGTTCCTAACAGTGACTCAACATTTTCTTAAGTTGCGTCTAGGGTCGTGCAATGGCGCAGAGCTTCAGGTTTGGGTCACGCCTTTGTTTTATTCTTCTTTTAACCTAGTGTGTCTTTCAGTTTACCCTTATTAACACTTGTTAGCCTCTCTTTTTAGACTTTGTTTTATTTAATTGAGAGTGCTTTGGCTAATGTACTCCTCAACTTCAACACATTGTATTCGTTTTGCTTGAAATTCAATCTAGTTCGTAAGCTTTGGATTCAATTCAAGTTTGGTTTGTTTATAATCGTCCGTTCAACATCGTTCACTCCAAATCATTCTATAAGAAACTTCTAGTACAAGATCAGGTCACAGTTCATACATGATGAACAAGGATCGAGTTGTCACGTATCAACTGGTATCAATTGGTATCGGATTTCCCATTCTCTTGCAAGTTAGTTTCTCTCTGTTATAATATTTGAGTGTTAATTTTATTTCAAATCCTAATGATATCAACCGAAGGACCGTGATGGACAATTGAGCAAAGAGGGACATTTTATGCTTCAAACAAATACCATTTCAAAAGACGAGGGCATTCATGTTTAGAAAGGCCATGACAAAACAAGTCTTCTACAAACAACCTTTCCCATATGTGCATTAAAAATGAAGTCAAGAGCCAAGGATGTAATGAACATAATTAGAGGCCAAAGACCAAGACCATTCTTATAATTTTTCTTTGTTACAATATTTGAGCGTTGATTTTGTATTTGTTTTGCTTGAAATTCAATCTAGTTCGTTTTCTTTGGATTCAATTTGAGTTCGGTTTCTTTGCAATTGTTCATTCTACATTATTCACTCCAAATCACTCTCTACGGAACTTCTAGTGCAAGATTAGATGACAATTCACACTTGACGAACAAGGATCGATTGTTCACATATCAACTGGTATCGAATTCCCAGGTCTCTTACAAGTAAGTTCCTCTGTGTTACATTAATTAAATGTTGATTTTAGTTCAACCTGAACCCTAAACTGATTTCTACCCTCATCCATCTTCCCACCACGACCATCCACCACCACCCTATCTAGCCACCACCACTATTCCTATTCAGAAAAAAAAAAACAATTTCGCCAAACCTTAACCCTAATTTGGCACTTGCTTGGTTGGATAGATATTTGCTTTGATCTATAAACTTGGAAGATTTTGATTGATTTTATATTGCAAGTTGTATGATCATGTTCAATTCCCACCATATTTATGTTACATTCTACATGCCAATGTTAATTATGTTGATTTCTTGTATTTTTGCATGCTAGATAACTTGCAATCACAATAAGATTAATCTCTTCTTTTTCATAGGAATAACATGTTTCTCATTTATTTTGCTTGTTTTCTAGATCAAAAGTTTCCTTTTTATGATATAAAATAGAAAAAAACACATAAGTCATGATAAAAAAAAATCAGTTTCTTTTCGAGTTAGTAACTCCACTTGTTTGTTTGCTTATTGTGAACCGTCTTAGTAATTCATTTTTTGTTCATAATCAGTGTATTGCTACTATACTCTTTGATCTTGAATGATTTTAAGCATCTAAAAGAACCTTTTCTTGTGTGATTTTTGGCTATGTTGACACTGGAGCCATGATCACACCTGATGAAGGATCTTGATGTTGAAGTGGTGCAAGGCAATTCCGACGCTTGACCCGAGCAAACTCTTCAAGAGATATAGAACTCGGTGGATGAACTTCTCGTGGGATCACAAGGGAAGATCTCCTTCGTTAGGACATTGAATTGGGTGATTCCAACTCCCATAGTTAGATCTACAAGTCTTATTTAATCTCTCAAAATTTGAGCGCCAGATGATGAGTGGATTGAATGTTATAGCGATTATACTGAGATGTCACAGAATCAACTAAGAAGGAATTTCGACTTGTTTTGATGGAGTTTTTGAAGGGGGTTATGGATCCGACTTTGATGGAGGATGAGATGGGGATTTTGAGGATGAAAAGTGATGGAATTTGATGGTGGAGGGTTGGATATGTGTTGAGAGGGTTTCTTGAAAACAAATAAATTTATAATCAAGACACCGCTTAGTACAGGGGAGTCAGGTTCGTCCACAGGAGAAAATCAGTATCAAGTTATGTACTTACTTAGAGCGCAAGTAAGAGAGAAAGTATGGATTTTTATATCAATAAAGAGAAAATCTAAGGTTTAGGGTATCCCTACAACAATAATTATGCATGGAAACACTAATGAAATATAAAGATCATGTTTTTATCACATAAAGACGCTAACTTTTGTCAACTAAAGCAAGTAAATCAACCAACTTTCCTCGAATCAATAAACTTACGATCTATCTCTTCTACTTCAACTAGGATTGATCCACTTTCGTTTCAAAACCCTAAGTTGACTATTCTGATTCAAAGTTTCCGCTTTTGCTTCAACAATGAATAAGAAATTCCTGTCAACTTTCGTTTCAAGGAGTTAAAAACAAGAGAATAGAATCATGCAATAAAGACAATCAAAACATGATCAAAAGCAAGCATACATAAACATTGTTGGGTTTAACTCCAACCTTAGAGAGAGAGAGAACTACTCCCAATTCATAACTAAGGACAACTGAATTATATATAAGAGAAAGCTTACAACTTCAATCCAAACAAAGCGTTCCTCCACAATCTCTACTCGTCTCCCCTTCTCTTCTCTCCTCTCTACTCTAACGTGCCCTAAACTAGGTTAATTGTGGGATAAGAAAACTAAAGCTAGAACAAGAGTATTTATAGAGAAACTAATCTATCTATAAGGAAATAAATCTTCTAAAAGATATATCCCTTAAAACTATCTAATAATAGAGATAAAAGATCATTAAATGCACCGACTCGAATGTTCGCTAACGACCTTGAATGCCTCGGTACCGACCCCGTCAGGGTCGGTAGAACTCTGATTTGCTGAATTTTTCCTCCTTTGTTGAACACCACGTTACCGACCCTGTGTACCTCGGTATCGACCCCCCTTCAGGTTTCAACATTGAAAACAAGCTTGCAACTAAGAGTAAGACTTCGGTAGAGGGTTCGTTACACCTTGGTTTGACTCGATTCTTTTTCCGTAGGCTTGGTAACGAGTTTCTCTACTTCTTTCTTAGCTCGAACTTGATTCTTCATCTCTTTATGGACTTCATTTCTTAAGATTTCTCTCGGCTTTGCTCCTTTCCTCAAAAGTTGCTCCAAACAGCTTCTAAAAACCTACAAAACACCACTAGAGCTTATGTAGACTCCATATCTTAAGAAAATATGAAAACCTACACAAACGACTCAAAACAAAACACAAAACTAAAGAAAAAGACTCAAACATATAAAAACACACCCTAAAAACATAACTAAAAAGGCGGATATCAAAATATCCCATACTTAGACTTGCTTGTCCTCAAGCAATCAACAAGACAACAATCAAAACCATCATCACATTCTTCAAGTCAATGCCCTTATAAAAAACAACATGAATGCACAAGTAGAAATAAATAGACAAGTAAATCTAATGTCATCACACATATATGAGCAACCTCAAGCAAAAGCAACTAAGAATCCAACCTCACAAGGGTATATTGTGTTTCTCTCAACTCTCAAGTGTTTAGGCTTTTAATCACAACTCTCAACTCAATCCAATATACAAAAACCCCTAGTCGTCATTGTTACTTATATCACCAAACTCTCCACTAGAGATGTCAAAACACATAAAAATCATCAAGAGAACTTAGGCTCAATGAAAAACTTCACAGAAGTTTCCATTCGGCCGGGTTGTAATTGGGCTTGGTAATAACAATAAGGGATGGAAATATTTTGGTTTGTGGTGTTAAAAATCTGGGAATATAGAATCCTAAAAACTCACACATTTCTCACCAAATACAACTCAAAACAATATACCAAACTCACTCAAACATAAAGAACAAACTTCAACTTCTTTCAACCCCTTTTTTATCCCAACTAATCTTGCTCAAAATAACAATGAAAATTTGGCTCATGCACTTTTTTCACTATTTAGCACACTCTTTTTTTTCAGCTTCTGATTTTTCTCATCATTCTTTTCTCGATTTTTCACTATTGAATTTTTAAGGAAGGATCGGTACCGAACCTACTAGGGTCGGTAACGATATCTGCTTATTTCTCCTTCTTTCTTCTCTTAGTGCATACAGAGAACCAAAACTCCTTTTACATGATAAATTCAAGACTTTCAAATAACCAACCAATATTACCCCACACTTGAACCAAAACATCTTACTCAACAAAACCAACTCAACCAATATTAAATCCTAATCCCCGGATAGGGTCAAGCTTCATAGGCTAAGGAATAATTTTGTGGAGTTAAAAATAAAAGGCCTTAAGGCTCAAATTGGCTTCAACAAGAGGATAATGATAAGGTAGGTAAAAAGAAAGGATAAAAAGTGGTTTAAAGAAATAAGTTCTCCATCATATGACTTCACATGTAATGAACTAATAGCTCATATAGACCTCAAGAAATAGATAACCATATCAATGTCAAGAGATAATATGCATAAGGAGAGTAAATCACACAAGAAAAGAATAGGGATTTTTTATGTTCTTCCTATAAGGCCAAAAATAACTCACTAGGCAACAATTTTTTTGGATTTAATTCACTTCTACCTAAGATCATATGTGCTCAATTTCATCACATGCTAAATATCCACATAAAAACAACTTTTCAACATGATTCAGGCAAAGCTATCCAAACATGCTATGGAATTACATCATCAAGCAAGTCAAAGTATATCATAGGACATCTAAGTGGAGCATTATTAATCCTAAAACACAAACAAAGACTCAAAAACTGAGTTTCCTTTTCCCCCACCCCATACTTAAACCAAACAGTGTCCTCACTGTTTAAAGACATAAAAAGAATAAAGAGGATAAAGAAAAGGGAACTCACAAAATAAAACTGAAGCTGTCTAAAATCATTGATCACTGAGGAGGTTGAATTTTATCTCGGATTTTCTGTAGAGGTTGGTCCCGACCTTGAGGGAGTCGTTACCGAACCACCGATTTTTCATCGTTGTTCCTTTTGGTACCGATTATGTTGCTTCTCTGTGTAGCACTTCTTCCACATCATTGTACCTGAGTCACTTTAGAAAAACTTCTATCCCTACTACGCTAATCTAACCTAGAAACAGGTAAAAAGAAAGCTAGCAAAAAGGTCTAAGAAAGCAAAAACTAAAAGCGGAAACAAAAAGCAGGTTGCCTCCCGTAAGCGTTGTTTTTAACGTCGTTAGCCCGACGAACTTACCTTGGCTAATCAAGGCGGCTTCCATCCAGCGTTGTCGAGTTCAAGAGAAACCCCATACTTAGATGAAAAAGCTTCAAAGCTTCTCTCCAAGACATTTGATGGCCGGATCGATGGAGGGGATGATGGTGCAAAGAGATCGCCACGAGAATCCAAGGAATTCCGACAACAAACACCACGCAACTGACCCGTCTTCAACTGGCTGGATCTTCCTCGTCCGAACTCGAAATTGAGTGATTCCAATTCGAGAAGTTATATCTATGAGTCTAGTTGAAGTCCTCAAAATATGAGACCGAGATGATGAGCGGATTGAAAGTTATGTCGAATTTACTGAGATGGTGCAGAAACCTCCGAGATGGATGATGGTTCGAAATGGAGAGAACAAGGGGATATGGATGCTTGATAACTTGGATATGACTCACCAAGCTCTCAAACAAACTAGGATGCTCGAAATTGTCGGATATGACTCACCAACAATTGAACAACGAGAATTGAACGAAACAAAACAAGAACTTCGAATTGAAAAATGCAAGGAAAAGAGAAGCAAATTTCGTCCAAGTCTAGCAACAAAGGGTGAGGGGGACGATCATATAACCTAGAAAGCAACCTCACAAAGTTAGCCCCTTCACTTAAGGAAATTACAAAAATTAACCCAAAAACCCGAAAACTTAATAATTGTCCTTTCCGTCGAATTGTCACTTAGAACCATGAAGTAGAATAAAACTCCAACCATCTTCATTGCACTCTTTCGGAAAGCTACACCCCATGAGCTCTTCTTGCACTTGACATAGAATGGCCTTAGCTCGGGATCGCGTAATACGACCTAGATAAGGTGGTGTAGTTCCTTGAGCTTTGGCACCATCAAAACCGGAAGGCAAGGGCGCGCCACCATCCAAGCTTGTTGGCGCGTCTAGGGTATGCCGAGGCTCCTCCAAGTGTTCCGACGTGTGCTCCTCCAAGTGTTGCTCCTCCAAGTGTTCTGAAGTGTGCTCCATAGTTGGCTCGGACATCGATGGAATCACATCATCCTCCTCCCCTTGAAAAGGGTTCGTCCTCGAACCTAGATCCTGCTCAAACTCAACATCATTGTTAGAAAAATAAGGAACAAGATCGGATACGTTGAATACCTCATGGACGCCATAATTCGGAGGAAGATCAAGCTTGTAAGCATTGTCGTTGATGCGCTCTAACACTTGGAATGGTCCATCTCCACGTGGCTTAAGCTTAGAATTTCGAAGAGTAGGAAACCTCTCCTTCCTCAAATGAACCCAAACAAGGTCGCCGGGTTCAAAAATCAGCTCCTTGCGCCCTTTATCGGCTTGGCGCTTGTATTGAAATGTTCGCCTCTCCAATTGAAGACGAGTATCCTCATGAATCTGCTTAATATACTCAGCCCGGTCCCGTCCTTCACGACTCTCTCAATCGGACATAGCATAAGGCGCTAAATCAAGTGGTGTAACGGGATTGCGCCCATACACCACCTCAAAAGGCGTCTTCTTTGTAGCGGAATGAATGGACCTATTGTAAGCAAACTCAATGAAAGGAAGACACTCTTCCCACCTGCGCAAATTAGTTTTCAAAATAGAACGCAACAAGGCACCAAGGGTACGATTAACGACCTCGGTTTGCCCATCCGTTTGCGGGTGGCAAGTAGTAGAGAATAAGAGCTTGGTTCCAAGCTTGGACCAAAGAGTCTTCCAAAAGAAACTTAGAAATTTAACATCACGATCAGAAACAATAGATTTAGGGACCCCATGCAACCGAACAACATTATCAAAGAACAAGGTGGCAACATTAACAGCATCATCGGTTTTGTGGCAAGCAATAAAATGTGCCATCTTAGAAAATCTATCTACCACCACAAAAATAGAGTCCCTACCCCTTTTTGTCCTAGGCAACCCCAAAACAATGTCCATAGAAATATCCTCCCATGGGGCACTAGGAATAGGCAAAGGGGTATACAAACCGTGAGGGTGCACTTTAGACTTTGCACGCACACATGTAGCACATGAAGCACAAAAGTTCTCTACCGACCTAAGCATGTGAGGCCAATAGAAATGTTCCCTAAGCATATGCAAAGTTTTCATGACACCAAAATGTCCCATGAGGCCGCCACCATGGGCCTCTTGGACAAGCAAACGCCTAACCGAACCACTAGGCACACACAAGCGAGTTCCCTTAAAAAGAAACCCATCATGCAAATAAAATTGATCCCGACTTCCCCCCTTCAAACAAGCATGAAAAATATCACTAAACTCAGCATCATGAGCATACAACTCCTTCATGAAAGAAAATCCAAGCAATCGTGCATCTAGTAAGGATAAAAGAGCGTACCTCCGGGACAACGCGTCGGCGACGACGTTGTCCTTACCTTTCTTATGCTTGATGACATAGGGAAAGGATTCAATGAACTCAACCCATTTGGCATGCCTCCGATTCAGTTTTGCTTTCCCTCTCAAGTACTTCAACGCCTCATGATCGGAATGGATAACAAACTCCCGAGGCAAGAGATAGTGCTCCCACACCCTTAGCACTCGAACAAGAGCAAGTAGCTCTTTGTCGTACGTGGGGTACTTGAGCTCGGCACCTCCAAGCTTCTCACTATAATAGGCTATGGGACGTCCCTCTTGCATAAGCACACCACCGAGCCCAATTCCCGACGCATCACACTCAATCTCGAACATCTTGCCAAAGTCGGGAAGAGCTAACAACGGCGCGTGTGTCAACTTAGCCTTAAGGGCAGCAAAGGCCTCTTCTTGCGCCTCTCCCCACATAAATGGAACATTCTTCTTGGTGAGGAAGGTCAAAGGCGCAGCCAAGGTACTAAAATCACGAACAAACCGGCGGTAGAAACCGGCTAGGCCAAGGAAACTCCGGACTTGTGTCATAGTTGTCGGTGTGGGCCATTCTTGAATCGCCTTCACCTTCTCTTCATCTACTTGAAGTCCATTCCTACTCACAACAAAACCAAGAAATACCACGTGATCCGAACAAAAGTGGCACTTCTTGAAGTTAGCAAATAGGCGTTCCCGTTTCAAAGCTTCAAGCACTTGCCTAAGGTGCTCGACATGGGATGATAAATCGTGGCTATAAATCAAAATATCATCAAAGTATACAACCACAAACTTACCAATAAAAGGGCGGAGGACGTGGTTCATCAAGCGCATGAAAGTGCTCGGAGCGTTGGTTAATCCGAAGGGCATAACCAACCACTCGTATAGGCCTTGCTTGGTTTTGAACGCCGTCTTCCATTCATCTCCCTCCTTCATCCTTATTTGATGATATCCGCTCTTGAGATCAATTTTGGAGAAGAGACTCGCCCCATGCAGCTCGTCAAGCATATCCTCAAGTCTCGGAATCGGGTGACGATACTTGATAGTAATATTGTTGATCGCTCGACAATCAACGCACATCCTCCATGTGCCGTCCTTCTTAGGCACAAGAATGACGGGCACGGCACACGGGCTGAGGCTCTCACGCACATATCCCTTATCAAGGAGCTCTTGGACTTGCCGTTGAAGCTCCTTAGTTTCCTCCGGATTGGCTCGATAGGCTGGACGGTTCGGTAGAGTGGCACCGGGGACAAAGTCGATTTGATGCTCGATTCCCCTAAGCGGTGGTAGTCCCGGTGGCACCTCTTCTTGGAAAAGCTCCTCAAAGTCCTGCAAAAGAGTAGATATGGAAGGAGGAAGATCAACTAATTCTTGGGAAGATAAATAAGATTCTTGAAAAACAAGTAAAACGCAAACGCCACTTCCCTTGAAAGTATGAATAATCTCCTTCGGTTTGGCCAAAAGCAAGGGCGTAGAAGGGCCGCCTAGAGCTAGCTTCTTGTCCTTCTTTCCCTCTCGAAGCGCATGCTTCTTCCTTTGCTCCTTCGCTGCGTGGTCCAACATGATTTCATGGGGGGTCATCGGGTGCAACGTCACCTTCTTTCCCTCCATTTGAAAGTGATACTCGTTGGAGACTCCATCATGAATAGCTCCCTTATCATATTGCCAAGGGCGCCCCAAAAGAAGATGACAAGCGGTCATCGGCACCACATCACACTCCACCTCATCCTTGTAAGGCCCTATAGAAAAGCAAATACGAGCCCTTTCCTTGACTTGGATCGGGGCATTAGAATTCAACCAACATAGAGGATAAGGTAAAGGATGGCAAGTAGTTTTCAAGGAAAAGCGATCCACCACCTCTTGACTAATAATATTACAACAAGACCCGCTATCGATAATCACACTACATACCTTATCCATAATTTTGCATCGAGTGTGAAAGATAACCTCTCGTTGGCTAGGTGTGGTGGTGTTCTCCGTCATGAAAAGCGTCCGTTGTACCACGAAGCACTCACCCTCCTCGGCGGTGACATGGAGGCCGTCTTCCTCAACCTCGGGGCTCTCTTCTTCCTCTTCCGCAGCCCCTTCTTCCTCATACTCGTACTCCCCTTGGGAGTTAAGAAGAACCTTCCGTTCGTTGGGACAATCCCGAGCATAATGCCCATGTCCAAGGCACTTGAAACACTTCACGTCGCTCGCCTTCACACTGCCTTCTTGCCGAGGACGTGGGGAAAACTCTTTCCTCGGTTGAGGAGTCGAGTCCTTCCTTATTTCCGGCTTCCTAAACTGAGTTGGTGGTGCCTTAGGAGCCGTGGATGAAGGCTGCCACGTTCGAGAAGTGGTTGAACTCGAACGCCGTTGAGCAAGTTGCTTGTAGATATGGTTGGTATAATGAAGCACTTGCTCAATATCGGTACCCCTACTAAAATGCTGCATACTCACCACATTTTTTAGTTCCAAATTTAACCCATTGACAAATTTAGAGATGACATACCCGTCGGGAAATTGTACTCGGGAACGGAAGATGAGCATACGCAGCTCGTTGTAGAACTCATCGGGAGTCCGGTTTCCTTGACGCACTTGCTCCAACTTGGCATGGATGCGCTCCGTGTAATCTTGAGGCACGAACCTCTCTTCTAAGGCCTCTCTTAGATCTTGCCATGTGTTAAGTTGAGGCATCCGACGTGCTCTCCTCAAAGCCTTGTCCTCGAGCCACCATTGGTAAGCAAAGTCGGTGAAGTGTATGGCCGCCATGGCCACCCGCCTCGCATCATCATAGCCATAGAAGTCAAAGATTGACTCCACCTTGGCAAGCCAATCAAGACAGGCATCGGCGTCGGAAGTTCCCGAAAATGTCGGCACGTTCAGCTTGATGCCGTAATGGGGATCCCGGGGCCGCTCTTCTTGTTGCACCGGCGCACCATGCCAAGGCTGCCCGGCACCACCATTGGCCGGCCCTCTAGGAGGTTGGCCGCGCCTTGGGAGATGCAAGAGAGGTGGGGGTTGAGTAGCTGTTGCAGGATTGACCTCTTGATAGCTCGGCGCTCCATAACCTGACAAGTTAGTAGCACTAATAGGAATACTATTAGGAAATGTAGCAAATGAAGGCCTTACCCCGGAATTGGCCACAAAGTGTGGATTGTGGAAGCTCGTCGGAGGAATGTAAGGAGGCATAATCCCCATGGAGGTGCTCACACCGATGGATGCTTGCGCCTCCGAGTTTGGCAAGTAAGAAGTAGAGGCCTCCTCTTGTAACGACTCCACTTGGTTAGCGCTTTGTAGCACACTTGGTAGAGCCCCCGTATGAGACACCCGTGCTCTATCATCTTGGCCTCGCACTTGGCTCTCCAAATCAGTCAACCTAGTTCCCAAAGCCTCAATGGATTGTTGCAAGGATTGTTGCATGTTTTGCAACATGGCAGCCACCGAACTAGTGGACGTCTCCTCAACTTGTTCCTTATTCTTGTCATCACCTACACTTATCATCGTAAAAACAAGGCAAAGATCAAGGTATAGAGGTCACACGAATTAATCACCAAGACTTGCCCGAGATGAAAATCCGACAAGTTGCAAGTAGGCAAAAACAACAAAGGCAACAAAGAGAGAATTCACCACACACTTGCTTAGGAAAACAATGCTAGGAAGCTACTAAACCACCAAGACTCAACACCAAGTATTACAAATTAATTATTTTTTTTTTGTTTCGAGCAGGCCTTTGCTAGGCACTACTAGACGACTACTCTTTGTAGGCCTTTGCTAGGCACTACAAGATGACTACTCTTTCCGTGCCCGACCCCTTATTAGCTTTACGCCGCCGGGCAAGGTTTTTCTAGTCTTTAATCTTTCTTTCTGTGCCTGGCCCCTTATTAGCTTTCGCCGCCGGCAAGGTTTTTCTGATTATTCAACAAAAAATTTCAAGACACTTAAACAACAACACAAGATGTCTCGTCTTGGTGTCGTTCCCGTATCCTAGCACCGTAGCCAACAACAAGCATGTAATGACAACAAACAAGGCTGGTTTGGACCTCAATCCCACGTTTTTTTAACTCAGCAAAATCAGCAAGACACACTTAAAACCAACACTAAAGAAAGGCTTAAATTCAAGCAACAAATGCACCCTTTCAACTACCAAATTAAGGACCTTTGGAGTTCATCTCATGGACGTTTTTTGGGCATGGTTTTCAGCCATGGCTGAGCACCAAACTCGACCAAACAACAACAATTTCAAGACAAGAAAACGTCCACAACACAAGACAACAATTCGGACAAGGCCGAACACCACAACAACAACAACGCAGCCCTAGAGAGTTCAAACCTAAAACTTGCAACAAGTGGAAATTCAAGCTCGGAACAAGATTTAGATGGCGATACCTTCACGTGGCTCTGATACCACTTGATGGCCGGATCGATGGAGGGGATGATGGTGCAAAGAGATCGCCACGAGAATCCAAGGAATTCCGACAACAAACACCACGCAACTGACCCGTCTTCAACTGGCTGGATCTTCCTCGTCCGAACTCGAAATTGAGTGATTCCAATTCGAGAAGTTAGATCTATGAGTCTAGTTGAAGTCCTTAAAATATGAGACCGAGATGATGAGCGGATTGAAAGTTATGTCGAATTTACTGAGATGGTGCAGAAACCTCCGAGATGGATGATGGTTCGAAATGGAGAGAACAAGGGGATATGGATGCTTGATAACTTGGATATGACTCACCAAGCTCTCAAACAAACTAGGATGCTCGAAATTGTCGGATATGACTCACCAACAATTGAACAACGAGAATTGAACGAAACAAAACAAGAACTTCGAATTGAAAAATGCAAGGAAAAGAGAAGCAAATTTCGTCCAAGTCTAGCAACAAAGGGTGAGGGGGACGACCATATAACCTAGAAAGCAACCTCACAAAGTTAGCCCCTTCACTTAAGGAAATTACAAAAATTAACCCAAAAACCCGAAAACTTAATAATTGTCCTTTCCGTCGAATTGTCACTTAGAACCATGAAGTAGAATAAAACTCCAACCATCTTCATTGCACTCTTTCGGAAAGCTACACCCCATGAGCTCTTCTTGCACTTGACATAGAATGGCCTTAGCTCGGGATCGCGTAATACGACCTAGATAAGGTGGTGTAGTTCCTTGAGCTTTGGCACCATCAAAACCGGAAGGCAAGGGCGCGCCACCATCCAAGCTTGTTGGCGCGTCTAGGGTATGCCGAGGCTCCTCCAAGTGTTCCGACGTGTGCTCCTCCAAGTGTTCTGAAGTGTGCTCCATAGTTGGCTCGGACATCGATGGAATCACATCAACATTTGGTCCTCTATCATCATCAAGTATGCTCGGTAATCCTACATTAGGGTTAGTATAATCCGAAAACCAAGGAGGTTTCGACTCCTTCACAGTATGCATAGTAGGAGGTAACGTAGAAAAAGGATGAGGGAAAGGATCATGATCGGAATGTATCAAATCAGTGTAACGAGTTTCTATACTTCTTTCTTAGCTCGAACTTGATTCTGCATCTCTTTATGGACTTCATTTAATAAGCTTTTCCTCAGCTTTGCTCCTTTCCTTAAAAGTTGCTCCAAATAGCTTCTAAAAACCTACAAAACACCACTAAAGCTTATGTAGACTCCATATCTTAAGAAAATACGAAAACCTACACAAACGACTCAAAACAAAACACAAAACTAAATAAAAAGACTCAAACACATAAAAACACACCCTAAAAACATGACTAAAAAGGCGAATATCAATATGGACGAGCACAAGCAAAGGACATGACTCACCTTTGATCCACTTGAACTAGGAAGATCCGTTCTTGGATATGACTCACCAAGATAGGATCTTCGATCTTTGATCGATATTACTCACAATCTAATCAAAACAAACTGAATTTGGATTGATTCTAACAAAGAAAACACGAAATTCTAATGGAGACAAGGAGTAGGAATGGTTTTCATCAAATCTTGTCTAACTAGGAAACTAGAGCCCTAGTGGCTTATAACGAAATACCTAAGGGAAAAACTGACATTTGTCTTAGGAAAAGTTTAACAAATAACAAAATAGGCCTAACATTTTCAAATCTCATAAAACACTCTCACAAGCCAAGCAATGAACCACACAAGTCGTTGATGAGGTATTTTCGTGGTCGTTAATGCCTAACAAAGAATCCTAACTTAACCAAACTTAGTAGAATGGTAAGCAAGGGTTGATCCACAGACACTCGTGTATTTATGTTATTACTTAGATGTCAAGTAACCAAGATGGGGAGGGCATTTGAATGATTGTATAACTAACTAATTTAGAATGTAAATTAAATCTAAACTACTAATGCAAAGATGGTTGTAAATATATGAGAGGAATATTTTCAACTAGTTAAATCCATCATAAATATGCTTACTGATCATTGATTCTCTTGATTCTCAATTTACTTGAATACTCTATCGTGGAACTTCTACATTTAATTAAACATCTAACAACCTAGAAGAACTTCTACATTCAATTAAACGACAACTTTAATGTAATACTCGGGTATTCTTTTCAATTAGAGTTGTACTACCTAGGTAATAATTTTTTTTTTACAATTATTAAAATTAGTCTTTATCCTTTGATTCTTCATTTGTAAGTAAGCTTGAATTTATCTAATAGAACCCCGTTCCTAAATTAATTTTATATATAAAAGCTAAACAATCCTTGTAATGTGTGTGATACATGTCTAACTTGGTTCTAGGCCACGTTGCTTGAAAGTTGAATACTTAAAAACGTCAATCCACAAAATATGTATCTATTCCTATCCTAAGTCATCTTCAACCTCCATACTCCATTGCACACCTTCGGTTATTTACTACCACCATCTTTGTACAACAAGCTCTTTTCCCTCCGTTCAGTCACGCCTTTCTCTGTTCCGTTGACATCGGTCATCACCGGCTTCCACAAGACACGCTAGAATCGTGAAACCATCTAGCCATCTTCCGTGTCGCACCATCGGCGTTCCGTCCCGGTAGGTTTCTGTTATTCACACCGCTTCTTTCTCCTTGGTAACTTCTTCCGGCGAGTCGCACATCATCGATCTCACCCAAGGTATGGGTGGACACCTTCTAGTAATAGTTTAGTGGATGTTTTAGAAGGCTTAAAACTTGTAAGATTTGGCCTTATATACCTAGGCTGCTTTGGTTAATCAACTTTACGACTTTCTGTGGCCAACTTTAGGAAGAAACGAGAGTGGATTAGAGGGCTAGTTTGAGCTGTATGTTTAATCATATTAGATAAAAGTTATGAGTTGGTATTGAAAATTATAAGTGAAGTTTAACTTGAGAGCCTAGGATTGAAACAAATAAAAAGGGGGAGCTTTTAATATGTACGTATGTTTGTAGGTGTGGATTAAAGCTTTGTTAGTAGGTTAGTGGTTAATTAATTGGGTATTTATGAACTTCGATCATTTTTTTTATATATATATAAATAGGCTAATTAATTAGTATTTCTTGGGAGGGTGTTTGGCATATGTATAGTTTTTGGAAGGATAATATAATTAGTTTAGTTTAAAATCGAGATGTTTTGTGGTTCGACTTTGGGTCGAGTTGTGAGCTAGTTAAGTTGACTCTTTTCTTAAACTCTTAACTAGATTTCATGAGACATTTCTTAATAAGTGTTATTCCTATTCCTAGGCTTCTAGTTTGACCAAGCTATTCCGCTATCGTTGGAAATTCTTCGTTTAAGGTAAGTCGTCTAGACTTACTTAGCTTGCGATCATGCTATGTGTTGAACTAGTAAATTGAATGTGTGGAACTCTATTTTGGAATACTATTCCATACTATATTTTCATATTTGAATGCTATTGGAATAGTTTCAATAATTTTTATTGTGTGCAACTTGATCTCTGCGGGTGTGATTATGGACACGGACAAGTCGGTGGAGAAGAGACCCCGGACATAGTCATGCGGCGTGTGGAGATCACCTTCAAAAATTGATTGTTTTGGCAAGTGCTCTAGTAGAGGCTTAGCCGGGGAAAGAAGGGTGATGTGAAAGAAAATGGGCATGAGTTTAGCGTGCGCGCTAGCCGTGTACCATGTTTCAAAGGCAGGTTCGGGTTGCCTGAATTGGAGAATGATTATGACTTGGGTTATGGATGATTTGGGGCTAGTTGTTGTGATATATATTGCATGATACATTTATTGATTAATTAATTTTGTCCTTATGGATTATGGTGGAATTGAAGGTTGGTTTGGAAATTGATATGCTAATCTATATAATTATATAATGCGTTTTGGATGTACATATTAGTTTGGTATGTATATGAATGCTTGATTGTATTATCTTAATAATCTATGTTTTATTCTACATGTTTGATTTGCCCGTTTGGCCATACCAGGATCGTTAGCTAATGTGTTTATATTCCAACGTTTTTAGGTAAAGATTCTGGTGTGGGAGATGTGCCAGGAAATCAATTTCTGGATGGCGATGCTCGTTCTCGACGTAACGTGTCATAGGGGAAGGATGTTGGTTTAAGTCTTTTTGTTGTCTAAGCCAGTTGGTTTTTGTGGTAAGAAGGTCTAAGGCAATTTTGTATAGAAACTCGGTAGTATAGTCAGTTTAGTATGGGGTTTTAGTTTTCTTCCTGGTTGCATGCATAATGTTTTGTTAAATCGATTGTAAATATAAGTTGGATGTTTTCTTGGCTTTTCTTACTGTGCCTTTGTTGCAAGGTTCAATATTCGTGAATTTGTTGTCAGGCTTGTTTTGGTGGACTCAGGTGTGGTCCACAACCAGGTAACAACCCGGATTATAAGATGGGGTGTTACATTTAAGTTCAAAGTATCGATAGAAACAAATACTTGATGCAAACAATCATTCAAGTTATTTGTGGTTTATTCCCTTCTACAACTGAATAGCGTGAACAGGTCTAAACAATTATAGTTGCTACTTTATCTAATCAATCCCAAACGTGAATTAATCAAATTAGTTGTAAATTAACCTAGAAATACTATTAGGTGGCCAATCTAACAAAATCCTAGATAAACTTTGATTCAATTAAGCACAGGGAATAAAACCTATTCGCGTTGTTGAGAATCAATCAAACCTCACAATAATATGCAATCTATGATTTCAATATCTAGTCAAACACAATGGATTTAGCAATGCATAATGAAATTAAAAGACAACTTACAAAATGGTTCAAAGTTGCTCCTTGAGAAAACTCTCTCAAAACAAACCCTAGCCTCCAAATTGTCTTCCCAAAAGTTCTCCAAAAAGAGAGAAACTAACAAGAGTTTTAATGTATCTCTTAAAACTACTAAATATAACAAAGGAAACAATCCTTATTAGCCATACAAGACAACTCGTCAGAAACATAAAGCCATGCCCAAAACTAAGCCCAAATCTAAGCCCAAGACACCTCCGCATGAAATTCCGAAATGCACGGCTAGACCTCCAAAAGCGCGGCCTCGCTTTCACCTGCTACCCCGCGCTTTCCGTTTCTGTGCGAATTGTGCGGGCAACACCTTCTTGTAAACTCGAGGTGCACATCCTCCTTGCAAGTCGTGTTTCCCTTCTTCTTTGTTCTTCACCTCAACTCTCAATGCTCCATTACACCACCTCCTAGTTTGCTCAAATCATCTAGCCACCACCACAATCAACTGTAATACATACCTTTTGCTCATGTACCTAGAAACCTACAAAACCGAGCAAAATAAGCACAACTACCCGTGTTCAGACTACCCACAACTGTAATACATCCCTTTTGCTCAAATGATCGAATCTAGCCCTGTGGTTAACCGTGTTCAGACTGATACCAAAATTCTCAGGGGTGAGCTCTCCCTCCACAATAGGAGGAACCAAATGCACACCTTGACTAGCAGCCCGGGATGTAGACGCTCCATTACCCCTAATCCTCTTTCGACCCATGGATGTAGAAATTCAACAATTCCATGCACAATCACCACAAGAAAGACTACAAACACAATTTTGTTGTCCCGGCAAGGACAACCACATCAATATGTAGGATTAAGCAATTAATTCACTCAAACACTCTATTCTCCCACTACCTAGAATAAATTAATTAAATTTAATCAACAATTCTATGGTGAATCTCAAAATCTCAACAAAAAATCGATTAAAACACGATTCTAGGCTAGAAACATGCAATAAACGAATTTATATTAAGGACTTAAGAACAATTTCGAACATAAGGCATGCAAATTCGAGATTTTTATGCAAATCTAGATCTAGAAATATGCAATTAAAAATCCGAAATTTGAAGAGATTTGAGTGGAGAATGAGGAAACTTACTTGAAATCCTTGTAATAATGGAGTTCCTTGCTTGATTTGGGCAAAAAATCCGAGCTTTGGAGGTCTTCAATGGTGGAGGAGCTTGAAAAGGGCTTCAATGGAGGAAACTAAAGGAGAGGAGGCGGAAATAATAAGGGGTGCAGATAGAAAGTGACTCGAGTTTGAGATTTTTATGTTCGCTGAAATTGCTGAAAGCGTTGGGAAGCCTAAAATTGCGCGGCCGCACTTTTTCATGGTATCCCGCGTTTTTGCATTTTATGGGAATTATGCGGTTTAGTGACTAATTTGTGCGGCCGCGCTTTTTAGTCCTATCCTGCGTTTTTAGCTTCTATAAGAATTTATTTTAAGGGTTTCTTGACAAACAAATAAATTTATAAATCAAGACCCCGTTGAGTATATATAGCAGTCAGGTTCGTCCACGGGAGAGAGTCAATATCAAATTTTGTTTACTTAGGGCACAAGTAATAGCAAAAGGTTGGATTTTTATCAATATGAAGAAGAATTCTAAGGTTTAGGTATACCACAACAACAATTATGTATGCCAATGCCAACGAAACACAAAGATCATGCTTTTATCACATAAATTTGTCAACTTTCGTCAACTATGCAAGCAAATCAACTAACTTTCGTTAAATTAATAGACTTTACTCTCTCACTCAAACTTTAACTAGGATTAATCAACTTTCGTTTCAAAACCCTAATCAACTATTCTGATTCATAGTTTGTCTCTTTCGATTCAAACTATAAACGAGCAATTCCTTATCACTACTTCACTACTACATTAAACGTCTCAAGCAGCGGCCAAAAACTGTTTCACTAAGCCAGTAAACTGCTTCATTAGACCTAATGCAGCCGTTTTTAACCTCTGCATCCGCTGGCGCTGCCTTAGCTCTTTTGCTACGGTTTTATAGGTCTAATGCAGCGGTTTCATATGAAGATGTAAAACCGCTTCATTAGATTTAACAACATCTACTCCTTATATTTAATGCAGTGGTTGTAGAACCTATTGAAGCGGTTTCATAACTCTAATGCAGCAGTTTCTAATGCTAATGCAGCGGTTTCTAATGCTAATGTAGCGGTTTCTAACTCTAATGTAGCAGTTTTGTAGCTCTAATAAAGCACTTCTTGGGTTTATATAACCGCTACTAAAGCTGTTCTAATGTCGGAATATATGATTCACATAATGATAAAAATAGCTATGACTCAGTATGATAAAAATTGAAATGACAACTATAATAAATTAAGAAAATTATATTTTTCATTAGATTGATAAATAAATTACAAAGGCTTCAATTGTTTACAAAATGCTTGCATTAAGAAATTGCAAGCTCCCTTTAATTAGCACCACCTACGTACTTAATCAAACTTACTTTATAAAACCATGCTTACTTGACATTGACATCACTGCGGCATAACCATCCCGATTGCAAGGGTTGTAATATCCACAAGTTAACTCCGCAGCGTGACTGGTTGTCTCGTACCACCAAAGTACACATGATAATTGCTCATATTGAAATGCAACAAGAAGATTGATTAACAAGTATTACTATTAGGAAACTATGTATCACCTAACATCTAGCAGCTAATAGCAATCAGTTCAAACAAGATTGGAGATTCAGATTTCAGAATTTTTGATGCAGCAGAGAATTATAGGAACCAGCATTATCAGGAGCCCTCGCCCAAAATGAATGTCCCCTACCTTTAGTTGCTTTCTGTAGGCATTTCAATAAATACTACTCATAACACTGCCATAAAAAGGGAAGAAAATAGGATGAGTACAGGGGGTTGTACTAATTTAACGTCCCAACATAATTGCATCGAAGCTAAGCAAGATATATACCCCCATGTCATTAAAATAGATTGAAAGAGAGATACTCGGGGAAAAAATATAATTTCTAGGAACATGTCCATAGATATATACATGCAATATTTTCTCCTGTCCTAATATCTAGACCACACATAATGATAGTTGGTTCAAAAGAATGTGTTAAGATTAGTTTCTCTCCAAATCCCTCAAGATAATTGGTAAAGGACAAGCATACAAATCTTTGTCACACAACTTGAGAAATTAGAAAGGAGATGAAACTATAATACCTCTATGTCATTAAAATAGAGCTTACTAGCCATAAGAAAAAAGATAAAGGAAGAATTGAGCTTCTGGAAGCATACCTGTAAAAACAATTTTAGCTCACGGATTATCTGAAAGAGCCTCTTGTAAGCATTCCAGTTAAAATCATGTGGGGTGTGTGCTTTGACAATCCCCCGCCAACAATCAACTACGACACCATCAACATTGACTCATTTTAGAATCCGTAGCTTCTTAAACAGCCCATCTGGATCAACCAGCTCAGACTTTATATTAATAACACCCAACAGCATTCCAGTAAATAAAAATCTTTCAAGAAGTCTATTTTTTATAATTGCATAGCAAAATAAGAGATGAAATATCAAAAAAATTGTTAGTTTTTCACATCACATTTATTTACAAGTTAGAACCACTTTCCCCAAAAGAATAAGTAATTATTAAGTTAAGGTCTTTGTTGGAAATATACAACATAAGTCTATTTTTTGATGGAAAGATACAGTAAAGGTAAAACCAAACTAGACAACAACACAACATAAAAATCTTACAAGAAGCACCACATATACTGGTACATAACAAGTGCCAGCAAAATCAAGCTCTTGCAGCTTCACCGATATGCCAATAACTTGTCATATTCACATTAATACAACTGTAATAAGTAAAATTCACACATATAGGTAAAGCCAATCTGAACCTAAAGCAACTTGCAGTGTTTAAAAAGGCGAGGCGACGCCCGAGGCGATGACCCCCCCAAATTGCCTAGGCGCGCCTTAGAGGCGAAGGCGATCGCCTTATACATAAAGATGTAGTAATTCACAAATATAAATATATAATGTTAAATAAGATCATTTAATAAAAATTTTGGGCATAAAAACATATTTATAAAGGAAAAAATCCAAATTTTATTAGTAATAAAACCAAATTTAAAGATAATGTAATAAACTAGTATGAAAATTTAGTTTTTAGATAGCAAAAAAAGGCAAAAAACTACTAAAATAAAGTATTTTCAAATATAAAATACTAAAATAAAGTTAAGGGTGGATCAAATGATCAGATGAAGAGACAGAACGAGAGAATGATTGTGAAGTCTGATCTTGTATTGGGTTTTTGCATAGCTTAAGGATATATAGATATAGAGGAAAATATAGGATAAAAAAGATATCTTGATGATATAAATTCCATATATAAATTCTATTAAAAGATATCTTGAAAAAGAAGGATAGAAAGAAATACTTAGCTTAAGAAAAGTATATTTAAAAGATAAAAAAAGTGAAAAGAAAGATTTTTAATTCAAATATTTAAAAAATCAGCATAAGGCAACCTAGGCGAGCCAAGGCGAGATGCAGCTCGCCCGGGCGCCCAGGTCGCCTAGGCATTGCCTCTTCGAGGTTGCCTCGCATTGGCTAATGCAGGCGACAGCCTTGGCAGGGCGCGCCTAGGCGCGCCTAGGCCTCGCCTTTTCAAACACTGGCAACTTGGCAGCAAAAATTGTGATTTAGTGAGGTGCCTTCAGGTATGCTCTATGCTTATACTTAAGGAATTTTGAATCTAAAAGTAGTTCCACAAAAACAAACTGACAAAATTCTTTTACATCCATGATGATGAAGAAGTTGGCATCATGAAAAAGCAATTTTAGAAATATGTATGCTTAAATTAGATATCTAATGATCCTGTCAAAAGCCAAAAATGTTAATAAGATTGGATATCCAGAAAAAATGTATTTTAGTTTTCAATGACAAAAAAAATCTCAGAAGTATCATGCCTAAGAAATATCAAAAGATTTTAGCTTTCCATCCTTTCTCTTCTATCACCAACTTTGGAGGACACCTGATGATTTGTTCCAGCAGATACATCAAACACTGGTGAAGAGGAAGCAAAAACTCCCCTCATTTGGTCCATTTGGCATTGTATACTGCCAATGCTACCTAGAATAGAATAAACCAATACTTCAACAATACAAAGATATTAAAAGCCATTATTAACTTGAGATTTTAGGTCCAGATATAAACTACATGTAGATATAGTTCAAATGAATCTCTAAATTTCAAGTGAAATTTCAAAGTTAAAATAAGCATTAAGATGCTTAAACTAGTAAAAAAAAGATGTATGCCATTTTGACTTCTGCCATTATGATAGTTTTTATGATATTCATAGGGGCCAAAAAAAAAAATTTAGGTACTACATGTTTTTGTAGCCCAATAACTATGTAAACATACAAATACCTACTAAGTTAATGGACTTATTTATGCATATTGATTTTAGCATCCTTGATTAAAACTCTTGAATTTCTTTATGCATACAAATGGTCTTCCAATGAACAATTTAACTACATAGTTTTCCAATTTGGAGAAATTTCGTTAGGCCTCTTCTTTGAGAGGGTCCTCCTGTACAGTTCACACAAAAAAAGGTCCCCCTTCCCTTTTCTCTCTTTGAATGCATCTTTTGTTTCCTAGTTCTACCTTTCATGGATCCAACTCACATCACACACTCTGTTATACATGTTACAGGTAACCCATTTCTTCTTCTGCCCTCAAAACCCACGAAGGAAAAAAATCCATTCAACCCGATATCCATCACACTAAATCCATCCAACTCAATCACACACTCCACAACTCCACTAACAAGGCAACCATTACAATTAAATGCACATCGAGAGAACCAAAGTTTCAACAGATCTAGATAGAAAAATCACATAGCATGTATCAAAGAGGTCTTCATTCTTCGATAAATCAGAATATACAAAAGAGATGGAAAAGGTGAAGGCAGAAAGGGGCCTTTTGCAGGTGAAAGAAAGAAGGGGTTTCAATTTAGATTTTACATACGACATCAGATAGAGGATTGTGCACCTGAGTAATCGCGACTCGGTGACGATCTGCCGGTGGTGACGAGATGGCCAGGGGCAGGGCAGCGGGTCTTGGCGATTAGGTTTTAGAGATGATGTTGAGGCCAAGGAAGTGCGCGGGTCGGATGCCAACAGTAGCGAGGCCAAGGAAGGTGATGGAGGTCGGCGACAGGTCGAGCGGTACCAACAACGACGATAATCGTTCGAGGTGGTCGGAATTTGGGGGTTGGTGGAAGTGTGGCACAAAGGGTTTTGGGAGAGGGTTTGTGAAATTTCTAATCGAAAATTTTGGGGGATTTCAGATTATCACATAGGCGCGCGAGGAATGAGGGAAGACAGGCATGTAAAATTGACCTAGGCGCTTTTTTCCCCAAACCGCTCCATTAGCTTTCTTTTTCGCTTCATTAGATAATTGCACTCGCTCCATTAGATCTTTAACCCGCTAAAAATTTATACATTGTAATAAACCGTTGCATGAACCGCTACAAATTCATAAAACCGCTTCATAAACCGCATCAATAGATCAACAGCTACAAACAACCGCTTCTATAGTCTAAACCGCTGCTCCCAAACAGCTTCATTAGCTCGTAATTGTAGTAGTGTATCTTTCGATTAAGGATTTAAGTACAAGAGAAGAGATTTTGGATAAAAACAATCAAATCATGATCAAAGGCAAGCATACACAACCATTGTTGAGTTAACCGCAACCATAGAAAGAAGAAGGCTACTCACACTTCATCATGCAAAAACAACTAAATTCAATTAAAAGAAAACTTAAAATTGAATCCAAAACAATTGTTCTCCAAGTCTTCCAACTCATCTCTTCTCTCTATCGAATGTGATCATTGGTAAAAAAAAACTAAGGCTACGACTAAGGTTTTTATATAAAAGTTAAGCTACTACTAAGGAAATAAATCTGTCAAGATAAATCCCCAAAGGAAACTATCTAAACAGGATAAAAATAAATTAAATGCAGCGACTCAGTGTAACTCCTACCGACCCCGTCAGGGTCGGTAGGGTTTCTTGAATTTCTTTTGACTTCCTCTTCTATGACTGCCACAGTACCCACCCAGTGACCATCGGTACTGACCCTACTGCTTCGATAATCGGCTCGTAACTAAGAGCACTACCTCGGTAGGGGGTTGTAACACTTCAATTCTGCTTCAATTCTTCTTGCTTAGGCTCGGTAACGAGTCTTTGAACTTCATAGCTGGCTCGATCTTGGCTCTTCACTTCTTTCCTTGCATAAATCAAACTTCCTTTCGACTCCACTTCTTCTTGAGTTCCCACAAATCCAAAAAATGCTTCGACACAGCATCAAACCTACAAAAACACCACCAAAGCTTATGTAGACTCCATATCTTAAGCAAATACGAAAACGTACACAAACAATTCAAAACCAAACACAGAACTAAAGAAAAAGACTGAAACACACTCAAACACACCCTAAAAACAAAACTAAAAAGGCGGACATCAAAATTACTCGGGGAGGCACCAAATTGCGTGGGCGCACTTTTCGGTGTCTACCCGAGCTCCACGAAACACCGAGGATTGTTCCTAAAAACACTAATGTTTGATCGTAGGTTAGTCGAAATCAGTTATGGGAACTGTATCGAACAGTTCCCACACACAGCAGAATAAGTAAGTGTGCATGTAAATAAAACACTAGAGACAATTCCCTTATATAGGAACCCCACATCGATCAACTAATCACGTGAGTAAACCTCTACCTCCGCTTGGAGGATTTTCGAATGAGTTCTCTTTTCTTTATTGGTTAGTCCCCTTCAAATTACAAGGCAGAATACAAACTTCTCTGTTCCTAATAGGACTCTCTCCCTAGGCAACACTAATGTATTCTCTCAACCCTAACCTGGTCAACGCTCATAATCAAAGACAAAGCGAAACTCAAACCTCTTTCTTTCTTTTGTCTCTTCACTAGAGTTCCCCTTGACGAAGGAACTCTTCTCTTCTTCACCATTGTCGAGATTAGCTCGGCAACGAGGATTTTTCACCAACTTTACGATCTTCACCTGAGTGGCACCGAGGACTTTGATGATTGTGAAAAGTGAATCACAAGGTGACTATTGAAGGGTTTAAATAGGTGTGATGAGAAACCCTTATCTACTAGAGTCATTTGTCCTAAATGCCCTTTTTGCCTTGCTCTCCAAGTATGATTCTTAGGGTTGACATGTGACTTTTATTTGAATTTGAGTTGTCAACTCTTGAATCATTCCAGACCGTTGGATGGTCATCTTCCTTTTGCTGAAGCTCTAAACATTTGAGACGCTCTTTTGTCCGGAACAAACAGGATCCTTAAAAACGCGCTGAGATGTCACTTTCACGCATTCACTAGTTCGCATCCAAAGGGAACTCTCGTCTTCTCGGTTCCCTTGTCTTGGGAACTCTTCTTGACTTCTCAAGATTCCTGTTCTTCTCAATCAGTTCCCATCTTGTGGGAACTCTAGTTCACTGAGTTTCCATCTCGTGGGAACTCTTCTCTTTTCCGAGGTTGGTCTTTTTCTCTTCATCGTTGCATTAGTTCCCATGTGTTCGGAACTTTTTGTTCTGTGTTTTTGCTTTGCGACTCGCAACCTGTTCTCTTCTAAGGGTTGGTCGCTTTCTTTTTCGTCATTGCATTAGTTCACATGATGTGGGAACTTGTTGTTTTGTGCTTTGCGACACGCAACCTGTTCTACTGAAATACTTGGTAATTGGCGTTAGTTCCCATGGTGTTTGTCATTATCAAAATCGAGGACGTTGTTCCAATGTTAAAGAACGTGAGTTCCTAACACCGACTCAACAATTTCCCCCTTTTTGATGATGACAAACCCATAATAAAATGACAAGTATTTATACTCATGCAAATTCCCCCTTAGTATGACAACGTATAGAAGGGAGTTCCTATGCGGTTCCTACTTGGCGGATTTTGTGAGATTGTTCCCCCTTAGCAAAGGCCATACTATGATAACTTTGAAAACGTATCTCACAAATTTTATCGTTCCCCCTTTTGGCATCATCGAAAAGAGTAAGCATGAATAACGGAACGAAACAAAAAGGAGGAACAAGCATTCAAATTAAAGAAATTATTCATCATGTAGCCAAAAGTTGTACATCACGAAACCAAAAACAAAATATTTTGAGAAGGGGGTGCAGGCTAGGGAACAGAAATAGGAATGCAAGATCACAGGGCCTTGTTTTCCTTGAGCTCGACAAGTCTGGCCAGATGATGCTCAATCTTGAGAAGAACTTGATAGTTCCTGTCAATTGTGCCTTTGATGTCATCAGTCTCTGGTGCAGGAAGCATATGGAGCTTAGTTTCTTCTGCAGGTTCTGAGTGACGGAGACTTTGGATGGCCTTGAAGTCCATCTCCAACCCAAAGACTTCCTCATCCTTTTCCTCTTAGAGAAATTCCTTCGTTAATAGTTACATAACGAGGTAAGGGTATGGAAGAGAATGGGTAGATTTCCCATCACATTTGGCCATGTGTCCCAAGGCCAGTTGAGGCAGATTGATGGGCTCTTTGCGAAGAAATATATTGAGGAGAATGGCATCACCAATGTTGAGTGTGTGCCTCTTCTCTTATCGTGGGAGAACATTCTTGATAAGGAACTTGTGAGCCAGCTTCTTTCCTAGCAGAGACAACCCATGTGTAATAGTGGCTGATCCCTTAGCTGGAACATGTCGCTCATATATCCTTTCGAGGATAGCTTCTCTGTCGTGGGTTCCCTAGACCTTCCAAGGCAGAGTTCCCAAGCCTATGTTTGCACATTTAGAGCCCATGCTAGCTGATCCACAGTAAAGGCGAAGGAGGAACTCTTGACTTTGCTGATGCCATTCTCCTTGTCCTTAGATAGCTTGAACGAGTCGTAGAAGGCTTGAATCTGAGCAGGGTCAACCTTTACACTTGTAGTACAAATTGGTTCCCAGTTCTGAGCCTGAATCAGTTCCCAAAGAGCTCCTTAATTATGCTCATTAAAAGTTTGAGGATTGAGGATCATTGGAGCAATTACCGTATGCTCCTTAGAAACTTTCTTATCCTCTACTGCCATTGGCTCAGTTTCAGCAGGGATAATTTCTTGTGATTGTTCTCATCGTGGGAGCTTGGAGAGAGGCTCGGTGACAGCTTATTCGTTTCTCTTTGTCTTTCCTTCGACTTTGGTTTTCTTAGGTTTTTCGAAGGAGGGAAGGGTAAAGGGATTGAGGACTCTGGTGAGGAGATTCCGGATAGAGGCAGATAAAGTTCCTGCAGGGCCTTTCTCAGCAGGTTCTATAGTGTTGTTCCCTGCTACATCATTCCTTTCAACAACAACAGTTGTTCCTTCATTATCTTCTTTTTCTTTCTCTTCCTCTTCTTCTTCTTCACTTTCGTCTTCTTCTCCTTTCTCTTCTTCTCTTTCCTCTTCTTCTTCTCCTTTTTCTTCTTCTCTTTCCTTCTCTTCTTCTCCTTTTTCTTCTTCTTGACCATCTTCCTTTTCGTCTTCTTCTTCTCCTTCCTGTTCTAGGCCATCTTCTTTGTCTTGGAACAAGGGTTGCTTGTCTGAGTTTCCCTTTTCATTGTTGGGGTTCTCAGTATCTGTTGGGATGGTTTCTTGGTCATTTGGTCCCAAGGCTTGAGAGTCCTTTCCCTCAGACAATGACTCCATTTTGCTCTCTAAGACTTTTTGAGAGGCGTCCTAATTTAGTTCCTTTTTTACCTCAGCCTTGTTGTCTCTGTCTTCTTCGTTGCCAAGTTCTTGAAGGCTCTTGAGGGGTAAGTTAGGGCGCTTACGAACTAGAGCCTCAGTGTGTTCTTCTTCTTCTTCTTCTTCTTCACTCTCCTCAATTTCAATGGGTTTGGTTGGTGAGAGGGGAGGAAGGATTTCTGTTGTGGGCGTAGTTGGGGTCTTCGATTTTTGAGGAGAGGGGGTTTTAAGTGGTGGTATGGAGGTGGAGGGGGGGTTAGTTTCCATGACAGTTGAGGGATTTGGCTTAGGACTGGAAGGCGAAGAGGGAATTGTCGGAGTATGTGGACTGGATGGAGGAAGCGATGACTTAGGGTTTTGAGAAGTTGGGAGCTTTGGTTTCTATTTGGCGATGGGAGCGGCGTTCGAAAAGTGATCTACAATTAAAGTTCCTAAGGAGGTGACAGATGAAGATTTTGCAGTGTAACAGGGTTTGGCTGTGTACGAAGTATAACTTTTTCTTAGAGGTAGTGGTGGGAGAGTATGAGGAGGATGATCTGCGAGGAAGGATGTCTCTAACTGAGAGATGGGAACGACATAGTTGATTCATTTATAGATGTGAGGATGGACATGTTTGTCGATCATTGATTTGACAACGACTCGTGCGACTGGATCTAGGGTTTGAAGTTCACCTAGGGTTAGAGATTGCTAGAGAGTTGCGGGATTTTTTTAACCAAATCTGAAGTCCTGGTTCCAAGGGTGGTGGTATTGAGTTGTAGGCTTGGATAGCTTCGGAAGTGGCCTTGAATTTGTGACGTTTGGAAGAGGAGGATTGTTAGGGAGCCATCTGAGAGTTTGGAGTTTTTCTAGAATTGGAACTTTAGGAGATTTGGGGCAAAGCGAGACGAAGAAGAAGAGATTGAAGAAAGGTTCTAGTTAGGGAAAAAGCCGAAATATAAGGGATTTTTGTACAAGGGCACAATCGTCTTTTTCTTCGTCTCCACTTTTTAAATTCAAAAAGACTCTTGACGGTTCTTCTTTCTCTAAAGCGTACTCTGCACATGGAGACACGTGTTGACAATCCATTGAACATGAGGACGCTTGGCTCTCAAATATTCTCCTTCATTAATTGCCCTGACAAGATCCATTTGTCTTCCCAAGACGAAAATGCATGCGTTCAACAGACGATTCGGCTCATTTCATTTACGAGATCCCTTGATCTTGCACAACGGCTTGGTTGAGCTGAGTGGTGAAGGGAACTCTTGTTCAAACTTTGATGTGATGGATGGGAACACAAAGGACTTAGACAATTTCAACTCGTAAAAGGTACACAGTAGAGGGGCTCATGGGATGAGTTTGTCCAGTCCAAGACTCTGGGTAAGCTTATGATCAACTATCATTGTGGCTTGTAATGCGGGTTAGAGAGAACTCAAGTTGATCATTTGGGGCCAAAAAGAATAAGAGTTCCTATGCGTACAACTGTTGCCTTAGACAAACATTAACAGTTAAAGTGAATGCAGAGTTCCCACTAAGTTCCTATCATGCAAAAAGAGTTGAACTAGCCAATCATCGAGGAAATAATAAATAGGGACTTGTTGAAATCAATAGTAATCGTCTCTAAGAGCATTCGAGAGTGCTCGAAGAGGTGTCTATCCCATGCATAGATCAAGTATCCACAATTTACGGTTCGGTCCCACATAGGTTCATAGGAGTTCCACCAAGGGAACTATGGGATTTTCATATCAAGAAAGCTTTAGAAAGAGGAGTTGGTTGTCATACCTTATTGTGACCTTTTGTTTTCAAGAGTCACTAATTGTTTTTCCTCATGACTCTTCTTGATTGATCCTGGGTGATTCAATGAGAGGTTCTTTCAGAAGCTTCTTGATCTGCTCTAGTGTATCGCATGGGTTGATTTCCCTTTCAGCTAAGGTACCAAAATTCACTTGACAAATGTTGCAAGGCATTGCTCCCTTGTTCTTTTAGTCGAGGAATGGGTTGTCTCCATCGTGATAAGGATCAAATCGATGAAGCCAATGCAAGGTCACTTGGATGCTCTCTTCTTGTTGAGGGATTGGATGGATGTGCCTCGTTGATGACTTGATGGACGTGTGTATGGTTTGAAAAACCAAAAATCGAAGATGGAAATCGAGGTTGTTGGATATGGATGAGTTTATGGCGTGTATATGACTCAACACACTCGAAACTCAAACTATGAGATTCAAGGACAAGGATGCGACGCACCTTGCTCTTGGATCTCGAGGTTGATCCGATATTACTCACGAATCAAGATTGAAAACAAAGAACATCAAACAACTTTATTAAAAGGGCAAATCCCCAAACCAAAGTCAAAAAACATAACTAAATCAAGACATGAGTTTCAAGCATTTTTCAAGTGTCTAGCAAGGGAGGAGGGGCGTCCCTTTTAACTAAAATTCAGCCATCACACCACCCTTTTCATTACCTAACCATTAAACAAAAGTGAAGAAAAAGACCCTTGGAAGCCTGGCATTAAATACATCTTGAAATGGCACATAAGAGGCGCCAACTCGGCGCAAGCTAGGCGCCCGACATGGCCACATCGCGCCCGGTGAGTAGCAACATGCACTTCATGTCGTCTTCATATTTGATCGACGCTCCATGGACCAAGAGACCATCTCAAAGCTCTTCTTGCAAAACACGAGCTCGAGCCCTCGTTGTCCACCCTAAATAAGTCCAAGTATCGATGGCGCGGCTGGCGCGCCTGGGTGGCTCGGTACCGAGGATGGCAACTCGGTATCGTGGGCAAAAGAGTCGCCAAGCAGCTCGGTACTAAGGTTGGGTGGCTAAGTCCTATGAGTGGATGGTTTGGTACCGTCATTGGATGGTTCGATATTGGATGGCTCGGTACCGAAGGCGTCAGAGCCTTGATGTGGCTCGTCTTGATGTGACTCGTGAGGTGTAGTCACATCATCCTCCCCCTCTTGAAAAGTGTTCGTCCACGAACCTTCATCATACATCTCATCATCATCGTTAAGAAAATAAGGAGAAAGGTCGGAAATGTTAAATACCTCGTGCACACCGTAGCTTGGTGGCAATTCCACTCGATAAGCGTTATCATTGATGCGCTCCAACACCACAAATGGACCATCACCTCGTGGTTTCAACATTGAATTTCGGAGGATAGGAAAGCGCTCCTTCCTCAAATGCACCCATACGAGGTCGCCCGGCTAAAAAATGACTTCCTTGCGCCCTTTGTTGGCTTGGCGCACATATTGCATGGTTCACCTTTCCAATTGAAGGCGAGTATCCTCATGGAGTTTCTTGACCTTAGCAGCATGGTCAAGACCTTCACAGCTCTCCCGATCCTTGGTGGCATAATGCATGAGGTCAAGGGGCGTGATGGGATTGTGCCCGTACACCACCTCGAACGGAGTCTTCTTAGTGGCCGAATGCACCGATCGGTTATAGGCAAACTCTATGAATGGAGGACATTCCTCCCACCTGCGCAGATTAGTAGACAAAAGAGAACGCAAAAGAGAACCAAGAGTTCGATTCACGACCACGGTTTGTCCATCCTTTTGAGGATGACAAGTAGTAGAAAAGAGCAACTTCGTGCCTAACTTGGCCCAAAGAGTCTTCCAAAAATAGCTCAAAAACTTCACATCACGATCAGAAACTATAGACTTAGGTACTTCATTCAATCTCACAACATTATCAAAGAATAAGCAAGCAACATGAGAGGCATCATCAGTCTTATCGCATGCTATGAAGTGAGCCATCTTAGAAAACCTATCAACCACAACAAAAATGGAGTCTCTCCCCCGCTTAGAGCGAGGTAATCCCAAGACAAAGTCCATGGAAATATCTTCCCAAGGAGTTTGAGAGATAGGAAGGGGAGTGTACAAACCATGAGGGTGTACCCTAGACTTAGCACGCATACATGTCACACAAGAAGCACAAAAATTCTCTACCGACCTAAGCATGAAAGGACAAAATGAATGCTCCCTAAGAATATGCAAAGTCTTAATGACTCCAAAATGTCCCATAAGGCCTCCACCATGGGCCTCTTGGACAAGCAAGTGCCTAATAGAACTTCTAGGCACACACAACTTAGGACCCTTAAACAAAAACCCATCATGTAAATAGAATTGGTCCTTACTTCCATGAGTCATACATGCATGAAATATCTCCCTAAAATCAACATCATTAGCATACAACTCACGCATGAAACCAAAACCTAGAAACCTAACATCAAGAAGGGATAAAAGAGCATACCTCCTAGAAAGTGCGTCGGCGACGACGTTGTCCTTCCCCTTCTTATGCTTGATGACGTATGGAAACGTCTCAATGAACTCGACCAACTTAGCATGGCACTTGTTGAGCTTGCTTTGACCTTTAAGAAATTTAAGCGCCTCGTGGTTGAAATGCATGACAAACTCGTGTGGCATGAGGTAGTGCTCCCACGTTTTGAGTACTCGAACAAGGGCCAAAACCTCCTTGTCGTAGGTGGGATAATTCAGCTCAGCCCCACTCAACTTCTCACTAAAATACACCACGGGCCTGCCCTCTTGAAAAAGAACCCCACCTAAGCCAATGCCCAACGCGTCGTATTCGATTTCGAACATTTTGTTGAAATCGGGCAAGACTAGGAGCAGCGCTTGTGTGAGTTTGTCTTTGAGAAGGTTGAACGCAGCTTCGTGGGACTCTTCCCACCTAAATGGTACATTTTTCTGGGTAAGTTCAGTGAGAGGCGCGACTATGGAGCTAAAGTCTCTCATGAAGCGGCGGTAGAAGCCGGCCAAGCCAAGAAAGCTTCGAACTTGTGTCATGGTGGTGGGAGTCGGCCAATCTCAAATTGCCTTCACCTTCTCTTCGTCAACCTTTAACCCTTCCCTACTCACAAAAAAGCCAAGAAATACCACATGATCTTAGCAAAAGTGGCACTTTTTAAAGTTAGCAAATAGGCGTTCATTTCTCAAAACATCTAACACTTGCCTAAGGTGTTCGACATTGGATTCAAGATCGTGGCTATATATAAGAATGTCATCAAAATAAACCACCACGAATTTACCCAGAAAAGGACAGAGAACCTGGTTCATCAACCTCATAAAGGTGCTAGGAGTGTTGGTTAAACCGAAAGGCATAACCAACCACTCGTAAAGCCCATAATTGGTTTTGAACGCGGTTTTCCACTCATCGCCTTCCTTCATCCAGATTTGATGATAACCGCTTTTTAAATCAATTTAAGACAAAATACAAGCTCCATTGAGCTCATCAAGCATATCATCAAGTCGCGGAATCAGATGGCGATACTTGATAGTAATGTTGTTGATTGCTCGGCAATCAACACATATTCTCCAAGTACCGTCCTTTTTAGGGACAAGAATTACCGGAACGGCGCATGGACTAAGGCTTTGTCGGACGTAACCCTTGTCAAGAAGCTCTTCAACCTACTGTTGCAACTCCTTGGTTTCCTCGGGATTGGCCCAGAAAGCCGACCAGTTCGGTAACGATGCGCCCAGGATGAAATCGATTTGATGTTCGATCCCTCTTGTAGGCGGCAACCCATATGGCACCTCTTCGGGAAATAAATCCTTGAAATCCTGCGAAAGACGAGCAATAGGTGAGGGGAGATCTTTAATATCTTGGTTAGAAAGCAACGATTCATGATAAAGTAATAACAAGCAAACGTTACTCCCCTTGATGGCATGAACAACTTCCCTCGGATTTGCTAAGAGGAGAGGTTTGGAAGTGCTCATGCTATCACCAATGGCCAATGTTTTTCCCTTGCTCCCTTCTCTAAGAGCATGCCTTCGCTTTTGCTCCATAGCCATGTGATCAAGCAAGATTTCGTGTGGCTTCATCGGGTGCAACATGACCTTCTTGCCATCACGGTGGAAGGAGTACTCGTTGGAGACACCATCATGGATCACACCTCGATCAAATTGCCAAGGTCGTCCTAAAAGAAGGTGGCACACCGACATGGGCACCACATCACATTCCACCACATCTTGATATGGACCTATGGCAAAAGATATCAAAGCCCTTTCCTTCACTTGGATAGGCGATTTAGAATTTAACCAACACAAAGGATAAGGCATAGGACGAGGAGGAGTAGGAATTGAAAAACAAGAAACAACCTCCTCATTGATGATGTTACAACAAGAACCACCATCAATAATTAAGCTACATACCTTATCTTGGATTTTACATCGAGTATGGAAGATCACCTCGCGTTTGCTTGGGGTGGTGTTGTTTTCGGTGGCGAAAAGAGTATGTTGGACAACAAAACACTCACCCTTCTCGGCCATGACATGGAGCTCGTCCTCTTCTTGCTCCTTACGGTTTTCTTCCTCCTCTTGAACAAGCTCCTCAAATTCATAATCTCCTTGCGGAGTAAGAAGAACCTTGCGCTCATTCGGACAATCACGAGCGTAATGGCCTCGCCCGAGACACTTAAAACATTTGAACTCGCCGGCACAGTTCTCCCCTTCTTTCCTTGGCCTCAGAGACACATATCTCTTGCTAGGAGGTGGGAGCTGTACGCTCTTGAAGTCGGGCCTCTTAGGATGGCTCGGTACCGAGGAGCTGGTCCACGGTCTAGGGCTCGGTACCGACTGTTTGGAGCTCGGTACCGAGGGCTGCACAGACTGGCGCCTTGGAGGAAGATTCTTATGGACTTGGTTGGTGTAATGCAACACTTTCTCAATCTCCGTACCCCTAGGAAAATGTTGCATATTCACAATATATTTTAGCTCGGAATTAAGTCCATGAATAAATTTGGAGATAACATACCCGTCGGGGAATTGAACCCCGGAGCAAAAAGATGACCGTGCATAGCTCATTGTAGTACTCGTCGGGAGTCCGACTGCCTTGTCGAAGCTGCTCAAGTTTGGAATGGATCCTCTCGGTGTAGTCCGATGGAACAAAGCATTCTTCAAGGGCACGCTTCAACTCACGCCAAGTTCAGATCGGTTGGACCCCATCACGACGCCTAGCTTCTTTGTCTTGCAACCACCAATGGTATGCAAAGTTGGTGAAGTGAACGGCGGTGACAACTATTCTTCTCTCGTCCTCTTAGCCATAGTAATCAAACACGATCTCGGTTTTGGCTATCCAATCGGGCATGCGTCGACACCGTTGCTTCCCGAGAAAGTTTGGATTTGGAGCTTGATTCCTTGGTGGCGTTCCCCTTGGGGGCGCTCATCAAAGTGAGCCGGCTGAGGTGGCCACACAGCTTGAAACGGCCCTCGGTTGGCCGCTTGCATTTCAGGCGCGCCTTGGGCAACCATGCGCCGAGGGAAGAGATGGCCCATGGTCGTGGACGCCGGTGTCACCACGGGGGTATAGCCATATCGCTCATTGCCTACATTGCTGGTGTTTGAAGGCAATGGAATATTATTTGGAAAAGTAGAATATGGAGGAACAAATTCAGACCTTACCCCGGAATACGTCACAAATGGTTGAGTTATGTTTGACCCTGAAATATGGCCATGTGACGCTAGCTGAATGTTGGAGGTGGAACCTTCCTCCAAATGAATGCCCCGAGTGGTGGAAATGATTGGCTCTAGATGAGAGCTCACGCCGAGTGACAAAGCTGGGTCTCGGTTGATGCTTTGTGCATTGGTGGCACTAGCTTGGAAGAGCTCGTCATCCCTTGACAACTTTTGCTCGATGTCATCAAACCTAGAACAAAAAGAACGAAGATCTTGTTGCATTGATTGTAACATGGCAGCCACAGATGAATCGGAGTTAGCATCCCGATCCCGAGGTGAGCCACCATTCCCAGTGTCCGACATCTTGCCAAAAACTTCACCAAACAAGTTAAATCCGACAAGCAAGTGGTACTTCGAGCCACACACAACCAATTCTAAACTTAGACTCGAAAAGTGCCAAACTTGCAAGTGCTAGGAGTTTTGGTGGAGTACAAATAGGTAATGGCTCAAAAGAAAAAGGCACAAGCAATGGCAATCAATACAAGCAACAAGTTTTTCAACCACTCGAATTTAGGAAGCTACTAGGTACCAAGTTACAAACAAAAGATAAACAAAAGAGCATAGACAAATATAGGACCTTTTTCGGAATTTCTTTCTCACGGGGTCCGACTTATTCTGTGTCCGGCCCCTTATAAGCTTTTTGCCGTCGGCAAGGTTTTTCTAGCCCCGCTTCTTTTTCTTTCCTAGTACAAAATATTTCTTTGTAAGGTAAACTTTTAGCACAATACAATCAAGCATACAAAGCTTCAATTAATAACAAACATAACTTACACCTCTACTCGGTGTTGCCTTTTTTTATACTGGTTGGTACTTTTCCCGTATCCTAACCCGAGTGAGTACACAATATTGTAAGCTTGAATTCAGTTATATGCAAAGCCACACATGCTCGAAATTTTCATGGAAGGGAAGGCAAAAATTCAGCCAAGAGATTGCTATTAAAGACGAGTTAGTTGAAAGGACAAAGGGTGACTCTTGCCATTTTTTTTGTCTTTAATTCATTCAAGCAAGGATTAATGGCTATCTTCAACCTTCAGACAACCTAATAGCTCAGATTGGTCGTCCTCCAAATGAAGGGTTACTCACACAAGAGTCGAAAACACAAAGCAATGCAAAACAGGGTCGGTAACGGCACTTGAAGGGTCGGTAGTGCAAGGGGTTTGTGGAACGAGTTTTGTGAAGATAAACACTTGCAAAATTCAAGCAAATTTCAGATCTAAGAATAGAAAAAGTGGTGTACCTTGCGTGGCTCTGATACCACATGATAAGGATCGAATCGATGAAGTTAGTGCAAGGTCACTTGGATGCTCTCTTCTTGTCGAGGGATTGGATGGATGTGCCTCGTAGATGACTTGATGGACGTGTGAATAGTTTGAAAAACCAGAAATGGAAGATGGAAATCGAGGTTGTTGGATATGGATGACTTTAGGGCATGGATATGACTCACCACACTCGAAACTCATACTATGAGATTCAAGGACAAGGATGTGACGTACCTTGCTCTTGGATCTCGAGGTTCATCCGATATTACTCACGAATCAAGATTGAAAACAAAGAACATCAAACAACTTTATTAAAAGGGCAAATCCCCAAACCAAAGTCGAAAAACATAACTAAAACAAGACATGAGTTTCAAGCATTTTTCAAGTGTCTAGCAAGGGAGGAGGGGCGTCCCTTTTAACTAAAATTCAGCCATCACACCAACCTTTTTATTACCCAACCATTAAACAAAAGTGAAGAAAAAGACCCTTGGAAGCCCGGCATTAAATACATCTTGAAATGGCACATAAGAGGCGTCCGTCATGGCCACGACGCGCCCGGTGACTAGCAACGTGCACTCCATGTCATCTTCACATTTGATCGACGCTCCATGGACCAAGAGACCATCTCGAAGCTCTTCTTCGAAAACACGAGCTCGAGCCCTCGTTATCTGCCCTAAATAAGGCCAAGTACCGCTAGCACGGCTGGCGCGCCCGGGTGGCTCGGTACCGAGGTTGGGCAGCTCAGTACCATGGGCAAAAGAGTCGCCAGGCAGCTCGGTACCGAGGTTGGGTGGCTCGGTACCGGGGTGGATGGCTCAGTCCTATGAGTGGATGGTTCGATACCGACGTTGGATGGTTCGATATTGGATTGCTCGTTACCGAAGGCGTTAGAGCCTTGATGTGGCTCGTCTTGATGTGGCTCATGAGGCGTAGTCACATCACATCGACTTTCTATGTGTAGTGAGGTGGGTTTATTCTTCTTCTTCTTGGTCACATGGTTGGGAATAATCACTAACAATGACCCACTTGATATTCCCCCTCACTACAACCTGCAAAATCAGTTAGATTTGGGAACCCAAGCAAGATCTCTCTTGCCTGGATCAAAACAAGTTCCAAATTAATATTGTCTAACAATTCTATCAGGTCACGGACAAGAGCAGGGTTCCTATGGCTAGAAAAGGAGTTCTTGTTGTTGGGTGGTTTCCATTGCTCCTTGGGAACTCATCTTTCTCGCATCGGGTGCGAGAAAGATGAGTTTGTCTTTTGAAAATGCAGTTCCCATGAATTCTGCATTTTGGGTAGGCTTTGTAGACTTTAGAACCATTTCCCTTGCCTAACTTAAGTCTCTTTTTGTAGCTGGCATTCCTGGTGTGATGCTCATTGTTCCCGTTCTCTCTGCTTTCAAGCACACTAATCCTTTCCTCTAAATGAGCGATGTTAAGCTTTTGGCTTTGAAGCTTATGATCCCTACACTCATTTTTCTCCTTTTCTAAGAGAGAAGGGTTCTCATCCTTTGATGATCCCTCTTCATACTCTATTTCATGACCAGAGGGAACATATTTGATTTTAGGAAGGGTTTTTTTAGATTTGGTTAACCGTTCTATTGGTCTGATCTTGTCACAGACAACACAAACACCTAGGTTTCTCTCAGCTATCTTAGACTTGAGCTCTTCACTAATCAATAATTCTTGGTTGAAAATCTCTCTCCTAAGGCTCTCATTTTCTTTTAGGACCTTGGCTTGGGGAATGGATTTATCTAGACATTCTTAATTTTCACACAAGGTCTTAGACAACTTATCTCTTTCACCTTTGATATAGCTGAGTTCCCTTTTAAGAAGAGTAACTTGATTAATAGAGAGGTTCAACTTAGCAGAAATCTCATCATACCTTAAACTAGTTTCCAATTTTTTTGACAACAATTTCTCATTTCAATGTTGTCATCTAACATCTTGGTCAGTAGTTTTAACAGCTCAGGGTTTTCATATTGAGACAAAGAGTTGAGAAGAGTTTCAGGATTTACCTCACTGCGTTGTTCCCCAATGGTCTCCTCTAAGGCCATCACACAGATTTCTGACGTTGTCCATGGCTCTGTCTCTTCTTCATCATCGAAGTCACTCCAAGTTGCGATGTACGCCTTTTTCTTGTCATAGTTGGAACTTTGCTCCTTTGTTCCCTGAAGATAGTTTTTGGTGAAGTGCCCTTTCTTAAAGCACCTGTAGCAAGTGGCGTCGGTAACATCTTTGTCTCTGTCCTAGTCCTTGTTGTCGGACTCATGGTTCCTTCTTTCTCTACTGGAGTTCCCTTTGAACTTCCCTTTCTTGTAGAAGTTCCTGAGTGCCTTTGTGACAAGCACCAGATCCTCATCTTTGTCCTCATCAAATTCTTCATGCTGCTCCTGGATAGATTTGAGGGCCTTCTCTAGTTTGAGTGTTATGCCTTTCGTCTCCGTCTCATGTTGCTTGTCTTCTTGCTTTCTCTTCTTGTGACCAATGAGCTTACCAAACACTTGGTGAAGTAACAAGTTCCTATTTTCAGGATTCTCCTTGAACATGGTTCGTTCATTTGCCCACTTAGCCGTTAGCCCGTTGAACAATTGTTGCACCTTCATCTTGTCGGAGATCTCTTGCTTCGTGATTCCGAGGCCGCTAGCTTTGAGCAGAGGGACTCGAAGCATGATTGATAGCTATCAATTGTTTCTCTGATGGTCATCTTGAAGTTGAAGAATTCCCTTATTGCGTTCATCTAGTGATCTTCCCTCAGATTGGAACTCCCAATGTGCATTTGTTGAATGGCTTCCCACATTTCCTTGGCGGTTTCCAAGTTAGCCACTCGGTCACTGTCTTGCTCACACATGGCGTTGTTGAGGTACATTTTAGCCTTGTAGTTGGCTTCCATGCATTGCCATTCAGTGGGACCCCTTTTGGACAGGTCATTCCGAATGTTTGCATTGACCTCGAAGTTCCCATGCTCTGAGACACACCACGCTTGGTAGTCATGACTTCTCATCTAGTCTCTCATCTTGAGTTGCAAGTTCTCGAAGCATCCAGCGATGAGTCTGGGAGGTTTGTTGTTCCCATGTCCAATCTTCGTGAGTTCCTGAGACATCTTTCCTAGTACTTGCAAAGACTAACAATGATCTAGAGTGCCTGCTGTGATACCAATTGTTGAAACGTAGGTTAGTCAAAATCAGTTATAGGAACTGTATCGAACAGTTCCCACACGCAGCGGAATAAGTAAGTATGCATGTAAATAAAACACTAGAGACAATTCCCTTATAGAGGAACCCCACGACGATCAACTAATCGCGTGAGTAAACCTCTACCTCCGCGTGGAGGATTTTCGAATGAGTTCCCTTTTCTTTATTGCTTAGTTCCCTTCAGATTACAAGGCATAATACAAACTTCTCTATTCCTACTAGGACTCTCTCCCTAGGCAACACTAATGTATTCTCTCAACCATAACCTGGTGAATGCTCACAATAAAAAACAAAGCGAAACTCAAACCTCTTTCTCTATTCTTTCTCTTCACTAGAGTTCCCCTAGCCTTAGGAACTCTTCTCTGCTTCATCGTCGTCGAGATTAGCTCGGCACCGGGGACTTTTCACCATCTTCATCTGAGTGGCTCTTCGGCTCTACACTCTTTAGTGTTTGGATTTGATGATTGTGAAAAGTGAGTAGCAAGGTGAGTGTTGAAGGGTTTAAATAGACGTGATGAGAAAATCTTATCCACTAGAGTCATTTGTCCTAAAAGCCCTTTTGGCCTTGCTCTCCAAGTGTGATTCTTAAGGTTGACATGTGACTTTGATTTGAATTTGAATTGTGAACTCTTGAATCATTCCGGACCGTTCGATGGTCGCCTTTCTTCTGTTGAAGCTCTAAACGTCTGAGACGCTATTTTGTCTGGAACAAACAAGATCCCTAAAAACGTGTTGAGATGTCGCTTTCACACATGCGCCAGTTCCCATCCAAAGGTGTCTTCTCGGTTCCCTTGTCTTGGGAACTCTTCTTGACTTCTCGGGATTCTTGTTCTTCTCAACCAATTCCCATCTTGTGGAAACTCTGGTTCACTAAGTTCCCATCTCCTGGGAAATCTTCTATTTTCTAAAGGTTGGTCGCTTTTTTTTTGTCGTTGCATTAGTTCCCATGTGTTGGGAACTTGTTGTTTTGTGTTTTGCTTTGCCACTCGCAACTTGTTCTCTTCTAAGGGTTGGTCGCTTTCTTTTTCGTCGTTGCATTAGTTCCCTTGATGTGGGAACTTGTTGTTCTATGCTTTGCGAAGCGCAACCTGTTCTACTGAAATACTTGGCAATTGACGATAGTTCCCATGGTGTTTGTCATTATCAAAACCGAGGACGTTTTTCCAATGTTAAATAACGTGAGTTCCTAACACCGACTTAACAACTAACTACACTAAAAACTAAAATGAAAACTCAAAAACTCAAAACAAAACTATACTAAACCTTGGGTTGCCTCCCAAGAAGCACTTGTTTAACATCATGAGCTTGACGTAAAAATGATATCCAGAAGGATTTGAGGTATGGAATTCCATCTCCTTCCCATCGAATCCGATCTTTAATATGCCCTGTGGAATGTCAATCCTTATATTAGAGGTCTTCAAAAATGGTCTTCCTAGCAACATAGACGCTTTTCCTTCGGTCCCATGTACAATATCAGAAAGTCAGCCGGAAAGGTTAAGGAATCTACTGTGACCCAAATATCTTCATGTTTTCCTTTCAGTCGGACAGTGGAATGGTCAGCTAACTCAACAATGGTTCGAGTCTCTTTCAAAGGTCCCACATCGAGTTTCTCATATAAGGAGTAAGACATGATGTTGACCGATGCACCTAAATCAATTAGAGTCTCATTCACCTTGGTGCTTCCGATCATACAAGGAATGGTAAACATACCAGGGTCACTGCACGGCTCAGGCAAACACTTTTGAAACACAGCAGACACATGTTCTTTTTCTTTGACTTTCTTCTTGCTTTTCTCCTTTTGACCTCTCTTTAGAGTGCACAACTCCTTCAAAAACTTGGCATAGCGAGGTACACTCCTGAGCAATTTCAATAGCGGGACGTTCATCTTTCATGTACTAAAGATCTCGAAAAGATCCTTGTCGTTTACCAACTTTCGGGTTTCCTTCCAAGCCTCAAGGAAAGGTGGAACGGGCACATAATCTTTCAGAAGATCAGAGGTCGAGTTTTCGTTATCGCCCAGATTACGTGGGATGTCCAATAATTGCGCGGGCGCGCTTTCCGTATCTTCCCCGCGCTTTGAGGTTCTGTAGGAATTACGTGGTGTAGCCTCAGATTGCTTGGCCGCGCTTTGATTCTCTTCACCGCGCTTTTGCTCGTTGACTTGCTCATCCTTTTGATCAACTTGATTCATTGTGCACACTTGTCTCACCCTAGAGCTATCACAAATAGATATAAAGCTCACATTCTGTCTTGGATTGATCTCTATTTGAGACGAAAGTTTGTTGCACTCTGTGGCTTCCAGTTTGCTCACCGCACTATCAATTTGACTGACTAGGCTCCCTAAATTGTGGATGTTATACTTGGTCTCTTGTTGGAATTGGCTCATAGATCCTTGCATTGCAGCCATAATTTGTGCCAGAGTCCGAATCATATCTTTAGTAGACATAGCATTCTGATTGGCTCCTTCAGGACGGGGTTGGAAGGATGGCCTATAAGGAGCTTGACCACCCTACTGATTGAATTGTTGATTATTTAAATCCCCTTATCTCAGGTTAGGATGATCCTTCCAACCAGGATTGTAGGTGTTGGAGAAGGGGTCATACCTTGGCCTAGGTGGTCCATAGCCTCCCACTGCATTAACAACAACATTTGTCTCTTGAAGTATAGGGAAGGCATCAGTGGGGTGCATGTTATCAAAGAATATTTCACAAGCTTTCACATGTTGTCTTCCACCTTGTTGTAATAGTTGTCTCATCATTATTTTCAGCTCAGAAACTTCTTCTTGGATCTTTGAAGTAGCCACCACAGAATTTGCAGCTTTGGAGCCAGTCACTTTTCTGAACTGTCTTGTGCCCTTAGACAGTTGGGTAAATAGTTCAAATGTAATAGCTGGAGTTTTGTTGAGAATGTTGCCTTGGCAAGCTGCATTAACCATCCTTCTCTCATCATCTAATAGGTCGTTAAAAAGATATAGAATCAAGTCTTGATTAGTATAGCCATGGAAAGGGCAGTTGGCTATCAACCTCTTGAATCTCTTATAGTACTCATACAAGGACTCATTAGCTTCTTGCTCAATGCTACTAATCCTCTTCTTCATATCGTTGAGCCTTGTAGGAGGGAAGTACTTTTCTAGAAAAGCTTGCTTCATTTTTGTCCATGTGTCAATACTTCCCGGAGCCAAGTAGTAGAACAAATCTTTAGCTTGATCCTTGAGAGAGAAAGGAAAGGCTCTCAACGCAATTTGGTCATGAGTCACATCAGCAGGCTTCATGCTTGAGCACACAGCATGAAATTCAAAAAAATGCTTGTTAGGATCTTCACCACTAAGCCCATAGAATTGGGGCAAAAGGTGAATCAACCCAGATTTCAGCTCAAACATGACTCCATTAGCTATAGCAAGGAATTGCACCGCCAAAGGTTCTTGTGCCAGATTTGGTGCAGTCAACGGTCTCAGAGTTCTGTTAACCATCTCAACTGTTTCATATTCAGAAACAAATTCAGATTCAGATTCTTCAAGTGAGAACGGTAAAGCCCGAAAGTGATCCCGAATTTCCTTCCTTAGCTTGAAGAGTGTCTTGTCAATATCTGGATCAAAAAGCAATGGACATGAGTTAGTAGCACGGGTATGAACCATATAACAGGTTCACACACAAAATAGGACAAAAGTAAAAACACAATTAGGGACGAGTCCCCAGCAACAATGCCAAATTTGAGGAGGTATTTTTATGGTCGTTAATACCTACCAAAGAATCCAAACTTAACCAAACTTAGTAGAATGGTAAGCAAGGATCGATCCACAGAGACACGGGTATTTATGTTATTACTTAGATGCCAAGTAACCAAGATATGGGAGGGATTTTGAATGATTATGTAACTAACTGATGTTCGTGTTTTTAGTATAATTTTTGATAGGTTTTATTAGGTTATTAGGACTAGTTTTGATAAGTTTAGGTTTAGTTTTATGTGTTTTTGCATAGTTTTCCATATTTTGTAGAAAGTATGGAAGCTACTCCGTTTTGTGTCTTTTTGTAGGTATTAGCAAGGAAAAAGGTGCTGTTTGGAGCTGAATTTAGAGAGCTATGATAAGAGATGGCGGAATACATGATGAAGAAGCTGAAGTTCGAGTTTTTGGAAGAGAAGTGTTGAAGAAAACCAAGCTCAGGCTCGTTAACGAGGCTGTGAGGGCTCGTTAACGAGGCCACGAGATGAAAATGTTCGTGAGTTGACTTTGTGACTCACCGATCCTGTGCGGGAATTTATTTTAGGTCTTGTTATCTTTTGAGATACTCTACCGAAACGGAAATAAATTCTATCTAGCATAGAAAGGGAGGTCGAATTTTGGAGGAAGGAGAGCCGAGAGAGAGAAGGACGGATCGGAGTCGTGATCGAAGGAGCTCGGTAGACGAAAGTTACCGGGGTCGTTAGTCCTGTTTTTGATTCGGTATTTCGGTTTTTTTGGTTTCTTCTGAATCGCTGTAAGACGATATTTCTTATTAATTTGGGTAGTGTTTTGATTTCAATGTTTTCTTTGATTAAAGTTATTAGTTTCTTAGTCATGATTAGTGAGTAGTCTTTTTATCTAGGGTCGGGGTTGAAACCCGGCATAGTTGTGCATGTTTGGTGAGTAAGATTATGTGTTGAATGCCTTTTATCTATTGTTGAGATTGTTTGTTGTGCTTATACCAAGATGAAAGTTGAGGTAATTTGAGTTGTTGACTTGATTGAAAAAGAAAGTTATAAACTTGAAGGTTGATATTGTTTGAATACGAAAGTTTCAAGCTTTAGATCCGAAACAAGCAATTGGTTGAGTTAGTTTATGAAAGTAGATTAATTTGCTTGCTAAGTCAACGAAAGTTGATGCATTTATCTATTTAAAGACATGATATTTATCTTCTTAGGAGCTTGTGTGCATGACTATGTTGTGGTGACCCTTATCCTGGATATTTTCGTTTTTATTTGATTTCTTTTCAAGATCATATTCGTTACTGAGTTTGTTGGCTCGGTACCGAACCTATCTAGGTCGTTAGTTTTGGTCTTTTTATTCTCGGTGGTTCGTTAACGAGGCTGACAACTTCGTTAACGAGGCTGCTTGTGTGTTTTTCTTGCTTTTGTTTTAATTTTTAGGAGTCGATAGATAAACAAACCTTGCTTCTCGTGGAACGATCCTGACTCCCCTATACTCAGCGGGGTCTTGACTATAAATTTATTTGTTGTCAATCAACCCTTTCAACAAATTGGCGCCGTTGTCGGGGAAGCAACGTGTTTTGTTTATTTATCTGTGGGTCTGGGAATAGCCCGACAACGTTTTTGTTTTTAATTTTTGTTTTCTTTGTCTGTTTTCTCAGCGCATGCCAGTAGGACGTCGAAGGCTTGAGTTTGACAACGCTGGTTATTACTCAGAACCTGAACGTTCCCTGCACCGTAGACGCCGAGAGAACCGAGCCATGGCCACACCTGAAGAACTGGCTCGTCAACTAAAAGTCCTCCAAACACAGATGGAGGCGTTGGAAACTGAGAAGGAAGGCGCTGCCGCCGAGTCTGAGCGTCAACGAGCTACCAACGCTCGTCTACAAGAAGAGATGAATGCCTATCCGAGGAATGCCAAACAGTACATGCATCCAGAACTGATGGTGCCAGAGTCTCCAATTGTGCTTCCGAAGATAGAGAAATCTTTTGAGATTAAATCTCAATTTATATCCTTGATCAAACGGGCTCAGTTTGAAGGGAAACCTACTGAGTGCCCTATGGAACATATTAGGAATTTTCTTGACTTATGTGACACCATAGCTGCAGAAGGTGTCTCACTTGAATATGTTCTGTTAAAAGCTTTTAGGTGGTCTCTTTCTGGAAAGGCCCTGAGCTGGTTGGAGAGCTTACCTCCTAAGTCTATCAGGACTTGGAAGAACTTGTATGATCAATTTCTTACAAAATTCTTCCCGCCTGCCAAGACAACGGAGTTGAGAAAACGCATCACCTCCTATCACCAGCTGCCTAATGAAACATTTGTTGAAACATGGGAAAGATTTAAAGAGATGCTTAGACAATGCCCTACTCATGGGCAACCTTTATATGTGCTGCAAGAAATCTTTTTCCAGGGTATCAACGCAGAGACCAAGAACCGCATCAACACGCATACTGCGTGCGGTTTTATAGAGATGGACCCAACGGCTGCATGGGAATTGCTGGATAAGTTGTCCAATTATGATGCCATGTATGGAACCCAGCAAAATCCACAGCCCCAGAAACGTCTCTACCTACCTAACCGAGACGAAGTTGACCCGGATGTTAAAAATCAATTCCTGCAAGACGAGGTCAACCGTCTAAAGAAGCAGGTAAGTTTTCTGAAATCCTCTCAATCCTGTCAAGAATGTGGTTCTTCTGCACATAGTACTTCTGCTTGCACTAACATAGAGCAGGTTAGAACCGCTGAGACAATTGCTGAGATGAGTTATATGAGAGGACCATACAGGAACCAGCCTAGCTATTTTGACAGGTCAAACAACTATCAGGCATGGGGCAATCAGAATACAAATCAAAACTATGCAGCGCCTCCGCTAGATAGACGACCTGCACCCTATCGACCTCCAGGCCATCAGGAGCCACCATCATGGGTTCAAGGATTACAGGAAGGCATTAACGGCGTGACCAACAAAGTTAACAAAGTGACCAACAAGGTTAATGAAGTTCAAGCCAACCTGAACCAACAAAATAAAAGATGGGGAGAGTTCGATATATGGAAGAAGAGTGTTGATTCCCAACTAGGGAACCTCGCTGCCCAAATTCCGAGACCACAAGGGCAACTCCCGGGCCGCCCCGAGGAGAACCCTAGGGGACAAATAGCAGCGGTGCACCTTAGGAGCGGGAAGACATTGCCGGAGCGAGTCCAAGCTGAGGACAAGAAGGAAGAAGACGTCACAATTCAGCTCGGTAACGAGCCAGCGACGGAAAATACCGAGCCCGTATACCATGGTGACGAGGCTCCGAGGGTATCTAACGACCCTAATCCAAGTAAGTCTACTAATCCGAGCCTTCCTCTCTATCCCAGGGTAGTTAACAACCCCATCAGGGTCGGTAACGACCCGCCGAGGACACCAAACGACCCTAGTGTCGACCCGAAACTCTCACCTCTCGAGCCTAACTTGGTTCCGAGAATGGTGAAATCTCTTCCATTTCCAACTAAGAAATCTATGGACTCAACTGAGAGTAAGTTCAAGCGTTTCGTGAAGATTCTTCAGGGCATTAATATTTCCATCCCATTCGCTGACGCCCTAAGCGAAATGCCGGCTTACACAAAATTTTTGAAGGATATTCTTAGCAGGAAAAGGTCCATTACAGAGCTACAGGTTGAACTCAGATCAATTGCTCTACCAGAAAAGCTTGGAGATCCAGGGAGATTTGCCATCATGATTGGCATAGGCGAATACAAATTTAAAGCTTTATGTGATTTGGGAGCCAGTGCTAGTTTGTTTCCTCTCTCCATCTGGTTAAAAGCTAACATGGGACCACTAGAGCCTGTAGATATGAGCCTCTTCATGGCGGACGGATCATGCGTCAAAGCCACAGGGGTCGTGGATGACTACCCTATTCAAGTGGGAAAATTCTTCATACCAAATGATTTCGTCGTCCTCGACATGCCTGAGGATCCTCATGTCCCCATTATCTTAGGCAGACCATTCCTAGCTACAGCAAGTGCCAAGGTCGATGTGAGGAAAGGACTTCTTACGTTTGAGATTGGAGAAGAACGAGTGGAATTCAGCCTGGACCAAAATGCAAATGACCCAACCACGGTCGCACAAATCGAGTTGCACCAACCAGAACTCGACAAAGCTGATACAACTTAACTTCCACCAACTTCGAAAGAGGACGAGATTCTCACACAGGACCTTGTAGAGCTCCCATGGCCTACTAGCGAGTCTCATATACAAGGAAACAATCAAGGTGAGTACTTTTCTTCTTACCCTATTCCTGCACCATACCCCACAGCATATGCTATTGAGGAGTCCAAACCACCTTGGTTTCCGGATTCCACTAACCCATATGTAGGAATACCGGGCATACTCATAGAAGACAAGGGATCCAGTTTAGTGACTCAAGCAAACAACGCCTACAAAGCTAAGTATGGGGTAACTCGAGACCCTGACTTAGCTACAAAAGAACCACCTTGAAACAAGGGAAGAACGTCGGGCTTACGACGTTAAAAATAGCGCTTACGGGAGGCAACCCGCTTTTAGTATAGTATAGTTTTTCTTCTTCTTTTTAGATTCTTTCTTTTTCTTAGTTTTCTTTTCCTTTCTTTTCTTTTCTTTTTAGTAGTTCTTTAGGATAGAAATTATGATAAATTTTGAGCTAACAAGATGCAGGAGAAGGGCTCAAAAATCACTCCAAGAGGCTACGGCGGCTCGTTAACGACCCACCCAGGGTCGTTAACGACCCGGTTTGACGACCCGATTCGGCAAAACGAGCAGGTAAGTTCTTTTTAACCTAATCTATCTTTTACCTACCCCCATGCCGCCGCCCCTTTACCTCTTCCTATCCCCACCCTCTCCTATATAACCCTTCTACCCCTCCTAAAAATTTTCACTCTCAAATCCTTAAACTCCAAACCTCTCAAGAATCCTACCCAAAATCTCGGAGATCACCCACCACCGATCGGAATTTCTCACCTCCACCGATCGTCGGAGACATCCTCGTTATCGAAGCTCGGAACCCCGGATTTCCACCGACGGGATCCACACTCGTTAACCACCCCAATCCGACCCTTTGTTCTTCAATTTCTCAATTTTCCGGTATGATTTCTAAACCCCTAACTCTTACTTACAAGATTCATGATTTTTAGGGTAGAAATTTCATATTGGGATTGTGTCTATAGAAAAGGTAGATATGCATGTTTGGATTTTGCTCATGGATTGTCGTTGAAGCTTAGTTGTTCATATTCTAGGGAAGATTATTCATGTTAGGATTCTCCATTGTAAAAGTCTAATTAGAAAAGCATGAATCTTTCTTATCCTAGTATTAAGTTCAATTTTTGCTATATTAATTTTGGGTAATTTCGCATGTTTGGGATGGGAAATCGAGCAAGTATGGGGTGCATAAACCCGATTGTGTGTCTAGTGAGGAGTATTGAGGATACATACTTGATTTATGGTCTGATTTTTAAAGTTGATGACATTCGGAAATCTGTGAACTAGCTTTCGGCAGCTCGTTAACGACCCTACGTAAGCATCGCCGATTCTACACCAGTCCAGATTCTTTAACGACCCAATTGGGTAGTTGACGAATTATTCCGAGGTTATTTTGAGACCAAGTATGGAGTCTCTTGCCTATCTATTTTGAGTGGATCTTATCTTGGAAAATTCTTGATTGTTTTGTAGATCTCATGGCAAGTTCAAGCAGACCCGCTACCCGAGCTCAGAAAAAGAGGAGGAATCAGAGGTCCCCATCCCCACCCCGCATGGATAATGTGATCTTGAGTACTCAAGGCCAAGTGAATCGATACCGTGCCATTCTAGATAAGGACCACAACACTCGTTGGTTCTCGAAGTCTAGTGCCGTACACACGGGGATTTACACGGATGTCAAGGAGGCCTTCGTTATTCTCGGTGCATCTCATCTACTGAAGAAGGAGAATCTACCACACTTTTCGGCCCTCACATCTGAGTTTCTAGCCACTCTAGAGACAAGTTTTCCGTCAAAGACTTCGGCGGGACGAATCCGGTTTCGGCTTGGTAATGTGAGCCGTGAGTTCACCATGGCGGAGTTCAATGCAATTCTGGAGCTCCCAAACCCTTCTAGAGAGTACAGTTTGAAAGACTACAGGGTGACTCGGACTTGGAGCTATATCACTGGGGAAGACCAATCCTCCACAGCGACACTATCTGGGGCAAGCATCATCAACCCCATCTTCCGGATCATTCTCCGAGTCTTAGCCGCCACATTCTGGCTGAAGAGAGAGTTGAACAGGCCAACAAGGACGGAAGTTTCTTGTCTCCGCACTATCCTTTTCGAGGAGCCCGACCCTTTGAATTTGGGGTATGAATGGCTCTACTACATAGAGAAATCAACCAAGTCCAAGGAAGTTTGGTGTGGCAACTTGGTCAGTCTTTTGGCCACAAAACTTGGAGTCGACCTCACTCGCTACACACCGGCTCATGCTCAGTTACTCAACAAGAACTATTGGTATAGTTCCGGTAATTTTCATTCAAGCGGAGAGAGGGTTTAAAGTAAGAGTTCAAGACCGCCTTGTTACACCCACCCTCGATATGTTGGAGTTACTCTATGTACCAAATTGGTACGAGGCATGGACGGGACATGCTTTCCCATTGGAGCCCAAGCCGGAGGATGAGCTATCACTTAGGCCATGTGAGACAAGGTTTGAGCGAGACGGTGAAGAGATGGATGAAGATGAAGATGAGGATACCGAGGTTGCTGGCAATGAAACTGAAGAAGTCGACACAGAGGGAGGCACTGAGGAGCTTAACTTTGAGGAAGAAGACCTCGACGCTGAGGTTTTAGGCACCAACATCCTCGTTGACGAGCCCACCAGGTTCGTTAACGATCATTTCCAGCCTTCTACATCTGATGCTAACGAGGTACCTAGGGTCGTTAACGACCCACCGAGGGCAGCTACCGACCTACCGCCAGCTCCTACCGACCCCTACTCTTATGGACTTGTGCCATACAACCCGGTGCTTCACCATGATCACTTTCAGTCTCACTACCCACCACCTCCTCAGCCTGAGTACACTGGATCGAGCATTCCGCCACCATGGGCCGAGGATCTTTCTGCACGGATGCAACAACTTCACCTCCAGCAAGACCACATTCATAGGAGGATGGATAGATGGGAGACTGTCTATTCAGCTCGGATGACATTTGAGGATGAGAGGCATCGTCAGAGAGAGACAGAGGATGATGAGCGTTGGAGGACGATGTATGACTTCATGGGGAACTTTGAGCACTATTTTCCTCCACCTAACTGATGATTCAGCTTGAAGATGTTTTCCTTGTTTTCCACTTCTGAGACTTTGTAAGTTTTTGTTTTCTCTTTTTTTGTTTTCTTGTGTTTTTCTTTTCTATTTCTTCCTTTCTTCTTATTTTTCTTACAGTGGGGACACTGTAATTTTAAGTATGGGGTGGGAGAAAGTAGAAACTTTTGTGTCTTGTTTGTTTTTTTTTGTGCTTTATTTTAAGTAGTTCTTTTATATCGATAAAAAAAATCGAAAAAGTTTTGAAAAATATCTAAAAAAAAAGAGGTCTTAGAATTGATAGATATCCCTTTCTTAGGTTCTATGATAGTAGTTGCTAGCATGATCATTTAATTCCTTGCAATCATGTCTTTGAGAATATAGCCGGATTCTTATTTTGAAGCTGTTTTTTTAGGGAATAGCATTTGATGAAATTGAGCACATATACCTTCTTAGCATAAGTGATGCAATCCAACAAAAATTAGCCTTGTGAGTTATTTTTGGCCTTATAGGGAGAATATTAAAAATCCCTCTTCTTTCCTAGTGTGATTTACTCTCTATATGCATATTATCTCTTGGAATTGTGATGGTTATCTATTTCTTGAGACCCGTATGAGATTTATAGTTCATTACTTGTGAAAATCAGATGATAGAGAACTTATTTTATAAGCCCTATTAATCCTTATCCACATTTACATTATCCTTCTTTTGACAACCAATTTTAGCCTGAAGCCTTTTATTTTTTTTAAGCTCCACAAAATTTGTTCCCTAGCCGAGATAAGCTTGACCCTATCCGGGGATTAGGACTTAGATTTGGAGAGGTAAATTCTTTTGTTGAGTGTAAAAAAAAGAGGAGTGAAATATAATGTTTGGTTCGAAATTGAGGGATTATTGGGAAGGGTAGATTGGAAGTCTCTTGTTTTTAATAGTTGTGATAAGAAAGATCTCTTGGTGCAAAAGATGCACAAAATAAAGTTGATGGTTGAAAGGAAGTTGTTGAAAGGGAAGAGGAGTACACGATGAAGCTCGTTAACGACCCTGAAGGGATTCGTTAACGAGGCAGCGAGAGTCAAAGAAAGTAAAATGATGAAGAAAAAAAAAAGAAATGAAGGAGTAAGAAGTGCATTCAAGTTCATATAGATAAGCCGGAGATTCTTTTGTTTTATGAGACTTTCTAGGATAATAATAGGTGAGTAAAATGAGTGTGCATAATGAGAGAGTGAGTTTGGTATATGTTTTTATGAGAGTTTTGATGTTATGTGTGAGTTTTTAGGAGTCTTTGATTCCCGGATATTTTTAGCACCACATAGCCAAAAATTTCCATGCCTTATTGTCATTACCAAGCCCCATTACAACCCGGCCGAATGGAAGCTTCTATGAAGTTTTTCATCAAGCCCCCTAAGTTCTCTTGATGATTTTTGCTTGTTTTGACAAATCTTGGGTGGAGAGTATTGGTGATGTAAGTTCCAATTTCTATGAGTTTTTGTATATAAGATGAGTTGAGAGATTGGATTTATAAGCCTAAACACTTGAGAGTTAAGAGAAACACATTATCCCTTGTGAGGTTGGATTGTATTTTCTTGTGTCTATTTTAGATGTATATATGTGTGATGACGTTAATAGTCCTTTGCTAATTTTCTTCTAGATATTTTGATGTTGCTTTTTAGATGATGGCTATAATTTGATGAGTATGTTGTTTGGTTTTTATTATTGTTTAGTGATTGCTTGAGGACAAGGAAGTCTAAGTATGGGGTATTTTGATGTTCGTGTTTTTAGTATAATTTTTGATAGGTTTTATTAGGTTATTAGGACTAGTTTTGATAAGTTTAGGTTTAGTTTTATGTGTTTTTGGATAGTTTTGCATATTTTGTAGAAAGTATGGAAGCTACTCCGTTTTGTGTCTTTTTGTAGGTATTAGCAAGGAAAAAGGTGCTGTTTGGAGCTGAATTTGGAGAGCTATGATAAGAGATGGCGGAATACATGATGAAGAAGCTGAAGTTCGAGTTTTTGGAAGAGAAGTGTTGAAGAAAACCAAGCTCAGGCTCGTTAACGAGGCTGTGAGGGCTCGTTAACGAGGCTGTGAGGGCTCGTTAACGAGGCCACGAGATGAAAATGTTCAAGAGTTGACTTTGTGACTCACCGATCCTGTGCGGGAATTTATTTCCGTGTCAGTAGAGTATCTTTTTATGATTTTAGGGTTATTATATTATGTATTTTAGGTCTTGTTATCTTTTGAGATTTTATTTCTATCTTTTAGAATAGATTCTATCTTTTTAGGGAAGTTTATATCTTTTAGCCTTTTTTAGTTTCTAGCCTCTTTTTAGTATAAATACCCTTCTATCTAGCATAGAAAAGGAGGTCGAATTTTGGAGGAAGGAGAGCCGAGAGAGAGAAGGACGGATCGGAGTCGTGATCAAAGGAGCTCGGTAGACGAAAGTAACCGGGGTCGTTAGTCGTGTTTTTGATTCGGTATTTCGGTTTTTTTGGTTTCTTCTGAATCGCTGTAAGACGATATTTCTTATTAATTTGAGTAGTGTTTTGATTTCAATGTTTTCTTTGATTAAAGTTATTAGTTTCTTAGTCATGATTAGTGAGTAGTCTTTTTATCTAGGGTCGGGGTTGAAACCCGGCATAGTTGTGCATGTTTGGTGAGTAAGATTATGTGTTGAATGCCTTTTATCTATTGTTGAGATTGTTTGTTGTGCTTATACCAAGATTAAAGTTGAGGTAATTTTAGTTGTTGACTTGATTGAAAAAGAAAGTTATAAACTTGAAGGTTGATATTGTTTGAATACGAAAGTTTCAAGCTTTAGATCCGAAACAAGCAATTGGGTGAGTTAGTTTATGAAAGTAGATTAATTTGCTTGCTAAGTCAACGAAAGTTGATGCATTTATCTATTTAAAGGCATGATATTTATCTTCTTACGAGCTTGTGTGCATGACTATGTTGTGGTGACCCTTATCTTGGATATTTTCGTTTTTATTTGATTTCTTTTCAAGATCATATTCGTTACTGAGTTTGTTGGCTCGGTACCGAACCTGTCTAGGTCGTTAGTTTTGGTCTTTTTATTCTCGGTGGTTCGTTAACGAGGCTGACAACTTCATTAACGAGGCTGCTTGTGTGTTTTGCTTGCTTTTGTTTTAATTTTTAGGAGTCGATAGATAAACAAACCTTGCTTCTCGTGGAACGATCCTGACTCCCCTATACTCAGCGGGGTCTTGACTATAAATTTATTTGTTGTCAATCAACCCTCTCAACACTAACTAATTTAGAATGCAAATTAAATATAAAGTACTAATGCAAAGATGGTTGTGAATGTATGAGAGGGATATGTTCAACTAGTTAAATCCATCATAAATATGCTTATTGATCATTGATTCTCTTGATTCTCAAGTCACATGAATAATCTATCGTTGATTATTATCCAAACTTTATATTTAGTTGAAAAAGATCTAACAGTCTGAACAACCCTAATCATCTAAAAACCAAGAAGAACTTCTACATTCAAAATATCAATAGAAACAAATACTTGACGCAAACAATCATTCAAGTTATTCGTGGTTTATTCCCTTCTATAACTGAATAGCTTGAACGGGTCTAAACAATTATAGTTCCTACTTTATCTTATCAATCCCAAACGTGACTTAATCAGATTAGTTGTAAATTAACCTAGAAATTCTATTATGTGGCCAATCTAACAAAACCCTATAGATAAACTTTGATTCAATTAAGCACATGGAATAAAACCTATTCACGTTGTTGAGAATCAATCAAACATCACAATAATATGCAATCTATGATTTCCATAACTAGTCAAACATAATGGATTTAGCAATGCATAATTAAATTAAGAGAAAGCTTACAAATTGGTTCAAAGTTGCTCCTTGAGAAAACTCTCTCAATACAAACCCTAGCCTCCAAATTGTCTTCCCAAAAGTTCATCAAAAAGAGAGAAACTAACAAGAGTTTTCAAGTATCTCTTAAAACTACTAAAGATAGCAAAGGAAACAATCCTCATTAGCCAGACAAGACAACTAATCGAAAACATAAAGCCAAGCCCAAAACTAAGCCCAAATCTCGGCCCAAGACACCTCCGCGTGAAATTCCGAACTACGCGGCTTGACCTCCAATAGCGCGGCCACGTTTTCACCTGCTACCCCGCACTTTCCGTTTCTGTGTGAATTGCGCGGGCAATGCCTTCTTGTAAAATCGGGGTGCACATCCTCCTTGCAAGCCGTGTTTCCCTTCTTCTTCTTTGTTCTTCACCTCAACTCTCAATGCTCCATTACACCACCTCCTAGCTTTCTTAAATCTTCTAGCCACCACCATAATCAACTATAATAATTCCCGCTTTTGCTCATGTACCTAGAAATCTGCAAAACCGAGCAAAACCAGCGCAACTACCCGGAAATACAAGATCCTAGAAACTAAACTAAAACCAACTAAAACTAACTAAAACTTTGCAAAAACCAACATAAATATGCAACCTAATCTACTCCTAAATGCTAGCTATCAGTCGTGGCCTTCTAACAAGAGAAGCACACCTCACATTCTCACGATGTGATGACGTTAGCATAGTCACATCAACAACTCTTTTCATCTTAAGCCATGTTGCATTATCTAGATAATTGTTAGCTTTTGTGTGCACTTCATAATCATTTGTGATAAGCTGCAAATATCACCATCATTATAATTTTTATTTGCTTATTCACAATTATACTTTCTTTGCTTTGCTCATAATTTTCATGTCACATACTACAACAGAAAGGTGTTTAGCGAGAAAAAATTCCCTTGCTAAAAGTGGAGATTTTGTCGTTGAAGGTGTTTGGCGAGGAAATTAATTACCTCGCAATTTCGTCGCAGAAAGCACATCAAGGAAAGGCTTCAACGAGGAAATGAATATTTTCTCGGAGAATCCTTTTCGCAAAGATAATAATTTTTCTCGGTATTATAATTTTGCGACAATTATTTTTCTCACAAAAAGGTATACAATTTTGTTGCCAAATAAGATGAAGGATTAGACAATGGTTGTTGAATATTATTGTCGACCAAATAAATTTTATCGCTAATCCTTTTATTTTATCGTTAAAAATGACTTGTAATTAAAATACAATAAATAAAAAATATTTAAAATAATATTAGTGATGGTTTTTTCTCTCAAGATATGTAATTTTTATTGATAAAATCAAATTTCTTGTTATTTATTCCCTTTTAGCGAGAAAATATTGTCTTGGTATATGCACTTTTTAACGACAAAATCATTTTGTCAATGTAGGAATTACATTTATCATCATTAAATATAGTTTTTTTGTGAGAAAGTTATTCATTGTTATTGCCCGACCTTTCATCATGGAATTATATTCCATCGCTAAATGTATCCTTTTAGTGAGAAAAATGTATTTTGGTCGATAAAAGGAGATGTTTAAGCGAGAAAACTTGATAAAAATATTATAAAACCTACAAAATATCAAGAAAATGAATACTATAATTTAATATAAATGATTATGATTCAATAATATATTAAAAACCTATTAAAAAATAACTTAATAGAATATATTATATGTATTTCTAGCATAACTAGTAATTATACTAATAAGTGCAAACTAAATTCCAAATTAGAAATGAGCTAAAAGTCTTTAACTATCATGCTCATGCTCATGCTATTGAAGCTCATGCAACCTGCTCATGCTCTTGAAGAGCTTCTTCTACTCTTTGAACTGCTGCTCTAGCATTCTCAATATCTAATCAAGCAATGTGTCGTTCTGCCTCAACAAGCTTCTTTGCATCTTTTGAGGCCCGTAGAAGGAATAATGAAAAAAATAATGAAAACATATCTTTTAGGGCACCCACTGAGATTAATGGGTTGTTGTTATTGTTGTGGTTGTTGTTGTTTTATGTATATCTTTTTGGTGACTTTGTATAACAATTAATAATATTTATTTGACCCTCAACATGTTTAGGTTGTAAGTTAATTTTTTTTTAGCTAATGATGAGCACCAACTGAGACAGAAGATGAACTCCCATAATATCTATCACCATTTTGGAGTAATTAGGTCATTAGATTTCAGTATAGAAATAATGAAGCGTTACCATAAACTAAAAACTCATATAGAAGACAAACAAACTGGGTAGACAGACACAAGCTAAGATTGATTAAGAATAGTCACACATGAACTAGTTATATTAGTGACATATGAAATATCAATATAGCATTCTTCAAAAACAATACTCAATATAGCACAAATATGTGAAAAGTATTGATAAAAACATTAGGGCAATAAATATTAAATTAGATAACTAAATATTCAGCTCACCTTCTTTAGGAAACTAGCAAACTTTTTGATCGGCCTCATCCTTTTCTTGAATTAGTTCTCCTTCTCGTTGAGCCAACTAAACTATTAAAGCTTCAGTTGTGGTGATTTTGACAGAACATTAATTGCAAGGAAAGATAACACATGAGAGAAAGCTGAATCAATTTTAGCTAATGGTTATAGATGAGACAACCATACTCCCTTTGTACGTGAATGCAACGGACGAGAGAGGCAAATCAGATAGCAGATGTTTTTATCTCTTATCAGTGGGTTACTAAACTACATTCCACCATATTGTACAGATATATAGAAAAAACTTACAAGAATGATGCATGTGCCAACTAGAAGCCTTTCTTCCTCTATAGGAAAAGGCAGTTGATGAAACTTGCAGATTTCGAGAATGCGTTCTAGCAATCTTCTGGTAATAAGGGCAAGACATCCTCCCTGGACATTCACATAGAGAATGTTACAAGTATAACATAATTGATTAAGTCAAAACAAAGTTCATAGTAAAATGATTACACCTGGATATTATGGGTAGAAAAACAACTTCTCACTATGCAAATTGTTATGTATTATCAAGAGCCATAATGGGAGAATAAATTTAAAAGCAATATTTTAATCAGAGTTCAGGGTTATTTTAAGAGTAAATCATTAAGTGATGAGGGAGGAAAGTACCTTCCATGTTAATTTTTCATCTCTGGCTTTTCAATCCAAAGCTTCGATAACCAACCTCTCATCTCTCTCTGACCAATGCACTTTCTTCACCTCCATAAAGAGTTGTAATTATCTCTATCTTCATCCAAAAATGTAGACATGAAACTTATTTCATAAGGTAGTTCATAATTGCAATGTTGGTAGTTCATAATTGTAATGATGACAACATTCATTAACATTATTGTGATTTGAAATTTCAGATTGGCACATCCTCAATCTCTTTCCCTTCTTAGAATATTCCATGGAAGCCAAAGCAGCTTCATTATTGATAAATCCTATTGTCCATATCCTCAACCGTTTGCTCGTCGAGAGCAATAAATCCAACACGACAAAATCATTTGTGGCTGTATCCAGTAAGCATTTCTAGACACACAAACTCGAAATTTTTGAGATTCACAAAATTTTGTGTCATAGCCACCACCCCCACTTGGAACATATATTGTTTCGCTTGGTAGTTGTGTACACTCTATAGGCTTTTCTTCTTCTGAAAGGAGTGGATAATACTCAAGCCACCACTTAAAGACAAGGATATGGTCAAAATAATTATATGATAAGAATAAGGGAAATGATAGTCAAAATACAAATCTTTGAACAATCAGCATGATCTACCACATGCAAAGATGTTGGTGTCTCAATATTGACATCACCATCTTCTTCATTTACATGTACTGTAACACCTCATGGTACTCTATCCAGAGGATACAAAGCCCACCTTGGAGAACAGATGCTTGAAACATTAGTTTTTTTTAACCGTCTATGGGTTCATTTGGAATCAGGTCATTATTACAGTAATTATAAGGATCTTGTACAAGATGAACAACTAATATATACTAAATAATAAATATTCCTTCAACTTTTTTCCCTATCTCACAATAACCTAAACAATAACAAAACAGATCAGGAACAAGACAAATAACAGAGATCTACATCACCTTGTGTTTGTTTACACTTAAACAATAACAAAACAGATCAGTCGCACAATAACAATAAAAGTCCTAGAAAACAATCGCACAATAAATCAAAACCAGATCAGGAACCCTAACAGTAAAAGCCCTAGAAAACCCTAAACCCTAAGTATAAAACCAGATCAATCGCACAAAGACTCGTGCTTCAAAGGAGATTAATCGCACAAGACTAACTGTAAAATTAGATCAATTGCACAAGACTAGCGCTTCAAAGGAGACTAATCGCACAAGACTAACTATAAAACTAGATTGGTGACCTGATAAACAAGAAGGGAGGAGATCGGAACTGAACTGCATACGGCGTCGTGTGGGATGGAGAGATGAGGCTGGAATTCAGATTGTGAGAGCAAGAGGAGAGAAAGGCAGTCAAGGCCTAGTCGCGGATGTGAGAGCGAAAGAGACGCAGTCATTGTAGTCGAATGAGGTGATTTTACCACTACTAGTAAAGCCCCGAGAAAAAGACTTTGTTTTTAATATTAAAAAACTTTTATTGTATAAAAATGTATTAGAATTTTATATGAAATAATTAGTGTATAATTCAAAAGCTTTAAAGAAATAAACATGTTATTATGTGTAATTGTTAATACATGTGTATTTTACATATATTTTTTGTTTATTTAATTAAAGTGGGGATAGTTGTGATAAGTTATATAACAATTGAACAAAACTAGTATAGATAATAAAACCTAACTCATATGTATATTATTTGTTTTAATACAATGTAATTTTACATTAACAAAAGCATATAATTTACATTGAAACCACATGCATTTTTTACCTACATATATTACATATGTATACTGGAAGGATTTATTATTTATTGCTTAATCGATACATGGTCTCATAATAGTAGGAGTGCATCTTAATATTTCTTAGCTTAAAGAAAGGCGGACTTTGTACTTGTTTTTGAGTGGCCATTTTTGAATAATTATGCCTTTCCACCAACCAAGTCTTGACCAAACTTTAACTATTTCTCCAAAATTATATGTGTGCTGGTATGGAAATAGTGGTGGCCGTAAGATTTTTGTATGTTGAACAATTTGCCTTAGTCTTGAGCGTCCATCATCAGCATATAGAGAGAGGTATTCAACACCATAATGATGATCAAAAAGTATTTCTATAATTGTTGCTTCGTAGCAAGAACCTAAATATTGTGGAGCGGTTCCTATTATTTCCACAACATCATTCAAAGCATAAAAGCGTCCATAATATCTACAAAATGATGCAATTTAAAACAGTAAGAACTTTATAAATATAATATAATGCGAATGAAACATAGAGTTAGTTAGTTATCGATGTACAGAATTTAGGTGTAAGAGTATTAAGTGTATAGGATATAGGAGATTCACCCCGAAAAAAGATAAAACCATTGTCATTTCTTCTTATATGTTCATACTTTTCAACAGCATCCGGATTTGTTCACGAAAGCCTTAGGAAAACAACAGATTAAATTTTTAATTAGTGAGTTGGTCATTCTTGTTTCTCATGCACCAATATAAAGAGTAATATTGGACATAGATTACATTATTCAGATTAATTTTATCTTATTCTGTCTTATATTGTATTAGTTTGAGGCCAAACATTTGTGTAATCTATATATATATATATAGCTTTAATAATAATGAAAAAAAAACAGAATTTGTTCCACAAAATATTCTCTTCTAATTATCTTTATCATAGCGAGATTTGAAATTTGCAAATATGTACAACAATACGATTCACTAAATAATCTCATCTGAACATCGGAAACTTCTACTAACACACAAATGAGTGTTTATGAGTACTAAATTACCTTTTATAAATTGTTGTTGTTACATTGGAAACTAGAAGCTAAATTACCTTTTATGAGTGCTAATATGTTTCTTGAAGGAAAAAAAAGGAAACCTATCTGAGCTTATTGGGAGGGGAATCATCTACATCAACAAGGCAGAGTTCAATTCAAACATTCTTGGGAAACAGACCGAGTGTTATTGATGTACACCCTCCTGAACGAGCAGTGACAATAGGCAGGAAGAAAGAAGGGCGTATTATGGGAGGTAAAGAGAAAGCAATGAAGAAAGCAAACAAGGAGCAAAGGGCTTGTGCAAAATGCAAGAAGCTTGGACACAACAGCAGGACATGCACCAATGTTCCCAATTAGTTCTCTCATTAATCTTTGATTTCTGATACATAATTGTTGCATTAGGGTGAAATGCATAGTATTCATAATTGTTGCAATATCAATGAACAAATTTCTGGTTTCGATGAACAATTAGTAGTTAGTAATGAACAAATTTACTATCTAATGAACAAAACCCTTTCATTCTTTAATAAATATATTTCCATGTACATGTAGATATTTTCCATGAACAAATCATACATTAATGATGAACAAAACCTTTAAATAAAATGAAACAATCTTAAAACACATATTCTTTATCATGAATATTTCTAAGTTATGGATGAACAAATATAGGGTATTGATGAACAAATTAAGAACACATATTCTTAACCGATGAACAAATCTAAGGTATCGATGAACAAATCTAAGGTGTTGATGAACAAATTAAGATTAATCATGTTTTCTGAATCAAATGTCACACTAACACAAAAAACCTGTTCAATAACCATCATCCAAAAAACTCCATTCAAGCCATATACCACACTATACAAAAGAAAAACCAAATGTCTGCAACATTCAAGCCATACACCACCATAAACTATATTCTAAAGATACCATACACAAAAACAAAACCCATTCCAAACTGTTTTCCAACCAACACATATCTTTGGACATCACTTCTTGTTCTTTGACTTCCTTGTAAGAGGAGCACGAGATACGACTGTCGGTTTACGTGGGACAAAATCTTGAACAAGATTTTCAGCTGTTGCCTTGTGTTCATTCAATAGACTCAACAACAACTCATTATAGTACCTTATCCTCAAGTCATCAAGTTGATGTTGATCGTGTTTATTGAGTCCACAAGCCCAACCAGACAAGTTGTTGCCGAAGTAAGTTTCCATGTGTCGCATCATAAAAATTCCACAATCAGTCTTGTTTCTATTATCTCTCCATTTCATCTCAAGACGTTCATATGGAACCCTATCCACATCCTCGAACAAAGTAGCCCTTGCATCCATATTGAGCGTCTTCATAAGCTCAACAAAGAGCATTCTTTAAAAAAATAACACCAAGAAACAAAACAACTCATTCAATATTAAACACACATGTCAATGCTGAAAAACAAACTATTACAAAAACAAAATAAAACTCACCAATTTAGCAGGCACGTGCTGATACTTTGCTTCCAAGGGCACATCCTTCATCGAGTTATCAATTATGTGGAAACGTGGCACTCTCACATTCAACGCAATACAATAGTAATGCGATGAGGTACAGATAGGAAACAAAAACTGTAAAAATGCAGAGGAAAACCAGCATGAAAAAACCTTATATTGATTAAAAACAACAGAGTGAAGAATCAATCTTTCTAATGAACAAATAGCTAATACCTCTGAACAAATAAGTAGTACTGATGAACAAAATAGAAGAACATTAATGAACAAAAATGTTAAATCAATGAACAAAAATACATACCAGGTCAATCTTGTGCACATTAATCCACTTGAGTTTTTCAAGAGTGCCATGGACGGCATTAATGAAAAACTCTATGGAATCCTCATCACTAAAATGCTTGCTCAGTGGAAATAATTGCAATATATATATATATATATATATATATATAAAAATTAGATTGAGAATATCAAAAGTCATTAAATAAGACAATGTGAATATAAAAAACCTTTTTCTTACCAAATCCTCAAGAGACATAAAAAACCTCAAGGGTTTTGAGTCGCTTTTCCACTGCTCTTGTATATTGAGATAACAACTCCAAAGCCCGATTATATTTGTTTCCACTTCAGATTTTACCGCGAGAAACAAAATCCTTTTTCATGGCGGAAACATGCATCATCTTCAAGATTTCAATACTACACAAATCAGAAACATAAAACAAAAAATGATCAATTTTAATAATAAAATCAACTTGAAGATATAAAAAGAGCAATATGTAAAGCAAAAAATACTATTCTACACATTGTTACCCTATTTGATCAAGAATGTCAGGCAATCGAACAATTTCTTGGCCGCAGGAGATACTTTTTCTGTCAAAACAACACTTCTTCCCATGTAAGGTGACTTCACATAATCAGAAGGCTTAGATATTCTTTTATCAAGTACATCCTCAACGGTAAGTTTAACACCAACGGGAGTGTCAATTGAACTAGAACCAACCTCCTACGCCTGCTTCTTGATCTACAAATGTAAAAACACATATTATTCATGAACAAACTACATACAAAAATCAATGAACAAATGTCCTATAACTTATGAACAAATAAGCAAAAATCAATGAACAAATAAGTAAAATCAATGAACAAACCTCATCCTAAATCCTGTTCAGCTCCTCTTCAAGTTTCTTCTTTGCTGCATCCTCCTTCATCTTATCTATCTCCTCTTGTTTCTTCTTCAACTCCATTCCAATTCTCATCAATTTTGCATCCCTTTCTTGTTTCTTCTTCTTTTTCTCCTCTTCCTCTATCTTCTCTTCATCAATCTTGTTTTTCGCCTCAACATATTCCTTCTTCCTCTTCTCTTCCTCTTCTTCTTTCCTCGTCTTCCTTTCCTCTTGCCTCCTCTTGCATTCTCTGTTGTTCAAACTCCTCAATCCTCTTCTTCTCTTTCTCCTCTACTTATCTCTTCTTCTCTTCCTCTTCCTTGTTCCTCTTCTTCTCTTCCTCATCTTCCAACCTCTTAACATCTTCTAAACGCCTCTTCTCTTCCTCAGCTAGTTGTCTCCTTTTCTCTTCCTCCTCTTCCCGCTTTCTCTTTTCTTCCTCTTCTCTTTGTCTCCTCTCTTACTCCTCAGCTAGTTGTCTCCTTTTCTCTTCCTCCTCTTCCCGCTTTTTCTTCTCTTCGTCTTCTCTTTTTCTCTTCTCTTCCTCCTCGGTTGCTTTTCTCTTTTTCTCTTCCTCCTCTTCCCACTTCTTCTTATCTTCCTCTTCTGTTTTCATTTTTTCTTCCTCCTCTTTCTTTCTCTTCTCCTCCTCTTGTATTAATGCATCCTCCCTCCTTATGGCTTCCAACTCTTCCTCTTCCTGCTTCCTCTTTTCTTCTTCTTCTCTTATTCTCTTGTCCTCTTCATCCTTTTTCAACTTCTCTTCTTCTTCAATCCTTCTCCCGTCTTCCTCAGCCTTTTTCCTTGAAACTTCCTCCTCCTCAGCCTTTTTTCTAATTTGTTGATCAGTTAATCCATTGCAAACAAAGGAAATCTTTATTTCCTTCTTCCTTGTCGCATCAACCTTCCTTGACTCATCTTCTTGCATAATAACACTTTCCCTACCTATATCTGCAACACCAACACAATCATCCCTCACTGGAAACACGCCCAGGTCAAAAGAAGGTAATTCAAACCGCTCCTTTGCCTTCATTGTAGGCTCAATTTCATCCAAAACCTTTGTTGCTTCCTGCCAGAATGAATTTTGGCTTGGCGATTAAGAATCTTCTTGAGTACTAGGTTGGGATGATGATGAAACACCCTTCAACTCCAATAGCTTCTCAAAAGCTTCATTGATCTTGTTGAAAAGTCCGTGCCTAGCAATTTCAATTGGAGCTTTTTTCACATGATTAAGATATCTCTTCAAAGCTGATGCAAGCTCCATTGACATCTCAAGATGTTCTTTCAGAAATGACTGCACAAGAAATAATCTATATAAGTACAAAAAAAAGACACAACATGCTATGAACAAATGTTAGTTTCTGATGAACAAATGCTAGTTTGTGATGAACAAATGCTAGTTTCTTATGAAAAAATGATATGCTAGTTTTAATGAACAAATAAACATACGTCACCGCCATCGCCAAGATCAATTCCTCCTTCAAAATGTTCAAAAGTAGGGGCTTTCCCTTCATTCTTGTCAGCATCACCACCAGGGTAAACAAACTCAGGCAAACCTCTAAAATACCCTTTTCCAAGCCCACCCTTCGAAATCTCGAAACTCTATCTCTCAACAAAGTAATCATGATTAAAATGCTTGATCACTAGGAAGGATCTTGGAGTTGCAGGGCGACTATAGATGACCATACTATCGCAATATAGAATCTGTCATGAACAAATACTAATATGTCAATGAACAAATATGTATATACAAATGAACAAATTAATCTTACTAATGAACAAATATGCATAAACTAATGAACAAATTGATGGTAGTAATGAACAAATTAAAAATCATACTAGCAACAACATAATAGGTCCTCTGAAAAACCCATTATTTGTTTTCCTCCATGAATCAGCATTCTCAACCAACTTCTCAATAAGATGAGCACACCAATCGTACTCACTGATCTTGTTCAAGTCTACCAAATGATCTAAGAACTTTATGTTTACACCACCATTTTGAATGCTCTCTATAAAGAGGGTGTAGAACAATAAAATAAAGTTCCTCCCAAACCAAGCACCACCGTTCTCAGCCTCCTTGATCACTGTACTCAAAAGCCCTATTTTGATCTTCTCAAAATCCATCAGTTTATTCTTCCCTGTCATCTCATCAATTTCAGCCAACACAAACTATTCTCTAAACCTATTGTACATATCTGAATGCTTGACAGTCTTCGGGACTGATAGCTTGCATATAGGAGTAGTTTAGATGCATGTTTTATATATGTTTTAGCTAGTTTTAGGTTGGTTTTTATGTAGTTTTTAGGTTTTTGTGTTGTCGGGTAGTTTGTTCTTGTTTGCTCGGTTTTGCAGGTTTTAGGTTCAGGAAGAACAGTGGGGCGAGGTTTGGATTGACCATGGCGGTGATGGATGACTTGAAGAGGCTAGGAGATGCTAGAATGAAGATTGGAGAAGTGCAAATGAAGAGCCAAGACAAGAAGAAAAGCTCGGGATCAAGCCGCGCAATCTGAACTAAGAGCAATTGCGCTGGATCACACAATGCGCGGCCGCACTTTTGGGCAAACTGAGCAATCGGTGTTTTCTACGCGGGGATGTTTGGGCCGAAAGTTTTGGGATTGGTTCTTGGTTGGGCTTATATCTTCCGAGTATGCTTATGATATAGTTGTTTGAGGGTTATTTGAGAGACATATATATACTTTATGTTAGTTTATTTTCTCATAACTTTTGATCAACTTTTGGAGGCTATGGTTTTTCTCTCTAGAGGTAGACTTTAAACCTTTGTAAGCTTTTCTTAATTTTAATTATGCATTGCTAAATTTCTTTGTGTTTGACTAGTTATTGAAGTCATGATTTGTATATAGTTGTGAGGTTTGATTGATTCTCAACAAACTTGAATAGAAATTTTTCCCTGTGCTTAATTGAATCTAAATTAGGGTTTTGTTAGATTAGCTACCTAATTGAATTTCTAGTTATAAATGAATCTGATTAATTACCGGTTGGAGTTAATTCGATCAAGAGTATACTTTAATCAATTAGTACCGGTTGGACTAGTTGGTTGCAGAAGGGAATAAGTTCACAAGTCACTTAGATGTCTGGTTGCTCTAAGTGTTTGTTTCTATTGATAACTTGAATCGTTATGTTGTTATTTAATTGAATCTAGAAGGTCTTCTAGGTTGTTATATAATTAGGGTTGTTAGACTGGTAGTTCTATCAACTAAATCTGAAGTTCGGATCTTAATCATTAGTAGGGTCATTATCCACAATAGATTATTCAAGTGAGAAGAGAATCAAGATAATCGATGATCAACAAAGCAATATCATGATGGATTTAACTAGTTGAACACGCTTGTCTTTCATATATTTAAATCATCTTTGCATTCATAGTTAGTTTTATTCTTGCATAGTAGGTTAGAATTTACAATTACAAACCCCCTTTGGTTACTTGGCATACAAGTAATAACACGAATACAAGAGTCTCTATGGGATCGACCCTTACTTTCCGCTCTAATGAGTTGGTAAAGTTAAGGTTTCTTCGATAGGTATTAACGACCACTGAAAATACCTCATCAGGGACAAAAATTGTCCTTGGACCACGAGGTAGACCAAGGTAAAATTGCACAAGTTCAGGTGTTATTCTAACACCTGGACCATCACCAATCTTCAGTGTGCATGATGCAGGGTCGAAACAACTAGTGACATAGTAGCACAGCTTACTAGGTAGATCAGATACATTCCACTGTATGAGGTACTCAAACCCCATCTCTTTAAGAGCAGCAAACTTTCTTTCACCTACTAACCCAACAATTACTTCACAAATCATCTTTGGAGAGTTCTTGTAATTCAACGACAAATGCTCACGCTTCAAAGCTCTCAATGGCACCTTCGCTTTTGACTTGTTTCCAACTACAACATTTTTCCCAACACCTTGTTCTTTACCAACAATAATATCCACTTTCCTCTTCTTCCCAACAACTTGTAATTCAGCAACATCACTATCCATTTTCCTCTCAGATGGTTCATTTATCGTTACTCCCTTTCTAGGGATCATATCAATAAGCAACACATGATCAGGGAATTCATCAGACGCAACCTTTTTGCCCTTGTCCAGCCGAGGTCTCTTATTTGATGGAGAGGACTCAACGGGCGGCCTTTGCCTCAATACAGGCACTTCAGTATCCTTGAACAACTTATTAGCTTTTGAAACCGGCTTTTTAGCCATTGATTTTCTTCTCACATTCTTTCCGCCCGTAGAAGAAGCATCGCTTCCAGATTTGCTCCTGGTTTCTATTACAAAAAAGGGATAAAAGACAATATAAACATAAATTTTAAAACCCCCAAAAAAAACATTTCAAAAACAACAATACAAAAAATAAAAAATGGAAAACCTCTTCGAATAGCACAGATTTCATCTTCTCCGATTGTCATTGTCCCAAACCTTAGATGTTTTACTTATTTATTATTTGCAGAACGTTGTTTAATAGATCATGAATGTTTATTCCCCAAATAAACAAGAAATACAAAGAACAAATTCACGCATGTATCCACCACAATGTTTGATTTTATTGATGAACAAATGCTAGTTTCTGGTGAACAAATGCAAGTTTCTGATGAATAAATGCCAGTTTCTGATGAACAAATGCCAGTTTCTGATGAACAAATGCTAGTTTCTAATGAACAAATGACAGTTTTTGATGAACAAATGCTATGCCAGTTTTAATGAACAAATATGCACAAATGAATGAACAAAATTAAACACAAGATCACCAACACTTTCCCACGCACGTATACCAAATCATTTCATGCAACTAACAAAGTCACAATCACCAATTGCAAAACTCAACATCAAAAAACTGGATAAAAACATCAAATACGCACATGCACACACAATTTGTATTTTATTCAAGTGGTAGTACCAAAAAACCAGTAAAAGAAAGTGACGATTCATGCATTTTCTTATTCACAAAAGCACAAAACACCAAAATCGGCACTATCAACTTCAAACAACTCAAATAAACACTAAAATACACACAATCGATCAAACATTTAGTATATATACACTCGGCAAACATAAATAAAAAACGAAAAACCTAGGGTTTCAATAAAATTAAAACGAGAGATAAAAACCTTGATTCTCTTGAGATGAACTTTCAGATTTCTCCATCTGGAACTAGATTGAGCTTTTTAATGGCTTTATTGATAAGAATCCGACTCGAAATCACAACGAAAAAGCTTCGATTGAACGATTTCCCGCTTGAACTGCTTGAAACTCTTTGGAAACTGTAAAAGTGAGAGAGAGAGAAATGGCGAGAAAGAGAAGACGATGAACTTTATAAACAGCGCGTCTCTTGAACGCCCCGCGTGGCGCATGTTCTTTTTTCACAGTTTTTTTAAGGATAAGAACAATCTCAACCGTCCATGTGATACGATCGAATAGCCTAGGTGCTTTCTCATTTCTCACACACGCGGACGTTCGCACGAGACTCTTTATATATATATGTGTGTGGTCTACCCGAACATGTATCAAGAAACAAAAAATGAATTTAGAGTATGAAGACAAATTATTGAATACAAATAGATACGGAGTATATCTAATTGAAAAAGGTGATTTCACAAATTTTCCCTTGAATATATATAGGCTTTTGAACAAAACAACTCATAAAATCATCGGTAAATATTTATGGAATTTTGTACGAAGCCCGAAATAAACTAATCCTGATAAAACCTAAACTCGTTTGATTGAAATCTGAAAACTTGTTGAATTGATCCGAGTTACTATATTTTCTTGATTTGTTAGGTCGACTTGACCCGCCCATAATCTTGTAATAACCAGGCCCCTTTTTAGAGTAAAAAGTAATAGTTGTACAACAGACAAATTTATAGTGCTAATCTAAAGGGTTATTGTACGATACATATAAGATATATGTACATTCTTTTCTGAATTAAATCAAGGTAAAATAAATAAAGAATGCACATTAATACCATGACATGTGATTAAATGCATAGAAACCTAGTGTGCGTGCATATGATAGAGTTGTACTGCTATATACACGTAAAAAATAAATCAACTTAAATAACTAAAGTAAGATACGGAGTATATGATAAAAGAGACGTGTCCAAATGCATAGATATACTTATATATCTACACCTACTGATAGCATTGTATAGAAGCATAATTTCCCTCTCCACCTACTATAAGTACAAACAAGATATGTTCAAATGAGAAAGACGAGAAGATGTGATGTATCCCTACAAAGTAATTTACAGACCTCGTAAAATATTGTCCAATGAGTAATGAGTCTTTCTCTGGTTCCTTGTTATGGTTTTTTAGCAAGTGAATGAATTTGGATATCCATGATATCATTTTAATATTTGTATAAAATGCTTAAAAGACAAATAGATTGACAGAAGAATTATTAAATTAAAGATAATTTAATACCCTATGCATGTTACCTTTTAAGCTTTTTAGTATTTAAAGTGATATGCTCTTTGGTTTTTGGTGAATCACACATCTCTGTCTTCCTTCTTATATCAAAAAAATCTCTTATATTTTTTCCTTTGGTAAGACCTTTTTTTTCTATTGCTTGTGATGTCTTTTTTTTAATATTTTGTATTAGGTTAGTTGCTTAATTTCATGATTTCTCTTCTATGTTGTTCTTGATTTTATTCTCTCAAATTTGAATTTAGATGAGTGCTTGCTTGTTGGAGTACAAACCGATTGGACTAAATGTTAAAATTAGAGTCCTAAGATGTATTTTATTTTTATAACCTTAGGGTCAGACTAACTTGTGTAAAAAAAAAAGTAAAGAAAATTCGATTTAGAAAAATGGTTGCTGAGAACGGATTCTTTTCTCATGACCATCCCCCTAGTTTTAGAGGATGAAAATCATCTTTAAAAGCTAATTTTCACGTGGTGATTAGCGTGTATGTACTTCGAAACAAAAAGCCGCTATGTTCGTCTTAATTTTATTCTTTGAAAATATGTTTTGTTTTTTCTTAAATAATTCATTAATGTTTTTTGTTCAAATTACTGTAGTTCTTGCTGAAGACAATGGAATATAAGTGATTGATATAGTATCTGAAACAAATGAAGATATATATATGGATATTGTTGATGTGGAAGCGGGTAAGATTTAATTATGTTGTATATATATACTTCTATTAAATGTGGAATTAAGTAAAAAAGTAGAGATTTACTCTTTGCATTATTATAGCTGAAGAAAAATACGAGGGTTATGATGGTGTTGGTGGATATACAATGAACCAACGATTCGAACTTGATGTACAAAAAAGGGATGTCGATGGAACTGGTGGCATAGTAAGTTATGATCAATTTTGAACTATATGAGGCCCTTTAACCGAGAAAGGACGCTATATTTGATGGTTGGCTATGGAGACGATGATCATGTTGTGTCATACTATTTTGAAAAGAATAGAATGGGTGTAGAATTGGGTCCATAATGGAAGTTCATAGCCGAAGAGTACGACGTGGAGGTAGGAAATGCCTTTAATTTTGAACTCCTGGATCCGAAATCTCAATTATATTGGCTAAACATACGTAGAAGGTATTTTATATAAATGTTAATTTGTTTTTTTAATGTATATACTAATTTTTTTTTTATATTTATAGTTTTTTCACATGCATATTGTTTATTTCTTATTTGTGTCATACAGGTAAATCATTGGGGAAGAATGGAAGATGTGCCTTATGTAGGATAGAATAAGTTTTTTTATTAGTTTTTTTTGGGTTAGTACCAAGAATGGTGGAATGGTTGAGGTTATATCAAAGCATGTTGTTTGTCATTTCTTTAAGTAGTATCTTTAAGTATGTTTGATGTTGCAACTTAATGGAAAGCAGACTTGCAATGTGTTTAATTTAGTTGTTTTGTTAAGATTTTCATGGTGATCTTTGTTTTTTTGGTTGTCACTGTTAATTCTAAGTTTGTAGTGACTTTTTTGCGTTATAATGTTTTGATAAGTAATATGTAGCTAGACATCTGTTTTTTTTATAAGCATGCAACTTTGAAACTTGAAATGGATAATAATGCAATTAAGAAAACGCTCTTTTTAACGAATCAGGTGCAACTCATTAGTTACACACACGACAGATTTTGTATATAATACATACCACTTTACTTTATTCTATCAAAACATTATGTAATGTTGTAATCTTATAATTGATCAATCAGGCAGGATCAGACCCATTAACCTACTTCTTATCTAAACCATTAACCTCAACTAAATAAAAATTAACATAATCCTCTTTATCCATGTACTTCCTTCAAAACCAATGCTTCCTCCAAACTTTCTCCGTCATCTCCTCGATCGGAATGTTCTTCGTCTTCGAGAGTAAAAGCAACACGAAGAACAACATGATCAAGACCCACACATAGAAGAACAAGAAGATCACCCAATTGAAGTAGCATAGAATGGAGAGAAACGATTGAGCTATGACAAAGGTGACGAGGATTTTGGTGCACACGATGAAGCTATGACCCGCCGACATCATCTCGAGCGGAAACGTATCGCGGCAATGAGTTACCCGAGCGAGTTTTGAGTGTAGTGTGTGTTGAGCTTCAGGGAGAAAATGATGTCCATGGCCATATGGGATAGGAATATTTGAGCCGCTCTGACGTCCAAGAGGAGGAGGTTGCGGTTGTTGAACCATTTAAATGTTGTATTGAGTCGTGCTCCAAGTGCTATTTTAACCCTTTATGGTTCCTTTGTAAAACTCGAGCCACTTTAACTTTCTTATGGTTTACTTATCATTTTTTTAAAAAAAATTTTTGTCATTTTCTTTAGCTGATTAGTTGTACTTTATTTAAGCGGTAGCTAGTAGCTAATCACTACTTAATCTAGACCTGATGTCTCTAGGTTCGTTACTTAATTGTTTTGTACCTGTGTAGATTACAATGAAAATGACGGATGATTTTTCATATCCAATTTAAGTAAAGTATTTATGTTATTTTATCAATCCATATAGTTCTCTTTTTTCCAAAGAATATCAAAAAGTTAAAGAGGTTAGACAAAACAATTACAAGTTTGAAAAAAATGAAAATTGTAAATGAACCTGTCTCAAGCATCTATATATGGACGCAAAAGAACATATATACAATAAAGATTATAAACTATAGAACATAATGTTAAAAAAAAATACATAAAAATCAAGAATAACATATGTGACCATATATTTCAAATGTATAATCACATTACAACATAATAAATAAAATTTACATATAGATGAACAAATGAACAGTAATTTTAATTAATTTAAATAAAGGCAATAAATATAGATTGTATAACATTAAAACGAAAATTTAAAAGTAGTAGGCAAATAAATATAAGAATAACTTTTTGCATACGAAAATATAGTATTTTTGAGCGTTTGGATCCAACAGTTAAAAAATTAATAATATTATTTGACATGAAAAAAACATAACATACACTATTTCGCACATGCAATTGTAAATATAAAAAAATATTATAAAAGTAGATAAATAAATATTTTTTATTGTATCGAAAAAAGAAACAACCTTATCAAAAAATAATTACACTTTTCCACCAATCTTGTCTTGCCCAAACTTGAACACTTTCCCCAACATTATATGTATTTTGGTATGGAATTATTGGTGGATGTAAGATTCTTGTATGTGGAATAATTTGTCAAAATTAGTTACTACATGTGGGAAGTCCACATAAACTCATGCAGTGCCTTTTGTTTTTACGTGTACTTTCATTAGTTACTACATGTGGCATTGAAAACGAATGTTATAGAAATATGGGTAAGTTATTTCATATGAAGACAAACATACACATTTTTTCATGATATTAGATTGCTATAATAGTACACGTTATTTGATTCATTAGTAACGATAGCTAAAATTTTACTCTATGATATTGCATGCATTACAGGTATAATGTAAATTATATTATTTCACATGCTATTTAATATAATTTCTAAAGTATTCAATATGTAGGGTATATTTTTTAGTGTTACAGATTTATTATTTTATACATTATTTTGAATTGTAATTATATATTTGAGAGGGAGAATGTTGGTTCATATTATATAGACATACATATATAATGAATATATTGATTATATAATTGTCTATTGAGTATTGATCATGTTATACTAAGATTTCCATAATGAATTGTAATCATATATAATAATTAAGAGTTAATAAAAAAATGTTATTTAGAAATTCAATACTAGCACCCTCATTCCTACAGTTCATCCATAAAAATCTCTTAGGACGACTATCTTCTCGCTAAATCAACCCCCTAATTAATCTAATTAATTCATATCAAAATATAAATTAATTGATGTGTAAAGTGTTATTTAGTTGCATGAGTGATTAAGTATAATTAATTACATGTGAGAAGGAAGAAAAATAAAAGGGAGTAGAGGAATACGGTTAATAAGAGGTTTTCAAATGATTTAGCCATGCCTTAACTTGTTTATTTCTTCTTGATCGAGAAGAAGGAAGAGATGGAAATAGGTTGTTGGTGGTATATATAATGTAATAATGTTAATGTACGTACTTGTCTTCTTCTTTTCTTTTTTTTAATGAGTAGATGGGTTCTATTTGCTTTTTATTCTCCTTCGTTTCACTTTCCTTTTAGTTTATTTATTCAATTCATTTATGTTTCTTTAGGAGGGTTTTCATGAGGTCATCTTTCTGATAATAAAGCATCCATTTTTGATGAATAAGTATTATTTTTTGATTCCATAGTCACTACGGTGATGATTATTTATGTGTAAAATTATATTGTATATGTCTAAGGGTTGAAAACTGATGCAATCATATGTTTTCTTTCACTTTTTTATGCAATCATATAGATAACAAGCACATAAAATTGTCCATATTTACATGTAGGTATGGATACAAGTTGGATTGAACTACCTAATAATCATATAGATTATAGCAATGGAGTCGTTGAGTTCATAAAATTGGCCAAAGAAAATCTTGTAGAAGGTAGAACTCGATGTCCGTGCAAAACATGTAAGGTGGATAAATGGTTGTTGGTAGATGAAGTAGAGCAACATATTCTATTCAAAGGATTTTACAAGCCTTATAATAATTGAATTCATCATAGAAGAGATGACGTAATTCGTAGAGATGGGTTAGAAAGTGATAGCCAAAGAACCATAAGTAATCAACTAGTGGTTGTGCGACAAGATGATAAGAGAGGGTTATTAGATGCTGCTTTTGGTCCTAATATGCATCATTATGTTGACTGTATGAATTATTTACATGTACATGAGGGGGCGGAATACTTTGATGAGCCTACATCACCTGGTATCTCTATTGACAATGTCGAATATGCCAAGTATGAAAACTTGCTAAAAGTTGCTGATGAGAAGCTTTATTCTGGTTGTACCTCATTTTCAAAATTGTCATTTCTTCCGAACCTATTTCATTTGAAAGAAACATTTCATTGGAGTGTCGAATCTTTCAATATGTTGTTAAAACTTCTCCTTGATGCATTTCCTCACATTATGGAGTTTCCAACTTCCTACAATGAATGCAAGAAAATGATAAAGGACTTGGGTCTTGGATATGAAAAAATTGATGCTTGTCCAAATAATTGTACCTTGTATTGGGGTGATTCATCAAAATTTGATAGGTGTCATGTTTGTAAAACTTCAAGGTGGAAAATGGGTAAAGGTAGAGAGGATGATATCATAGATGAAAATGTTGTAGTGAAGAGAGGTGAAGCTACCAAGGTCATGCATTACTTTCCTCTTATCCCAAGGTTGAAAAAGATTTACATGTCGTCTAAGACTGTTGAAAATATGTTATGGCGTGATAGAGATCATGTGAAAGATGGAAATTACGAAATTGTGCTGATGTTTTGGCTTGGTTGAATTTTGATTCCAAATATCATGAATTTTCTTCAGAGCCACGTAATGTAAGGCTTGGTCTTGCTAGTGATGGACTTAATCCTTACAGTCTCATGAACACTAACTACAGTACATGGCATGTGGTACTAATTCCTTACAACTTGCCACCATGGTTGGTTATGAACCCATCATCATTTATCTTGTCATTAATTATTCTTGGAAAATCAAGCCCTGACAATGATATTGATGTGTACTTGCAACCATTAATACATGAGCTGAAAGTATTATGGCATGTGATTGAAGTCTTTGATGCTTAAAAGAGAGAATGGTTTCAGGTGCGTGTTGCTTTGATGTGGACTATTAATGACTTCCCGGCTTATGCTATGTTGTCTGGTAGGAGTACTAAGGGTTATAAAGCATGTCCCTAGTGTGGAGATTTTACTAATTCTTATTAGTTTGGGGGGGGGGGATTTGTTATCATCCTTATCGATTCGAAGATCGTCTATTTGATATTTCTACTGAGTATGGCCACGCTCCAATTCCTGCATCTGGGACAACCATCTTGGGGCAGCAAGAGCAAATAAATTATGTTTATGAAACATCAAAAAAGTGCTCAAAGGAAAAGAGACCGAGACGAGATGTTGATACATGTGATGAGGAGGATGATATTCTTTGGAACAAAAGGAGCATTTTCTTACTTGCCATATTGGGAGTTCAATGGTTTAAGGCATAATTTAGATGTTATGCACATAGAGAAAAGTATGTGTGACATTTTATTAGGGACCATTCTAGATACAGAGAAAAGCATGGATGATATAAATGCTAGAATAGCTATCAAAGAGTTGGGGGCAAAGCCCCATCTTTGGCTTCAACCTCGTCCTAATTGAGAACCAGTCATGCCTCTTGCTCCATATACTATGTCATCACAAGAGAAGGAGAGATTTCTAAGTCTTGAAAAAGCATAGAGTTCCGGATGGATATGGATCTAACATGTCTCGATGTGTCAATATGAAGCAAAGAAAGCTGATGGGACTTAAAAGTCATGACAATCATGTTTTGATGCAAGATATTCTGCCCGTTGCCTTGCGTGCATCAAAGGCGACACATGATGTTGATTTACTTTCAGAGTTGTTTTCTTTTTTCAAGGCTTTGTGTTCTACAACTCTTGATTTAGATGAACTAGATGTTATTCAAGACAAGCTTATCTTGACGCTATGTGAAATGGAAAAGGTGTTTCTTCCAACCTTTTTTACTATCATGGTTCACCTACTAATTCACTTAGTAGATGAGGCTAAGTTGGGTGGACCTGTTCAAGGTAGATGGATGTATCCTATTGAGAGGTGAATTTCTACACCTATAATTATAATTTTATCTTTTTCAAATTTTACTTAAGTATTAACCAATAGTATTTTTTAAAAGGTATTTGGCCCATTTGAAGTCATATGTTGGCAATAAAGCCCAACCAGAAGGATCAATTGTTGAAGGATATATCTTAGAAGAAACAACTATTTTTTGTTCAAGATACTTGAAAGGAGTTGAGACAATCTTTAATAAGGCCAAAAGGAATGATGAAACAATACAAAGTGGGAGTAATTATCTATATGGCTCAAGTAGTCGTGTAGTTGGCCAGTCGAAGATTGTTCAACTTGATGAAAGAAGTTTGAAGCAAGCACATTGTTATGTTTTACTACATTTCGATGAGATAAATGAGTTAAAGGCGTAAGTAATAGTTACATAATAAGTAATAGTTATTAATTATGAATATAATGTTACATATAACTAATTTTTCTCCTTCCATGAAGTGAATTCATTCATTAAAAACATCAACAAAATCTTTGAGTTCAAGTAAATGCATCCATTGAGAATGGATGGATTATTAATGAATTTTCCGAATGGATAAAAAATAAGGTAATTTAATTCATAATAAAATTAATAATATATGTTTTATAATTTGTATTTGACTTAATTTTATTTTCATAGGTTCATAATATAGATACCAACACTAAACATGGAAGATTGAGGAAAGCTTTAGCGGTTGGTTTGAAAAAATATGCAAAAAGATTCAAAGCCTTTATGATTAATGGGTATAAATTTCACACAGTTGATCCAGAAGAGTTTCGAAAGACTCGGAATTCTGGAGTGATGGTGGAAGCTCATGGAGCATCGTATTTTGGGAAAGTCAAGGATATTTATGAATTAAATTATTATCGAGGATATAAAGTAGTGGTCTTACGTTGTATGTGGGTTGACATAGAAAAAGGTGTGAGGACAAGTAACAATGGAGGAGTTTGTGTCAACTTCTCTAAGTTGATGCATACCGGTAGATTGTTGCACGATGATCCATTTATATTTTCATCTCAAGCTAAGCAAGTTATATATGTTGAAGATGAGCTACAAAAGGGATGGTTTCATGTCATTCGGACTAAGCCTAGAGATTTGTTTGATTTAGGCACTACATCATAATGTATATAGTCTTAGATGAGTTTTGTTGCCTAGTTTTATTTTGGGTTGTGTCTTTGATGATAGATTTCAACTTTGTTGAGATATTTTGAAGTAATTGTAGGATCTTTGATGATGTATTTTTAAATTCTGTATTATCTAAATTATCATCATAATCTAAAATTTTCAATTCTGTTTTTTCAATTCTGTATGTTTTTTTTGGTGTAGATGTTGAAAAGAACTATAAAATATTGAGTGGGTCAATACAAACTAGGGACGTTGATAATCTTGAAGATGGAGTGAAATGCATAGACCATTTTAATGAGTTCAACCAACCAATCTGTAGAGGTGGGTGCGTTGTAATAAAATATCTTGGATCTTTGGCAAAGATCGGGGCACTTTGTCCTATTAGAGTAAAAACTTGGCATCAAGTTAATGCAATTTATAAAGTTGAGATTTTACAAAGGGTTCGAGTAAGTATTTTTCGTTCCAAACCTATACACTTATGAATTTAAAGTTATCTTTCTGGTTATTACATAATCAAATATGCATTTTTGGTATAGGAAAAATTTGTCATTCCAGAAGAAAAGATATTTAATGATGCAATCCTCAAGCGATTTGGTAACACTTGGAGCCATTACAAAAATGAATTGAAGGGTGCAAGATTTCATCCAGAAGAAAGGACAAAGGAACAAATCATCAATAATGTGCCCCCTGGACATACAAAAGACAATTGGATAAGTTTGGTTGCATTTTGGTATTTTCCTAAAAGCCAGATTAATTTTATTATATTTCAAACGGTTAATGAAATTCATTGAACAATACTTGTATTGAATACTTAATCTAACACTTTCTTTTCAAATGTGATAGAAATTGTCAAACAATGGTAAAAATGCAAGGGCATCAAAAAGTCATGTGCATACTAATGGTTCCATAAGCTATGCTAATTAGCAGGCTGATTTTGTAAGATCTCCTTCATATGATAAGTATTTCAATTATTTAACTCGTGTTCAATAACTCGTGTTCAATATGATAAGTATTTTAAATTTCACACAGTTGATCCAGAAGAGTTTCGAAAGACTCGGAATTCTGGAGTGATGGTGGAAGCTCATGGAGCATCGTATTTTGGGAAAGTCAAGGATATTTATGAATTAAATTATTATCGAGGATATAAAGTAGTGGTCTTACGTTGTATGTGGGTTGACATAGAAAAAGGTGTGAGGACAAGTAACAATGGAGGAGTTTGTGTCAACTTCTCTAAGTTGATGCATACCGGTAGATTGTTGCACGATGATCCATTTATATTTTCATCTCAAGCTAAGCAAGTTATATATGTTGAAGATGAGCTACAAAAGGGATGGTTTCATGTCATTCGGACTAAGCCTAGAGATTTGTTTGATTTAGGCACTACATCATAATGTATATAGTCTTAGATGAGTTTTGTTGCCTAGTTTTATTTTGGGTTGTGTCTTTGATGATAGATTTCAACTTTGTTGAGATATTTTGAAGTAATTGTAGGATCTTTGATGATGTATTTTTAAATTCTGTATTATCTAAATTATCATCATAATCTAAAATTTTCAATTCTGTTTTTTCAATTCTGTATGTTTTTTTTGGTGTAGATGTTGAAAAGAACTATAAAATATTGAGTGGGTCAATACAAACTAGGGACGTTGATAATCTTGAAGATGGAGTGAAATGCATAGACCATTTTAATGAGTTCAACCAACCAATCTGTAGAGGTGGGTGCGTTGTAATAAAATATCTTGGATCTTTGGCAAAGATCGGGGCACTTTGTCCTATTAGAGTAAAAACTTGGCATCAAGTTAATGCAATTTATAAAGTTGAGATTTTACAAAGGGTTCGAGTAAGTATTTTTCGTTCCAAACCTATACACTTATGAATTTAAAGTTATCTTTCTGGTTATTACATAATCAAATATGCATTTTTGGTATAGGAAAAATTTGTCATTCCAGAAGAAAAGATATTTAATGATGCAATCCTCAAGCGATTTGGTAACACTTGGAGCCATTACAAAAATGAATTGAAGGGTGCAAGATTTCATCCAGAAGAAAGGACAAAGGAACAAATCATCAATAATGTGCCCCCTGGACATACAAAAGACAATTGGATAAGTTTGGTTGCATTTTGGTATTTTCCTAAAAGCCAGATTAATTTTATTATATTTCAAACGGTTAATGAAATTCATTGAACAATACTTGTATTGAATACTTAATCTAACACTTTCTTTTCAAATGTGATAGAAATTGTCAAACAATGGTAAAAATGCAAGGGCATCAAAAAGTCATGTGCATACTAATGGTTCCATAAGCTATGCTAATTAGCAGGCTGATTTTGTAAGATCTCCTTCATATGATAAGTATTTCAATTATTTAACTCGTGTTCAATAACATCTCTAAAAAAATTGGAGGAGGCTTTGTTGAAAATACTTCATCCTGACAATTATTGGTACATATTTCATTTGATAACTTATTTCAAATGATTATATTTTTATATGTTTCCATTTTATACATATAGAAAACATGCACTAATATTTTTCAGTTCTATATTATCTGAATTATCAACAGAATTTGTATTTTTCTGTTTTATATTATCTAAACTTTTAAATGTTGTATAATGAACAGAATATGAGACAGAATCTAAAACTTTCAGTTATGCATGCAGTAATTTTTTCCCATGTAAACATAGGATGCAAGCTCTAAGGTTGACGAGTTAGTTCTCACCTCTTCTTCAAAGGCTTGTTCAGAAATTGAAAATGATGTGTTTCACAAACTAATGTACAAGAAAGATAAACCTAGGCGACCAATTGGCTTTGGATCTGGAGTCAAACAAAGTCAAGTGTTTGGAGTACATGGTATTTTGAGAAAAGAAGGATATAGGCAAACCACTACCACCAACAATTCTGTTAAAATGGAAATGATGAAGGGAAAAATGGTGGATATGGCGAAGGAAAATCAAGAACTTCATGCAAGGCTTGATAAAAGTAATCAAGTTCTATTACAAGAACTTAGTGCATTACGTAGTGGCAAGGTTACTGATGAGTTTATTGAATCTTCTTAATTGGCATTACGTGGGCCCAATTCTCAGATGATTTGTTTTTAGTCGTTTTTGTTTCTCTCTGTTCCATTATTCACTAGATCTTTTGTTATTATATATACGTAGGTTGGTTCAATTGGAAGTGGAAAGAGTGGTCAAAATGCATCAGATGATCTTCCCCCTTCAAACATGCCTATTTCTCAGGTTTGTTGTTTATACACTGGGAATGATATAGTTTATATTTCTAGTTTAGCCTCGATATCGTTTGTGTTAACAATGAAGCAACATAAATGCTATAAATGTTCTGTTTCTGGTGGAAATGATATAGATATGGCAAAGACAATATTTATAGTTAAAGGCGCTGCTATAGCGAAAGGATAGATTTTCTGGTGGAATTTACTTACTCAATTTAAAGGTGCTACTATAGTCATAGCTTTCGGTAACTATTTGCTAAAATCTGTGTGCTTAATGGTCTGTGTTTTAATTTTTTTCATTAACCAGTAGGCTGTCTTTGATGCGTACATAGACTGAACTCTAATATGCTTCTTGATGATATTGAAATTTTGACTTGAGATTTGAGTGTTGATAGTTTTCATGGAAAAAAGAGAGTACATTAGCTTTTTCACCTGTAATTTATAGTTCTGGAAAAAACTCTTATCTTCCATTTTACGTTGTTTCCCCTTTTTCTCTTAGTTTGAAGGGTAGAAGAGAAGCCTACTCAATTTGAATATTCTATTTTTGGTGGAAATGCTACATGGCATCTCTTTTGCTATACTTTGTTGACAAATTTCTCTTCAATGGAGCTATTATTTATAGTGAAAGTATAGATTTTCAGCTTTTAAAAATATTCAGCTTTTAATAATTTGTAATAGGTGTAAACAATGTCTTATCTTGTTCTATATAATAATCCCATGCTAGGATCAAACTTTTTGATTATCACTAGGTTTTTTTTGTTTCTCTTTTTTATTATTTACAAGTGGCAAGAGCGGTCAGACTGGATCGGGTGATCTCCCCTCATAAAACATGCCGAATTCGAACTAGAGTATTATTTATGACCATATATTTTGTGTTCCACACTTTTGTAGTTCTAGTCTTTTGGATCTTCTACATATAAAGACCACCACAATGGCTATCTATTAATAAAACCGCCACTTAAACCGCTCCTATTACATGAACCGCTGCCACAAACCGCTACGATATAACTGGCCGCTACTAAAACCGCCACAATTGCCCAATCGCCACAACAACCCGCCACAAAAGGCTTGAATTGTAGTAGTGTGCCCAGAAATTTTTGAGGAACTCCGCTCTCAATCATCATCGTCCTGGCCATTACCTCTAGAGTTTGAATCTTCCTTTCCACAACTCCATATTGTTGTGGAGTACGAGGGGCTGAGAAGTTGTGTGAGACACCATTCTTGTCACAGTATTGTATGAACTCTGCATTCTTGAACTCAGTTTCATGGTCAGATCTCAAGGCGATGAGCTTCAGTTCCAAGCTCACTTCTACTTTCTTTATGAATGGCTCAAACTCCCTAAAGGTATCTGTTTTGGACACAAGGAAAATAACCGAAGTAAATCTATAAAAATCATCAATGAGAATGAACATGTACCTTTTTCCTCCATAGTTGGCCGTCTGCATGGGACCACAGAGATCCATGTGGATCAGTTCCAAAGGACGGATAGTACTCACGACTTGTTTTGGCTTGAAGGAGCTTCTTGTTTGTTTTCCTTTGACACAAGCCTCACACATCTTCATGCCTTCTAGATTGATCCTGGGCAATCCGATAACGAGGTCTTGAAGATACAGCTTCAGGATTTGGTTCACTCTAGTATGTCCCAATCTTCTGTGCCAAAGTTCCCCTTCATCAATGGAACTTGCAATACACAGTTTCCTTGGTGGTTCGTACAATGTGTCCACGAAGTAGACGTTGTTGGACCTTGTTCCCTTGAGTATGATCAGGTAGGTCTTCTTTTTGATCACAAGACACTCTTTAGAATCGAATGCGACCACATTGTTTCCTTGGTCACACAGTTGTGAAACACTCGGGGTGAGTAGTTCGCTTTTCTAGGGTCAGGGTTGGAAACCTGGCATAGTTGTGCATGATTGAATGTGTGATGAGTGTTTAATTGCCTTTTATCCGTTATCTACTTGTTTTGTCCTTGGTTTCTCTTTGCTTGGGGAAGAAGTTTGTATTCTAAGATAAGTTTCGACTTTTAATTCAAGTAAGCTTTGTTTTGTTTTTCATACAATCTTTTCATTCAATCTAATTGTTTGCTTCGTTTCAATCATGTGTGAGTAGTTCGCTTTTCTAGGGTCGGGGTTGAAAACCCGACATAGTTGTGCATGATTGAATGTGTAATGAATGTTTAATTGCCTTTTATCCGTTATCTACTTGTTTTGTGCTTATACTTAGACGAAAGTCGAGGTAATTCGAGTTTATTGCTTAATCGATAGAGAAAGTTGTAACCTTGAATGTTGATATCGTTCGATAACGAAAGTTTCGAGCTTTGGATAAAAAATAAGTAGAAAGTGAATTGATTCATGAAAGTTTATTGATTTGCTTGCTTGATTCAACGAAAGTTGATAGCTTTATCTTCAAGGCATGTTATTTATCCTTCACACTATCTTGAATGCATTATTATGTCGTGGTAAACCCTTATCCTAGATCTTTTTCTCATTCGAAAACACTTTCATAATACTCTATTTGCATCGGTACCGAGGTAGCTAGATCGGTACCGAACTTGCGTTTGTCTGTGTTATTTGCCCTGTTTGAGTAAAAACTCAACATCGATACCGACCCTGACAAGGTCGGTACCGACGTGATCGTAGCCTCGTCTTTGTTTTCTTCTCTATTTTATTTTATTTCCGTACTTTCCCGCTTTCTAGAATAGTAATCAAACATAACTTGCTTCCCGTGGACGATCCTGACCTCCCTATATACAACGGCGTCTTGACTACAAATTTATTTGTTATTGGAAAACCCTCTCAACAAATTGGCACCGTTGCCGGGGAAGCAACAATGTTGTGTTTGATTACTTGTGGGGTTTGGGAATAGCCCGACCCCGCTTTTATTTCTAATCTATTTAGTTTTTGTTTGTTTTCTCAGCTTATGCCAACAGGGAGACGCCGACTTGAATTTGATCAATCCGATTATTATTCTGAGCCTGAACGTTTCCTTCATCGCAGGTGATGAGAAAACCGTACAATGGCCGCTACACGTGAGGAGATGGCCGAGCAGATGAACACCCTCCGTAGGTAGATGGAGGAGTTACAAGCTGATCGAGACGCTGCTACTGCTGCCGCTAACGCTGCTACTACTGCCGTTGAACGTGAACGAGTAAACAATACTCGTTTGCAAGAGCAATTAAACTCCATCCCGAGGAATGCCAAATAATATATGCATCCAGAACTGAGGGTGCCAGAATCAGCAATAGTCCTTCCCGAGATAGAAAGAGCTTTTGAGATTAAATCTCAATTTATATCCTTAATTAAGAGGGCTTTGTTTGAGGGAAAACCAACTGAGTGCCCTATGGAGCATATTCGTAATTTTGTTGATTTATGTGACACCATTGATGCTGATGGTGTTTCTTTAGAATATGTCCAACTTAAAGCTTTTAAATGGTCTCTTGTAGGTAAGGCCCTGAGCTGGCTAGGGAGCTTACCTCCTAGATCGGTAAGGACGTGGAGAGCCTTGCATGACTTGTTCATGACTAAGTTTTTCCCTCCTGCCAAGACTATGGAGTTAAGGAAGCGTACTTTTTATTATCACCAGCTACCGAATGAGACGTTTGTGGAGACGTAGGAGCGATTTAAGGAGATGCTGAGGCAATGCCCCACCCATGGTCAACCGCAATATGTCCTACAAGAGATATTCTTTCAGGGTAAAACGCTGAGACAAAGAATCGCATCAACTTGCATACTGCCTGCGGTTTTATATAGATGGAGCTTGATGCTGCATGGGAATTGTTGGATAAATTGACCAATTATGATGCCATGAATGGGAGCCAGCAACCACCACAGCCTCAAAAACGGCTCTATGTTCCAAACAAAGAAGAAGTTGACCCCGATGTTCAACATCAATTCTTACGTGAAGAGGTCAACCGTTTGAAAAAACAGGTAAGTTTTTTGAAAACCTCTCCTCAATGTCTTGAATGTGGCTCTCAAGCCCATACTACTTCTACTTGCACTAACATTGAGCAGGTAAGAGTCGCTGAGACATACGCTGAAATGAATTATATGAGAGGACAATACAGAAATCCTCCTGCTAATTATGACAGGCCAAACAATTATCCGACTTGGGGAAATGCCAATCAAAATTCAAAACTATACAGCCCTTCCACCAGATAGACGACCCGCACCCTATAGACCTCCAGGTTTTCAAGAGCCACCTTCATAGGTACAAGGCCTACAACAAGGCATCCATAACAAGATTGATGGAATCTGAGTTGACCTCAATCATCAAATGAAAGGTGTACAAGCCCAATTGGGAGAGTTTGATTCGTGGAGAAAAAGCGTCAACTCCCAACTTGGAAACCTTGCGGCACAAGTTCCAAGACCTCAAGGGCAACTCCCGGGCTGCCCCGACAAGAACCCGAGAGGACAAATAGTAGCCGTACACCTCCGGAGCAGAAAGACACTACTAGACCATGCTGAGGCCAATGAGAAAGAACCTGATACCGAAGAAACTGCTCCGGCCAAGATCGATAACGAGCCAAAGGGATCGATACCGAGCCTAACACCCTCGGTACCGATGCTCCAAAGCTCGTTATCGACCCCAATCTAGGTAAGTCCTCGACATCGAGCCACTTCCTTAGTCCCAGGCTCGATACCGACCCCACAGAGGTCGGTACCGAACCTTCTGCAGCACCACTCGACCCTTTTGTCGATTCGGTAGCACAACCTCTTGAGCCCGCTTTGGTTCCGAGATTGGTGAAGACTCTTCCTTTCCCTACTAAGAAATCTAAGGACTCAATAGAAGGAAAGTTTAAGTGTTTCGTTAAGATTCTTCAGGGATTAAATATTTCCATACCATTCGTTGAGGCCCTAAGCGAAATGCCGACTTACACCAAATTCTTGAAAGACATTCTTAGTAGGAAAAGGTCTATTTCCGAGCTGACCGATGAGGTCCGATCTATAGCCCTCCCAGAAAAGCTAGGTGACTCAGGGAGATTTGCTATTACTATTGGAATTGGCGACCACCGTTTCAAGGCACTATGTGATTTGGGAGCCAGTGCCAATTTACTTCCCTTGTCTATTTGGTCAAAAGCCAATAAGGGACCTATGGAACCTGTCGACATGAGGTTGTACATGGCAAATGGGTCTTGTGTAAAAGCTACAAGAGTCGTCGATGATATCCCCATTCAATTGGGCAAATTTTTTGTACCAAACGACTTTATTGTCCTTGACATGCCAGAAGACCCAGTGGTTCCAATCATACTAGGCAGACAGTTTTTAGCCACTACGGGCGCACGAGTCGATGTTCGGAAGGGACTCGTCACCTTCGACATAGGGGAGGAGAGGGTCGAGTTTAGTCTCAATCCAGTTGTCAATGATACAGCCACGGCTGCAGAGATCGAGACGCTCCAGCCAAAGCCCGGTAATGTTGAGCCGAAAGATTATCTCCCAAGCAACAAAACCTACAAAAGCAGTACTGAGCCGGCTACCGACCCACCATGGCTCGGTACCGAGCCCTTCATACAGCAATACAACGAGGGAGGCACATTCTGGCACAATACCGAGGCATGCCTTGCTCTAGAAAGGTCGGTAACGACCTCGGCTACCTTGTTAACGAGCCCCTCGCTGAAGAACGAAGGTGAGTATACTAACTCCAATTTCATCATTCCCGGTTATGATCCTTCCTTATATCATATTCCTACACCATATCCTACTATTCATACTCTAGATGAGTCGAAACTTCCTTGGTTTTCAGACTTTACTAACCCTTGTGTAAGAATACCGAGCATATTGTTAGAGGAAGAAGGGTCGAATTTAGTAAGAAGGAACCACAATGCCTTTTCGTCTAAGTATGGGGTCTTCCATGATCCCGATAGAGCCAAAAAAGAACCACCTTAAGGACTAGCCAAGGTAAGTTCGTCGGGCTAATGACGTTAAAAAATAGCGCTTACGGGAGGCAACCCGGTTTAGTTTTTCTTTCTTTTTTATATAGTTCTTTTTATAGCTCTCTTTTGAGTTTTTTTAGTAGAGTAGAAGTTTGCAGAATAGAATATTTTTAAGCTAAAGTGTTACAGAAGCCGGGTCGATAACGACGCAGGAAAAGAGCCATGACATGCTCGGTACCGACCTGACAAGGTCGGTACCGACCTGCGAAAACCCAGAAACCACGCGTGGCAGGTAAGTGCCTTTTTAACCCAAAAACTTCTCCTTGCCTTTCTTTTCCCACGCCGCCTCTACCAACTTCCAAAAACACTCCCAAGCAAAATCACTCACCAATCTCCACCAATCCATCGAGATCTAGCCACACATTCCACTCCTCAATCCACGCACTCCACCATTCAACCCAAATCGAGCAACCCTCTTTTGATACCGAGCAAAACCTTCAGTTTGTTCGTTACCGAGGCCGAACCCTCGTTACTCTCAATCCGTTTGAATTTTTTGTTCTAAATCTTCAAAACTACAGTATGATTTCTCAAACCCTACTCTCTACTAGCAATTCTTGAAGATTTAATGGTAATTTCTGGGTGGTTTTTCATACTAGATCTATATAAGATTCGAGAATGCATGTGGTTAATTGATTCGTGCCTCTTTGCCTTCTTGATGGTGTATAAGTCTATTGATTTTCGTTCCCTTGTGCTTACAATGCAACTCTTTTCACTTATACAAAGCATGAGGTTACTTGTTCTTGATTTGCAAGATTTACAATATGATTTTTGGCAATTTTGGCATGATTGTATAAGGCTTTGAGTAAGTATGGGGTTGTAAGTGCTTGATTTTGTGATTTTGATGTGAAATCTTGCTTGAGTTGTGCTTATTGTTAAAATTCGGGGTTTAGAGATTCGGAATCCATTGTGCGACATTCGGGAAACAGGGTCGATACCGACCTGTGAAGGTCGGTACCGACCTGTCACTCACCCAGAACATGTTGGAATCCAGGGACCTCGGTACCGACCCCACCTGAATAGCCAATTGTTACATTTGAGCGTGGTTTCAATTCAAGTATGGGGTTTCTTTGGCGTGTGATTTGCCTGAGTCAATTTTACCTTAGTTGTTTATGATATTTCAGGTACTCAAATGGCAAGTTCAAGCAGAGCTAACCCAAGGCCAAACAAGAAGAAGAGGACCCAAAGATCTCCATCTTCACCGAGAATGGATGATATCATATTGCAAACCGAGAACCAACGGTCGATCTACAACTCTGTCATCGCAAAACCTCATCTCACAAGATGGTTTTCAAGGTCCAGTGCAAGGTCATCCGGCATTTATGATGATGTTAAGCACTCCTTCTCCATCCTCGGTGTGCCTCAGCTCCTTAAATATGAAGAAGTCGCTCACTATCCAGCCCTCACCTCAGAGTTTGTGGCCACTCTCTGCACTAGCTTCAAGACCAAAAAATCTCCGGGGAGGATCAAGTTTCGGTTAGGCAATGAGGATCATGAGTTCAATATGGAAGAGTTCAATGAACTTCTCGATTTTCCTAACCATTCCCGAAACTACAAAGCGCCGGATGACTTCAAGGTCACGGAAACTTGGGGTTACATCTCTGGGGAAATCAATCCCAACACTCCTGCACTCCCCGGGGCACACATCATCAACCCCATCTTCTGCATTATTCTCAGGATTTTGGGCTCAACAATATGGCCCAAATGGGAGCTCTCTAGGCCGACAAGGACGGAGGTTGGATGTCTCCATACAATTCTTTTTGAAGACCCCGCTCCCATGAATCTGGGGTATGAATGGTTGAAGTATGTGGAGAAAAATGGGGCCACTTCACAAGGAGTTCATTGTGGAAACTTGGTGAGCCTCTTGGCTATAGCTCTCAAAATGGGGCCACTTCACAAGGAGTTCAAGATGAGCCTACATTGCGGATATCCGAGACTCGGTATGAGCGTGACGAGCCCTCCATGGAAGAAGATGACCCAGCCCCTGCGGAGGAGGTTGGTACCGAGCACCACCAAGTCGGTACCGAGGCTCCAACACATGCGGCCAACATCGGTACCGAGCATCCTAGCCTCGGTACCGAGTACTACGAGGCTGATACCGAGGCATTCCACTTCGATACCGAACCTGCTCAGCACCATACCGTGCCACCAGCATACGGTATCGTGCCATACGCTCCCTTTACCCAACGCTACCATTACCAGCAGCCGCCACATACCGATTACTCCTGTTCTAATGCTCCACCAGTGGGGCACAAGACTTGTCATCCCAGATGCAGCAGATGAATTTCCAGCATTCTCAATTACATCAACGGATGAATCATTGGCAAGATGTTTATTTAGCTCGCATGGAACTTGAGGATGTGCGTCAACAACGGGCTGATGCTCGCTGGAGGACAATGGAGCAGCGTGTAACAATTAATGAAGAACGTTGGCGGACAATGGCTGAGTTTATGGGCAACATGGAGTGCTACTTTCCACCACCAAACCAATGATGATCTCTTCTTCAAGGATGTTTCCTATGCTTCAAGAACCGCGTTGTGAGTTTCTTTTCTTTTTCCTATCTTTTTCTTATACTTAACTTTGTTTTTACAGTGAGGACACTGTAATGTTTAAGTATGGGGTAGGGAGGAACACTTGTTTGTCTTTGTGTGTTTTCATGCTCTTGTGTTAGTTTGTTTTTCTTAATAGTTGCTTTAAGTTGCTTTCGTTTTTTTTAAATAAAAATAATCATCACAAAAAATTGAAAAATTCAAATAAAAAAGATTTTAGAACTGATGAGTACCCTTGATCTTATGGTTCTATGATTGCTTTTACTTTGCATGACCTTGTAATTCCTTTTAGCATGTTTTTGATAACTATAGCCTGAATCTCGTGATGAAATTGTTTTTATAGTGAAATAGCATATGATGAAACTGAGTGCATATGACCGTTAGCATGAGTAGTTGCAATCCAACAAAAAAAAATGTCCTTGTGAGCTTTATTTCTAGCCTTGATTTTTCATGTGTGATTTGCTCTCTATATGTATATTATCTCTTGGAATTGTGATGGTTATCTATTTCTCAAGACATGTATAACATTTTTAGTTCATTACTTGTGAAAATCATATGATATAGAATTTATTTTCCATAAGCCCTATTAATCCATATCCACCCTTATATTATCCTTGTTTTTTATAGCCAATTTGAGCCTTAAGCCTTTTTTTTGTTGCTCCACAAAATTATTCCCTAGCCGATATAAGCTTGACCCTATTCGGGAATTAGGACTTAGTTGGAGAGGAGTTGTTGAGTGCAAAAGATATATGTTGGTTCAAAAATAAAGGGTTTCGTTGGGGTAGATTGGAAGTTTCTTGTTTCGATTTGTAAAAGGATCTCTTGGTTAAAAAAAGAGCACAAAAGAAGGGGAGTTAAGAAAGGAAATTTTCAGCTCGATACCGGCCTATGTGGGCTCGGTACCGAGGCTCTCCAGAGTAGTCCAGAAAGAAGTAATTACATCTCGATACCGACCCTTCCGGCTCGATACTGAGGCTTTACCAATGAAGAAAAATGAAGAGAAAAAAAGAGAGAGAAGGAATAAGATAGAGAAAAAGTGTGCAAGTGTTTCAAAAGTTAAAAAACCAAGAGTTTCTTTTTGTTTATATTTATGAGGCTTTCTAGGATTTAATGGGTGAGTGAAAAAGAATGTGCAAAAGAAAAAGGAAAAAATAAGAGTTTGGTAAGTTCTTTTATGAGATTTTTTGGAGATGTGTGAGTTTTTAGGAGTCTTTGATTCTCAGATATTATTAGCACCACATGACCAAAAGTTTTCCACGCCTTATTGTTTTTACCAAACCCCATTACAACTCGGCCGAATGAAAGCTTCTATGAAGTTTTTCATTGAGCCTAAGTTGTCTTGATGATTTTTGCTTGTTTTGACAAATCTTTGGTGGAGATTTTGGTGATATAAGTTCCAATTTCTATGAGTTTTTGCGTATAGATTGAGTTGAGAGATGAATTTATAAGCCCAAACACATGAGGGACGAGTGAAACACATTATCCTTGGTGAGGTTGGATTGTGATTACTTATGTCTACTAGTTGTATATATATGTGTTATGACGTTAAGAGTCATTTGCTATTTTTACTATGCTATGAAGTTGCTTTTTAGATAAGGGCTATTACTTGATGAATATGTTGATTGGTTTTGGTTTATGTCTAGTGATTGCTTGAGGACAAGAAAGCATAAGTATGGGGTATTTTGATGTTCGTGTTTTTAGTATAGTTTTTAAGAGTTTTTCTTAGTTGTTTAGTTTGAGTTTAGTTGAGTTTAGTGTTTGTTTTGGGTTTTTTGGATAAGTTTACATATTTTGTGAAAAGTGTGGAAGCTACTCCGTTCTAGTGTTTTTGTAGGTTTTCGAAGCAAAAAAGGAACATTCTGAACAAGTTGAGATCAAGAGGATATGGTGGAGCATGGTCAAAGACGAGGAAGGAAGAAGACGCTTTAAAGATCCCGACAAATCCAAAAGAGGCTATGACAAAGTACAAAGAAACCAAGAAAACAGATCGATACCGACCCTGTGGGTTCGGTACCGAGGTGTGAAGCAGAGTCAAGACGTGAAGAGTTCAGCAAAGACACCTACCGACCCTGACAGGTCGACACTGAGGTCCCCTGTGTCGGTAGGCGCGCCGACTTCAAGTTATTCTATCTTTTATTTCGCAATCTTTTTAAGTTTGGAAATTTCTATCTTTTGGAAACTTTATAGATAGATTCTCTAGTATAAATACCGTGTTTTTAACCTAGTTTAGGGGATGTTTTTTAGTTCCTTGAGTAGTAGAAAGGGGAAAAGACGTGAGACTGAAGGGGACGACTTTTTCTCTTTGTTCTTAGTTTCTGTTTGCGTGGCGAAGAAGTTTGTATTCTAAGACAAGTTTCAACTTTTAATTCAAGTAAGCTTTGTTTTGTTTTTCATACAATCTTTTCCTTCAATCTAATTGTTTGCTTCGTTTCAATCATGTGTGAGTAGTTCGCTTTTCTAGGGTCGGGGTTGAAAACCCGGCATAGTTGTGCATGATTGAATGTGTGATGAATGTTTAATTGCCTTTTATCCGTTATGTACTTGTTTTGTGCTTATACTTAGACGAAAGTCGAGGTAATTCGAGTTTATTGCTTAATCGATAGAGAAAGTTGTAACCTTGAATGTTGATATCGTTCGATAACGAAAGTTTCGAGCTTTGGATAAAAAATAAGTAGAAAGTGAATTGATTCATGAAAGTTAATTGATTTGCTTGCTTGATTCAACGAAAGTTGATAGCTTTATCTTCAAGGCATGTTATTTATCCTTCACACTATCTTGAATGCATTATTATGTCGTGGTAAACCCTTATCCTAGATCTTTTTCTCATTCGAAAACACTTTCATAATACTCTATTTGCATCGGTACCGAGGTAGCTAGATCGGTACCGAACTTGCGTTTGTCTGTGTTATTTGCCCTGTTTGAGTAAAAACTCAGCATCGATACCGACCCTGACAAGGTCGGTACCGACGTGATCGTAGCCTCGTCTTTGTTTTCTTCTCTATTTTATTTTATTTCCGTACTTTCCCGCTTTCTAGAATAGTAATCAAACATAACTTGCTTCCCGTGGACGATCCTGACCTCCCTATATACAACGGCGTCTTGACTACAAATTTATTTGTTGTCGGGAAACCCTCTCAACACCACGTACGACAAAGAGATGTTGGCTCTTGTCCGAGTACTCAAGATGTGGGAGCACTACCTCATGCCACGCGAGTTTGTCATACATTCCAACCACGAGGTGCTAAAATTTCTTAAGGGTCAAAGCAAGCTCAACAAGAGCCATGCTAAGTGGGTCGAGTTCATCGAGACGTTTCCATACGTCATCAAGCATAAGAAGGGGAAGGACAACGTCGTCGCCGACGCACTTTCTAGGAGGTATGCTCTTTTATTCCTTCTTGATGCTAGGTTGCTAGGTTTTGGTTTCATGCGTGAGTTATATGCTAATGATGCTGATTTTAAGGAGATATTTCATGCAAGTATTATTAATGGAAGTAAGGACCAATTCTATATACATGATGGCTTTTTGTTTAAGGGTCCTAAGTTGTGTGTGCCTAGGAGTTCTATTAGGCATTTTCTTGTCCAAGAGGCCCATGGTGGCGGCCTTATGGGACATTTTGGAGTCATGAAGACTTTGCATATTCTTAGGGAGCATTTCTTTTGGCCTTTCATGCTTAGGTCGGTAGAGAAATTTTGTGCTTCTTATGTGACATGTATGCGTGCTAAGTCTAGGGTACACCCTCATGGCTTGTACACTCCCCTTCCTATCCCTCATGCTCCTAGGGAAGATATTTCCATGGACTTTGTCTTGGGATTACCTCGCTCTAAGAGGGGGAGAGACTCCATTTTTGTTGTTGTAGATAGGTTCTCTAAGATGGCTCATTTCATTGCATGCCATAAGACTGATGATGCATCTCATGTTGCTTGTCTATTCTTTTATAATGTTGTGAGATTGCATGGAGTGCCTAAATCTATAGTTTCTGATCGTGATGTGAAATTTTTGAGCTATTTTTGGAAGACTCTTTGGGCCAAGCTAGGCACAAAGTTGCTCTTTTCTACCACTTGTCATCCTCAAACGGATGGACAAACCGAGGTCGTGAATCGAACTCTTTGTTCTCTTTTGCGTTCTCTTTTGTCTACTAATCTGCGCAGGTGGGAAGAATGTCTTCCATTCATAGAGTTTGCCTATAACCGATCGGTGCATTCGGCCACCAAGAAGACTCTGTTCGAGGGGGTTTACTGGCGCAATCCCATCACGCCCCTCGACCTTATGCCTTATGCTACCAAAGATCGGGAGAGTCGTGAAGGTCTTGACCATGCTGCTAAGGTCAAGAAACTCCATGAGGATACTCATCTTCAATTAGAATGGAGAAACATGCAATATGTGCGCCAAGCCAACAAAGGGCACAAGGAAGTCATTTTCGAGCCGGGTGGCCTCGTATGGGTGCATTTGAGGAAGGAGCGCTTTCCTATCCTCCAAAATTCAAAGTTGAAACCACGAGGTGATGGTCCATTTGTGGTGTTGGAGCGCATCAATGATAACGCTTATCGAGTGGAATTGCCACCAAGCTACGGTGTGCACGAGGTATTTAACGTTTCCGACCTTTCTCCTTATTTTCTTAACGATGATGATGAGATGCAGGATGAAGGTTCGTGGACGAACCCTTTTCAAGAGGGGGAGGATGATGTGACTACGCCTCACGAGCCACATCATGGCTTTGACGCCTTCGGTACTGAGCCATCCAATATCGAACCTGACGGCTTCGGTACCGAGCCATCCAATATCGTACCAGCCAACGTCAATACCGAGCTCCAGGCGACTGATATGACTGAGCCATCCAGTCATAGGACTGAGCCATCCAACCCCGATACCGAGCCACCCAATCTCGGTACCGAGCCGCTTGGCGACTCTTTTGCCTACGGTACCGAGTTGCCCAACCTCGTACTACTACACAAATAGCCTTTTATCCCTGGCATTTTTTTAAAATACATCCCTGATATAAGCTAAAACAAGCCAGGGATAAATGCTGAGGGTATAATAGACCTAATATCCCTGATATACAAAAACAAGTCAGGGATATTAGACCTGCTTCTTACTATGAAAAAACCAACCTAATATCCCTGATATTTGTGAACACGCCAGGGATATTAGAGTTGTTTCCTCTTATAAAAAAACTACTCTAATATCCCGGGTATAAAATTTCACGCCCGGGATATTAGAGTTTTCTTTTATTAAAAAAAATAGCATTTATTTTCTACATGGGTAGTGTGCTATACGATCAGATTAGAAACCATATAAGATGTTCATCTACAATGTTACAATAATGCAACCAAGGAATATATAATAAGTCTACAATTTAATTATAATAGAGTTGTTAAGGTGCTTCTCTAATTGCCCTCCTAGATGTGGCCAACAAAGCTCTATTCTAAAAGAGAACCACCTACAAGGGGGTAAGATGCAGTTGTCTTCAGCAGCTAGGTCAAATCCCTCAGCATTCTTCTTTTCAATAGTATCTAAAGTCGCATGGTCTTCAATCCAATGATTTAAAGTTGTATGTCTTGACATTCTTTTAGAAGAACCGTCACCTGAAACAATTGCATCAGATGTAAGCTAGAGCAAAAGCAAGCACAACAAACCAGTAACAGCAAGGATCATAAACATTCCATTCAACATGGTTTGTTAATTTTCAAGTTTCAATATGCATATACGAAACTTACCCAGCTTTAGTTATTCATTCCAGACGAGCAAGAACATCTAAACACATTGAAAAGGACTTCTGTGTTTGAAAGGTAAGGGGAAAAAATACCTTAGCAACATGCTCCAAAGTTACATCCTCAGGAATAATGGCTGTTCTCAGCTTAATTTGAACAAATCCACTACTACCCTTCAATGGAAAACAATTGGATGAATATTAATTACTGAACATATAAATGCAACGAAAGAAAAAGATGCAAACCAGCACCCACTTTTACTGCTTAGAAAAAGATGCAAAGTGACACATACTAAGATGAATGCAAGTCTCATATGCCTGAAATACAGACAAACCGACGAGAAAACAATGAGAACAAATATTACGAGTTCCCATATTACGAAGACCACTATGTCCGCCCTGCAAAGTTCAAAGACAAAACAAAAAGGCAAATATCAATGTTAAAATGAACAGGGAAGTATTACAAGTTCCTATATTACAAAGCCTCTCCCTCCATCAAGTCAGGATCATCAATTCATCATATACAACAAAATATCACAAACCCAAGATCTTGGGAGCCTTAACTTCAAAAGCAAAGTATAATGGCCATAAAATAGGGTAAGGAACAACAGATTATTGACTAGCCTTATTTTTTATGCTACATTCACATAAGGGTATAACAATTCCTACTGGCATTAATCATGTGAACAAGGCAAAGTGGTCATTACAACTAGAAGCTAGAATCATCAATATCCACATCGACCACCCAAAGAAATGACAGAATGTCCAAGTTTCAATATAAGTCTTTGCTTAACGAATTCAAATGCACACACTACATCCCACACACTAAGGGGCAGCTCAATTTTGTATTAATCATGCTTGGCAAAACTATAAGAATGTGTTTGTAGTCACCATTCAGAGTGATACTAGGTAACTTTAGTCATCAGAAAAAGGGGAAAGAGGACAGATATGCAAGCTAAATGATGCATGAAAAGGAATTTCATGAATATATAGTGATCCAAAACATTGCAACTACATAATTAACACTCAATCCCTCCACTCAAATCATATAATCATAGGTGCTTCCATCTCGGAATAGATGATAACAAAAAAGGCATGCCTAGCTTAAAAAATTGGAGCATGTGTGAAATATCATAGAATCATATATAATCTTCAAATGTATAAATTTTGGAGGCCGGAGCTACAAAATACACAAAGAGAAAGATACACTACTCTAAGCTATTTCATTCTTCCAGCAAGAATTAAGCCAATTGCCACAAGCTCCATAGCACAGAGAAGGAAATGCGTGTAAAATTAAATTTGCTGACTTTAACAACACTACAAAAAATCCATATATTTGCAAATATTATTTGAATCACAATTTCAAGTATGAGTGCAATTTTTATAATCATTAAGCACCAACTTCAGATGTTCACTAATCTATGCACACACCTCTGCACACTAATTTTTTCACTGGATTTCAGCAGTCGAGACTCGAGAATCAAACAGCACAACCGTGTAAAATACTATACATATCAGAAGCATATGAGAATAAAGTTCATATCACCTGCTTAAAAATCCTGAAGCATTAAACTGACTAAGCTGAACAAGCATTCCAAGGAGTAGAAAGAAACACAAGCTGGTCAAAAACTGGTAATTAAGCCATTCAAGTAATACCCAAATTGCAGTTGCACCACCCCAACAATGACTTCTGCAGCCAATATTCATACCTGAAATTGCAAATCACACAACCAGATCCGAATCGATCAAGCCAATCAAACAAAGCAAAAGAGATGCACCGTCTTAAAGTCTTGCTTGATCAAACTCTTACCACTAAAGTCCTTCCCGGTCAAATCCTGGCCTCTGGTGACCTCTTGCCCGTACGGGCCCCCTCGCTGCCGAGAATTTCGATCAGAAAAACAAAAATTATTGTCTAATTCGTTAAATTAAAAACTAAAAGTGATACATTATCGCACACCTTGAATGCCAGGGCGGGATTAGCGAACAGAAGAGGGAGGGAGACGAGCGCAATGACGCTGGCTCGGGCAACCGAATCCACCAAACGTGATGCCGACAATCAGGTGGCATTTCCACCCGATGACGAGGTGGAGAAGATATGCCGGCGGTGAAGAATTCAAATTCTTTCTCCCGAGTCCGTCGTTCCGTCCTGCTTTTCTCTCTCTGGTTCCTTCGAGTTGTTTATCAGTTGAATGAACTTGAAACCTCGCACTGCCGCTCCTGAGAATCAGGGAGGAGAGGTAGGTCGCGCACCCCGCACCGTCATACTGCCGACCGCCGCACCATCGCACCGTCCTCCTTCCAATAGCAGCTCTTGGACAATTTTGGGACTTAGGGTTTTAGGATGGAGAGAAAGGCAAGGCTTTTGGGAGTCTATCGCCTTCAGGGTGGAGAGAAAATTCACCGGTCCTTCATTCTTTCAGAGATTTGGGAACTCAAGTTTTTTTTAGGGATAGAGTGGTTTTGGGCTTTCTACTCTATCGGCGCAGCACTGATGGCTTTTTTTATTTTCATTTTTAACTTCTCACATAATATATCCCTGGCGTGTTGGGGCTTTATTCTATCCGGGATATTTTCCATTCTTTTTATCCCTGGCGTGTCATCTTTTATTCTCATCAGGGATATTTAAGGTTGCACTTTTAATGCTATATTATCAAATATCTCTGATATGTGATCAAATATCTCCGCTATTTTAAAATTTTATCCGAGATATTTGATTTTCGTTGACTTAAAGAAAAAAATATATTATCTTACCGTATTTTATCCCTGATAAAAGACATCCGTGACATCCCTGATAAAATGCTTTTTATGTAGTAGTGTCGGTACCGAGCCACCTGGGCTCGATAGTTGTGTCAGCGATATTGGGCCTTATCTAGGGCGGATAACAAGGGCTCGAGCTCGTGTCTTGCAAGAAGAGCTTCAAGCCGGTCTTTTGATCCATGGAGCGCCGAGCAAATATGAAGATGACGGAGAGTGCACGTTGCTAGTCACCGGTGGCAACGTGGCCATGTCGGGCGCCTAGCTTACGCCGAGTTTGGACCTCTTGTGTGCCAATTCAAGACACATTTAAGGTTGGTTGTCTAAGGGTCTTTCATCTTCATTATTGAATTAATGGTTGGTTATTGAAGGGGTTGTTTGAAATCCGAATTTCCTTTAAAGGAGGCATCTTCCTCCTTAGTTTGGTAGATTGGAAGAACTTGAAAACCTTTGTTTTGTTTAAGTCATGTTTTCAAATTTGGTTTGGGGCGTTTTGCCTTGAATAAAATTTCTTGTTGTTCTTTGTTTTTAACCTTTGATTCCTGAGTAAAATCGGATCACCCTTGAGATCCAAGAGCAAGGTGCGTCACATCCTTGTCCTTGAATCTCGTAGTTTGAGTTTCTAATATGGTGAGTCATATCCACACCCTAAACTCATTCATATCCCTCACTTTCAAAATTCCATCATCCATTACTGGTTTTTCAAACCTTTACACGTCCACCATCACCAATTCTGAGGCACACCATCTGTTCCCTCGGGAAGAAGAGAGCATCCGAAGTGACCTTCCACCGACTCCACCGATTCAATCCTTATCATTTTCTGTGTTTAAATTGCTTCGTTGTTATTAAGTACAACATCGATATCGACCGTGATAAGATCGGTACCGACCTATTTTGTTCGTTAACTGGTCATTATCCTTTGCTTTTGTTTATGTTTTGTGTGTTCTTTTGCTTTCTAGTATAGTAATTAAACACAACCTTGCTTCCCGTGGACGAACCTGACTCCTCTGTACTCAGCGGGGTCTTGATTTTAAATTTATTTGTTGTCAAGAAACCCTCTCAACAAATTGGCGTTGTTGTCGGGGAAGCAACAGTGTTGTGTTTAGTTACTTGTGGGTTAGGGAATAGCCCGGCCCCGTTTTATTTCTAATTAGTTTTCTTTTGTTTGTTTTCTCAGCTTATGCAAGCAGGAAGACGTTGGCTTGAATTTGAACAACCTGACTAGTATTCTGAGCCTGAACGTGTTTTTCATCGCAAGAGACGAGAAAACCGTAACATGGCTATCACACCTAAAGAGATGGCCCAACAAATGAATGCACTTAGAAGACAGATGGAGGCGTTGCAAACTGCGAGAGATCAAGAAAGAGAGCAACGTACTCAATTACAAGAGCAGCTGAATGTTATCCCTAGGAAAGCCAATCAATACATGCACTTGGAACTGAGGGTGCCAAAATCAGCAATTGTGCTTCCTGAGATAGAGAAAGCCTTCGAGATCAAATCTCAATTCATATCCTTGATTAAGAGGGCTCAGTTTAATGGGAAACCCATTGAGTGCCCGATGGAGCATATTAGAAATTTTGTTGATTTATGTGACACTATTGCTGCCGATGTTGTTTCCTTAGAATATGTTCAACTAAAGGCTTTTAAGTGGTCCCTTGCAGGAAAGGCCCTGAGCTGGTTAGAGAGCCTACCTCCTAGGTCGGTTAGGACGTGGAGAGCTTTGCATGATTTATTCATGACTAAGTTCTTCCCTCCAGCCAAAACTACGGAGTTAAGAAAACGCATCACCTCTTACCACCAGCTACCTAATGAGACTTTTGTGGAGACATGGGAGAGATGCAAGGAGATGCTTAGGCAATGCCCCACTCATGGAAAACCACAATACGTACTTCAAGAGATCTTCTTTCATGGGATAAATGCTGAAACAAAGAACCATATCAACTTGCACACCGCTTGTGGTTTCATAGAGATGGAACTCGATGAGGCTTGGGCATTACTAGACAAGTTGACCAACTACGATGCCATGTATGGGACCCAACAGTCAACCCAGCCTCAAAGGAGGCTCTACACTCCAAATAAAGAAGAGGTTGATCCAGATGTCAAAAATCAATTCTTGCAAGATGAGATCAACCGGCTGAAGAAACAGGTAAGTTTTCTAAAAACCTCTTAACAATGTCTTGAGTGTGGCTCTCATGCCCATAGTACTTCTGCTTGCACTAACATTGAGCAGGTTAGAGCCGTTGAGACTTATGCTGATGTGAATTACATGAGAGGTCAATACAGAAATCAACTTGGCAACTATGAGAGGAACAATAACTATCCCACCTGGGGAGGTTACAATCAAGGTCAAAACCAAGCACCCCCACCACAAGGAAGGCTTCCCCTTATCGGCATTCGGGCTATCAAGAGCCACCTTCATGGATACAAGGGCTACAAGAGGGTATTAATGGAGTCCACAACAAGATTGATGGAGTTCGTTCTGACCTAAAAGGTGTACAGGTACAATTGGGAGAAATCAAAACCTGGAGAAAGAGTGTAAATTCCCAATTAGGTAACCTTGTTGCACAAGTTCCGAGACCTCAAGGGAAACTCCTAGGCCATCTTGAGGAAAACCCGAGAGGACAAATAGCAGCTATACACCTAATGAGCAGAAAGACACTACCGGACCGTGCTGAAGCCAAGGAGAAAGAGCCCGGTAACGAAGAAAATGCTCCAGTTCGGATCGATAACGGACCCACCAGGATCGATACCGAGCCTCAAACACTTGGTGCCGATCACACACGGGTCGTTAACGACCCCAACCCAGGTAAGTCTTCGCCACCGAACCCCTCTCTTGGTTCTAGGATCCATACTGACCCCCTCAGAGGCGATACCGACCCGTCTATAGCACCAATCGACCACCTTGTCGATTCGGTAGCGCCACCTCTCGAGCCCGTTTTGGTTCCGAGACCGGTGAAGACTCTTCCCTTCCCTTCTAAAAAGTCTAAAGACTCAACAGTTTAGGCGTTTTGTTAAAATCCTTCAAGGCTTAAATATTTCCATTAATTTCGCTGAGGCCCTAAGCGAAATTCCGGCTTATACAAAAGTTTTGAATGATATTCTAAGCATGAAGAGGTCTATGTCTGAGCTGACCGATGAGGTCCGATCTTTGGAGCTCCCAGAAATATTAGGCGACCCAGGTAAGTTTGCTATTACCATTGGTATTGGAGCTTACCGGTTTAAAGCTTTGTGTGACCTAGGAGCCAGTGCAAGTCTACTACCACTTTCAATTTGGTCCAAAGCCAATATGGGACCACTAAAGCCTGTGAACATGAGGTTCTACATGGCAGACAGATCTTGTGTCAAGCCTACAGGAGTCATTGATGATTTTCCAGTCCAAGTGGGCAAGTTCTTTGTTCCAAATGATTTCATGGTAAAGGAGATGCCCGAAGACCCGGTGGTGCCTATCATTTTGGGAAGACCATTCCTAGCCACAGCTGGAGCTATAATTGATGTTAAGAGGGGACTCCTAACTTTTGAGATTAGGGATGAGGTGGTGGAGTTCCGATTTAACCCCACCATGTAAGAGACCAATGAAGCCGAGGTCAAGATGCTCTACACCCACACTGACTACATTGAATGTGGGGACCCGATCGAGAGGTTGTTGTCTTTTGATGCATTCCCGGGCAGAAGGTGGGCAGAATTTGATCCTGCAGCATCGATACCGATCCTACATGGGTCATTACCGAAGCTCCTAGCAGGAAAAGACGTACAGACAAGTCCTGTAGCATCGATACCGAGCACCACCACATCGGTACCGAGGCTCCCAGCAGGTAAAAGCGAGTCGGTACCGACCCCCTCTGGGTCGATATCGACTCCTCTGACAAAAGATGAAGAGCTTTTGGCGTTTGATTATCTCGAGGAAGTCTTGAAGACAGAACATGAAGAACCCATTCTTATCCCGACTGAGCCTACTCCAACGCTCAAGCCTCTTCCAGAGTCCCTCAGGTATGAATTTCTTGGTCCTAACTCTACCTTCTATGTTATCATCAATGCTCAATTAAAAGAGGAATAAGTAGAGAAGCTGATTTATGTACTTAGGACCCATAGAAAATCCATTGGCTACTCTTTTGATGACATAACTGGCATATCCCCTTCATTATGCATGCATAGAATCTACATGGAGGATAATCAAAAACCCCACAATAGAGCATCAACGTAGGCTGAATCCTAATATGAAAGATGTGGGTTAGTCCGGTCCATGTAGTTCCTAAAAATGGGGGAATGACTGTTATTAAGAACGAAAAAGGTGAACTAATCCCCACTAGGACCACAACCAGTTGGCGGATGTGCATTGACTATAGGAAGCTAAATAGTGCTACTAGAAAAGATCATTTTCTACTTCCTTTCATTGATCAGGTTTTAGAACGCTTAGCCTTGCATGATTACTTCTGTTATTTAGATGGCTATAACGGTTTCTGGCAGATTCTCATTCATCTTGATGATCAGGAGAAAACAACTTTTACTCGTCCCTATGGGACTTTTGCTTCTAGAAGAATGCCATTTGGGTTTTGCAATGCCCATGCAACTTTTCAAAGAAGCATGATGGCTATCTTCTCTGATATGATTGAGGACATAGTTGAGGTTTTTATGGATGACTTTTCTGTTTATGGTTCTTCATTTGATTCCTGTCTAGTTAATCTAACCAGGGTACCTAAAAGATGTGAAGAAACCAATCTTGTGCTTAATTGGGAAAAATGCCATTTTATGGTCCAAGATGGGATAGTGCTAGGACATCTCGTCTCTAAGAGAGGGATAGAGGTAGACAAAGCAAAAATTGAGCTCATTGAAAAACTACCTCCTCCCTCTTCTATAAAAGACGTTAGGAGTTTTTTAGGACATGTTGGCTTCTATAGACGTTTCATTCAAGATTTTTCTAAGATAGCAAAACCATTGCCTAACCTACTAATGAAAGATGTAGTGTTTGAGATGTCTACAGAATGCCTTGAAGATTTTCACATGTTAAGAGAAGCCCTTGTCTCCGCTCCTATTATTTAGTCCCCATATTGGACACTTCCCTTTGAGATAATGTGTGATGCCAACGACTATGTTGTTGGTGCAGTATTAGGACAACGGAAGGATAAGAAGCTCCACGCCATTTATTATGCAAGTAAGACGCTTGATGAGGTGCATAGTAAGTATACCACGACGGAGAAGGAATTCCTTGCTGTGGTATTTGCATTTGAAAAATTCACTTCCTATCTTGTTGGTTCTAAAGTGAATGTTTATACTGACCATGAAGCCGATAGATATTTAATGGCTAAGAAGGATGCCAAACCTAGGCTACTTTGTTGGATGCTCCTATTGCAGGAATTTGATCATGAAATCAGAGACAAGAAAGGAGCTAAAAACTTGGTGGCGGATCACCTATCTAGGTTGCCAGTATAACACATCACGGAGTCCAACAATGATGTACCAATCAATGACTCTAGACCAGACGAGCACCTCACGCTGAACGAGGTCGAAAACTGCAGGAGGCTCGTTACCGACCCTACATGGGTCGGTATCGACCCATCACAGAGGTTGGAGCACACTGGAGACACCGGTACCGAAGCAGAAAAGCCCGATACCAAGGTCGGACAGCTCGATACCGAGACCAGTAGGATCGTTACCGAGGAGATAACTGAAGCAACAAGGCCGATAACGACCTCTCCTGGTTCGGTAACGACCCATTCAGGTAAGTACTCTCAACCTGATTCAGTTTCTCTCAATTCAGACCTTCCCTTATCTCCTTCTTCTACTTTTCTTCATTCCATTCATGCTATTGGAGGATCACAGACCCCTTGGTTTGCGGATTTTGATAACTACATTGTAGGAGGCGTGGTTCCCAAGGGCTTGACTCCACAGAAGAAGAAGAATTTCTTACATGATATCAAACAGTACTATTGGGATGATACTTACTTATTCAAGCAAGGAAGTGATCACCTCTTTAGGCGATGTATACTAGAAGAAGAGGTAGAGAGTGTGATCTGTCAATGTCACACTCTCCCAAACGGTGGCCATGCAAAAGGATTCAAAACCACGGCGAAGATTCTTCAAAGTGGTCTTTATTGTCCCACCATTTTCAGGGACGTACAGGATTATGTGACAGCATGTGATGAGTGCCAACGCTCTGGAAACATCACTTGGAGGCATGAGAACCCGCTTAACGGGATCCTAGAGGTCGAGCTTTTCAACGTTTGGGGCATTGACTTTATGGGACCCTTTCCTTCATCAGGTCCCTATAAGTATATCCTTATAGTAGTCGATTATGTTTCTAAGTGGGTGGAAGCCATTGCTACTAGAACTAATGATGCTAAAACAGTGGCTAAGTTTATAGAGACTTAACATTTTTCCCAAGTTCGGAGTGCCACGAGTTCTCATTAGTGATGGTGGATCACACTTCATTGAGAGGAGTTTTGAAGCTCTTTTGGCCAAGTATGGGGTATCACATAGTGTGGCAACGCCCTACCATCCCCAAACTAGTGGCCAAATGGAGGTTTCCAACAAGCAAATTAAGAGCATCTTGGAGAAGACGGTCTCCCGCTCTAGGAAGGTTTGGTCATCCAACCTTGATGACGCTTTTATGCACCACTCCTTACAACCTAGTTTATGGCAAGGCGTGCCATTTGCCAGTCGAGTTGGAGCACAAGGCATTATGGGCTCTCAAAGATCTCAATATGGACCTCGACAAGGTCGGAGCAAAACGATTCATGGACTTGCAAGAGCTAGAGGAGTTGAGGCTAAAGGCATATTAGAAAGTTGAGATCTACAAAGAGCGCACCAAGCGATGGCATGACCAGAGATTAGTGCCAAAAACTTATGAAGTTGGTGACAAGGTACTCCTCTTTAACTCTACACTCCGCTTATTTCCAGGGAAGCTGAGATCAAGATCGAGTGGTCCATTCGTGGTCCACCACATTTATCCCCATGGAGCGGTGGATATAGTAGACATCAATGGAGCCATCTTCAAAGTTAATTGACATAGGCTGAAGAAATTCTTTGAGCAACTGACCCGGAGGAAGAAATTCGAGCCTTTGGGCTCTCACATCGTCGGATTAGCCTAGATAAGTTCGTCGGGCTAACGACGTTAAAACTAGCGCTTACGGGAGGCAACCCGATTTAGTTTTTCCTTTATTAGATCTTTTTGTTAGCTTTCTTTTGACTTCTTTTTAGAGTAGAGTTAAGTTTTCGGAATAGAATATTTTGCTTAAAGTGCTACAGGAGAAGCGTCGACAACGAAGCAAATAGGTGCTACCCAGGTACGCTCGATACCGACCCTTACAGGGTCGGTACCGACCCATGCAGAATAACCGAAAGAAACCTGGTTTCGACCCTAGGTACGTTTCTTAAGACCCTTCCACTTACTTTCCTTTTTCACTCCTTCCTCACAACCCCAACCCTTGCATCGCACTCTCCTTCCCCGTCCTCTTCACCATCATTGTTGAACCAACCATCGGAGACCACCGCTCGAGCCACCGCACCTGGCTGTCGAACCACCACCAAAGCTGAACCCCGAGCACACCAGCCCACCAGCAAAACTAAGCCCCCACCACGGTACCGAGCAAACCCTAATTTTGTTCGTTATCGATCCACACACCCTCATTACCAACCCAAAACCCTCTATTCTTCATTCTTAGTTCTTGGATCTACGGTATGGTTTCTCAAACCTTAAATCTCTACTTGAATTTCTTGTGGATTCATGGTAATTTTTCGTTAATTTTCATGCCTAGACCTAGATCCAGTTTGAGTTTTTTTCGTGCTTGATTTGTTGCATACTTGCTTTGATAATGGTGTTTTGTTTTGATGAACTTTGTTCCCTCATGTTTGGAATTTAAATTCTTTCATTACATGAAGCATGAGATTACTTGTTCTTACTTTGATTTGTTTTACACCATGTTATGGCAATTTTGGCATGATTAGGATAGGTTTTTGAGTAAGTAAGGGGTTGTGGATACTTGGTTTATGTGGTAATGTTAGGATTCATGCTTGAATAAATCTTTCATGGGTGTTGCATTGTTTGAAATCGAGGCCTTCTCCCTCAATAATGGTTCGATGATGACAAGACAGGCTCGATACCGACCCTGCACTCTCTTAACCAGATCACCGTTTTTTTTCAGGGAACTCGTTACCAACCCCAATGGGTTCGGCACCGACCCTCCAGAATGCTGAAATTTATGTGCAAGAGCTTGGTCTCAATGCAATTATGGGGTTCTTAGGTGTGTTATTATCATGAGTGGATCTTATCTTGGGTTGTTTCTGTTTTACAAACTTTCAATGGCAAGCACAAGCCGAGCAAACAAGAGGCTGAGCAAGAGAACAAAGAGGCCCAGCACATTTCCTTCTCCATCGTCATCATCATCTTCATCTCCACCACGGATGGATAATGTGGAGTTAAAAATTGTTGCACAGGTACAGATCTTCAACATCGTCTACAAAAAACCTCACAAACAAGATGGTTTTCCAAGGTCGATGGGAAGAAGCTTGGAATTTATGAGAACCTCAAGCTCGCCTTCTCCATCATAGGAGCCGCTCACCTCCAAAAATTTGAAGACATCCCTCATTATCTGGCCCTCACCGCTGAGTTTGTAGCCACTCTCATTACAAAATTCAACAATCCATGATCAGAGGGGAGGATCACCTTCAGACTCGGGAATGGGGAGTACACTCTCAACATGTCCGAGTTCAACACTCTTCTTCATTTTCTGATGTGACCCCGTTATTGGATGCTAGCCAGGAAGACGACGCCTTCACCATGCGCTCGGATGGACCCGTCACCCGTGCCAGGGCTCATGCCATCCAGACCGCGACACAGTCCTTGGTGTCGCGCTTGTCCGCATGCCATGACGCGCCTTGCATCGTGCCAGCGCTCGCCACCGTTTGCATCATTAGCGCCGAAGAACCTCAAGTCGAGTCCTCGGAACCAACCACCTCGGACTCGTTCCTCGCGCCAGCGCCCGGACCCGCATCGCAACTTGAGGTTCTCGAGAGCCTCTGCTAGATCCGCGCGCCCGCACCCTCGGTAGCGCCCTAGGCTCGCCAGCGCCGCGCGCCAGCGTCTCGCCAGGGCCTCGCCGCGCCGCGCCACACCTTGCGACAGGCTTGTCTTGACACTTTGGTGCCGACCACGAGCAACATATCTATTTTATGCCTTATTTAGCATATTTTCCATTCTTAAACATTACTATTGTTGGTTTTACGTATTTAGAAGGTCTTTATTGGCCTTGCGCCGATGGGCTTTGGCTGCATCCATGCCCTAGGCGCCACACTAGCTTATTAGGGTTTCATTGTTGCCGCACCTATATATAGGGTGCTATGTCTTTTAATTCAGGCACGCACACTTTGGTTAGTATTTTAGTCGAGGGTTTTCTCCTAGATCTTATCTAGTGCTTGCGACATCACATTAATCAATCAAAGCTTTCGTTACTTCATTGCTTATGTTCTTGTTCGTGTGTTCAAATTCGATCAATCAAGACTTCCGCTTGCTACTCACGAGACCCAATACTCAAACACCGTCAACGATCCTTCGCGCCTTCAAACGAGGTCGCATCAACTAGCATCAGAGCGACGGTTTGAGTAAGTCTCGCTACACCCTTTTTCGTTCAATTTTACACGATCCATTCCTTCATCAACCCTAGATCCATCTACCATCTTCGTAAACCTCCATCTAGGGTACCGAATTTTTTTTTTTGCATGCGTTCATTGTTAAAAAAACCCACTTAATTCATCCTAGACCTACTCGACTTGAACTTTGGATTTTGGTGACATTACTACTTTGTCATGCTAGTTGCATTGCACTTAGGGTATTTGATTGCAATTTCTAGTCTGTTCATTCGAGCATATCTTGTGTTGATCTATTGCTTGTTTGTTGCCATCTCTAGAAGATCTTAAAGATCCTAGAGATTTTCGGTTATTAAAAAAAAGATCTCGGAATATCATAGCCAAAATAAGGTAAGATATTTCCGATTTTATTTACAAAAAAAAATCGAGAAGATCACAAGCCAAAATAAGGCAAGATCTTTCTCTCTCCAATCTTTTCAATTCGGCAACAATATTCACACGTCGATTGCATCTACTTCTTCTTTCTTTTTTCGGTTTCATTCATTACTTCTTTGTTTCGTGCTTTAGCTTTCATTGCTTATTTTGGATCCAAATTTCTATTGCTAGAATCGAGTGACCTTAAGCCTTGCCATTCCTTCTTTGTTCGTGTGGATTAAACACTAAGGGGAGGCCGACTTAAGCAATCCTCAAACTCTTGGCCTTTTGTTGTGACTATCTTACTTGCTATGACGGGTGTGACTATAGGAACGGTTTCGAAATCGGGAAACGATGACAATCGAGACAAGGACCCACCACCGGCGTCGCAACACCAACAACAACAACAAAATTTCCCACCCGAGGCAGTGGCTCGGATTGAAGAACTCGAGCGCCTCTTGGCTGAGAGTCAAACTTAGTCCAAGCGCACCATGCCACAGGCGCAAGTCCTCACATCGGAGATCCATGCCAATCCGGGCGTGTCCGCGGACGAGGTCGCGCGCGCTCGTGCCATGGGAAAAGGCCATGCTCAACCTTCATCACAATTCGGCACATGCACCGCATGGAGTCGATAAAAGAAAGTCGTTAGTTTGATCGGTACGATGCTGGTCCTCGGACCGCAGATCGCCTGCAATTGGCGAGATTATAGGGACACCCAAGTGCATGACATTTATTCCGATGAGGAGTACGACTCCGAGGAGTATCGACGTCAACACGCAAGTGGCCTTAAAAAGAAAGCAAAGGACAAGTCACCGACGTACGATTACGAAACCCCAAAGCGGAAGCACGGGGCTAAACACTACGACGCCGACGACTATAATGTCGAGGATTACTTGGAGCATCAAAGTGCTCGCAGCCCATACTCCGAATTTGAGAACCATTACGATGAGTTCGATGATTATTCCGAGGAATCTAGTTTTGATCATCCGCAGGTTAAGGATTCGGAGGAGCACGATCATCGGCCAACCGATTGGATCCCACTGCCGCACCTTGCTAAAAATCGCTAGGAGTACGACCGTGCCTACGACACAACTCACAAGGCTGGACAGCGCCAGCGACGCGATCGCGATCGCGATGGACGGCGCCCTCGGCGCCCCGATGACGGAGATGATCTGGATGATGGTGAAGATGGGTTCGATAATGGGTCACCCCGCGATCGGCGCCCTCGGCGCACTTATTCACCATGGCACCGCAGCCCATGCCGAGACCACGATCGCCGCAATGCTCGGGATCCACGCGTCAACAGACGTGACACCAAGGTAAAGTTTGAAATTTTTTATGGAACATACGATCCTAATGCATTCATTGAATGGTTGCAAGGAACGGAGCACACACTTCGCCATCTTGGCTATGAAGATGACGAAAAGGTGGAGGTTATAACGTTACATTTTCATGGTGTCGCTCGAAAGTGGTGGAACCGCCTTGAGTCCGAAAGGATTCGAAGAGGAAAGCCTCTCATTCGAGAATGGCATCAATTAGTGTACATTCTGAAGAAACGGTACATCCCTGTGGACTACAAAGATAAATTGCACATTGAGATCATGCGCATAAAACAGGGAGCCATGACGCCGAAGGAATACTTCGCCAAGCTTGAAGACATGTTTTTCAAGGCAGGCATGAGCGTTTCACCTTCCGTCATGAGGACTCGGTTTCTATCGGGTCTAAGGCAATCGATCCAAGACAAGTTGGAGATTTTGCCATCAAGGATCTCAACACACTTGTTCATACGGCGATGCAATTGCATAAACAAGAAATGCGTGCAAAGTCGACATGGTCCACTTCGAGGTCCACTTCTAACTCTAGTCCTTCCAATTTTTCTCCTAATCGTGTGCCTTCTTCTTTGCCAAATCCTAATACAATTGCGCCACCCAAGGCCGAGTCCACGCCACCATCGGCACCAGCCGCGCGAGAGATCGCAATGCCGCGCCGAGTACCGATAGAGCTCGTGACATGGCGCGTTACAAATGCGGTGGCCGAGGACATTTGATGCGTAATTGCCCCAACCAAAAGAAGGTCTTGCTCACGGCCCAAGGCGAGCCATACGAGAGCCAAAAGGAGGATGAAGCTGACAAACCTGCCGAAGTTGGTCCCGAGTTGCAATGCGATCCATCGGACGGCCTCGACATTTCCAAGTTGCAATTGGTGACACGCCGAGCTCTTAGCATGCGTGAGGCACCTAAAACTGATCAACGGGAACAATTATTCCACACCCTTTGTTTAGTTGATAACGTGTGTCTAAGTGTGATTATAGACTCGGGAAGTTGTGCCAATTTCCTCTCTAAAAAAGTTGTTAATCATTTCAAGCTACCATCCACGCCGCATCCACAGCCGTTCAAACTTCAATGGATATCAAACGACGGCGGCGACTGGGTTGACAGGCAAGTAACTTTCTCTTTTTCAATTGGTGCTTATAAAGATTCAGTTTTATGTGACGTAACGCCAATGGACGCCACACATCTCTTGCTGGGGGCGCCCATGGCAATACGATCGTCGCGTGCTTCACGACGGGTTTTTGAACACTTACATGTTCAATTTCCACGAGAAGCACGTGACTCTCTTACCTGTGTCGCCTAGTGAAGCATTGCAGGACGAAGTCGAAAGGCAACGCCAAAAGTCTGGTGACAAGAGCACCCCCGCATCGATTGAGCCGCCCTCATCGTCACAAGCCAAGTTTTTGGAATCCAGCGGCGTTCCCAGTCCCAATCCCCCTCATTTTGTGCCTAACGAGGCTGGAGACTTGAAGCGCCGAGCAACGCAGATTTGGCCAAAAAGGGACTTAACAGATTTTTGGCAATTCTATGGGCGTTTTTGGAGGGAATCCTTCTAATTTGGGGTTTCCAACATATTCATCATAAAAATGCCCACAAGAGCCTCATTTGAGCCGAGGACCGCCGTCATCAGTCCCTAGTGTCGCGCCGCATGTTGTTTCGTCACGAAAATTCGGTTTCCATGAGCTACGGGACGAATTCACCGACGTTTCAAAGGGCATTCTTCCTCAAAATACAGGGGCTACCACACCTCCAAAAATCATCCCAGAACCCCCCATAACCAGTGAAGACGCCGAGCCACCTCTATTAGGAACGTGCCAGGATCGCTTGCTATTGGCCCAACGTCGCGACATCACGAAATCAATTCAGGGGAGTCAAACTTGTTTCATATCATCTCTCGATCCTAAACTACCTCCTTCCATTGTGTCTCTTTTGAAGGAATACGAAGATGTCATGCCGGATGAGCTTTTGGAGGGGTTGCCACCGATCCGAGGGATTAAGCAAAAGATCGACTTCATGCCGGGAGCCTCATTACCTAATAGGGCTGCGTACAGGGCTTCTCCCAAGGAAACTCAAGAATTACAACGCCAAGTTCAAGAGCTTTTGCACAAGGGGTTCATCCGTGAGTCACTTAGCCCGTGCTCCGTGCCTGTTATTTTGATGCAGAAGAAATATGGTTTGTGGCATATGTGCATCGACTGTCGTGCCATAAATCAGATCACAGTGAAGTATCGACATTCGATCCCACGATTGGACGACATGCTTGATGAACTCCACGGCGCTGCGTTGTTTTCCAAGATAGATCTCCGAAGCGAATACCATCAAATCCGTATGTGTAAAGGCGATGAGTGGAAGACCGCATTTAAAACCAAACTTGGTTTGTAAAAATGGCTTGTCATGCCTTTCGGCTTGATAAACGCCCCTAGTACTTTTATGCGGCTCATGAATTTTGTCTTTCGTAAGTTTTTAGGACGTTTTGTCGTTGTGTATTTCGATGACATTCTTGTTTATTCTAAGGACTTAGACACTCACGCGAGGCACCTTAGGTTGGTGTTAGATTGCCTTCGCGAGCACAGTTTGTATGTAAACATTGCTAAGTGTTGTTTTTGCACGAACACGACGAACTTTCTTGGTTTCGTCGTGTCCAAGGATGGCCTTCGTGTGGATGACGACAAGATCCGCGCCATCCGAGAGTGGCCCACCCCTACGACCCCGACGATGGTTTGATCCTTCTTAGGGCTCGCAGGGTTCTATAGGCGATTTGTCAGGGACTTTAGTTCCATCGTCGGGCCACTCCATAATCTCACCAAGAAGGCGACCACAATCAAGTGGTTGCACGTCCATGAGGCCGCCTTTCTGGCCTTAAAGGACACTTTATGTCGTGCTCCGGTCTTGCAATTGCCAGATTTTACGAAGCGCTTTGAGGTCGAGTGCGACGCCTCCGACTACGGCGTAGGCGGCGTACTCCTCCAAGAAAAACGCTCTATCTCTTATTTTAGCGAAAAACTGACAGGGGCGACCTTGAACTACCCTACGTACGACAAGGAATTGTATGCATTAATTAGGGTACTTAAAACTTGGCAGCACTACCTTTGGCCAAGCGAGTTCGTAATTCATACGGACCACGCGGCCTTAGAATATTTAAAGAGTCAAACGAATCTCAATCGCCGCCATGCTCGATGGGTGGAATATATGGAAACTTTTTCGTATGTTATCGCCCACAAAAAAGGGAAAGAGAACGTCGTGGCCGATGCTCTCTCGCGCATGTATGTTTTGCTTACTCAATTATAGGCCAACTTGCTCGGGTTCTCCTTGATTAAGGATTTATACTTGCGTGATCATTTTTCTAAACCGATCATGGAGAACCTCGAGCAAAATCGAATCCATGAGACATATTTCTTGGACAATGGGTACCTCTACCGTGCATGAAAGCTTTGCATTCCGAGCTCTTCGGTAAGGCATTTATTGCTCAAGGAAGCTCATGATTGCCGTGGCCATTTTGGCATAGCCAAAACCTTAGCGGCACTTCGTGAACACTCCTTTTGGCCTCACATGGCTTCGGATGTTCACAAGTATTGCCGAGGTTGTGTGCCGTGCCAAATCGCAAAATCGAGGTCTCAACCTCACGACCTTTACACACCCTTGTCGATTCCGGACACCCCGTGGGAAGATCTCTCCATGGATTTTATCACGGGCCTCCCATTGACAAGGCGTGGTAAAGATTCGATCTTTGTGATTGTGGACCGCTTCTCCAAAATGGCTCACTTCGTGCCATGCAAAGGGAACAACAATACGACCGAAATGGCAAACTTGTTCTTTGAACATGTCGTGAAGCTACATGGTGTGCCTAGAACTATCGTTAGCGATAAGGACACCAAGTTTTGTAGTCACTTTTAGAGAAAGCTGTGGGGAAAGCTAGGTACACAATTATTATTTTCCACAGCTTATCATGCCCAAACCGATGGTCAAACTGAGGTGACCAATCGGACCTTGGGCACCCTTCTTCAGACGGTGCTCAAAAATAACCCACGTCGGTGGGAGGACTTACTACCATTCGTTGAGTTTTCTTATAATAGGTCCAAACATTCGACGACAAAGAAGACCCCATTCGAAGTGGTCTACGGGCTCAACCCTCACTCGCCTATGGATTTGGTGCCACGTCCTTTGAAGAACGGCGAACACCACGACGCGGCCAACCGCGCCGACGCCATTCGCCTCTTACATGAGCGCACTTGGATCCAATTGGAGCGTCGAGCCAGCCAGTACGAGGCGCAACACAACAAAGGCCGCCGCCGCATGGTCTTCAACCCGGGCGATCTGGTGTGGTTGCACCTCCGAAAGGACCGCTTTCCGGACGCCCGCAAAACGAAGCTCCATCAGCATGGCGACGGTCCTTTCACAGTCTTGGAGCGCATAGGGGACAACGCCTATCACATTGATCTTCCGGGCAAGTATTCCGTTCATTCCACCGTCAATGTTGCCGACCTTTCTCCCTACATCGAGCCTGCTTATGAGGAAATAGGGACGTTTTCCAACCAAGTGGGGGAGGGTGATGCGATCCCGTTATTGGATGCTAGCCAAGAAGACGACGCCTTCACCATGCGCTCGGATGGACTCGTCACCCGTGCCAGGGCTCGTACCATCCAGACCGCGACGTAGTCCTTGGTGTCGCGCTTGTCTGCAGGCCATGGCACGCCTTGCATCGTGCCAGCGCTCGCCACCGTTTGGATCATTAGCGCCGAAGAACCTCGAGTCGAGTCCTCGGAACCAACCACCTCGGACTCGTTCCTTGCGCCAACGCCCGGACCCGCATCGCAACTTGAGGTTCTCGAGGGCCTCGGCCAGCTCCGTGTGCCCGCACCCTCGATAGTGCCCTAGGCTCGCCAGCACCACGCGCCAGCGTCTCGCCAGGGGCTCACCGCGCCGCGCCACACCTTGCGACAGTCTTGTCTTGACACTTCGGTGTCGGCCACGAGCGACATATCTATTTTATGCCTTATTTAGCATATTTTCCATTCTTAAACATTACTATTGTTGGTTTTACGTATTTAGAAGGTCGTTATTGGGCCTTGCGCCGATGGGCTTTGGTTGCATCCACGCCCTAGGTGCCACACTAGCTTATTAGGGTTTCATTGTTGTCGCACCTATATATAGGGTGCTATGTCTTTCAATTCAGGCACGCACACTTTGGTTAGTATTTTAGTCGAGGGTTTTCTCCTAGATCTAACCTAGTGCTTGCGACATCATATTAATTAATCAAAGCTTTCGTTACTTCATTGCTTGTGTTCTTGTTCGTGTGTTCAAATTCGATCAATCAAGACTTCCGCTTGCTACTCACAAGACCCAATACTCAAACACCGTCAACGATCCGTCGCGCCTTCAAACGAGGTCGCATCATTTTCCCAGCCCCTCCGAGAGTACATAGCCCCTGATGATTTCAATGTTCCCAAGACATGGGGCTACATCACGTGCCGAGATCATTGCATTATAGCAGCACTCCCCAGCTCCCACCCCCGATGATTTCGAGTCCCATGATTCCTCTTCATTCTTCACTTGAACGAAGTCATTTTCCCATGACGCTTGTGGTTCTTCCTTCACTTGGACAAACTCCTCATGCAACGCCACTTGAGGTTCCTTCTTCACTCGTACTTGTGAAGATCGATCCATGATATACACTCTTTGTGTTTGATTCACTCGTGAAATCCCTCACGTAAACAAACTCTAGTCTTAATCGACTACAAGTGTTGTACTCTCACCGATTTGTGTAGACTTGTGTCTAGTTTCATGTGTCTTCTCATATCTCCTAATGGACGACATTCCCCCTTATTTATAGATGTCCATGGCTGTCCAAATAACCGCAAAAGGGATTTACACAATCGGTTGAAGAAAGGAGAGGCCGAGAGGATTTTTAGGAGAAGTTGTAACCCCTTTTCCTTATCCATTTCCCTCTCTTTCCTAGTCATCTTAAGCGTCCAAAACTGCCCACTATGGAGTCCAAAAGGGCGTCTAAAATCAGCCTAGAATGGCCCAAAGAAAGAGCCCAAAACTCCATCCAGAAATCCAATCCAAAAGCCCAAAGCCACGGCCCAAAAAGTAAGGCAAGAGGCCCATCCTTGCATCTACGCATGCAGCCCATCCAACCCACACGCGCGCCCCATGGGCCAGCCCACCAAGGCCCACACCAAGCTAGCATAGCTAGGTACTTAGCTAGGTCACTTACCTAGTGTAGCTGGCCCTTAGCTAGTTGAGCTAGCATCCAGCTAGTTGAGCTGGCTTGAGCTACGTTGTAGCTTGTTGAGCTGACTTTCAAGCTACTTCAGCTAACTTGAGCTAGTTTGAGCTTCCATGAGCTAATCCCTAGCTACATGAGCTTCTTACAAAGCTTATACTTTGAGTCAAGAGCTTATTCAAGCTTCTAGAGCTAACTCTAAGCTAGTTTGAAGCTTCAATACTCCTTTCTAGCATACATAACTATGTGCCAAGCTACTCTCAAGTTTTTTATCCTTGCATAATGCATTCTTCAAGCTTAGAGAAGCTTCCTAACCTTCATTAGATGATGCACAAAGTTATTAGACTCTTATAACAAGCTCGAAACCATACCTTAGCTCAATAGTAACCACTCGATGCCTTGTGCCTAATCCCTAGGCGTGCCGCAAGCTCCACGCACACATCCTAGGTGCGCCGCTAGCACCGCGCAGCCATGGTCGTGCCAATGCAACATCAAAGACGCGCCCCAAACACCAAGACAAGAACCTCACAAGCGAGCATCGGCGCGCCTCACCCTTTCACCGAGCCAAAGTCGTGCTAGCGCGTGCCACATGCATTGGAGCGTCTCCACCGAGCGCCGATGCCTTGTGCCGCTACCGAGCGATGACGCCACCTAGGCGCGCCTTCATCTAGTGTCGTTGCACAAGAGGTTTTGTTCCTTGGCGTTGGTGTGCCTTAACTTGGATCTTTCTTATACATGACTACTTTTCTTTATCATATCATGGCAAGTCACATTAGTCAATTTTCTCAATCGACATTTCCTAGTGAATTCTTTACCTCAACGTGCTCTCAACGGGATTGATGACTTTTCACAAATCACCAACAGTTTGTTGCTGAAGAGGTCGGTAACGAGCCTTATGGCTTCGGTACTGAGGGGGTAGCAGATGCAGAGGGCCACGTTAACGTTCCTGATGAGCGCGGTATCGTAGTATATGACCCCACTACCGACCCTTATGGGATCGGTATCGGCCCTTATTTTCGCCAGAGCCAACACAATACTGATGGGTACAACCCCAATCGTGCCTCCAGCTCCGATTCTGCTCCACCACAGTGGGCAAATGACTTGGCTTCCCCGATGCAGCAGCTTTGCATGGCTCAATACCACATGCATGATCAGATGAACAAGTTCCAAGAAGCCTATGCAGCTCGAGTGGCGGTTGAAGAGGAGCGTCACAAGATTGCTGAATCTCGGTGGAGGACATGTGAGGATTGATGGCAAGAAACTGAACAACGTTGGAAGGCCACTGTTATGTTCATGGAGAACTTCGAGAAGCACTTTCCGCCTTCGCCCTAATTCCCTTCTCTCTTTTCAAGGATGTTTCAAGATGTTTCCATTGCTTCAAAAAAAATCATTTTGTGAGTTTGTTTTCTTTTCTATATCTCTTTCTTTTGTCTTGCTTTGTTTCTACAGTGGGGACACTGTCTAGCTTAAGTATAGGGTGGGGAGGGAAAAGAAAACTCTTGTGTTCTTGTGTTTGTTGCTTGTTGACTTTAGTTGTTTTACTTGCTTTTCTTTGCATAAAAAATGGAAAAAAAATTGAAAAAATCACAAAAAGATTTTAGGACAAATAGTACCTTTATCTTTATGGTTCTATGATTACTTTTGCTTGCATAATCATGTAATTCCTTTCATCATGTTTTTGATAGTTTAGCCCAAGTCTCATGATGAAAATGTTTTTTAAAAGAAAGTGTAAAATTAGCATGTGATGAAATTGAGTGCATATGACTTTTAGCATGAGTTTATTGCAATCCAACAAAACTACCTTGTGAGCTTATTTAGCCTTGATTATCATGTTTGATTTACTCTCTTATATGTATATTATCTCTTGAGATTGTGATGGTTATCTATTTCTCAAAGCCTCTATAAGATTTAGTTCATTACTTGTGAAACCATATGATAGAGAACTTAATTTTTCATGAGCCATATTAATCCATATCCACCCTTACATTATTCCTTGTTTTTGAAGCCTATTTGTGCCTTAAGCCTGTTATTTTTAGCTCCACAAAAAAGTTTCTTAGCTGATATAAGCTTGACCCTATCCGGGGATTAGGACTTAGTTCGTTGAAATTGTTTTATTGAGTGAAGATGTATGTTGGTTCAGAAGAAGGAACGGGATGGGTAGAATAAAAGTCTCTTTATTAAGAAAGTTGTAAAAAGAACTCTTGGTAAAATAATGTGCACAAGTAAGAAAAGAAGAAAAAGAATGAAATTTCAGCAGACTCGATACTGACCCTGTGGGGTTCAGTACGGAGACCCTCCCAACAGAAAAGGAAGTCAGTACAGACCTCGTTACTGACCCCAGTGGGGTCGATACCGAGCCATTCTCAAAGAAAAAAAATGTAGAAAAATTCAGAAAAAAAGGGGGAAGAAAAACAGTAGAAGTGCATTGCAATAAAAATTTAAACCAAGAGTTTCTTTATGTGTTTTTATGAGACTTTCTAGGATGGGTTTAAGGTGAATGAAAGAATGAGTGTGCATATATGTGTAGAGAGTTTGGTATGTTCTTTTGAGGAATTTTGTTATGTGTGAGTTTTTTTAGGAGTCTTTATTCCCGGATATTATTAGCACCACATAGCCAAAATATTTCCACGCCTAATTGTCATTGCCAAGCCCCATTACAGCCGGGCCGAATGGAAACTTCTTTGAAGTTTTTCATTGAGCCTAAGTTCTCTTGATGATTTTTGCTTGTTTTGACATCTTTGGTGGAGAGTTTGGTGATATATGTTCCAATTTCTATGAGTTTTTGCATATTTGATTGAGTTGAGAGCTGAACTTATAAGCCTAAACACATGAGATTTGAGTGAAACACTATATCCTTTGTGAGGTTGGATTGTGATTTCTAATGTCTATTTGTTGCTTATATATGTATGATGACGTTAAGAATCACTTGCTATTTTCACTTGTGCAGAAGTTGTTTTTTGATAAGGGCTATTACTTGAGGAATGTGTTGATGGTATTGGTTTATGTATAGTGATTGCTTGAGGACAAGCAAGCATAAGTATGGGATATTTTGATGTCTGGGTTTTAAGCTTAGTTTTTGAGTGTTTTTCTAGGTTGTTTAGTTTAGTTTAGTTGTGCTTTTATCTTAGTTTTGTGTCTTTTTAGATAAGTTTGCATATTTTGTGAAAAGTATGGAAGCTACTCTATTTTTGTGTTTTTTGTGTAGGTTTTTAGAGCAAGATGGAGCATTCTGAAGACATCAAGATAGAGAGGAAAAGAGGGGCATGACAAGATTGAGGAAGAGTTGAAGACATTTAAAGAAACCCCGGAAAATTCAAATGAAGATGCAAAAATTCAAAGGAAATAAAGACCAAACACAGGCTCGGTAACGACCCATGAGGGCTCGGTACCGAGGCATCAGGAAACAAGAAGTTAGGCAAAATTCAACAAGAGTCTACCGACCCTGACAGGATCGACACCGAGGGTCCTTGTGTCGGTAGACATAGCCGACATCGAGCTTTTAATGATTTTATTCCGTGATCTCTTAGTTTTAGAAAGTTCTATCTTTATGGAAACTTTTTAGATAACTTTTCTAGTATAAATACCCTTGTATTTAGTAGTTTTAGGGGGAGTTAGACACATAAGAACCAAACACGTACATTTGCTTTCGTTTCTGGTTTTGTATAAGATCGGTTTAGGAGAGAAGTTTGTGTTTTGGGATTCAAGTAAGTTTGTTTTTAATCTAAGACATGTTTTCATTCAAATACTTTGCTTGTTTATGTTTAAGCATATGTGAGTAGTCTTCTATTCTAGGATCGGGGTTGAAACCCGACATGATTGTGCATGAATGATGATGTGATGAATAATTGAATGCCTTCTATCTATTCCCTACTTGTTTTGTGTTTATGCTTTGACGAAAGACAAGGTAATTCGATTTTGTGCTTAATCGAAAGAGAAAGTTAAAAATTGAATGTTGATAATGTTTGATAACGAAAGTTACAAACTTTGGATCAAAAATAAGTAGAAAGTGAATTGATTTATGAAAGTAGATTGGTTTACTTGTTTTAATCAATGAAAGTTGATGACTTTATATTCAAGGCATGATATTTGTGATTCATACTATCTCGATTGCATGATTGTTTTGTGGTAGATCCTCGTCCTAGATCTTTTCTCTTATTTGAAAGTCGGTCTTTACTCTCTGCTTACATCGTTACCGAGTGCCCTGAGCCCGGTACCGAACCTGCGTTTTTTGTGTTTAAATTGCTTCGTTGTTATTCAGTACAGCATTGATACCGACCCTAATAAGGTCGGTACCGACCTGTTTTGTTCCTTAACTGATCATTATTCTTTGCTTTTGTTTCTGTTTTGTGTGTTCTTTTGCTTTCTAGTATAGTAATTAAACACAACCTTGTTTCTCGTGGACGAACCTGACTCCTCTATACTCATCGGGGTCTTGATTATAAATTTATTTGTTGTCAAGAAACTGTCTCAACAAGTGGCAACAACACGTCACCCGCAAACCAACTAACGCTCTTGCCGACGCTCGGGGTCACACCGGCTGGTTGCGCGAGTCTAGAGGCACGCTTTAGCACCATGGAGAAGACGGCATACAGGAAATCCATGACATCCATTCCGACGAGGACTATGACTCGGCGGAGTGGCAACATTATCAAGCCAACAAAAAACAGAAATCCAAGACTCCCACGCTAAAAAAGAAGAACAAGGGTCAAGATGAATACGATGTCAATGACTATCGTGGCCATCAAAATCCGACTAGGCCATACTCGGATTCCGAGGGCTCCTTTACGGAGTACGATAAGGCGATCGAGAATGATGCTTTTGAGCACCCCCCGTTTTGTGAATTGGAGGAGTGGTTAGATAGGGATTGGGATTGGATCTCGCCGCCCAACTTACCTATGAACCGCGCGGACTATGATCGACGGAAACGTCGTGACAACCGCGAATGGCCTTGGTGCGACAAGGACCGGGACCTGATACAAGTCAGAGGAGGATCCAAGCGAATGACTTGTTGAAGACGAATGGAGGCCAAAGACCAAGATCGTTACTAAGGTTCCGATCATTTAAGTTTAAGAAGTTGTTCATGCATCTGATATTATCTCTTAAAAATATCCATCCATGGCGTCCAAGGCCACCAAGGAAGAGGATGAAGTCATAAAAGTTCGGAAAGTTAAGAAACCCATCAAATGGAAAACAATGCTCAGTAAAATGGTCATAACTTGGCTAGAAAATTGATCTCAAGTCCGTTAAGTATGCGTTTGAAAGATATTTAAAAGTTCTACAACTTTGTAGTTTACATCATATTCAGAATCCAACACCAAAGAGCCGAACAATGGGATTTACTGAGAGCTGTTCAAGTCTTACGGGAATCTTGTCTTTAGCTTTAATTCTATCTTTAATTAAGTATTATGTTTATGAATAATTTCAGCCATAGGAGTTTGTTAGATGGTTGAATTGTCTTGCTTTAGTATTATTGTTATCTTTTAAGTTGTTAGGAATTTCCTTATTTAAATAAGTCAAATAAATCTTTATTTGATTTATTTAATATAAGGGGATTTAGTTAGTTTTTCTAGATTATTTTATATTATCTTGGGAAGCAAGCAAAAGCCCAAAAATACCCCTCTAGGGCCGGTTGGGAGCTTGCATTGCTCTCCAAGGAGTTGCTTTGTATTCTTATAAACAGTTTGCTATTTCATTAATAAAAATTTAGCTTGGAATTAGATAAACCCTAATTTGGTTTTATCTAGTTCTTGGGCCACAAAAACTCTCGTGTTTATGATTGCTAGAGCCGCCATTCATCATCCTCATACTCGACTCTCTCTCTCTTGTGTTCTTAAGTTCTAATTCAGTTTTGTGTCATTAAATTTATCAATTGACTAGTTCTAGTTTTGATTGTTAAATATCAAACTAGTTCATCAATTGGATTTAGCGTTAGAGCCAATCCAATTGAACTATCTTTTTATTCATCTAGTGACTCGAAATTTCAGTTCATCCATCATTAAGTTCGAAATTCATAGTTACTTGCACCACAAGTTGTTAAAATTGAAAGCTAATTCAAGATTGAATCGAGATTACTAGGCAAGGTCGGGATCCTGTATGGTTCAAACGAGATCAACGAGAAGTAATCCGAGGCGATCACGTATCAGGACAGAGATGATCGAAGGCAACGTAGGCATGACGGAAGTGATGAATCGAGTGATGATGATGGTGGTTATGGTCGCGGGCCACCCCGTACCGTCGTCGTCCCCGCACCCCGCCTCCTCGTGCCAATCGGAGCGCTAATGATGACCATCCGACGCATATATCACGCCGCGACCTAAAGGTAAAATTTAAACTGTTTTATGGCAACTATGATCCTGATGTTTTTATTGCTTGGTTGTAGGGAACAGATCACGTCCTCAAGCATTGCCACGTTGAGGAACATGAAAAGGTCGAGGTCGTAACCCTTCACTTCCAAGGGGTCGCACATATGTGGTGGAATCGGCTTGAAGTCAACCGTGCTCGAAAGGGCAAGGCCGCTATTATGGAGAGGCAACAATTGGTTTTTATCATGAAGCAAAAATACGTACGCAAGGACAACAAGGAGAAGGTTTGGATGCAAATAAACGATGCACATCAAGGGTCCATGACTCCTGAGGAGTTCTTTGCACACTAGGAGGATTTGTTCTTCAAGGCGGGCATTAGCACTTTGTTGGGGGCATTGCGGTCACGCTTTGTAGAGGGACTACACCAATGGATCCGAGATAGGCTCGTGCTTTTGCCCATCAAGGACCTTTGCACATAGATTCACACGGCCATAGAGTTGTATGACCAATATAAGAGGCTGAATCTGATGTACACCATGAGGTATTCTTCTCAAACTAGTCAATTAGAATTTGGTACTAAACCTTCTATCTCTTCTTCTATGTCTAAAGGCAAGGTAGGTACCCCCGGAAGTGACACCAAGATGCCCTCGGGAGGGCAAAATTGTGAACGAACAAAGGCTACTCCACAATAGAACTCGAGACATCGTGTGCTATCAATGTGGTGGACGCGACCATCTCAAATGAGATTTTCCCAACACCAAATTGGTATTGTTTTCGGCTCAATTCACAGCATATGAGAGCATCGATGAGGCTGAGTCCAAAGAAGGGGAGGTCATGCGTGAGGACAGTGCAATTTGTGAACCATCAGACACCACCACCGCCTCCAAACTCTCACTCGTGACTAGACGTGTATTGAGAATTCAAGAGGCCGTTAAGACCAATCGATGGGAGCAAATCTTTCGCACCCTTGTTTGGTCCAAAACGTGTCCTTGAGTGTAATTGTGGACTCGGGAAGTTGCAGCAATTTCTTATCAAAGAAAGTTGCGAACCATTTCAAGTTACCTATAAAGGAGCATCCGACGCCTTACAAGCTTGCATGGATCGCCAATGAGGGTGACTATTGGATTAAGAGGCAAGTCTTACTTTCTTTTTCTAAATTGGCTTCTATTTCGATTCTTTGCTTTTTGATGTCACTAACATCGACGCCACCCACCTTCTTCTTGGCCGTCCATGTTAGTTTGACCGTCATGTGCTTCACGATGGTCGGTTGAACACTTACATGTTCAACTACCATGGTAAGCGCGTGACCCTCTTACCAATGTCCCCTAGTGAGGCTTTTTAGGATGAGGTCGAAAGGCAACAAGCTAAGGCTAGGGAGACAGCTACGATGCCACTGGCGCAAAAAGAAGAGCCAAAAGGCGTTTATGGGCACCCGAATAGTTCCAACGGCGTTTCGGTTCATTCGGACCAGATTTTGTCCAAAAAATAGAATGCCTAGAAGAACGCTGAGAAAAATCAAAGAAAAAGAGTCGAACGCCGACGGACACCTCGGCTGCGCACCGTAGTGCGCTAGATTCGAGAAAACCGGGCCACATCTCGAACCAAATCTATTTCAGTGGTGTTCCTGGTGTCATTGGGCACCAAATACAGGGAGCTACTGGCCTGCAAAAAGGGGCCTTTAGGTCGTCCATGATTGCTGAGGGCGCCGAGCCTCCGTTGCTTGTCACATGCGTCGAGCACTTGATGCTATGCTGTCGTCGAGACGTCATCAAACCTATTGAGGGGAGTAATTCTTGTTTCTTACTTTGTCCATTACTAAATATTTTCGTTGATAAGTCTCATATGCTACCCCCCTCTATCTCCTCTCTCTTGCATGTGTATGCTAATGTCATGCCCGATGAGCTTCCCGATGGGTTACCGCCTATTAGGGGTATTGAGCATCGAATTGACCTTATTCATGGCGCGTCTCTACCAAACCGGGCTGAATATAGGGTCCCTTAGCCTGTGTGCGGTCCCAGTCATCCTAGTGTCAAAGAAGGATGGTTCTTGGAGGATGTGCGTGAATTGTCGCGCCATCAACCAAATTAACATTAAGTACCACCACCCTATCCCCAGATTGGATGACATGTTGGATGAATTGCATGGTGTCGAGTTGTTTTCAAAGATCGACTTGAGGAGCACCTACAATCAAATCAGGATGCAAGAAGGGGATGAGTGGAAGATGGCCTTTAAGACCAAACATTGTCTTTATGAGTGGTTAGTGTTTCCCTTCGGGCTCACGAACGCTCCTTCTACATTTATGCATTTGATGAACTATGTATTTCGAAAATTTTAGGTCATTTTGTCGTTGTGTATTTTGACGACAGTTTGGTGTTTTCTAAAACTTTGGACTCTCATGCGGGGAACCTTAGGCAGGTGTTAAATTGCCTCCGCAAACATTCATGTATGTCAATATGGACAAATGTGAGTTTTTCTCAAATACGACGAATTTTCTTGGCTTTGTCGTATTCAAGGATGGCTTACAAGTGGATTTTGACAAAATTCGAGCCATTCGTGAGTGGCCAACTCTCACGACCCCCACTATGGTTTGATTGTTTTTGGGGCTTGCCGGGTTTTATAGGCAATTTGTCAAGGACTTCAGTTATATCGGGCCACTCCATAATTTGACCAAGAAGGTGACCACAATAAAGTGGATGCCGCATAAAGAGGCCGTCTTCGAGGCCTTGAAGGATGCTTTATGCCAAGCCTTGGTCCTGCAATTGCTGGACCGCTCAAAGCGCTTCGAGCTCGAGTGCAACGCCTCCAATTTCAGCGTAGGTGGCGTAACCTTCAAGAGCAACGACCTATCGCTTACTTTAGCGAGAAGCTAACAAGAGCTACATTGAACTATCCGACCTATGATAAAGAGCTCTACTCTCTTATTCGGGTCCTCAAGATGTGGCAACACTATCTCTGTCCAAACGAGTTCATAATTCATACGGATCACGCGACCTTGGCTTATTTGAAGAGTCAAACGACTCTCAATAGGCGCCACGCACGCTGGGTGGAATTCATGGAGACGTTTCCATATGTCATTGCTCACAAGAAGGGCAATAAGAACGTCGTCGCCGACGCTCAATAGGCGCCACGCACGCTGGGTGGAATTCATGGAGACGTTTCCATATGTCATTGCTCACAAGAAGGGCAATGAGAACGTCGTCGCCGACGCTCTCTCTCGAAGGTATGTCCTTTTGACCTAGTTACATTCTAAAGTACTCGGGTTCTCGCTGATTAAGGAATTGTATGCCTCGGATCCATACTTTTCCCCGATCATCAAGGCACTCGAGGAAGCTCGTATAAATGAGTCCTACTTCTTAGACAATGGGTACCTATATCGAGTTGGGAAGCTTTGCATTCCGGATTCCTCGGTTAGGCACTTATTGCTCAAGGAGGTTCATGACGGACGAGGCCACTTTGGCGTGCCAAGACATTGGCGGCGCATCGGGAGCATTTCTTTTGGCCACACATGGCTAGAGATGTTAACAAGTACTGACAAGGTTGTGTGTCGTGCCAAACGGCCAAGTCTTGGTCGCAACCACATGGACTTTACACGCCTTTCCCTATCCCGGACGCCTCGTGGGAGGATCTTTCCATGGATTTTATCACGGGAATCCCTACATTGAGGCGCGGTAAAGACTCCATATTCGTATCCGTGGACTTGTTCTCCAAGATGGCCCACTTCATTGCTTGCAAGGGGACCAACAACGTGGTGGAAATCGCGACCTTGTTCTTCGAGCATGTGGTGAAGCTACATGGTATCCCTCGCACTATCATTAGTGATAGGGACACCAAGTTTTGTAGCCACTTTTGGAGGACACTTTGGGGGAAGTTAGGAAAACGACTTTTGTTTTCCACTGCTTATCACCCCCAAACTGATGGTCAGACTAAGGTGACAAATCGGACCTTGGGCACCCTCCTTAGGATGATGCTCAAGGCTAACACACGTCGATGGGAGGACTTACTATGCCATGTCGAGTTTGCTCATAACAGGTCCAATCACACATCGACGAAGATGACCCCGTTCGAGGTTGTCTACGGTTGTAATCTGTGCACGCCCATGGACTTGGTGCCGCGACCCTTCAAGACCGGCGAGCATGTTGACGCGACCAACCGCGCCAACCATGTGCATCGTCTTCACGAGCTCACCAAGACAAAGATGGAGAAACGCTCTGAGCAGTACGCTGCCCAACACAATAAGGTGCGCCATTCACTAATCTTCGAGCCAGGAGACTTGGTTTGGCTTCATCTTCGCAAGGATCAGTTTCCCGAGGCTCGCAGGAAGAAACCACACCAAGGGGAGACAACCCCTTCAAGGTTCTACGGCGCATCAGGGACAACTCGTACATCCTGGACCTCTCGGGTAAGTACGATGTCCACACTTCCTTTAATGTTTCGGATCTCTCTCCCTATGTGGATCCCGAGTATCATGACGAGGAAACGGGGACGTTTCCCACCCAAGGCAGAAGGGTGATGTGACCCCGACCATGACGGCAAGCTAGGAGGAGGAATCTACGTCAGTTCGCTCCGACGGACCCATCACACGAGCCAGGACCCGCGCCATTGCTCGTGCCACAACGTCCATCGTCGCGCGCACGTCCGCTAAACACAGCACACCCACGGCTAAGCCAGTCTTTGCATGCCTAGTCTCCATCGGCACCGTGCCCGTCCCGCCACTTGGCGTCGAGGACTTCACCTCAGACGCTTCGGACCACTCCACTGTTGTGCCAACGTCGGGCCAACCCGGCGTCGGCACATGAGGTTCTCGTGCGCACAAGGTTTGGCGCGCCACACACAGCAGCCCGTGACATCCTTGTGCCACGACCTTGGCACGTCGACGCCCTTGTCGTGCAGCGCCAGCCCTTGTCACACCTTGTCGTGACACTCGCGACTAGGCCATCGTGATCGCTATCCTTTTATTGCTTATTTTCATATCTTTCCTTCTAAAAACCTTCTAGTTTGGATGATTGCTTATTTTAATAAGGTAGTTTTGGGCTTGGGCCACTTGCATGCTTTGCCCTAGTTGTCCCCCACGCCTCTCTAGGTTTTTCAAGGAGCTCCTCTATATAAAGGAGCCTCCTCTCTTGTTTTTCGCACACTTGATTGAATGGTAATGAAGTGTTGTCGGTATTAACCCAGACTTGCATTATTAGGCATCAACTCCTCAAATCTTCTCTTCCTCTCTCGATTTCTCCCTTGAATTCGAGTCTCTCATTGCTAAACTCTGATTTTCCTCTTGATTCTAGGCTCAACGCCTCAAACACTATTGATTACTTGTTCGTGAGACACAATACGAGTTCAAGATAAAGATCCTATAGTGAATCCGAAAACGAGTTCACATCACCATCCCGGGGGGGGGACTAAGGATTGGCAATGCAGAAGACATGAATCAAGCACTCCAAATAAATTTTCTATGGAAAATTCTAGCTGGACCAAACAATCTATGAGTTAAAATTGTCACGGAAAAATACCTGAAATCCGACAGACTTCTTCACTATCAGAAGAAACAATGGTCCAAACTGTTGAGCCTTAAAGACCACTTCATCAAGGGGCTTGTCTGGCAGGTTGGTGATGGTAAAACCATCCGATTTTGGAAAGACAGCTAGATTGGCTTTGGATGTCATCTTATTTCGAAAGAAAAAGCTGGTAATAACACGAATTGGGAGGAACAAGTCGTTGACTTCCTGTTTGAGGACAATTCATGGGACATTGATAAGCTTCAACGGGTGCTTAACCTTAAGGACGTCAAACGTGTGACTCAAACTCTCACTATGCTGAATAAAATCCTGAACAAGATGTACTGGTAACCAAGCAAGAACTGGTGCAATGGAACCGCACACATCAACCACATCCTTCTTGATGCAACCGCACAAAAACCACTCTTCACACAATCAACCCTAAAATTGCATGGATCGTTAACTAAATTAACCTAGAAGAGAAAAAATATCATGCCACATCCTTGAGGAAATTAGGGCAATTTCATCCAATGGTGAATTGGAGGACCTGATTTGCTATGGTAGAGCGTCTGGTTCTTCAAAAACAAAGCTTTTTTTAAACCAAATGCTACCAGGCAAACAAACCACCAAGACAACCTATGTGAGTTCATCCACAACCAAATAAGGGAATGGCACAATTTTGACAAGAATGACGACACTAGAACATAAGCTGGTGGCAAAACACTAAGTGCATGCGGAAATGCGCAAAGTGGAAGAAGCCCATAACAAACTTTACCAAACTTAATTTTGATGGCGCAGTAAGCGCTGATGGTGTGGCTTCATTCGGTTTTTATCCTTAGGGATTGTGGCGGCGAACCCATCCATTTTGACAGAGGGTTGATTTGTCGACAATCTGTTATGAAATCCGAGGCCATCGCCTTCCGATAGGGAATTAGTGAGGCCTCCCGACGTGACATTGCCCACATCCAGATTGAAGGTGACAACTTACAGCCGGTCAAAGCCGTTCTTAGTGAGTTATTAAAATCCCGATTTGATTTAACGATTTTACGATCCAAAGTGACGGAATGATTCACGATTCTAGGTAGAATCTTATTTGTGGTAGAATCTTAAGTGATCGCAATAAAAACTTATGAAATCTTTTGTGCGATCCGATTTTATATACGATTCTAACAATTCTATAAACGATTATAACGATTCTACAAAATAACTACTACTATTTATATTATTAATTTGTTCAAGGGTTGTCTCTCAATTATATTCAATTATTCTAACTAACAATTTACTTATTACATTCATAAAGTTTATAATGTTTTCACTTTGTATATGATAAATCGACAATATATAAGATTGTTTTTACATACTTTTAGTTATAATGTAGAATCTTACGATTCAACGATTCGATTTTACGATCCTATCCGGATACCCTTCTAAGATCCGATTCTAGAATCCCGATTTTAATAACATTGGTTGTCCGTGGGAGATCGAGATGCTACGTGCAGATATCCACTACTTGCGTGCTCGATTTCGGTGTTGGGGCATTTTTCATGTCATAGAGGAGTGCAATTTGGTGACAGACTGCATTGTTGTTTCTTTTCACCGCATCTCTTCCATTCCATTTACAATTGATCCGGTTCTTTGGAACCTCATTTTTGAAATGTGCTAGAAAGATCGTTAGCTTTTTAGCAGTTGCTCTAATCTATTTCCTTATATATAAAAACGGTTTTTCTATCCTATGCCCTTTTTAAAATTACTCTTTTTAGAAACTAAAAGTGTGTTTGGGGGTAACTCATATCTCTCCCTCTCTCGATGCCCGTCGACGTCCCGAACTCGCTCTCCTACACGGGCTACACCGGAAATTGTCGACCGTTGCACCACCTCCTTGTCGGCGAGAACATCCCCATCACCGCCTCCTTCGTCGCTCCACTTGACTAGCCGGCCAACCAACCATTGGGTTTGGTTTAGGTGCGTTCCCTTAAAACCCCCAATTAGTATCCCTTTAATTTCTCTCTACAATTTGTCTCACTTGTTAAACGTTGGTCTAGACGACTTCCATCCTCTTTATTCGATTCTCTCTAGTGATCTAACGAATTTTCGAGTTAGAATGTTTGTTTTCCCTTTAGATCTCTCATAGTATGTCTTTTAGGGTTTATTTCACCGGCTAAGTTAGGTTCAATGTTTGCAATCTGGAGTAAATTTTACCTTCTTCTCCATAAGTTTCTGTGTGCTTTTCCAGTTATTATCTGTAATTGAGAAAGAAGGGGCTGATTTCTCAACCATGAGGGTTGGCCCCAATTAGTATAATAATTACTAAGTTTATGTGTTCTTGCAATAATTTCTTTGCATGACAAATATGAATTTGTTGGTTGGTGTAACTACAGCCATGAGGGTTGGCCCCATTGGGTTTGGTTTAGGTTCGTTCCCTTAAAACCCCCAATTAGTATCCCTTTAATTTCTCTCTACAATTTGTCTCACTTGTTAAACATTGGTCTAGACGACTTCCATCCTCTTCATTCGATTCTCTCTAGTGATCTAACGAATTTTCGAGTTAGAATGTTTGTTTTCCCTTTAGATCTCTCATAGTATGTCTTTTAGGGTTTATTTCACCGGCTAAATTAGGTTCAATGTTTGCAATCTGGAGTAAATTTTACCTTCTTCTCCATAAGTTTCTGTGTGCTTTTCCAGTTATTATCTGTAATTGAGAAAGAAGGGGTTGATTTCTCAGCCATGAGGGTTGGCCCCAATTAGTATAATAATTACTAAGTTTATGTGTTCTTGCAATAATTTCTTTGCATGACAAATATGAATTTGTTGGTTGGTGTAACTACATGGCATCTCCTATGAAGAAGATAACATCACCTCATAAAAAGATGGCATCTCCCACTAAGATAAAGGTTTCGCCGAGCAAGAAGGTGGTATTGCCTGACAAGCAAGTGGGGAGATCAATTAGCTTCAATTGGGATAAGGATTCTACAAAGGTATTACTTCAATTATGCATTGAGTTTCAATCAACCCATGGGCATAAGCAAAAATTCAAGTGGCCTGAAATTGTTCAAAAGTTCAAGGAACGCACCGGAAGATATGCTACTATAGGTATCCTTCGTAACAAGATGGAGATTACGAAGAAACACTATCACTTATGGTTGAGGTTGAAGGGATCAGAGACTGGCCTTGCGTGGAATCTCGTCATTGGACAAATCGATGCTAACTCAAGCTAGTGGGAGATGAAAATCAAGGTTCGTTATATTATTTATGAATTTTGGTTTCTTGTAATCTATTGTGAGAACATATTAGTTTAGTATTTTTGGTTTAAATAAACTAGCATATTTACTTGTGTTTTTTGCTCTTTAACATAATCGTGTTTTCACCATGCAGGAATGTCAAGATTTCAAGAGGTTTCGGAACAAGGGTGTACTGCCTGAAATTTGAAAATTTATGGGAACAAATTTGGGGTAACTCGTATGCCACAGGGGAGCATTGTGTTGCTCCCGATATGGATAACCATCTATGACACCTTCTGATTCCTCTTATGATGTGGGATATCAGTCATCTCAACCCGAACATATGATGGAAGATTTGGCAAATAATCTACAACATTTGAATACAAATTCCTATAATGTGGGGGTAGTTTAGCTTCTATGCCTATGCATTTGAGTACACCAACTACACCATCTGGGTCTACATCAAAGAGAATGTCAAAGGAGCCCTTAAGTACTACTCCAGGAGCCAATAAACGCCCCAAAATATCTTGAGGTGCAGCTACTATCCAAGATACTCTTCAAGAACTAAAAATAGAAGGTATGCGTGCATATGATCTCATTGCCAATGTATGTTTAGCCCTTACATCATCAACTAATACGCCAGAAGATCCGGGTAAGCAAGTCCGTGATGCATTTGAAATATTATACCAAATGGTGGAAGATGGGTTACTTGATCCCGAGTCTGATATTTTCTGCTTTGCAACATCTAAGATCTTGGATGTTAACGGACGAAAAGGGTTCATGTATCTGAAATCAAATACTCATAGGTTGGCGTGGTTGATGTATGGGATGAAAAAGAACTAGACCTTCATAATAGTCGTATTTGATGGCGTATCCGTCTATTTTATCTCGTAAATTGAAGATCATTCAATGGATGAAAAACTTTTTCTATGCTTCAGCTATATGTTACAAATTTTTGAAACATGAAGCCTATGGAGCATGAATTTTGCTGACTTGCTATTGATCCATTTTGTATGTCTATGTAAATGTTGTAAATTTGCATAACAAGGCTTCTACTTTATATATATATATATATAATATTAATGTATGTAGAAGAAAATGACTGTTGCAACTTTATGTATGCATTTGTACTTTGTGTCTCTATATGGGTTAATATATACAAGGAGAATGGTAAAAAAAAGAACTCCAAAAAAGCTCTAAAATTGTTATTGATCCATAGGGGGGGCATGCTATACTCAACATTTACATCCATATAAACATCACATTAGAACACCAGAATTCCCACAAAACCACACCAAAAAAAACAAGGACTAAAAACCAAGCAGGAGAGCGTCTAGCCTCAACAAGCTCACAAACTTTAAAAATCGGGCAAGATAGCAGCAGCAACTCCAGCCAAAAATAAGTAGTACATGCAAGGATAAATGCAATTTACAGTAATGGCAAACTTCCAGCAAAAACTACAAGCAAAAAACATCAATAGCAGCAGCAAAACAAGAAATCAGTAGTTAAACCATTTGCAATCAAGTCTGAAAAATCTTAAAAATCAAACCATTTACAACCAAGTCAAAGTGTACAATCTCACACTTTACTAATCATATACCACCTAACTACATGAGCACTATTTTGCAATCATTTAATACTAATTAGGTACCAATTTTATATAACAAAAAAAGTGGTACAAGGTCCTTGAGTTTTTTTTTAATTTCGGCTACATAACCAAATGAGTGTCCTGCTTAGTAGTTGTTGGCTCATCTACCTCATCGCGCATTCCAAAGACTACGAGCTATGCGGTCTCGGGTCCTCAAAATACCTTGAGCATGCTCTAGCGGCACTTGTTCTTCTACAGGAATTGGAGTAGGTTCTATTGAGCTGTACTCGGGCCCTAGAGTTGGAAAGTTCGTTGCATATCGAAGATACACATCCGGTAACGTGTGACGCCTAACGTAATTGTGCAGACCAAAGCACACTATTGTGATGTCAATTTGTGTCAGAATTGAATATGCAGCCATGCTAGTTAGAATCTGCCACCTTTGTTTTAGAACCCCAAAAGATCTTTCAATGCAACTTCGTAAAGACGAGTGTGCCCGGCTGAAAGCCTCCTTCGCGTTTTTTGGCCTCTCCATGGTGAACTCGTCTAAGTGATAGCGTAGATTAGGATACGGGGTCAAAAACCCATCTCGGTCGGGGTAACCTTTATCAACAAGATAATACTTACCTGCACGTCAATATGTATTCAAGTAGTTAAATAAAACTCAACAATAAATTAGTATGTAAAAATATGATAAACATACCAAAGGGGGGCGCAGAAAGTTCAATTCTGGCTTTGATAGAGCATGATTCAGCACGCGTGCATCATGAGCTGAACCTTCCCACCCGGCACACATATGTGAAACACATGTCAAAATCGTAGATGGCCATAACATTAAAAGATGTGACATGTTTGAGATTGCGGTAACGTTTTTGAAGTACATCCGGAATGCAGGCATTCAAATGTGTACCATCAATGCATCCAATACAATCCTTTAATGTCATAATAGGTAAGCAAGTTACTACATTTACATAGCAATATAATCATATAATCATATAACTAATAGGAAAATAACAAAATTATACCTTGAAGAATGGATCATAGCGAGGATCACCTTGTATTCTAGCGGGAGTGTCTCTAAACTCCGGGTCCATAGGCTTGATTAAGTCAGATGCTAGTCCCTGAAACCCCTTATTCCGACCCATAAATGCCTCCAATACTTCATGGAAGACAAGACTTATTGTCTCCCCAAAGTGTTCGAACCGTTCCATGACATCCCTGGTCGAAGCGCCCCGTGCAAGTATATATAGAAATATTCCAACCTTCTCCTGGATCAAGATGGTTGACGAACACAACCCATACTTTGCCTCTAGTTCATGGCTAAGTGCAATAAGTAAATTCGGATCCATCCTGAAAGCATTTATGCATCGTTCTGGATTACTTGTATGGTATAGCAAATCTTGCATCCATTCTTCACCGATTAATTTCTTTGACAATGAAGCCTCTTTGTGTAGATATGAATAGTAATATGTGATCACAATTCCTCTAATGCAATAAAAAAACTCTCTGCAGTAGCAAGAGAAGCAATAGTAGCAAGAGAAGCAATAGTTTCTTACATATCCCCATCGTCTATTTCTGCAACATTCAAAAGAAGTATGCATAAACACTAATTGAATACACTTATAAATGATGATATTGCATTAAAGAATCAATATTCCCAAACGAAATACTCTATTATATTACATGGATTAAGAATGACTCTATTAAATACCATATGCTTTTGAAATCTCTTCTTATGAAAAGCTGTAAATTCAGATTTTGATGGGCATCATTTTTGGGTGAAGCAACACCAGCTGTGTAAATTTCTTTGATTTTGTCATGTAAGGACTAAGGATGCATGATCAACTTAGCAGTGGGATATGACTTGGACAAATGTTAATGAAATATTTACACTAATAGCTATATTTTTCTAGTTCTAGTTAACTTTTAAAAGCTGAGGAAAAACCAAACATGGGTAGGAAATTCTACAATTTCTATTTTCCATAAATACAACTAGTTCGAGAAAACAATTTACTATGATAATTGATGAGATTGAACCATTATACCATAATTGCGATCATCTAAAGTAATTGATGTCCTACTTATACGTACAAAAATATCCTAGTTTAATAATCATCAACATACCTGATCATTATCTATCAACTCTACTGTACATTTAGACTTGGTGTTAATATTTGAATGCAGTCTTACTTAGTTTTGAAAGCCTTGTCCAAATTAATTAAAAAGGATGATTTCACAATTATCCTAATCAATCTCCCATATTCAATTCTATTTTTAATCAAAAAAGGATTACATTCACAATATTAGGAAAACCAATCCCCTACAGAACATTAAGTAATCTCATGTTCTATACTTTCAACTAGGGGGTTAACCCGTCTGTTGGACGGAATTAGTTTTTTTTAACTTTTATAACTTATTTATAATATTTATAACTTGACTTTTTAATTGCGGGATTAGCTTTTTTAACTTTTGTAACTTGACTTTTAATTGCTTCAATTTTAACTAAACGGTAGAAGAATTTTATGACCAAATATTTAAAGACATTATTATTTGTATGAATTTTCAAATAACATTTATAATATGGAAATAGGACATAATTAGAATTAGAATTTTTTGAACTTTTATAATTTATTTATAATATTTATAACTTGACTTTTTTGCTTGCTTCATTTTAACTAAATAGTAGAAGAAGTTTATGAACAAATATTTAAGACAATATTATTTGTATAAATTTACAAAAAACATTTATGATATAGAAATACAATTAGAATTACAATTTATTTTGAACATTAACTTATTTATAATATTTATAACTTGTCTTTGTTATTACTCAATTTTAACTAAATAATAGAAGAGGTTTATGAACAAAATACACATAGTATATAACAAATCATAATTATATTTGAAAAAATAATGAACTCTACATTTCTTGGTTTGAAATTGAATTTTGGCTAATAATAAAAAGTCATGCATGAATGGAGAATTTAAGTAAATGAGGCAATTAAGTTTATACTGAATGTAAGGCCAAAAAATCAAATTGAATACCATGATAAATACATTTGTATATTGGTAAACCTAATTAACCATAAATTATATATAAACGTCAAGAAATAAGACAATTGACAACAATTTCTTTAAAATATTGATTGGTGTAAATAATTGGAGGAAAAAAAAGATAATTATCAATAAATCTGTAACCGATAAAAATGACCTAATTTTAATTAGTAAATAATTCGTTTAGAATTTGATGCTTATACACATTCTTGTTCAATTATCATATATAATTGGGCAAAAAAATATGATCATCAATCCAAAGACAAAATTATATATTGTAATGTGAGCAAAACATCTCAAAATTATTAGTCGGTGGCTTAATTATACTTTTTAATTTGGTGAAATTATCTTTTTGATTTTATATATAGATGTTCTAAAGATGAATAAATTGGTTTTTTTTATTTTCTCATATTAAAAATGACATTGTTCATATTAAGAGTGTGTTTAATTAGATGGGTCATAAATAAATGTGTCATAAATGTGTCAAGAAGTTTGTATTTTATAGGTTATATAGATAGAAGATTAGGAAAATCAATTAGGAAAATCATTCTCCACTTTCAACAATCCTTTCAGATTTACGTGTAACACAATTGAGGGTGAAGGTAACAAGTACTAATGGATGAAGTTTCTTTGTGCCAGTAGTTCATTCATACTACATCATCTTATTTTTATAAATAAACTAACACATTCACCATCAAAATGAACAAAAATAAATTCTCATACGGACCAACCCTCATGGCTGATTAAAGGGATACTAATTTGGGCCAACCCTCATGGATGAGAAATTAGCCCCTTCTTTCTCAATTACAGATAATAACTGGAAATGCACACATAAACTTGTGGAGAAGAAGGTAAAATTTACTCCAGATTGCAAACATTGAACCTAATTTAGCCGGTGAAATAAACCCTAAAAGACATACTATGAGAGATCTAAAGGCAAAACAAACATTCTAACCCGAAAATTCGTTAGATCAGTAGAGAGAATCGAATGAAGAGGATGGAAGTCGTCTTGACCAACGTTTACCAAGTGAGACAAATTGCAGAGAGAAATTAAAGGGATACTTATTTGGGGTTTTAAGGGAACGAACCTAAACCAAACCCAATGGTTGGTTGGCTGGCTAGTCAAGTGGAGCGACAAAGGAGGAGATGATGGGGATGTTCTCGCCGGCAAGGAGCTGGTGAAACGGTCAATAGTAGCCGGTGTAGCCCGTGTAAGAGAGCGAGTTCGGAATGTCGACGGGCATCGAGAGAGCGAGAGAGATGAGTTGCCCCCAAACACACTTTTTTAATAGTTCTATATTATAGTGAAAGCTTATAATTCCAAATGATATATTTTATTAATTTAATAAAAAGATAATGCAATCATGCATTATAATACTAGTAACCCAAACAGACCCTATGATCGCTCTCACGGTGTGCGAGGGTCTAGAGATACAATTTATAACCCGACCCCGTTGTAGCACGTGGTGGGTGTCGAACACTCGGGAAGTCTACTCGATTGATGTGCCTAGACACTAGGAAGCTGGAAAAGAGAGCTTAAAACAAAGGAAAACAAAGAGAACAGTCGGGACCGACACAGAGGTCACGTCGGGCCCGATGTTGGCGACAAGAGGAAGTCGGGACCGACGTAGGGTAAGTCGGGCCCGAGGTAGCTGGGTTTGTCGAACTTCAAAGATTAAAAGTAGATCTTGGGCTTTTGGGTTCCTTCTCTAGTAGATTAAGGCTTATCCACCCCAATTCAAGCAATGAGTGATGATCGGACTAGGATCGAGTGCTTTCGCCCTCGTTCCAACCACTTCTACACATCGATCATTGGGGAAATCCCCTTCGAAGCAAGGTCTTGAGATTGACACATGTTCACTTTCGCTACTTTGCCAATCACAAGCCTTGATTCCCAACTTTCGCAAGGAATTGTAGCTCTATGTAGAGTGGGTTCCTTAGATCAAGCACTCAAGGCTATGGAATTGGGGTTTCTAGCCCAAACCTAGCTAGGGTTTTCCCCCATAACCCAAGATCAAGGAGATCTACTCCATAAGGCAAACAAAGAAAGCAAACAAATCAAAAGGGAAAGCAATCAACATCATCAATCTCAAAACAAAGCAAAGTTTCATTCAAATCAAAAGCAATCCACAAATTCCAATCAAGGGTTTCCAAATCCACAAGATCAAAACAAAGCAAAGCTAATCTATCAACCAAACCTATCAATCTTCCTCTCCCTTGGCCGATTCTCTCTCTCTTCCTTCTCCTCTCCTTCCTCCTTGCTCTCCAAGAATCCTCTTGGCTCCCTTGGAACCCCCTTTTTGTGTGTGTGTGAGGGAACCTTTTCCCCCCCTTTTGTGTGTATGAGAGGGCCCCCTTAATTAGAAGACAAGAGGGCCTTTTATAGATTAGATGAGGGGCAAAAGTGGAAGTCCACAAATTCGTGCCTTGGAGCCCAAGTAGTCCGGTGACCGACTCGGACCGACACGGAGGACCTCGGGCCCGAGTTACTGTGCATCTCGGTCTGAGGTTGGAGACTTCAAAGTCGGGCCCGATGTGGTTGCAACTCGGTCCTGACCTCGTTCCACCTTCTTCTTAGTTGGCTTCTCTTGTTCTTCTTCATGGCTTGCTTCTCTCTTTCCCGCTTTAGCTCGGCCTTTGCTCCATGTCTCGACCCTCCTTCAAATCGATCCTTGATTCATGCCAGATTACCTACAAAACACATAAAATGTGCGTAGTCTCCGAATCTCATAGAAATACGGGAACTAAGCTAAAAAGGAACAAAACGCACAAGAAAAGGGGAAAAAGAAACATATTTACAAAGGAAATCACATATGAAAACACCACCAAATAGAGAGACATCAAAATACCCCATACTTAAACTTGCTTGTCCTCAAGCAATAACAATGTAAGCAAGACCGAAACATAATCTTCAAGTAAAGCCTCGTATGAAAACACATTTTAAGCACAAGTGATCGATATTCAAGCAAGATTACATCATCACACATGATTAAGTGTTCCAAGGAATAAAGTCAATGCAACTAAGCCTCACTTTAGGGATATGTGAATGTGTATCACTCATCATGTGTTTGGGTTTAGCAATGAACACTCAAGCTCAAAAATCATGCAAGTAAGGACTTTACTATTGAAGCTAATATCACCAATTCCTCCACCTAGAGATGCCTAATGCAAAGTACATAAAGAATTTCGAACTTGGCTCAATGGAGGTCCTCAAAGAGGTTCCATTCGGCCAGGTTGTAGTGGGGCTTTTGGTATTTTTCAAGGTGGGAATTATTTGGTCTTGTGGTGCTTACAATGGGGATTGAACAACCTAAACTCTCACCAACTTCACCAAATTCCACAATTACTTTCACACTCACCAAAAAGACTTAACATTTTCCTTTCAACCCAAAATTTCACTTAACATTCCACTTCATCTTTGCTCTTATGCATTTTGTTGGATTTTTCAACACTTTCTACATTTGGACCGACTTTCTTATGACATCGGGCCCGATGTTGCTTGTAACTCGGTCGGACCCTTTTCTTCACTTAAGCTCTTTGCTTTATTCCACCTTACATTTCCAACATTTTCTTTCTTCCTTTTCTTTCTTTTTTTTCATTTTTGTACAACAAAGATGCACTACCCACATGATTCATAACACCATTCTTTGCCCTTAAACCCAAGAGAATCTCAACTCTTCAAATACAATCCCAACCTCTCTTCTAAAGTCCAATCCCATAAGGGTCAAGTCATATAAGGCTAGGAATAATATTTTTTTGAGGAGTTTCAAACAAAGGCTTAGGCTAGAACGGGGCTACAAACAAAGGATTATCTTCATGGTAGGATATGGAACATTTATGTGACTAGAAGAATAAAGTTCAAAATCAATGTGACCATGCTAGGACAATTCTCATGACGGTCTTGGAAAATAGATAAACACCGCAATAGCAAGTTTTACTAAGCATGAATGAGCTAATCACACAAGAAAAATGAGGGATATGCAAATATGAACAAGCATCCCTAAAATGGCCAAAAATCAATCTCACAAGGGTCACTCATACTTAGTTGCATAAGAACTCATCCTAGAACTCACATGTTCAATAAAACAAGCAAGATATCATGATCACATCAAAAGCAACATCATTTAAGAGGCTAAACTATCCAAAAATATGCAAAGGAATTTACATGCTCAAATCATCATTAGCTTTTATTTTGGCAATCTAAGATGGGAATTTCTAGTCCAAAACCTACAAAACACAAAATCTTTTTGTTGTTTTCAACACAATTTTTCAATTTTTATGGATTTTTTTGCAAAAATTTCTCTAAAACCAAAAACTCATCCATTCAAGACCAAATTAATCATTCATGTTTTTCATCAAACCACAAACCAAGAAGCAAACATCCCAAACACAAACTAGAAACACAAACTAAATATCCTCAAAATAATAAACAAACATAAACAAGTGAAATCATGAACACACTTACCCCCACCCCATACTTAAAATTTTGATGTCCCCATCAAACAAGGAAATCAAAACTTAAAAGCAAGAGAGAAGAGTATGAAAAGCTCACAATTTCTTATTCTTCAATGGCATGTATAGGATCAATCGAAGGGGTTGTCACGTCTACGTCCTCTTTGGAGCCTTGCTTGCCGCTCCCTCTCGTACACTTGTTCTTGGTAGAAGTCTTGTGGTGGTGGTTGAAGTTGAGGCTCCGGGCGTGTCCATTGGTCCTCACGGGAAGGGAAGTTCTCGCTCATCCATGTGTTGTAGCTATCTTGGACCCGCCACCTTTGGTCTTCCACCTCCCTAAGCTCTTCCACCTCTCGAGTATGGTGAGAGGATGGGGCGGCCAACTTTGAGAGTTCTTGAGGGAGAGGGGTTGTATTTTGGGAATGGTAGTTGATATGAAGATGATAGGTAGGTGGGGGATAATATTTCATGGGGGAAAGGGACAAATTAGGTCAAGGGCAAAATTGGCATTCCAACTAGTCGAACCAAGTTAGACCGACTTCATGGACCGACGTCCCTATGTCGGGCCCGACTTACCTGGGCTCGATGTGGGAGTATTCGGGTCACCAATTTTACTCCATCCTCTTGCAACTTCTTTCCCATATTTCCATTTAAATATTTCACCTCAAATCCTACACAACCTTGAAGGATGCACAACACCATAAATCCACAAAACACTAGATAGGGATTGGTTAGAGAAAAGCTAAGCTAAACTAAGAAAAATCAAACTAAAATTACGAAAAGAAAGCTACTAGCTCGGGTTGCCTCCCGAGAAGCGCTCGTTTAGAGTCACTAGCTTGACTTCCTAACCTCAACCTCATGGCGGGTGAAACACGGTGAATTGCTCGCCATTGTTATGCCCATTCCCATTGCCTTCACACCCATAAAACCACCAACGATGGTCTATATAGGCATGGCTATCCGGTCTCGGGCCTCTCTCATCATACTCCTCCAACGGATGAGATTTCTTCTCCTTACTTGCTCCATCATGTTCCTCTTTTCCTACACCAAAGTTATCCAAAGAATTCCTAGGAGATTCTACCAATTCATCTTTCAAGTCACTATGGCAAATGTAGGAGTCAAAAGTTTGGGAAGAATTGTGGTCATCACCAACATCAAAAGGATATAAGTAAGGATACTCTTCATTTCTCCTTGGGCTAGCATTGATCCTTGGCTCATCTTGATCCTCAATTTGCTCCAACAACTCCCTTGCTTGTATTTGTTTATTGAACCCTTCATCACTTCTCAACACAACGACCTCTCTAGCAACTTCCACTTCTTCACCTTTTCTCTTAGCACTCTCTTCAAGTTTAAGGATGGCCAAGGCGTCCGGCTCATTCAAGGCCTTGTTGAAGTGAAAATCGACCTTTTCTTCACCAATCTCAAAGGAAACCTTGCCGTTTTTGACATCAAACCTTGCCCCCGCCGTAGCTAAGAATGGTCTTCCAAGATTATTGGGACCAAGGGGTCCTCGTGCATGTCCAAGATCACGAAATCATCGGGGACAAAATACTTTCCAACTCGCACCGGAACGTCATCTAATATTCCCTTAGCCTTGATGATGGAACCGTCGGCCATAGTTAGGGACATATCGGCCGGCTCCATTTCACCCAAATTTGCTCTTCTCCAAATGCTAGCGGGCATCACCGAAACACTTGCCCCAAGGTCACATAAGGCTTGGAAATTTTGAGACCCCACACCAATGGTTATAGCAAAACGACCGGGATCTCCTAGCTTTTGCGGTAACTCCAAGGTCTTGACCTCATCTTGCATTTCAACTATGGACCCCTTCTTGCTCAAAATCTCCTTTAAAAACTTGGCATAAGATGGCATCTCACTCAATGCATCGGTGAACGGGATAGAGATGTTCAAGCCTTGCAAGAGTTTGAGAAACCTCTTGAACTTGTTCTCAACAACATCTTTCGGCTTCTTTGAGGGATATGGAAGAATCGTTGCACCTTGAATCTTGCTTGGATCAACCTCCTTGGACTTCCCTACTTCACTTGCAACATTTCTTGGTTGGACCGACTTGGGCACCATATCGGGCCCGATGTTGTGAATCTCGGTCCGAGGCAGAGGAGTTGGATCGAGGTCTGTGTACGTCGGTCCCGAGTTGCTCTCGACCTCGGTCCGTGGTGAACGAGTCGATCTTCTTGCTGGGTCGACTTCGGGGAATGTCGGACCCGACTTGCTGGGTAAGTTGGTCCGACTCTCTTCATTCTTCTTAGGCACGTGTGGCTCGGGTAGGTTTCGGCCACTTCTCAATCCAATTGCCCGGACTTCATTTTGATTGTTTTGAGCTCGAGGATTCTCCTCGGGTCGGCCCGGAAGTCTCCCATTCTCTCTCGGGGCTTGAGTCGCAATTTGAGCAAATTGATTGTCGACTTGCCTCCTCCATGCACCAAACTCATTGAATTGGGTCCTCATCTCCTTGAACCCATCTCTCATCTCTTGAGCAAATGTTTGTAACTCATTGAATCCCGGTGGTCTATATGGTGGTGGTGGCGCCCTTGGCTCGTTTTGGTTGAAGTTGTTGTTGTAGCCTTGAGCTTGACCGTTGTTCCACCGGCCATTGCCACCATTGTTGAAATTGCCTCTTCCACCGAAATTTCCTCGGACATAGTTTGCCTCCTCAATTCGCTCGGCCAAGCGCACTTGGCTCTCATTCGGACAAACTTGTGTAGCATGTGCAAAGGATCCACACTCCTCACAAGCTCTAGCATTTTGCTTGTAGTAGTGGACTTGCCTCTTAAGCTTGCTCACTTCACCTTCAAGGAATTGGAGCTTCACATCCCTATCAATGTCTTCTCCCTTTGGATCATATAACTTCCTTGCACCTTCACCTTGAACTTTCACCTCCTTGCTAGCTTGACTCACCCCATACATGGCCTCATAATCGGATAGCTTGTCAAGTAGCTCCCAAGCTTGATCCGGTGTCAAGTCTATGAACCCACAATCGGTGTGGAGATTGAGCTTGTCCTTCGTTACCGGATTGATGCCTTGGAAAAAGATGTCTTGAAGCACATATGGTTGTTGGCCATGAGTTGGACATTGGCGCAACATCTCCTTGAAACGGTCCCATGCTTCGAAGAGGGGCTCATTCGGACCTTGTTGAAAGCTTGCAATCTTCCTTCTTAACTCGGTTGTCTTTGAGGGCGGGAAGAACTTCATCAAGAAAGCGTCATAGAGTGTCTTCCAAGTTGTGATTGACCTAGGAGCTTGGCTCTCGAGCCAATGTGTGGCCTTGCCCCCAAGTGACCATTTGAACGCCTTTAGAAGCACATACTCCAATGTCTCCTCGTCGGTGGAGATCGTCTCACACATATCCACAAATTGTTTAACATGCTCTATGGGACACTCATGTGGACGGCCCTCGAATTGATCACGCTTGATGAGGGAGATGAATTGCGTCTTGATCTCAAAATTCTTGGCAACCTCGGGAAGCACAATAGCCGGCTCGGGTACCCTCAACTCCGGATGCATGTATTGGCGTGCATTCCGGGGTAGAGCATTGAGTTGAGCCTCGGCTCTCATCCGTTGCTCCCGTTCTCTTCTTGCCACCTCCTCTTGATTGTCCCTCTCAAGTTGCAATCTAGCCATTTCGGCCCTAAGTTGAGCCAACTCCTCATCAACATGGAGAGCTTGATTCGCCATCCTTTTCCTTCTTCGGGCTTCCTTGAGAATACTTTCCGGATCACTCACAAACTCAAGCTCAAGTGTTCCTCGGGAGGAACGAGCTAGCATACACCTATGAAACAAAAACACAAACCAAAACAAATCAAAAACAAACAAAGGGTTTGGGCTATTCCCTCACCCAAATCACTACCAAAACACAAGAAACTCACCAAATTGGCACTCAATGCACTTAGACTTCCCCGGCAACGGCGCCAATCTTTAGATCGCTCTCACGGTGTGCGAGGGTCTAGAGATACAATTTATAACCCGACCCCGTTGTAGCACGTGGTGGGTGTCGAACACTCGGGAAGTCTACTCGATTGATGTGCCTAGACACTAGGAAGCTGGAAAAGAGAGCTTAAAACAAAGGAAAACAAAGAGAACAGTCGGGACCGACACAGAGGTCACGTCGGGCCCGATGTTGGCGACAAGAGGAAGTCGGGACCGACGTAGGGTAAGTCGGGCCCGAGGTAGCTGGGTTTGTCGAACTTCAAAGATTAAAAGTAGATCTTGGGCTTTTGGGTTCCTTCTCTAGTAGATTAAGGCTTATCCACCCCAATTCAAGCAATGAGTGATGATCGGACTAGGATCGAGTGCTTTCGCCCTCGTTCCAACCACTTCTACACATCGATCATTGGGGAAATCCCCTTCGAAGCAAGGTCTTGAGATTGACACATGTTCACTTTCGCTACTTTGCCAATCACAAGCCTTGATTCCCAACTTTCGCAAGGAATTGTAGCTCTATGTAGAGTGGGTTCCTTAGATCAAGCACTCAAGGCTATGGAATTGGGGTTTCTAGCCCAAACCTAGCTAGGGTTTTCCCCCATAACCCAAGATCAAGGAGATCTACTCCATAAGGCAAACAAAGAAAGCAAACAAATCAAAAGGGAAAGCAATCAACATCATCAATCTCAAAACAAAGCAAAGTTTCATTCAAATCAAAAGCAATCCACAAATTCCAATCAAGGGTTTCCAAATCCACAAGATCAAAACAAAGCAAAGCTAATCTATCAACCAAACCTATCAATCTTCCTCTCCCTTGGCCGATTCTCTCTCTCTTCCTTCTCCTCTCCTTCCTCCTTGCTCTCCAAGAATCCTCTTGGCTCCCTTGGAACCCCCTTTTTGTGTGTGTGTGAGGGAACCTTTTCCCCCCCTTTTGTGTGTATGAGAGGGCCCCCTTAATTAGAAGACAAGAGGGCCTTTTATAGATTAGATGAGGGGCAAAAGTGGAAGTCCACAAATTCGTGCCTTGGAGCCCAAGTAGTCCGGTGACCGACTCGGACCGACACGGAGGACCTCGGGCCCGAGTTACTGTGCATCTCGGTCTGAGGTTGGAGACTTCAAAGTCGGGCCCGATGTGGTTGCAACTCGGTCCTGACCTCGTTCCACCTTCTTCTTAGTTGGCTTCTCTTGTTCTTCTTCATGGCTTGCTTCTCTCTTTCCCGCTTTAGCTCGGCCTTTGCTCCATGTCTCGACCCTCCTTCAAATCGATCCTTGATTCATGCCAGATTACCTACAAAACACATAAAATGTGCGTAGTCTCCGAATCTCATAGAAATACGGGAACTAAGCTAAAAAGGAACAAAACGCACAAGAAAAGGGGAAAAAGAAACATATTTACAAAGGAAATCACATATGAAAACACCACCAAATAGAGAGACATCACCCTACAACCCTATTTGGAAACTAAAGATTCCTTCAAAAAAAATTCATAAATTTTAAATAAATACAAACTAGTTGAAGTCCCGTGATTTTCACGGGATAATTTTATTAAAAAACTATACAATTCTAGAATATTAATTTAAAATACTAAATATATTTATATAATATCATAATAAATTATGCAATAGACAAATTATTTTTTTAGATTGTACTCCTTATTTTGATTGAATATAGTTTTAAATATTTTTCCATTATTTGTGGAGATCTTGTCCAAATTTAGATTGAAATTATTAAAATATTAATTTTAGTTTTTATTGAATATTTTTAAATAATATTTTCTTTTTTTTAGACACTAATATGTATAAAATAGTTGTTTTTTTTATAAAGATAATAATAATAAGTATATGTTATCTAAAAAGCATAATATAATTTATTAAAATATTTTTTTAAGTTAATTTATTAAAATTATATATTAGGGTTCTTATCTTTTACTCTATAATAATAAGAATGTTTGTAAATATGAAAGATACAATATAAAGATTAGTATAGAAGAGAACATTGTCCTCGATTTAAGAGATAAAATATAGAAAAAATTATCTATGTATTATTTTGCAAAATTCAATCCATCCATAAAGTTGTTTTCCATACTAAATTTACATAATGAAGAAATAAAATATAAAGGAAATTAATGGATATGAAAATGTACAAAATTCAATGTATTAATCAACCTATCATCCATATTAAATTACAAAAAATATATCTTGTTAAAATTATATAATTTTCTCAAAATAAAAATGTATCAACATAACAAAATTTATTATTTAAAATTATATCATTATATAGATATAAATCTTGTTAAGACCCTAAATATTGTTAAGATATATAAATATTAAATTAATATGGAAAATATCATTTCATAGAAATTTATGTATATAAAAATTATGTAAATATGTTATCTATTGTAGTAAACTGATACACAATCCATAGATAGAAAATTATATACATTAAAAATTATATAAACATGGTATCTATTTAGTATATAGGACAAGAATATTGTAAGTTGTTACAAAATTTATTAAAATATAATTTGACATTAATTTATTCAAAAATGCCACATGACGCAAATTTTACAATAGACTTGGGTTCTGCTTTATAATGTACTAGTGTAATACCCGCACCTTGCGCGGATTATTATAAACTACTACTTATTACACACTCGACCAAAACATTAAAATGATCTTTTTTATAATGTACTAAATAAAAAAATAACATTATAATTTTAGTTACAAAAAATAGAGTAATAACAAAAATGTAATAGATAAAACTTATACTTAATTAATGCAACAATTTCAGGGGTTGTGTTGTCGTCATAAAGAATTCTTGAACCAAAAAATTCATTATATACAACAATTGCATAAATGGACTACACATCTATGCATAATCACATATGGTGTAATTGATGACATTTTGTCTACATAATTTGAAAAGTTATAAGTCCTTAAAATAAATATGTTCAATGCTATATACATTACCATAAAGTATATATTTAATCTCTAAAATGTCCAGTTTCATGGATAAAAAAAATTAATCAAATTTTGCATAAAGAATGTACCTTGTATTGATCAATTGAAAAGTGATCATTTTTCTGCTCTACCATGTAGAAATTTTTTTCATCGATTTCAACCAATACGTCGATCACATCTGTTGAGAAAATATGAAAATATTGCATTCAAAATAAAATATAACTCAAAAAAATAGTTGAAAATGTTCAAACTTAAATACTTGCCGAAATGATACTTTTAATCCAAAGATTCATATAGAATCTTATCAAATGGCATAAAATCGAATCCATTTTTAGAAATAGATGTATAAGAACATGGATCAAGTGCGGTATTATGACAAAAAAATAATTTTTTTAAGTATGAGGAAAAAATGTATTTTGCATCATAAAGTGCAAGTCCAAAATTTAAAATGCAAAACGCTTTTCCTTCAAAGATTTTTGCAAAGTTGTCCATTGAAATCTCTTTAATAATTACATGGATTTTATCACCCAGAAACAATTTAAAATTTCAAATAAAGTTAATATGGCCATATTACAAAGTATAGTAATAGAGATGTTAAAACTTGACCGAACCCGACAACCCAACCCAAGCCGACCCGAAATTTTAGTGTTACGCAAATTTAAACTCGCTACCCCAAAATAAATCAAACTCGATTGACCAGTAACTTGTTGGGTTGAAACTTGAAGCTTGGTGGGTTGACCGATTTAGTCTATTTAAACAATATATAATTATTTTTGAATATTATAATATATTATATTATTAAAATACATACAAATAATATTTTATTATTTTAATATTATTATTGATTAAAATATTATTTTAATAATCTAAAAAAATCCAATGTAATTGACCCGCTAGTCAGTCTAACCCGTCCGAAAATCTGAAACAACCTAACACAAATTGACTCGTGAGTTATGATGACCCGAACCCGATTCAACCCGGACCAACCCGACCCGATTGACATGTGTAATAGTAATTGGTTAAATTTGATAAAACTTAGGTGCACCACAAATTAACATTCTCATCCAATAAAATTAAATTTGTTGCAATGTATCTAATGTGATCATCCTTTTTCGGAACCATCCATAGACGAATAAAACTAACATTTATCTTATACTTGCCTCTAATTGAGGTAATTTCTTTGATATAATTCATAGTTTGCATAAAGAATGAAACATTAAAAAATGATAGATGAAATAAAAGCTAGAAATAACATATAAACTTTTAAAAAGTACAATATCGACCCTGAGAGATATTTAACGTGGATGGAATCACATAGCAATGTTTACGTACTCTTATGTTAAATTGTGTTTTTATTGATTTCTTCTAAACAAAACAACCTAATTTATATGCAATGGGATACCAAAAATTTTATCAGGTAATTATAAGGGTGGAAGAAAAATCGCATGATTTCTTTAAAAATTTAATAAATGAGAAGGTTATGAAAATTAATGGATTTCATATCTTTTGGATACATTTTCAACCTCTCTAGTATATATTGAAAATTAAAGTAACAATAAAGATATATTATATCTTTTCAATATACTTTTTGATAATTTGTTTTCAAAATATAGGATTAATATGTGAAAATGAAAATTACACAAATTATTTGATCCTAAAATATGATCTAATATAAATATATTTTCTTAAACTTTATTTTGAACTTCTATAACTCTCGGTATAAAATATCAATTGTTTATTATTTAATAAACAATTGATTATTTTTTTGTTAAGATTTCTCTAGATCCATATGTTAATTTTTTTTTTCTCTCTATGAAGATTATACAAACTATTTATGTTAATTTGTTAATAATTATCTAAATCATATGTCCAAAATTTCTTTATGGATTTTTCCAATGTGTGCCTATGGGTACATATTTAGAATTCTAATCTTGGTAAATTTGATATTGTTTGTTAATTTTGATTTTTTAAAAAGGTTTATTAATTCCAATTTAGGGAATAGTTTTGAAATAATTTACCAAATTAACACTTTTATTGTGTGCCCATGGACACACATTAGCCGAACAGTTTATAAATTTATTTTTTTGAAAGAATATCTTTGTTTAGTTGATTTTATCTTTTTTCTATTGAAGAAATAGTTAGGTAGTTCACAAAATTATTTCTTATTTAATAAAATGTAATTTTTTTGTTAATATTTTTCTAGATCATATCTTCACAATATCTTTTTTTAGACAATATCTTTATTTATTTGATCTTATCTTATTTTGTTGGAGATTGCTAGGTAGTTTGTAAAATTGTTGAACATTTCTAAGATCTTATCTTCTGAAAATATATTAATTTATTACGCAAATGTAATGTTTTCTTTCCCTTTTTGTCAAATTTACCTTCATTTATTTAATTACATGGATTTTAAAATTTGTTCTAATTTTATCCTTTTTATTTCATTTTATTTTATTGCTTTATTTCATGATTTTTTCAAAACTGCATGTAGAAAATCTTTAATAAAATTATACATAATTTTTTGAAAAGAAAATAAAATAGGGAAGATATGAGATTTTGTAAATAAGGTAGTTTGACTTGACAAATCTTTAATATAGTTTTTTTTGGTAGAATCATATCTTCAATATAGTAAAAAAAATTAATAGTATAAAAAAATTTATGATATGTACATGACGTGGAAAATTTATTAATAGTGTAAGTTTATATGGTATTTTTAGAAAAAAAGTAAAATTACATAGATTAAGTGTTCGTTTGGTATCCATTGAAATTCCCATGAATTTAAATATCCCAGGAAGTAGAAGTAAATACATGTGTTTGGTTGAAAATTAATTGACAAAAAAACAAGGAATTTAAATTCCCATGAATTGCATTTCCTCCAAAATGGGGGAATTGCATTTACCATGGTGGGGGTAGGTAAGTTCCAATTCCACCATTTTAATTTCAAATTTATTTTTAATTTTTTATTTATTAAATTGCAAATCTCTTATTTACCCAAAAGTCAAGTTATTGATTTTCATTAATAAGGGTTGTTAACGTAATTTTAATTAAATTCCCATGAATTTTAACTTTCAACCAAACAAAATAGAGAATTAATTCCTACATAAATAACTTTAACCAAACATTTTTTTCTCAAATCCCATGAATTACAATTCCCAGAAATTTAAATTCCCGTGATTTAAATTCCTACGAATCATACTTCTCGCATTCAACCAAACAAGAACTAATATGGTAATGATATGTGGCAAAAGCTAAGATGACACATTATTAGAACGACATGTGGCAAAAGCTGAGGTGGCGCAAGGTGGAGGCTCCAAACCTTATTGCTTTTATATATATATATAGTAGATTAGGGTCACAAATTTATTTTTATTCTAGGAATCTTTAACCTATGCCCTAAATATCAACCACATGCCCTAAAGCGTATTTGTAGTTACAAAGTTGGGATGCATAACGGAGAATCCATGGGTGAAGTCAGAGGAGTGATACTCGATGCCTCTGCCCTTGTCCTTCCTGAAGGCTGCAATGATGCTCCTTTCCATCCCGGCACTGATGATCTCCTCCGCATCCTTCAGTTTTCCCAACTCCGCTTGGTAATCCTCTGTTTCTAAACTCCTATTGTTCTCTTTGCTCTTTTCTCTCTTTCAATTGGGATAAAGGAGGAGCAGTTTACTAGAGTGCAAGAGAATCTGAGGTTTTTGTTGATGGTCTGCGTTTCCTGACTTGGACTATGTGCATGCAGTGAAATTTAAGGTTTGAATCATGAAAGTACTTGGGGTTGGAACTTAGAGACATGGAAATTACTAGATTTTGAAGTAAAATTTTGTTTTTGCATGCACTAAATTATTTAGCTTGCTATCAGTTGCCTTGCTCCTTGTGATTGGAATTTTGTTTGTTTCTAATCTTTAACATTCCGTGTACTTGAACAAAACTTTTTGAATCGGGACAGAGAACTTTTTGGCGAGTGTACGAGTTTCAAAGTTGAAGGCAAAGTAGAATGCAGTTTTGTTCTTGACTGTAATCATCGAGTTTTATTTTCTCTATTAGATCTTGGTTATTATCTCGGTGGAAAATTTAGTTAATAGGAAAATTGATTTGCTTTTAAGACAGAGTGACTTTTTTAGCATATTTGTGATTGCAATCACTGACTTCTATTCTCTGCCTCGTATATTCCATTATTCCGTGAATTGGTTTTGTGTAATAGAAAACAGATTTACGAGTATATGATCTAGAGTTTGTGGGGAATCTAACAGTTTGGTTCTGTTTTGTGTGTAAATGGAGTTGGATTGCTGCAAACGCGGTATGCAGCACCATACTGCTTTCTGAGTGCACTTTTCTAATATGGAGGAAGGAGGAAATCTTTCATTGTGCTTAGAAGCAAAGAGTGATGAAGGAGAAAAACAGTATTGCTTTTAAATACTGACTCAGATCTAATTAGAGGGATGCATCACTTTTTTTTAAATTTTTTTTTAAAAATTTTCTTCTTCTAATACATATCTGCATCCTGCGTTTTTTTTTTCTACCGACTTTTTCTTATATTCATATTGAAAATGAGGCAGTCTTGGTAGTGATAAGTTAAACTCGAATCCTTAAATTTGAACCAAGAATGGTGACACTGTTATTAGAAACAATGCAGAAATAAAAATCTCTATTTTTTTGTTCTGATTCCTGGTAATATTTATCATTGTGTTTGTGTAAATTTAGTGGGATTGGCCATATGCATGGAGATACTGTGAGGAATGGGATTGGCCATATGCATTTTCTCTATGAAGAGTTATTAGATATGTGTGTAAATTATGTTATAATTTTTAAGGAACTAGAGGCATAAATATAAGGTTTGTTCTTTAAAAATAAAAATAAATACATGGTTTGAAATCAAATATGTATTCATTCATCATTGACCCAGCGGAATCAAATATGTGTATATATATATATATTTGATTTCAAACTTTATATTTATGCCTTTATTTCTTATATTTAATTTAGATCTGGTTAAATGTAGAGGCAGTTGGAGGGAGAAGATCAAGGTGATGGACATCTAGGCGTCAGATTTCTGTGGTTTCGTTGTTTGCTATTTTTGTTTGGTCTGCTTTTTGGTTTCTTCTGTACTGTATCTTCGTGTCTCTTTACTTGGGTTTGCTAGGTCAGAGTTTTATGGTCTCTCTCGGGCCTTTCGGGCGCACCCCTTCCCTGTTTTAGGCCAGGGTGCCCCATCTTTGCCCCTCAGATTCCACTGTGGCGGAACTCCAATGGGTCAATGTTGTTGTTGTTGTTGTTATTGTTCCTTATATGATCCATAGGCACTACTAACATCAATCTAAATTATTCCTTTTTTTCAGGGAATTTCATTTGATTCTAGCCTTTCAGATGAAAAGGTTAGTGTTTTCTATGCAAGTTATAGCTATTGTATATCTGTAAGATCCATAGTGGAGAAAGTTCTGATACACATCAAATATGTTGCAGTTATGTGCTTCTTGTTTATTGTTACCAAATTGTTCTTATATGGCTCATGTTACATAACAAGGCACAAAAAAGGGATCTTCTCCCTTGCATGTGACCCATATGGGTTGTATAAATATACATTTACTAGGATGTTGTATAGAACCCAGTAAAGTGAATCTGGAAACACCTGTGAGGCGATTGACTGGTCCACTTTTCTGTCTATAGACAAATTTGCATATTGACTTGAATGTTCTTCCCTGTAGGTTCGTCTTCTCAGAAAGATGTCGATCCAGTATTCATTTGGATGCTTCTGCTTTGGTACATCTTCTCCAAAAGATGCTTTTGATTGCATCGTATCAGCATGGGGTGATATCGGAGGAAGCATTTTGTATTTAATTTCTCGTGAGAAGGAAAATGTCTGTACAAAGCTGTGTAGCTATGGTTGGCTACTGGCTGTTATAAGTAAGTTCATACGCCTTTCCATATATGGTAAACAGTGTCATTCCTCTTATCCTCTAATGTGCTTGAACAATGAGCTTTATGTGATATGTTACAGAGGTTTGTCAATATGAAAATATATGATTTTACAACAAACTTAGATACCTTCCGATCATATTTCTCTGGAACAACGGATGCCTCCATGATTCCCTGAGTTGACCAAATTCAAAGTAGTAGGAGTAAATCTGGTCAAAGCGACTCATATTATAGCAACATATGCAGATTACTATCATAAAATAGGGGGAATTATGTAGAAAATAGATATACTATTAGTTATGCATTACTATTTATGTTTACATTATTGGTCTCCTTCATTTAAGAATGCATTACTAAAATTTCCTAGTTGAGTATCTAATCTTGGTTTTGTTGCAGATGCTGATGGTGGTAGGTGTGCAAATGAGAGTCCGAGTGTTGCTTATATCAGAAAATTGGAAGAGCTGCCTCTAAATATTATTCGTTTGAATAAAAAGGTCTTCTGTGATTCTTCCACTTATGCTATATAGTTATGAAGCTATATGTTTTGAATACTTCATTACTTCATGTTCAAAGAGCTTTGTTCGAATTGACAAATCTAATATCTAATTCCTTAAACAAATGTACATCTGGATGTGAAATCTTGGTATCTGCCTACTGCAGTAAAAATCAGTTCATGAGCAATATAACAATGCTGGCAACGTGGTACTGGTACTATAATTTGTGTATGTGTGCTAATAAAAGAATTGGTTAATGTTAGAAAAGTTTGAAAGTCATTAGCAGGCTTGAACTACAAAAAGTTCATATTGGGGAGATTTATGGTTTGGCAGAAAAGGTTTTGAAAGATCTTTTGTATTTGACAATATAACTAAAAAGCTGAGAAATGGTTGTCACGAGGTTTAGGAAGTGCTATGAAACAGCTGGGAATGGTTTTTGCAGGTGTAATTTTCAAGCAGCTGGAATGGTTGCATCAGAAAGTTGGCAGGAGTAGACAGATGCAGTCTGTTTTCTTTGGTTTAGGAATCCCTAGGTTATGGGGATGCTGGCTCCATTATTTCTGTATTGTTATGTGCTTATAATAGAATAGAAAACCCTTAACTGTAAATATTTTAGGGGGTGTGCTGAGGTGATGGTGATGACTGACGGTGACAATAGTAGTTAACAAGGTGCAAATTGATGATGACAATTATGGATGTTTAAGGTGCAAATTCTATTCCACATAATGAAAACAACTTTTTAAGGAGAAAACAAATATTTGAGATTTGCTAACTTTGAAGTTCTGGACATGACAAATTCTTTCCCCTAAATGTGATTATGAACAATTTTCTTAAATTAGAAGTTAATTTGTTTACATCAATGCTTAGATTTATGTCAATGGTCATTTTTCTTATATCTTATTAGAAAATGTGATGGAAACAGGCAGTAGGAAGTAAACTTGTAACTGTTGGCTATGTTATGAAGCCTTCTCGGCAAGCAGACTTTGCTAAGGTATGTTTTCTATACAATGCAACATTATTGCCCGTACGAACTTTATGAGACCTAAATCGGATTTCTACATTGACAAGCTCTTTTGTTATGATAATTTTTAGGGTACATTTCTTTCTTCTATCTTGTTGGTTTTATTTTGATACCTGATTTTTCAGGTTTTTCAACATAGCCCAAAACATTTAATTAAAACTTAACCATGTTTGGCGGTACTAGTCTTCCTGCTCTTTCTCACCCATGTACCCATCCTAACCACTCCCAATTCCGGCCAATTCATCCCAATCTGCTATTGTGCCCGGCGGCTAGGTGGGGCACCTCTTTAATTAAAACTTATCGGTGTAAATTTGAATTTTTTATTCATGTTTTTGATCTTTTTTTTGTTAAATAGATTTTCTTATCTTTTTAATAACAATTATATTTTCTAATTTACAATCAATACCTTTTACTTTCCTTTTATCATCGTTTTTAATGTACATTCAATGCCTTTTCTTTCCCCTGGCTATGTTTTTTAATGTACATTCAACATATACTTTATTTTTATCTTTTCCAATTTACATTCAATAAAACAAATGTTGGAATTGGAGTGAGAACCAATGAAATGAGTAAAGATGAGTACGTGGAAAAAGATACTCAATCTGACAAATTTTCTTCCGAAGAACAGTTTTTTTATATGCTTTTTATTTTTATGATACTAGAAGCATAAAAGATCACTGATGCAGATTCCCTCATTACTTTTTCTCCCTCCTCTTTTACTTAAAAGCAAACCTCTCCCTTCTCTCTAGCATAAAATAGACATTATAGGTCATTCTCTTCCTCTCCTTCACTCATATATCAAATCATTCTCCCACCATGCCTCTCCTTTCTCTCCCAGTGTCTCCCTTCTCAAGCAATGTGACTTGGCACACTTCTTGCGCCTCTGAGGCGCCAGGCAAGTCCATCGCGCCTACAGCTTTTCAAACACTTGTCTTCCTACTTGCTGAACACATTTAAATCAGAAGCCTCATTACATTAAAAAAATCATTATTAGTACAGTCCTGAACACAACCTTAGAAGGGTTTGGGAATAAATTGATAGAAGGTATAAATTTGGGAACACATTAAATCTACATATGTATAGTCAAACATAAGTAAATGGTGGACCTGTTTACAATGTCTGAATTTATATACACCATTTATGCTGATTAAGAAAAATTAGAAAAAAAAGACAAATCTTTCTAGGTATATTGGGTCTCTGTCATCTCTCTTATGGTAAAAACGATTTCTTTTTATTTTCGTTTCGCCTGATATTGCAAACACCATAAACATTTGAAGTTTCTTTGTACTACATAAGCCTTTTCCATACCCAATCCTGCAAATTTCTAAACCATTTTTTTTTGGTCAGAAAATTTCTAAACCATTTGAATGTTTGCTCAGCTACCCCCAAAAATTATTGTTTTGGAGTGAATTTGAGACTTTTTTTAGCGTGAGTTCTATTTATCATTATGTAGCAGAGGAAAATTCCTTTTTAAATTCATACAAATAGTTATTGAATTTACAACATATCATCATCCTCATTTGCAAGAGTTATTTGTAGTAGTATTATTTCATGCCCTCAGTTTTTTGTCCGCATTGAGCTAATTTCTAGGTAAATTTATGACAATAATTATGATCATGTATCCTGGCAGAGGGGTGCTTTTCCTATGCATTCGACGCAAAATGGGTTAATTTTTCTTCCTATAACATATGAGTTAGAAATGCCTTTGCAACTACTCGAACTTGACGTAGTTCTCCATAAAGCAACAGATGAAATTGTATCTATCGAGCTGACTGATGCTTCAGCCATTGGACCAAAGATTACATACACCTGTGGCCTGCTGGAACTGAGGAGGTAACTCTTACCAATTACAACTGTCTTCTGAGGACTGTTTCGTGCTCACCGTACATAAAATAATTGTATGTGGTTTATGTTGGTAATAGTCTATAAATAAGACTAATTATTTGTTTGTTAATTTCAGAAATTAGTATCTATTTAAATTAGTTAGAACAAATAAATTAGACATGATTAACTGCTGTAAACTGCCCTAATAACTGACAGCAATGGAAGTTCTGACATGTGACAAGAATAACTATCTTTTAACCAACAAAACTGAATTAAAACTGCTTTCAAAGCAATTCAGGAAATCTCTATAAATAGAGAGGTGTTTCTTCATTAGAAATTAAGAGAGAATATCAGTTTTGCTGTCTGCTTTCTCATAGGCCTTTGTTGTATCCTAGAATGTCTGCTTTCTCATAGGCCTTTGTTGTATCCTAGAAAAGTGGATTTGTCTGAAACCCTACAGCATTTAAAAGGGGACAAATATCACTTTAAAGAAAGTGATCTGTCACGCCTCAAAGCACAAAATTAAACCCTTAATCCCAACAATTTTAAAGTGATATTAGTCATGGAGGCCGGATCACAAGCAGCCGCCCTGACTTTGATGAATCAAGATCTCTTCAAATTAGATAGAATCGATGGAACAAACTACAATCGGTGGAAAGATCAAATGATGTTTCTGCTGACTGCCCTGAAGATTTCGTACGTGTTGGATGATAAGCAAGTGGCTATCCCTGATCCAACAGAAGGAGAAAGTGAAGAAATCAAGGAGCAGAGAAAGAAACGTGATAAAGATAAAGGGCTATGTAGAGGACACATTCTGAACCGACTCTCAGACAGACTCTACAATTTGTTCACAACCATAAAGTCTCCAAAGGAGATCTGGACTATGCTGGAGACGCGTTACAACAATGAAAAACAAGGGACAAATAAGTTTCTCATGCTGAAATACTTTGAGTTCACTATGGATAATAATAAATTAGTTATGGATCAAGTAAATGACTTGCAAAGCATCCTTAATAGACTTAAGGAATTAAAGGTTGATATCTCTGAGCCATTATAAGTAGGGGCTATAATTGCAAAACTGCCCACTTCGTGGAACAACTATAGGAAGAAGTTGTTGCATACAAACGAGGATCTATCCTTAGAGCAATTGCAGAGACATTTAAGGATAGAGGAAGAAACTCGAAAACAGTACAATAAACATGCAGATTCTGATTCAAAAATTAACAATGTTGTTGGTGAAAGTTCCAATAGGAATGCAGGGAAAAATAAAAGGAAAAAACCTGATGAAGGGAACAATCACAACAACAAAAGGTTCAAGCAGAATGAGAAGGACAGCTGGCCTAAATGCCACTTCTGTCACAAACCAGGGCATTTCAAAAGAGATTGCAGATTCTGGAAAAAGAAGCAACAAGAACCTGGAAACAATCAAGTGAACGCAACAGACAAAGAAAATTCAGAAATTGTTGCTATGATCTCTAAAATGAATATAAGCATGGTGACTGAATTGAACATGGCTGCAGCATTGAAATCCAGAGATTGGTGGTTCGATTCTGGAGCGATGGTCCATGTCTGTAATGACAGAAGTCAGTTCACCAATTATGAGGTTTCTGAAAAGGAAGATGGTGTTCTGATGGGAAACAACAATGTAGCCAAGATTCATGGATCTGGAAGGGTGGAAATTCAGTTTACTTCTGGAAAGAAGATGACCTTGACCAATGTTTTACATGTTCCAGACATTAGGAAGAACTTAATCTCTGCAAATCTCTTGTGTAAGGCTGGAATAAAAGCCGTCCTAGAATCTGATAAGTTAATATTAACGAAAGGTGGTTCTTTCGTAGGCAAAGGATATGCTTGTGATGGAATGTTCAAACTATGTTTAATTAATAAAAGTAATGATTCTGCTTAGTCTGTTGAGTTTCTTACTGATTTGTGGCATTCTCGCTTGGTTCATGTAAATTTTAGATCGCTGAAATTTATGTTTAAAAATGGCTTAATTAGTAGGGACTTTAATCCTCAACATAAAAATTGTGAAATCTGTGTTCAAGCAAAAATGTCTAAGAAACCTTTTCCTACTGTAGAGAAAACTAATGATATTCTAGATCTGGTACATTCTGACATTTGCGAATTAAATGGAGTTTTGACTAGAGGAGGAAATAGGTACTTTATTACGTTTACAGATGATAAATCTAGATATCTCCATTTGTACCTAATGAAGAAAAAGGATGAAGCATTTGAAAAATTCAAGATTTATAAAGCCTCTATTGAAAATCCAAAAGAAAAGAAAATTAAAATTCTGAGAAGTGACAGAGGTGGAGAATATTTTTCAAATGACTTCAATGAATTTTGTGAAATGAATGGCATAATTCATCAAAGAACAACCCCTTATAGCCCACAACAGAATGGGTTGTTTGACAGGAAAAATAGAACATTATGTGACATGGTTAATTTTATGATGTTGAATGCCAAATTGCCTTCAAATTTATGGGGAGAAGCACTGCTGACAGCTTGTCATGTGCATAACAAAATTCCTTCTAGAAGAACTAAAGTGTCTCCATATGAAGTATGGAATGGAAGACAACCAAATCTGAATTACTTAAGAGTTTGGGGATGTATTGTATATTATCGGGTTCCTGATCCAAAGAGATCAAAATTGGGTACTAAAGCTTTAAGAAGTATCTTCATAGGATATGCTGAAAATTCTAAAGCATATAGATTCCTGGATTTGGACTCCAATTTAATTGTTGAGTCTAGGGATGCTGAATTTTGTGAAACTAAGTTTGTAGGAGACAGAACTGAAAATTCAGCAGGATATGCTCCAGAAAATAATACAGAACACAATGAATATGGAATTCCAGCAGATACTACTGAACCTAATGAATCTGAAATTCCTGCAGAATATTATGATTCTGGAAATACAGAAAAATCTGGTGCATCGACCTCTTTATCGAACAAAAGGAAATCTTGTGAAACGCAAGAACAAAGAAGAAGTCAGAGAATAAGAATTCAGCAGTCTTTTGGTTCTGATTTTCGACTACCAAATGATGTTTTACTCTTGGTTGAAGGATCCAGAAATGAAGTCTTAAATGAAATCCCTATAGTTTTTCAAGTGGATCAAACGGATGGAGATCCTAAGACGTTTAAAGAGGCAATGTCCTCTAGAGATGCTGCTTTCTGGAAAGAGGCTATTAATGATGAAATGGATTCAATATTATCTAACAATACTTGGGTTTTAGTGGATCTACCTAAAGGTTCAAAGCCAATTTCCAGCAAGTGGGTGTTTAGAAGGAAATTCAATACCGATGGGTCGATACAGACTTTTAAGGCCAGATTAGTGGCTAAGGGATTTAGGCAAAAAGGAGTGGATTATTTTGATACTTATGCTCCTGTGGCCAGGACAACATCCTAAGAGTGCTCTTAGCACTTGCCTTTATACATAATCTGGAAGTGCATCAAATGGACGTTAAAACTGCGTTTTTAAATGGAGATTTAGAAGAAGAACTGTATATGGAGCAACCAGAAGGTTTTGTGGCTCCTGGGAATGAAAACAAAGTCTGTAAATGGGTGAAATCCCTCTATGGGTTAAAACAGGCTCCAAAACAGTGGCATGAGAAGTTTGACTCAGCCATTCTGTCTTATGAATTTAAGCACAATGGAGCTGACATATGCGTTTATACTAAGTTCATTAACAAATACAGTGTAATAATCTGTCTCTATGTCGATGATATGTTGATATTAAACAACACTATGGAGGGAATTAATGAGACTAAGAACTTCTTGAAATCACAATTCAAGATGAAAGTCTTAGGAGAAGTATACACTATATTGGGTATTAAAATAATCAAAAATAGTGGGGAGTTTATTTTATCTCAATCTCATTACATTCACAAGATGCTGGACAAATTTAAGCATTTGAGAATCAAAGAAGCTAACACTCCTTATGACCCTTCATGCAAGCTGTTCAACAATGAAGGAAGAGCGAATTCTCAGAAAGAGTATGCTAGCGCTATTGGGAGTTTAATGTACGCAATGCATTGTACTAGACTAGACATTGCCTTTGCTGTTTGTAAATTGTCTAGATACACTAGCAATCCTGGGATTGAGCATTGGAAGGCTATAAGCCGAGTTTTAGGATACTTAAAAAGAACTATAAATCTGAATTTTTCTTACAGTGGCTTTCTAGCAGTTTTGGAAGGTTTTAGTGATGCTAGTTGGATATCTAGTACAGATGAGAATAAATCAACTAGTGGATGGGTGTTCACTATAGCTGGAGGAGCTATTTCCTGGGCATCAAAGAAGCAAACCTGCATCACTCATTCAACTATGGAATCTGAATTTATAGCCTTGGCTGCAGCGAGCGGGTAAGGAAGCAGAATGGCTCAGATATTTTTTTTTGGATATAAAGTTGTGGCCACAACCTATGCCATCTGTTTCTATATTTTGTGATAGTGCAACAACATTGTCTAGAGCTTATAACAAGATATATAATGGTAAATCTAGACATATAAGTTTACGACATGCTTATGTCAGGGAGCTGATAGAAGAAAGTGTTATTACCATTATATATGTAAAGTCATGTAAAAATTTAGCTGACCCTTTTAAGAAAGCAACCTACCATTGATTCTGTTGATGCTTTGATAAAGTGACACTAAGTGAGAGTTTAAGTTGTAAGACACTTTCATTATGTATAGCATTGTAACCACAAAGTCTGATTTATAGACTAAGTGTGGATTGTTGGTAATAGTCTATAAATAATACTAATTATTTGTTTGTTAATTTCGGAAATTAGTATCTATTTAAATTAGTCAGAACAAATAAATTAGACATGATTAACTGCTGTAAACTGCCCTAATAACTGACAACAATGAAAGTTCTGACGTCTGACAAGAATAACTGTCTTTTAACCAACAAAACTGAATTGAAACTGCTTTAAAAGCAATTCAGGAAATCTCTATAAATAAGAAGTGTTTCTTCATTAGAAATTAAGAGAGAATATCAGTTTTGCTGTCTGATTTCTCATAGGGCTTTGTTGTATCCTAGAGAAGTGGATTTGTCTGAAACCCTACAACATTTAGTAGGGGACAAATATCACTTTAAAGAAAGTGATCTATCACGCCTCAAAGCACAAAATTAAACCCTTAATCCCAACAGTTTATAGCAGAATGTTTGTTTTGCAAACATTCGACAAATCTATAATATGTTGAGACCATCAAGCATGATTTCATGACATCAAACTTGTTTAGTCTTTTGTTGACCATAGCTTTTTGTAAACAAATGCTTCCCTTCCTGTACAGGTTGTTGGAACAGCTGCAGAATTGCTGTGTGATAGATCCTTTTGATAACGTTTTCCCTATTTTAGATCGGTTATCAATACAACACATTCTACTTGGGATAAGTGAAGTCTACAACAAAGGTTCTACAAAAATCAGGGGTGCCTACTTCCTCAAGGTTTCTTTTCCTACTCTATTTTTTAAATTAATTTTGAAAAAATGTGTAGCCATATAAAGATGGGTATTTTTCAAAATTAGAGACAAATGAAACGAATTCTCCTCTAAAAATTATTGTTAATAGGTTTCAAGTTAATAATTTAATAACCTTACCAAACTTCAAATAATAGATTATCTATAGTTTAACGCTTAAAAAATAGAATGTCCTCATGCATGCACGAGGTTAGTTAAAGTTAAATACTGTTAATTTAAAAAAATGAATCAACTTTTTTCCATATATAATAACTAAATCATGGAAAATAAGTAATATAAACAATAAGGATGGTTAGTAAAATAAAATAATCTTTGCACATGCTACGGACAGTAAATTACTTACATTAAATTTTATATTATACTACTTTATTAGTACGGGATAAAGATATATAAAAATTCTATCCAATAGAAATTATCTATGTATTATTTTGCAAAATTTATTCCATATATAAAGATATTTTCCATACTAATTTTACATAACAAATAAATAAAATAAAAAGGAAATTAATGTGTATAAAAATTTACGAAATTTAATGTATCAATCAATATATCATCCATATTAATTTTAAAATAAAACAAAGAGAATTTTTTTTATTGACTATTAAAGTATGTTCTAGAAGTAATATATAGATAAAGAACCGTTGTTCAGTACAGTGTTTGAAAAGGCGAGGCCTAGGCGCGCCCAGGCGCGCCCGGCCATGGCCAACGCCTGCATTAGGCAAGGCAAGGCGAATAGCATGATGCGATGCCCAGGCGCCCCAGGCGACCTAGTCGACTAGGCGAGCTCAGGCGAGATGCGATCGCCTTATCTGTTTTCACTAAAATTTGATATCTTTTCAATTTTCTTACCTTTTTAATACACTTTCCTTAATGTAAATATTTATTTCCATCCTTTTTTAAGACAATATATATCATTTTAATGTGTTAAACATTTATTTCCTTATTATGTTTCCAAGATATCTTTTAATTTGTTATCTTTTCCAAGTTTATATTTCCAAGATATCTTTAATTTGTTAACTTTTCCATGTATACATTTCGCAGTTATCTTTTTATTTGATTTCATTGTCTCTAATCTCTATACACTCAGCCTTCTAAACCTATTTCTACAAGACAAATCCTTCTCTCACTTCTCTTTTTCATAGTTTTCCTCTTCTCCAACTTCTCTCTTTTGTAGTTTTCCTCCTTTGGTCTTGTTTTCTCTCTTTATCTCCTTGTTTTTATTATTATAAACCGAATAAATTTTTTTTTTGCATCAAAAATATGTTTTAATACCTAAAATTTCATTATATGTATATTTGTTATTTATGGGACTCTTGAAGGGAAAGGCGATCGCCTTCGCCTTAGAGGCGCGCCTAGGCAATTTGGGGGGGCTGTCGCCTCGGGTGTCGCCTCGCCTTTTTAAACACTGGTTCAGTAGAGCATTGTAGAACTAATATTTTGAGAAGGATAGATATTACTCTAAGGAACATTCTAGAAATAATATTAAATATGTGAATAAGTTGGAATTATCCGGAGGTAAGTAATTTATTAATAGTTGTGGTGTTATATCATACCGCTATACAATTACACCCTACTTTGCTCAAGGGATACAAAACATCCATGCACCCTATGTCTTGGCACGAAAGTGCTTTTGTGAATTACCCCTCTACTTTGGCTGTCATATCAATCATCATCTTGTGCTTTGAACCTAATCCAGTCGGAATTTAATATGCATAATTTGTGTGATGTGTATATGTAGAAGCAAGCAAAGTGTTTGATGCACGATTACATACGGTGAAGTTAAGCATCACTGCTGGAGGAATTATTTAGAATGCTAAAAAAGAAAAAGTGCATTTTTAGTGGCATAATTCATCACTTGATAAAGACATTGAAATAGATTTACCTTTCTTATTTTATTTTCAGTCATGATTTTACCTTTTCAGTATGATTAGCCATTGTCCTCGATGTCATTGTTAGCATATTTCATATATATATTGAGAAATCTTATCATGTCTGCATACTTAATTTATATGACAAACTTCTTAAAATCAAGTGTCTGATATCGGCCTTTCAGGTTGATAAATTTGTTGAGCCTAATTTGACAGAAAGGATTTCAGAGGCTATGCTTTCTCTCCCAAACATAGTGAAACCCCAAGTTGCATGTGGAGTGGCTGATGCTCATAGTATGGTAATATATAACTGCTCAATTTGTTTTCCATTTAAGATTTCCGTTTAAGAGTAACTAAAATTTCATCTTTTGACACTAATAGTCCCTACGGTTCTTAGTCATTTGATCTTAAATTCAGTGGGGAAAAGAGTAAATAGAAAACATGCATTTTATAAGTGCTTTTATACAATGCTTTTGAGATGGATTTAGCCCCTATATCAATTTTGGTGCATTCTAACTAAATTCAATTACTATTGTCACATAGTTGAATTTCAGTTTTTCTTGGGTCTATCGGGCGCATCCTCCTGACATGTTCAGATTATGGGTGCCCCGATCTTGACCCCCCGGATCCCGCTTGAGCGGGACTATACTAGGCGATGATGTTGATGTTGTAATTTTGTCCGAATCATAAATGCCACATGGGAAAATAAATGTTTTATGGATATAGTTTTTGTAAATGGATGAACCTTGTAGTTGTTTTATTAATTGGTGAGCCCTAAATTAATGTGTTGAAACTTCCTCTAGCTATTGAACAACAGGACTTTCAACTTTACAGCAGAACCCAACAGTCTTAACAGTCTTAGATTTGGGATTGCTGTATTCAACACATTATTCAAGCCTAATTTCCAAAGAAAATGACCTACACATGTTTTGGGGATGGAAAAATGATCCATCCGATCTGACAAGTGATAACTCAGCGAGATAAGTTGCACTTGATGGAGCGTGTTGGAATTTTGAGGGCTAGTCTCTCCACAATAATTAAAGCTTTGTGGTGATGAGTGGCCCCAAATTTAATGTATTATACCTGGACTGTACCCCAGTTATTTATCTACTGGACTTCATCACAACACTAATGGCACTTATTTGTAACCTCATAATCTCAATGCCACAGATTTCCAGACGCAATCAAATCTTCGATATGTTATGATGTCAGTGGGTAATGACTGGTTTTAGTAGCCCTGTTTCCCATTCAAAAGAAAAAAAAGAAACCCAAGCTGCATTTTTAAAGCTAATTTGGTATTTGTGAAATCTTGTATTCTGCAATGAAACTGCCAGTGTAAAATTTTCACTCTAAAATATTAAATATCTGTACTTGCATGTTTGGTGTGCGATAGAACTAGTGTTTGAGTTTGTTTTGTTTGTGGCTAAAATTAACTGAAGTTTCTTTTGTGTTTAAATTTATGAATCATTCAGTTTTAAAAGCCTCTTAATTTACTTTGTTATAGGCAATTGTATTTAGATTTGAAGATTACGGGGGCCTCAGTGTACCTGTTCCAGCAATTGTCCAGGCAAGCCTTGGTTCATTCCAATATTTAGCTGTTGAAAGCCTTGGTTTTTGGATATTGAATCTGTAAATGTAGCTTTAATAAATGCCTGGTGAGGTTAATCTTATGTGGAGAATTGATTCTAATAAGTTATGGAAGTTAACAGGAGAAATGAATTCTCACATAAAAATCTGATAAAAGGGCAGTGCTAAGTTTGGAGTTTCATATGGCAGAAAAAGCAGAAACTCTATTTAACCTTACGTTTGCAATATTTTTTACAATTCACTTTTCCTCTGTCAAACTCACTGACTTCCATATGGAACACTTGGGATTATTGAGCTGCAGGAATATGTGGATCATTCATCAATCATTTTTAAAATTTATGTATTGGGAAATAAGGTATTTTATGCAGTGAAGAAGTCTACTCCTAATGCCAGTGTCTTGATGAAATTGTCTCAACCAAATAAACTCAGACCACTGCTTTTTGATAGGTATTAATTGCTCTGTAGTTTACGAACTTTTCTTCCAGGTTATGTTTGGCTTTATGCTGCTTTTTTTTAATGAGTAAGTAAATTTAGCCTGTCATGACTAGTTTCTTTTCACAGCTTAAAATCATTACCAACTACTACTGAAAATCAATTTGGTGATGAAGCTCAGATCAAATTTGATTTTGAGCTAGTCAAAAGAGCTGCTAAGTGGTTGCAGAAGAAGCTTGATCTGACTATATTTGGCTTCGATGTTGTTGTGAGTAACTTACTTTTCTATTCTCCGTTAACGTCTCATTCAAAATTGTATCAAGAAAGCCTTTATGGAATTTAACAGCTAACGTGTTACTAGTAGACGTCAATTGTCAATTAAATTAAAAGACTTGGTAGTCTTATTCTTGTGAGAACTTGTCAGACAAGATGTTAATATGAACATACTAGAAGTCAAAGTGAAATGGCAATAAGATGAGAATATATGGAAGATCAACCGCTTAATATATTGCACAAAAGTCTGCTCTTGTTGCTGTTTATCTTCCATATTACCTGATGTTGTGATGTTTCTTAGCTCTGAATGAAATATGAGTATTTTTTCTGTTGATTTGGAGGGGTTCATCTAGGGGTGTGTGGTTTCAAATAAGGAATCTTGTGGTGTTGATTCAAGCTGGGGGGGTTGGATGAATTTTGCAGAACTAAATTTGGGTCGTTTTATATCTGTATTATTTCAGGTGTAAAGTTGAAAGTTTATTTATTCTGTTGATTAGGGGGGTTCAAGAATATCCGATCCGATCTGAAAAAATCCGAATCCAACGGAATATTATCCGGATCCGAGAAAATTAGCCGGATTACCGGATCGGGTCACCCCCTCCCCAGGATATCTTGGGGTTTGATACTTTACATATATAAAAATTTAATAGTCAAGTGGTTTTATATGATTCGGCCCTCTAGTATTGTTACCGCTTTTTTGTTTGTTTTATAATTATTTTGTTAATATATTTAATCCCACAAATAAAATTAAAGATAAATAAATGCTAGATATATCTGCTGACTGCACCGAAAGTAGTTTTTTTTAAAGTGTATTATACTCTGAGGAGCTTTTATTACTTGGAAAATGTGGCTTCTGAAGCAAATTTTTATATATTTCTCTCCCTTATATCAGAGCATCAGAATTTATCATTTTGATTTCCATTTTACTTAAATTGAAATTGATACATGTAGGTACAAGAAGGCACAGGTGATCATGTAATAGTGGACGTGAACTATCTACCCTCGTTTAAAGAGGTGCCCGACAATGTAGCTGTGCCTGCCTTTTGGGAAGCTATTAAGAATAAGTTCGAGGAGAAACATTACGGAAAATAGCAGGTTTTTCCCAAACACCTTTTTTAAATTTCTTTTTCCTGTGGTATTCTCTAGTTTTGTACTATTGCGTCCTGATCTTTACTGGTGCCAGTAAAAGTTGTTATTTGAATATGTAATCAAAAGAACTTGCTTCATCAGCACTGGAGAAATAGCTACGTTGTGTTGTATTTATGGAAGCTTTGGTCACTATGTTTGCATTTTGGAAGTTTTATTATGTTTGACTTGTAGTTAAAATCAAGTTGCTTTTTTTTTTCCTCTACATGAAACATATACAGATATTACTCGTGATGAAAGTCATAATATGCTTACAACAGATGCAAGCTTTATTGGTGAAAGATTTGTAACTAGACGTGGCTAGTATTAGGTTTGATGAAGTCGGGCTTTTGTTTCAAAATTGGCCGGTTTACTTCGGTCCTCTATTATTTGAGTTTTGGGTGAAATGGGTTTCAGGTAATATGATTTTATATTTAAGATTCACTTGGATTTTTGAGCCGAGGAATGTTTATTCCTTGCATATTTTGAAGGGCCTAAACATGGATATTAAAATCGCGATTCAACTCGTAAAATCGTATGATTTTACGATTCAATGTTAGGTGACGATCCGGATTGGTGTGAAAAATCGTTTTATATCATAATCGCAATAGAATCGCAACAGAATCGTAGAATCGTAAAAGCCTAAATTCGTAAGATTCTGTAGATTTTAGGCATAAAACTCAATTTAAAGGCTCAATTAGAGGACACATCACCACCTTTGCCATCGCCATTATGTGGGCTCAAGTGCAAACTCACTCTCTCCGGCTTGCTTTACCTTCTCGAAGAGCATTATTTAGACAAAAATAATATAATTGGGGCCATACCAAAAAGCCGCAACAACCTAAAAAACAACCTGAAAAGCCTAAAGCGACTTGAATTGCAACAATATTACTTTGACAGTTCCTCTTCCAAACTCTATAAACTCAAAACTATATGGATTTTTATTTTGATTACAAACTCTATCGCAGGTTTGACGATGTATTCAAATTATATGGATATTTATTTTGACAAAAACTCTATGGTAGTTTGTAAGATAAATTAGATGACATTTTATTTTAAAACAATTTGAAATTTTAGTTCTTATGTATATCTTTTTAGCTAAATAGTTTGATTAAAACGAATCTAGAATGTTTCCTGTACCTTTTTATTAATGATTTTTTTTTATATAAAACTACCATTTTTTCCATTTTCCACCAATTATCAATTTTTTAAATAAAATACTCATCCTTGTCTTGGACAAAATCATCAAGAAGGAACCAGTCAATCTTGCTCGGTTGTTTCTCCTACACATGGAATCTGTCGAGGACAACACCAAACATGCTCTTCCTTACTGCTTTGTTGTCAAGAAAGCGCTCCAGTATCATGAGGTTTATGAGCCTGAAGAAGAGGTGGAACACGTTCGTCACCTTAATTCTGACATTGTTCGCAAGATGGGTTACAAATTGATTGATAATCAGTGGGTGTCAAAGGATGAAGGCAAGGATGTTGTTTTTGATACTGAGATGGAAGATGCTGAATTGGGCATCAATGTTGAAGTAGGGGAAGGTGCGCAACCTGGTGATATTATGAAGCTGCTAGTTGATCTCCAACGTCAAAACCTGGAATTGCTTGAGAAGGTTGGGCAACTCTTGCAAGGTCACATTGCACTCAAGGATGCCGTTCATGACTTATCTGTTGCGCTTAATGACTTGTCTAAGTCATTGACTTAGCTCGAGTGGTCGACATCCATTTGCCCTTTACTTTCACTAGCACATCTACTTTCTCAAAAACATCTCTTCGGTTTCATATGTGTGTTTTTGTTTTCTCTGTTGCATGTTTAAGACTATTGTGCTCTTGTTGCTGTGGTTTGCGTATGTAAGTTGGATAATTTCTTTATTTACCTTCGTTTGATTATCTCTTTGTGCATGATTATTTAGAGTTATTCTTTTTGATGATGCCAAAAGGGAGAAAAGGTTGGGGGTAAGTAAAATAATGGGAATATTTATACTGAATTATATGTGGGTTATCCAACTTAGGGGGAACTTTTGACAAATTTGAAATTATTGCATATCTTGCTCGATATTTGGTCTTGCCATACTTATACAGGAGAAAAGGAGTTTGTCACCGTTAAAAAGGGAGAATTTGTTAGAAAAGATGGAGGCTTTGATTTTGATGGTTTCAAACGTCTGTCACGTGAATGACCTCGAGTCTTTGAACAGAGTCGCCAATGTCAGTCAGGTCGTCAACGTGAGTTGAAGGCAAATCTCGGAGATCTTGGAGACGCTTGAGATCTTTGAAGATTGGATAGTATAATCTTGTTTTAGGAAAGATCTTTTGTGGATTATATTGTTAGCCGATTATTGCCTTTGCCCTAAGCCATATTTTACTGTATCTTGTTTTATGCTTAGGATGAGATTGTAAAGATAAGGAAAATATTATCTTGCCATAACCGAATTGGAAGATAATATTCTCACTTATCTTACATAGTTTTTGTGTATTTAATCTAAGGCTTTAGGTTAGACTACACACGAACTCACACTCCATTTTATGCTAAGAAAGAAAACGATAGTTTGAGAGTTCGAGAGACGTAGGCTTTGTTAGATTGGTTGAGGGTTGTTATTACTCGGTTCACAACGAGTTCTAGAGTACTTGGGAAGTAGGTCTAGATCCAAGGTGTTCTTGTAATCGGTTCAAAAGATCAATAAAGCAAGCTACGACTTTTAATCCTTCCAAGCGAGAACTTGGAAGGGAGTGGTTTTCACACTTGATTGATAGAGTTCATTGATCAAGTGTTTCAACTATAAAAAATCATTGTGTGCAAGTAAGTCTTTCTTCTAGTTTATTTCCGCTGCATTTACTTAAGAGGTCGACGACTTTGTTGAGGTCGGCGAACTAGAAGTACTAACGATCCTACACATAGTCATTTTGAAGTTGAAGAACTCCCTTCTAGCGTTCATCTGGTGAGCTTCCCTCAGATCGGAACTCCCAACGTGCATTTGTTGAATGTCTTCCCACATTTCCTTGGCTGTTTCCAAGTTAGCCACTCTGCCACTGTTTGTTCACACATGGCATTGTTGAGATACATTTTGGCCTTGTAGTTGGCTTCCATGCATTTCCATTCGTTGGGATCCCATTTGGATAGGTCGTCGCCAATAGCTGCATTGACCTGGAAGTTGCCATGCTCTATGACACCCCAAGCTTGGTAGTCATGATTTCTCATCCAGTCTCTCATCTTGAGCTACCAGTTTTCGAAGCGTCCGACGATGAGTCTGGGAGGCTTGTTGTGGGATCGTAGGTTAGTCGAAATCAGTTATGGGAACTGTATCTAAGAGTTCCCACACACAGCGGAATGAGTAAATATGCAGGTAAGTAAACAAGTAGAGACAGTTCCCTTATAGAGGAACCCCACAACGATCAACTAATCGCGTGAGTAAACCTCTACCTTCGCTTGGAGGATTTTCAAATGAGTTTCCTTTTCTTTATTGGTTAGTTCCCTTCAAATTGCAAGGCAGAATACAAACTTCTCTATTCCTATGAGGACTCTCTCCCTAGGCAACACTAATATATTCTCTCGACCCTAACCCGGTGAACACTCACAATCAAAGACAAAGCGAAACTCAAACCTCTCTCTCTCTCTCTCTCTCTCTCTCTCTCTCTCTCTCTCTTCTATCTCGTCTCCTGAGTTCCCCTAGACTTGGGAACTCGTTCTTTCTCCTTCACCGTCGTCAAGATTAGCTTGGCACTGGGGACTTTTCACTAACTTGATGATCTTCACCTGAGTGGCTCTTCAGCTTTACTCTCTTAGTTTTTGTTTTGATGATTGTGAAAAGTGAGCTGCAAGGTCACTGTTGAAGGGTTTAAATAGGCGTGATGAGAAACCCTTATCCACTAGAGGTATTTGTCCTAAATACCCTTTTTTCCTTGCTCTCCAAGTATGATCCTCAAGGTTGAGATGTGACTTTCATTTGAATTTGAATTGTCAACTCTTGAATCACTCCAGACCGTTGGATGGTCGTCTTCATCCTGCTGCAACTCTGAAAGCATGAGACGCCCTTTTTTCCGGCATAGACAAGATCCCTAAAAATGCGCTGAGATGTCGCTTTCACGCATGCGCCAGTTCCCATCCAAAGGGAACTCTCGTCTTCTCGGTTCCCTTGTCTTGGGAACTCTTCTTGACTTCGATGGATTCCTATTCTTCTCATCCAGTTCCCATCGTGTGGGAACTTTGGTTCACTAAGTTCCCATCTTGTGGGAACTCTGTTCTCTTCTGAGGTTGGTCACTTTCTTTTCGTCGTTGTATTAGTTCTCATGCTTTGGGGACTTTGTGTTTTGCTTTGCGACGCACAACCTGTTGTACTGAAATACTTGGCAATTGGTGTTAGTTTGCATGGGGTTTTGTCATTATCAAAACTGAGGACGTTGTTCTAGTGTTAATGAAAGTGAGTTCCTAACACCGACTTAACAATTTCCTCCTTTTTGATGATGACAAACCCATAATAAAATGACAAGTATTTCATTCAATTTTATGCTCATGCAAGTCCCCCCTTAGTGTGGCAACATATCGCAGGGAGTTCCACTTTTATGGTTATGCAGTTCCTACTAAGTAGATTTTATGAGATTATTCCCCCTTAGCAAAGGTCATACTGATATCCGTCTTTTTAGTCGTGTTTTTAGGGAGTGTTTTTATGTGTTTGAATCTTTTTCTTTAGTTTTGTGTTTTGTTTAGAGACGTTTGTGTAGATTTTTGTATTTTCTTAAGATATGGAGTCTACATAAGCATTGGTGGTTTTTTATAGGTTTTGGAGCTATTTGGAGCATATTTTAGGAGAAGATGAGAAACCGAAGGAATAAAACACTCAAGAAAAGACATGAAGATCGAGTTCAAGCCATGAAAGAATTCTATAGACCCGTTACCGAGCCCTAGGAAGAAGAATCAAGCCAAAAACAAATGTAACGGCCCCTCTACCGAAGCAATGATCCTGGTTTCGAGCCAAGTTTCAAAGCAGTAAGGGTCGGTACCGAGGGGCATAAGGTCGGTAACGAGGTGCCCAGCAACACAGAAGAGTCGAAGAAATTCAGAAAATCCTACCAACCTTGGTGGGGTCGGTATCGAGAAATTCAAGGTCGTTAGCGAACAATACGAGTCGGCGCAGTTAAAGGCTTTTTATCCCATATCTTTATATTATTAGATAGTTTGAAGGGATATATAATTTATAGATTTATTTCCTTATAGATAGCTTTAGTCTCTCTATATAAACCCTTGTTTAGCTCTAGTTTTTCTATCATCATCTTTTCGAGGGGAATTTCGAGGAGGAGAGAAAGAGAGAAGAGAAGAGGGGCGTGAGATAGAGAAGAGGGAGGATGAGAGTGGAGTTTGCTTGGAAGACAAGTTTTGTTTTGAATTCAGTTTGTAAGTCTTTCTTTATTAATTCAATTACTTTGCTTTCAATTATGATTTGTTAGTAGTCTCTCTCTCTAAGGTTGGGGTTAAACCCAACAATGGTTATGTATGCTTGCTTTTGATCATGTTGTGATTTTTTTTATCCATAATTCTATTCTCTTGTTCTTAATCCTTGAAATGAAAGTGGAAAAGGAATTTCTCATTCATAGTTGAAGTGAAAGCGGAAACCTTGAATCAGAATAGTCAATTTAGGATTTTGAAGCGAAAGCGGATCAATCCTAGTTGAAGTAGAAGAGATAGATAGTAAAGTTTATTGATTTAGCGAAAGTTGATTGATTTACTTGCTTAAGTTAATGAAAGTTAGCAACTTTATGTGACAAAGGCATGATCTTTATGTTTCATTAGCGTTTGCATGTATAATTATTGTTGTGGGGATACCAAAACCTTATAACTTTCTCTCTTATTTGAAAAAAAACCTACCTTTGATTGATTACTTGCGCTCAAAGTAACAAAACTTGATACTGACTTTGTCATGTGGATGAACCTGACTCCCCTGTATTCAGTGGGGTCTTGATTATAAATTTATTTGTTGTCAAGAAAACCCTCTCAACAAATTGACACTGTTGTCGGTGAGATTTGAATTGTGCCAAGTTTTGTTCTTTTAGCGTTTTTCGGGACACTGTCGAGTCGGTAATGACCCTACCAAGGTCGGTACCGACCCTGTCGACAAACCCAGTTTTTCTTTTTTTAGTTTTTTGTTTACAAGATCACTGCAAGTTCGTTACCGACCCCTTGGGCCTCGGTACCGACCCTCTCTGAGAACCCGTTTTTGCTTTTAATTCCGTTTCTATTTTTGTTTTTTGCTTTTAGTGCATGCCAGTTGGAGGACATCGAGTTGTCTCTAATACAGTAGTAGACTCTGAACCCGAGCGATCCTTCCAGTGTAGATTAAGAGAAAACAAAGCAATGGCAACCACTGAGGAGTTAGCCCCACAAATGGCCACACTTCGAGCTCAGATGGAGGCAATGCAGAGAGAAAAAGACAATGCAGCTGCTGAGGCTGAACTTGAGCGAGAGAATGCTGCTCGTCTACAAGAGCAGTTGGATGCCTTTCCAAGGAAGGCCAAGCAGTACATGCACCCGGAACCGAGGGTGCCAGAATCAGCTATTGTTCTCCCAGAGATAGAGAAAGCATTTGAGATCAAATCTCGATTTATATCCTTGATTAAATGGGCTCATTTTGAAGGGAAACCCACTGAGTGCCCAATAGAGCATATTAGAAATTTTACTAATTTATGTGACACTATTGCTGCTGATGGTGTCTCTTTAGAATATGTTCAATTGAAAGCTTTCAAGTGGTCCCTTATAGGAAAAGCCCTGAGCTGGTTGGAGAGCCTACCTCCTAGGTCGGTTAGGTCATGGAGAGCTTTGCATGACTTATTCATGACAAAGTTCTTTCGTCCTGCCAAAACTACAGAGTTAAGGAAACGCATCACCTCCTACCACCAGCTGCCTAATGAGACCTTTGTGGAGACATGGGAGAGATTCAAGGAGATGCTTAGACAATGCCCTACTGATGGGCAACCATAATATGTACTCCAAGAGATCTTCTTCCAAGTGATCAATGCTGAAACAAAGAACCGCATCAATCTACATACTGCCTGCACTAACTTGCAACAGGTCCGTGCTGTTGAGACATATGAAGAAGTTAACTACATGAGGGTTCCCTATAGGAAACAAGTATATAATTCTTATACAGGGAGGAATAACAATCAACCCACCTGGGGAAATTATGCACATGGCCAAGGGAGCCAACCTCCTCAGCAAGAACAAAGGGTTCCGCCTTATAGGCCGCCAGGCTATCAAGAGCCACCTTCATGGGTACAGGGGCTAATGGAGTCCAAAACAAGATTGATGAATTCTGAGCTGATCTGAATACCCAAATCAAAGGGGTACAAGCACAGTTGGGAGATCTTGAATCATGGAAGAAAAACGTCAATTCCCAACTTGGCAACCTAGATGCACAGATTCCAAGACCTCAAGGGCAATTACCGGGCCTTCTCGAGGAAAACCTAAGAGGACAGATTGCAGCTATACACCTAAGGAGTAGGAAGGAGTTGCCAGATCGAACCAAGCCTAAAAGTAACAGGGTCGATACCGAGCCCTCCCGACCAATTAAGTCTTCTAAACCGATCCCCTCTCTCAGTCACAAGGTCGTTAACGACCCACCCAAGGTCGGTACCGACCCTACTTCTGCACTCGTCGACCCTCTTGTCGATTCGGTAGAGCCTCGATCCAGGCCTCTTTCTACCCCAAATCCATCAAAAACTCTTCCTTTCCCGACCAAGAAAGCTAATGATGTTACGGAAGGAAAGTTTAGACGCTTTGTCAGAATTCTCCAGGGCTTAAATATTTCTATTCCATTTACTGAGCCCTTAATGAAATGCCTGCCTATACCAAAATTTTGAAAGAAATCTTAAGCAGGAAAAGGTCCATCACAAAACTAACTAACGAGGTCCAGTCCATAGAGCTCCCAGAAAAGCTCGGCGATCCTGGTAAGTTTGCCATTACAATTGGTATTGGAACTCACCGTTTCAAAGCTCTATGTGATTTGGGTGCCAGTACAAGTCTATTACCACTCTCTATTTGGTCCAAGGCCAATATGGGACCACTGGAACAAGTTAATATGAATCTCTACATGGCAAACGAATCATGTGTCAAAGCAATTGGAGTCATTGAGGACGTTCCTATCCAAGTGGGCAAATTCGTTGTCCCAAACGACTTCATTGTTCTAGACATGCGTGAAGACCCTACAATGCCTATCATTCTTGGAAGACCATTCCTAGCTACAGCAGGTGCACGTGTTGATGTAAAGAAGGGACTCCTCGCTTTCGATATTGGGGAAGAGAAGGTCTAGTTTCGCTTCAATCCTACCGTGAACGAGGTCACTAAGAGCAGTACTGAAGAGCCTACCGACCCACCATGGGTCGGTATCGACCCATCTCTAAGTACAGAAACAAGACAGTTCAAGGAAGTCATACTTACCGAGGAGCCTCGGTAACGAGCTAGGGGCGAATTCCAGCCCATTACCGAAGATTTGAAACGACCAGCAGGGTCGTTAATGACCCACATAGCCTCGGTAACGAGCCCTTCCCTGAGAGACACATGTGAGTCTTTTTACGCTGATTTGATACATTCTGGTCATGATCCTTTCTTTCATTCTTGTTCTATCTCCCATCCTACTTTAAATGCTATGAAAGAGTCGAAACCCCCTTGGTTTTCGGATTTTTCTAACCCTTATGTAGGAATTTCGAGCATACTTGTTGATGATAGAGGTCCAAATGTCTTGGAGAGAAGCTTTGAAGCTTTTCCATCTAAGTATGAGGTTTCTCTTGATCCTGTCAAATCTGGATGGAAGCCGCCCTGATCCGCCAAGGTAAGTTCGTCGGGCTAACGACATTAAACGTAGCGCTTACGGGAGGCAACCCGCTTTTAGTTTTTGCTTTGTTAGATCTTTTTGCTAGCTTTCTTTTGACTTATTTTTAGGATAGAATAGTGTAGTTGGGATAGATGTTTTATAAAGTGACTCAAGTAGAAAAAGAAGAAGATGAAGTGCTAAACAGAAGAAAACAATCAATGACACTCGGTATACGAGCAACCATGAGCAATCGGTATACGAGCAACCATGAGCAATCGGTGTACAAGCATCAGGTTCGGTAACGACCCCACCAGAATCGGTACCGACCTCTACAGAAATCTGAAAAATTCAAACTCCTCAGTGATCACATATCTACTTCAGATAACTTCAGTTTTATTTTGTGAGTTCCCTTTTCTTATCCTGTTTATTCGTTTTATGTCTTTAAATAGTGAGGACACTGTTTGGTTTAAGTATGGGGTGGGGGAAAAAGAAACTCAGTTTTTGTGTCTTTGTTTTTCTTTTTGTGTTGTTTGTTGTTTTAGGATTGATAATATTCCACTTAGATGTCCTAGGATATGCTTTAACTTGCTTTATCATGTAATTCCTATAGCATGTTTGGATAGCTTGCCTGAATCATGTTGAAAAAAAAGTTGTTTTTATGTGGATACTTAACATGTGATGAAATTGAGCACATATGATCTTAGGTAGAAGTGACTTAATCCAACAAAAATTGCTACCTTATGAGTTGTTTTTGGCCTTATAGGGAGAACATAAATCCCTCTTCTTTTCTTGTGTGATTTGCTCTCCTTATGCATATTATCTCTTGTCATTGATATGGTTATCTTGAGGCCTATATGAGATATTAGTTCATTGCATGTGATGTCATATGATGGAGAACTTATTTCTTTAAACCACACTTTTTTTTCTCTTTTTACCTACCTTATCATTATCCTCTTTTTGAAGCCAATTTGAGCCTTTAAGCCTTTTATTTGTAGCTTCACAAAATTATTCTCTAGCCGATATAAGCTTGACCTTATCCGGGGATTAGGATTTAGTGTTGGTTGATGATTTTGTTGAGTGAGATGTATTGGTTCAAGTGTGGGGTAATATAGGTTGGTTAAAGTGTAAGTCTTGCAGTTTATCATGTAAAAAGAGTTTGGTTCCCTGAATGCACTTGCTATAAAAGGAAGAAGAAAAAAATCAGAACAATGACATCGTTACCGACCCTAATAGGGTTCGGTACTGACCTTTCCAGGAAAAAAATCAGCAATGAAAAAAAGAGAAAAGAAAGATGAGAAAAATCAAAAGATGAAAAAAAAGAGTTGAGTAGGAAAAAGAATGCATGAGCTAAATCTTCCTTGTTTTTTTAAGCAAGATAAGTTGGGATATTTAAAGGGGTTGAGAAGTGAGTTGAGCTTTAAAGTTTGAGTGAGTCTGGTATATTGTTTTTTAGAGTTTTGAGGAGTTGTGTTAGAGAGTTTAGGAGTCTATATTCCCGGATTTTTAGCACCACATAACCAAAATATTTCCATGCCCTTTTTTTATTACCAAGCCCCATTACAATCCGGCCGAATGGAAGCTTCTATGAATTTTTTCCATTGAGCCTAAGTTCTCCTAATGATTTTTATGTGTTTTGACATTTCTGGAGGAAAGTTTGGTGATATAAGTAACAATGAGAGTTGTTATTATAAGCCCAAATACATGAGAGTTGAGAGAAACACATATACCCTTGTGAGGTTGGATTATAGTTGCTTTTGCTTGAGGTTGCTCATATATGGGTGATGACATTAGATTCAATTGTCTATCTATTTGTACTTGTACTCATGTTGCTTTTTGATAAAGGCATAGACTTGAAGAATGTGATGATGGTTTTGGTTGATGTATTGTGATTGCTTGAGGACAAGCAAGTCTAAGTATGGGGTATTTTGATATCTACCTTTTTAGCCGTTTTTTTAGGGAGTGTTTTTATGTGTTTGAGTCTTTTTCTTTAGTTTTGTGTTTTGTTTAGAAGCGTTTGTGTAGATTTTCGTATTTTCTTAATATATGGAGTCTACATAAGCTTTGTTGGTGTTTTTTATAGGTTTTGGAGCTATTTGGAGCATATTTTAGGAGAAGATGAGAAACCGAAGGAATAAAGCACTCAAGAAAAGACATGAAGATCGAGTTCAATCCATGAAAGAAGTCTAAAGACCTGTTACCGAGCCCAAGGAAGAAGAATCAACCCAAAAACAAGTGTAACGACCCCTCTACCGAATCAATGATCCCGGTTTCGAGCCAATTTTAAAGCAGTAAGGGTCGGTACCGAGGGGCATAAGGTCGGTAACAAGGTGCCCAACAAAACAGAAGAGTCGAAGAAATTCAGAAAATCCTACCGACCCTGGTAGGGTCGGTACCGAGGAATTCAAGGTCGTTAGCGAACATTAAGAGTCGGCGCAATTAAAGGGATATATCTTTTAGAGATTTATTTCCTTATAGATAGCTTTAGTTTCTCTATATAAAACCTTGTCTAGCTCTAGTTTTTCTATCATCATCTTTTGGAGGGGAATTTCGAGGAGGAGAGAAAGAGAGAAGAGAAGAGGGGCGTTAGATAGAGAAGAGAGAGGACGAGAGTGGAGTTTGTTGTGAAGACAAGTTTTGTTTTGAATTCAGTTTGTAAGTCTTTCTTTATTAATTCAATTGCTTTGCTTTGAATTATGATTTGTGAGTAGTCTCTCTCTCTAAGGTTGGGGTTAAACCCAACAATGGTTATGTATGCTTGCTTTTGATCATGTTGTGATTGTTTTTATCCATAATTCTATTTTGATAAAGGCATGATCTTTATGTTTCATTAGTGTTTGCATGCATAATTATTGTTGTGAGGATACTAAAACCTTACAACTTTCTCTCTTATTTGATAAAAACCCTACCTTTGATTGATTACTTGCGCTCAAAGTAACAAAACTTGATACTGACTTTCTCCCGTGGACGAACCTGACTCCCCTGTACTCAACGGGGTCTTGATTATAAATTTATTTGTTGTCAAGAAAACCCTATCAACACATACTATGATAACATTGAAATAACGCAACTCACATATTTTATCCTTCCATGCAAGTTCCCCCTTAGTGTGATAACATATCGCAGGGAATTCGAGTTATATGGTTATGCAGTTCCTACTAAGCAGATTTTGTGAGATTATTCCCCCTTAGAAAAGGCTATACTATGATAAATTTGAAATAACGCATCTCACACATTTTATCCTTCCCCCTTTTGGTCTCATCAAAAAGAGTAAACATAAATAACGGAACAATAAAGTAAAGTACACACATTCAAACTAAAGATCCATTTTATTACTTAGGCAAACAAGTTGTATAGAAGGGAACTCCGGAGTGGAATACAACAATGGAGAACAAGGAGAAGTGGGAGAAGCGTGAAGCACAGAATGAAGAAGAGAAGAAGAAAAGAAGGAACTGAGATTCACTAACACCATCGCTGTAGATGATGTCGTGAGTAGACCTTCTTCTCCACGCAAATCAAGCAGAAGCTCCCGCTCGATCTCCATCTTTTTCTTACGGTGGACACGAGAGTCTTCGTCTAGGCTAGAGGTGTTGATGAGCTGATGCACGACCTGGTTTTCGAGTTGATGATCTTGACAATGAACGCCTCTTGGGAAGGATGGATTGTGCCGAAGGCTTGGTCATCTTGAAGCTGTATAGTGGGCATCCTTCTTTCTTTGGAGCGCTTCATGGAGGAGTTTAAATTATTTTGGTTTCAAGATGAGTTACACTTTAAGAGAAAGGGGGTCGGTATTTAAAGAGTTTGTACAGAGGGGCATAGATGTCTTTTTTATTGTGCCCTTGAAAATTGAACTTGGACGAAGTCTCTTCATCTTCATTGTTAGCGTCTTCAAGAAGCTTTACAACGGGGCACCTCCTCCATGGTGCAATTTAAACTCTTGGTTCACAATTGGACTGCCCCTAATAAGTAGCCTGACACACGTTTTTATCTTCACAAGAATAGACTTGATTAGGCGTTTCGTCTTACTCGGAAGTGAGGTTCCCATGATCTTGCAAGAAAGGCTTGTTTGAACAGAGTGGTAAAGGGAACTCATGTTCAAACTTTATTGTGAGGGATGGGAACACGAAAGGGACTTGGAGAATTTAACCCCGAAAAGGTAAACGAGAGGGGGGGGGGGGGGCTCATGGGATGAGTTTGTCCAGTCCAAGACTCTTGGTAAGCTTATGATCAACTATCATCGTGGCTTGTAATGCGGGATAGAGAGAACTCAAGTTGATCATTTTGGGCAAAAAAGAAAACAAGTTCCTATGCATACAACCATTTGCCTTAGACTAGTAACAAAGGATAAAGTGAATGCACTGTTCCTAACTAGTTCCTATCATGCAAACAACTAAACTAGCCAATCATTGGGGACAGAATAAAGAGGGACTTGTTTAATTTAAAGTTATCACCCCTAAGAGCATACGAAGGCGCTCAAAGGGACGCCTATCCAATCCTTTGGTGAGAATATCTACTCTCTGCTCTTCGGCTCTACAGTGTTCCATAATAATGTGCCCTTGCTCAACATTGTCACGTAAGAAGTGGTGATGAACGTCAGTATGGTTAGTACGTGAGTGATGAACGAGATTTTTGGAAATGTTTATGGCACTAGTATTATCACAATGAATAGGAACATGACCATAAGACATACCGTAATCATTGAGTTGGTATTTAAGCCACAAGACTTGGGAGCGACATGATGGCCGCATTCTGCTTCGGCCGTCGAGATTGCCACTAAGCTTTGTTTCTTTGATCCTCATGATACTAGGAACTCTCCTAGGAACTGAGCCATACCAGATGTGCTCTTCCTATCTACCAAATGACCAGCAAAGTCCGCATTTGAAAAAGCAACAATCTTAAGGGAACTTCTGCGTGGGTACCACAAGAACAAGTTGTCGTTCCCTTTGAGATACCTGAAAATTCTCTTCACCTCTTTCAGGTGTGATTCTTTAGGGTTAGCTTGAAAGTGTGCGCACAAACACATGGCAAACATGATATCATGCCTACTAGCTGTAAGGTAGAGAAGGGAACCAATCATACCTCGGTATTTCCTTTGGTCCACGTCTATACCTTTCTCATCTGTGTTCAGTTTTGAGTTGGTAGAAACTCGATTATTGATAGGCCTTGAATTGTCCATTCCATACTTGGTCAGCATTTCCTTGATGTATTTCTGTTGATGTATCTTTTTTCCCTCCTTGGTTTGAGTGATTTGGAGCCATAAGAAGAATGTAAGTTCCCCAATCAGGCTCATCTCGAAGTCTGAACTTATTAGGTCTTTAAACTTTTCAACAATTAAGGGATTAATGGCACTAAAACAATATCATCAACGTATACTTGAATGATAAGAATGTCATTGGACTCTTTCTTAAGAAAAAGGGTCTTGTCAATGGAACCATGAAGGTATCCATGTGACAAGAGAAACTGTGCAAACCTACCATAACAGGCTCTTGGGGCCTGTTTGAGTCCGTATAGGGCACGCTGAAGAAAGTGGACGTGGTTCGGAAAGTTCCCATCTTCAAATCCTGGTTGTTGAGCCACATATACTTCTTCCTTCAAGTGTCCATTAAGAAACGTTGTCTTCAAGTCCATTTGATAAAGTTTGAATCCTTTGTGAGCCGCAAAGGCGATTACGAGTCTGATCGCCTCGATTCTTGCTACAAGGGCGAAGGTCTCATCATAGTCAATGCCTTCCTCTTGGTTGTAGCCTTGAGCTACCAACCTTGCCTTGTTCCTTGAAACTGCTCCTGTGTCATCCAGCTTGTTACGGAACACCCACCGTGTTCCTATGACATTTTTTCCTTTTGGACGAGGAACAAGCTTCCACACTTGGTTCCTTTCAAATTGGTTGAGCTCCTCTTGCATTGCCACTATCCATTCTAGATCTTTGAGGGCTTCCTTTATATTCTTAGGTTCCACCATTGATACAAAGGTGTTAAAAGCACAAATTTTTTGAAGTGATGACCGAGTTTTCACGCCTTGGTCGCGAGGAGATATGATGTCTCTGGGATTGATGTTGGAGAGATTTGTATCTTCCACTTTGTTCCTATCATCACTATCATTGCATTCTTCTTGCAGATCCTCATCCTCTGGATGTTCTTCCTCTTCTTGTAGATTCCGTTTTGGCTACCCAGTTAGGAGCATTGCTAGAACTGCTAGGATCAGTGGTAGCTGATCGCGTGGTCGAGCCGAGGGGACCGTATCGCGAGCCTCAACCTTACAAGCGGCTCGTAGAGTTCAGGAAGAATGGGGTGCCGAACTTTACGGGAGCCTAGGGTTCAAACGTGGAGCAGTGGTTGAGGAGGGTGAAATCCGCGTTGGACTCCATTCAGGCACCGGAGGAGAGGAGGATGTCCCTAGTATAGAGTCTACTACAAGAGGGCGCTTTTTATTGGTGGGAGTCGGGTGGGGACCACCAGACCGAGGTGACATTTGAGGAGTTTGGGAGGAGGATCCGATATTACTATTGTCGTCCGGTGGTAAGGATGGCTCGAGAGGCTGCTTTTTGGGATGTTGGACCCGAAAACATCACGGTGGCTGAGACTATTCTAAAGTTTCAACAGGAGTTGGTTGTAGTGCCGAATGCTGCCCCTAGTGAGGAGTTGAAGATTGCGACCTATTTGAAGAGGTTGCAACCGCATTTGCGAGCTTATGTGTCTGGACTTAGAATTACGCCGTTGAGAGAGGTTCAACAGTCTGCTCTGGCCTATGCTATGGCCACTTTGAGGCAGGAACAAGTTGATGCTCAGGTAGGAGGGAGTAAGAGACGGAGAGTGGCAACTGCATCGAATTCTAGGGGTGACGATCAGTCTGGACAGTACCTCGCAGAGTACACTAGAGTTTCAACCACTCGGGAGTTTGGAGCAGCCAGAACAAAGTCGGGCTGTATGAAATCAAAGACAGTGCTACAATTGTGGGAGCACTAACCACTTCAGGAGCCAGTGTCCTAGGCTAGTGAAGGACTGCTTTACATGTGGGAAGCCGGGACATTTTCAGAGGTTCTGTAGGTTTGCCGCACCTTCGCAGGGATCGGTACCGGGGACGGGAAACCGGGGAGTCCATCATCCGCCACCAGCACGGCAAACACCACATCGGAGTGTGGGTCGAAGCGCAAGAGCTAGCAACACGGGAGCAATTCCTCCTCGAGTGTTTGAAATGAAGGGAGTGGAAGAACAAGATGTCATCGCTTCACCTGACGACCTATCTTGAGCGTTCTAGTTGCCAGTTGATAGTATGGTTTAGTAGCTGTAGGATCGTTAGTACTTCTAGTTCGCCGACCACAACTAAGTCATCGACCTCTTAAGTAAATGTAGCGGAAATAAACTACAAGAAAGACTTACTTGTACACTATGATTTTTTTATAGTGGAAACACTTGATCGATGAACTCTATCGATCAAGTGTGAAAACCACTCCCTTCCAAGTTCTCGCTTGGAAGGATTAAAAGCCGTAGCTTGCTTTATTGATCTTTTGAACCGATTACAAGAACACCCTGGATATATACCTACTTCCCAAGTACTATAGAACTCGTTGTGAATCGAGTAATAATAACCCTCAACCAATCTAACAAAGCTTACGTCTCTCGAACTCTAAAAATAGCGTTTTCTTTCTTAGCACAAAATGGAGTATGGGTTTCTGTGTAGTCTAACCTAAAAGCCTTATATTAAATACACAAAAACTAGGTCAGATGAGTGAGAATATTATCTCATCCTAAGCATAAAACAAGATACACTAAGATATAGCTTAGGGCAAAGGCAATAATCGACTAACAATATAATCCACAAAAGATCTTTCCTAAAACAAGATTATACTATCCAATCTTCAAAGATCACACGTGTCTTCAATATCTTCGAGATTTGCCTGCAACTCACATCGACGACCTGACTAACGTTGGCAACTCTGTTCACAAACTCGAGGTCGTTCACGTGACAGATGTTTGGAACCATCAAAATCAAAGCCTCCAGCTTTTCTAACAAATTTCACCTTTTTGATGGTGACAAACTTCTTTCATCCTGTATAAGCATGGCAAGACCAAATATCGAACAAGATATGCAATAATTTCAAGTTTGCCCAAAGTTCCCCAGAAGTTGGATAACCCACATGTAATTCAGTATAAATATTCCCATTATTTTATCTATCCCCAGCCTTTTCCCCCTTTTGGCATCATCAAAAAGAATAACTCTAAATAATCATCCACAAAGAGATAATCAAACGAAGGTAAATAAAGAAATTATCCAACGTACATATGCAAACCACATCAATAAGAGCAAAATAGTCTTAAACATGCAATAGAGAAAGAAAAAACACGCATATGAAACCGAAGAAAAGTTTTTGAGAAAGTAGATGTGCTAGGGAAAGTAAAGGGAAAATGGATGTCGGCCACTCGAGCTAAGTCAAGGACTTAGACAGGTCATCAAGTGCAACAGATAAGTCATGAACGCCAGCCTTGAGCGTAGTGTGACCTTGCAAGAGTTGCCCAACCTTCTCAAGTAATTCCTGGTTTTGACGTTGGAGATCAACTAGCAGCTTCATAATAGCACCAGGTTGCGCACCTTCCCCTACTTTAGCATTGTTGTCCAACTCAGCATCTTCCATCTCAGCACCAGAAACAACATCCTTGCCTACATCCCTTGACACCCACTAATTATCAAACAATTTGTAGCCCATCTTGCGAATAATGTCAGAATTCAGGTGATGGGCGTGTTCCACCTCTTCTTCAGCCTTATAAACCTCATGATACTGGAGCACTTTCTTGACAACAGAGAAGTAAGGAAGAGCATGTCTGGTACTGTCCTTGACAGATTCCATATGTAGGAGCAACAACTGAGCATGATTGACTTGTTCCTTCTTGATGATTTTGTCCAAGACAAGGATGTCTTGAATCATAGAAGTACTTCTCTTTTGCTCTCGAGAAATCAAGTAGCTGATTACTCAGGTGAAGAGAACTTTCCTCTCAACACTCATCGAGTTAGTGGCAAAGGAGCCACCTTCGACGTCATCCACCTTTGTAACCTGCTTCAGCAACTCAGCCGAATCTACCTCCTCAAGCCATGCACCTCTATGGTATGCAGCAAAACCCTTCTGCGACAATTTCAGAATAGTGGCTAACTCCATGCTTGACATGTTAAACTTCTCTCCATTCAACTCATAGTGACCCATGGTTGTCTTCTCTTTGTCTTCTACAGTCAACGACCTGTAGAACTCTCTGACCAACCCATGGTTGAAGCTTTCTTCTTCATGGAACAAATTATTCCATTCTTGCACCGATAGCAACTCAAAAAACCCCTTCAAACCAGTTGACTCAACGAACTCATCGTCCATGATGAGTTCCATGACAAAGTCTCTCTCAGCCATATTAGTTCCTTCACCCTTAACTTATGCACTCACTTTCATTGACTTCCCACTTGCAGCAAGTCGTCCACTCGACCTAGTGGGAGCCTTTTTACTCTTCTTGGCCTTTACAGTTTTGTTTCACATGACAGAGTCCCTCAAAACCAACAGACGTGGGAGTCGATTCTCTACCTCTTTTACCCGTAACCTTGGCACTATACCCCCTAGTCTTAGGTTTCCTTAAACTCTTTAGTGATTTGAACATCCTCCTCATTAGATTTTTCAGATTAAAAGAGTTGCCTAGCTATTCCTTTTTTTTGTTTTCGACCTAGACAAAGATGCAACAGATTTCAAAAGAGAAAGCTTGGGATCACTGGGAGTACCTTGTTCAGAATCATCTTGACCTTCGATATTCAGAGGCATGAGAGGAAAGTCGGGATTTTCAATGGGGTTGACTACCTTGCTTGGGTCAACGACCTGTTCAGGGTCGTCGACTTGAGTGTCGTTTCCGGCCAAGTGAACAGTAGTCGTCTTCTCCGTAACGACTGGTTCTGAATCTTTTTCTCGGGATTCCATAGCCTCAATTGACTGCACGACCTCCTGGACAGAATCGAAATCCCCTTGCATGTGATGAGATTTGGAACTCTCACCTTCGAGCATCGATTCGATCTCAACTTGCTCTTTCTCTTTGGGATTTGGAGATATGGGAAGATATTTTTGTGGAGATTGAGGGAGATTTTCTATAGAGGCTTGAGTGGGAGGGATTTCTTGAGAATTTGGGAGAGATTCGGTGGGATTATGAGAGGATTGGCCCGGTTCTTGAATTTGGGTTGTTTGGGAGCCTTCGAGTAACAAGGGAGAGAATGGCTTGTTGGTGTTCTGGATTGCGGCTAAGAGCAAAGCCAAGGTCTGTGGATTGACCACTTTCCCGAGCTTGAGGGCCAAGGTTTGTCGATTTTCGGTTCCACGAATAGGGGATGAGGGGTTAGGGTTAGGGTTTGGCGCCATTGATGAGAAAGGTTTGAGCTTTGGGAGAGAACGTTTGCAGAGAGAATGAGAAGAGCAAGAGAGCGAGAATAATGCAAGAGAGAGAGTGTACCTTTTGATCAATATCCTTCTCAATATTTATGCTTGAACTGTAGATTAATTGATGGGAACTAGATCTGTGCAATATCTTTTATTCAATGCAACTGAAAAGGTGATTTCCTTTTTCAAAGGATTTCTAGATTTGAAAAGATACGGTTGGAGAAAGTTGATCTTTGTCTTACTCTGAATCTGATGTTCTTGACCTGTTCTGAGTCAAACACTTAACCAACAAAGTTTCCAATGAGACAACGTTCCTCGTGTGATACACAGTCACTAACCTCACTCAAGTTGCCAACATCCATTCAAAAAAGAATATGCTTGGTTCTTTGGGGTTTTGCACAGGGGTGCCAAAGAGAACCAGGGGAAATAATTTATGTGGATTTGTCAATCATGTAGATAAGTCTCCGTTTATATTAAGACAAACAAAAGTAAGCTCATAGACACTCCCTAACATGACAGACTTGGGTAGGCTGTAGAGTCAATCGTTATTTGTGCTTGTAATGAGGGTTAGGAACATTGGGTTTTGACTCTTTTGAGCTCAAAAGAATGGTTTCAAAATGTACTTAAGACATAACTCAAGAAGCAAAGAATGAAGACATAATGATATGCATGGTTCATGAGTATGTAACAAGGAAGCATTCAAATTTAACACCTCAAGATCATAAAAATTTTGAATCATAAGTAGAGCATCTAATCTAGCCAATCATTGAGGGAATATAGATGGGAAATAGATTAGTTTAGGGAAATCATACCTAGCTCCATGCAAAACTGTACGAAGGGTTGACGTATGAGAGCCTTAGTGAATATTTCAACACATTGTTCACTTGTTCGGTAGAAATCCATGGTTACCAACCCTTTCTCAACACAACCACGAAGGAAATGATGACGTATCTCAATATGCTTGGTTCGTGAGTGTTGTACAAGATTCTTTGAGATGTTGATGGCGCTTTTATTGTCGCATAGAATGGGTATGCCATCATACTTCAAGCTAAAGTCATGAAGTTGTTCCTTGAGCCATAGAAGTTGGGTGCAGCATGCGGCATCGGTGATGTACTTAGCTTCTACAGTAGAGAGAGCAACTGAATTTTGCTTCTTGGACCCCCATGACACAAGACATGGTCCAAGAAATTGAGCCATTCCGGATGTACTCTTTTGATCAACCTTGTTCCTAGCAAAATCAGCATCCGTGTACCCGACTAGACCAAAGTCACAAGAGGTTAGGTACCATAAGCACAAATGATCAGAACCTTTGAGATACCTTAGGATCCTCTTAACAACTTTGAGATGAGATTCTCTTGGATCGGATTAAAATCTAGCACATAAGCATACATTGAACATGATGTTCGGTCTGCTTTTCGTGAGGGATAGTAAAGAACCTATAATACCTCGATACAAATTCTGGTCAACCTTGTTCTCGTTCTGATCTTTTCCTAGTGAAGTAGTAGGGGAGATAGGTGTATCAAAGGATTTTGAGTTATCCAGTGCCAACTTCTTAACACACTCCTTGAGGTACTTTTGTTGATGCACTCTTGTACCCTCACCTCATTAAACAACTTGAAGTCCTAAGAAGAACTTAAGTTCACAAACCATGCTCATTTCAAATTCACTGGCCATGAGGTTGGCGAACTTCTTCACAAGCTTATCATCGGTAGACCCGAAGATGATGTCATCGACATAGACTTGCACAACTAGAGTGTGCTTTCCTTCTTTAAGAAGATAGAGTCTTATCCACCTGACCTCGAACATATCCATGTTGTAGCAAGAATTGAGAGAGCCTGCCATACCAAGCTCTTGGAGCTTGCTTCAATCCATAAAGTGCTTTGTCAAGTTTAAAAACATGATCTGGGTGGGCGACGTCTTCAAAACCTGGGGATTGTTATACAAAAACTTCTTCCTTAAGAATGCCATTTAGAAAGGCAGTCTTAACATCCATTTGTTGAAGCTTTAATCCATGATGAGCCCAATAAGCAATCAAGAGGCGGATTGCCTCTAGACGAGCCACATGAGCAAATGTCTCATCATAATCTATCCCTTCTTGTTGGTTATACCCCTTAACCACAAGTCTTGCTTTGTTCCTCATAACATTACCAGAATCATCAAGCTTATTTCTGAATACCCAACGTGTTCCAATCACAGTTCTGTCTTTGGGTCGTGGAACTAGGTGCCAAACCTTGTTTCTCTCAAATTGATGAAGCTCTTCCTGCATAGCATACACCCAATATGGATCCTTTAGGGCTTGATCCACATTCTTAGGTTCCATGATAGAGAGAAATGCGTTGAATGCGCAAAAATTTTGAAATGAAGAACGTGTTTCAACCCCTTTTGAATAATCAAAGATGATGTTTGTTACTAGATGAGCATCTTCCTGCTGATAGTTCAACTGAAGCTGAGTGAGGTGAACCACCTCACTGTCGTGATCTTGCTCGGTGTTGGAATTATCAATTTCAACAACTTCTTCACTTTGATCAGGCTCAACACTACCAAAATCTTCATTTTCTTCTATATCTTTCAGAGTTGGCATATTTGAATCATCCGGGTCATCCACCTGTTCTGGGTCGACAACCTTTGAAACTTAAATAAATTCTACAACGTCGATTTCTGACTCATCACAAAGATGAAAACCTAGATCTCCTTCATCTTCGTTGACAATAGAGCTTCCTACCATAGTGTTCTTATCAAACACAACATGAACACTCTCTTCTACTTTTCTAGTTCGCTTGTTGAAGACTTTGTAGGCCTTGCTATGCTGAGAATAGCCTACTAAAGTTCCTTCATCACTCCTAGCAACCATGTCACCCAGATTATCTTTGCCATTATTATGCACGAAACATTTACAATCAAACGTACGCAGGTGGGTAACATTGGGTTTTCTTCCTCTCAAAAGCTCCTATCTGGTCTTCCCAAGAAGAGGACGCACCATAGCTCTGTTTGGTACATAACAAGCAACATTGATAACTTCTCCCCAGAAATTCCTTGGTAGGTCACTCGAGATTAATAGAGTTCTCCATATGACTTCCAAAGTTCGGTTCTTTTACTCAACTACACCATTCTGTTGAGGAGTTCTCGGGGCTGAAAAATTGTGACCTACACCATTTTCCTTGCAAAAGTCCAGGAACTGAGCATTTTAAAATTTTGTGCCATGATCTGATCGGATTGAAACCAAAGGTACTCCAAGCACCTTCTTTGTTAACTTCCTCCATGCACTGAATTCTTCGAATACCTGGTCTTTAGAAGACAAGAAAAACACCCAAGTATACCGTGAAAAGTCATCAACAATAACATATATATATCTACTACCTCCTCGACTTCTCACACACATAGGTCCATAAAGATTCATATGAATTAACTCTAAGGGTTTAGATGTCCTTACCTCCTTTTTCGATTGAAATGAAGATCTAACATGTTTCCCTTTCACACAAACTTCACAAATCTCATACTTGTTTGGATCAATCTTAGGTAATCCACGTACCAAATCCTGATTGTGAAGTTTGTTGATAAGTTGTAGACTTGCATAACCAAATCTGTTATGCCAGAGGTTGGCAACGTCTTTGATCACTTGAAAACACAACTTTTCTTAAGGCAAGAGCCAGGGAACAAATTTATAAAGATTGTTTTCACAAGTTCCCTTCAGAAGAGTCTTACCTAAGCTAACATCAATTACTTGACATCCATGAGAATGAAAAACAAGTTGATAGAGATTGTTAACACAAAGTTCGGAAACACTTAGAAGATTGTATCTAAGACCTTTAACATAACTGACGTTATTGACACAAAAGTTCTTTGAAATTCTTACCTTTCCAATACCTATGACTTGTCCCTTACTCTTGTTACCAAAGGTGATGTTGCTACCTTCTTGTTGATGAAGTGAGATGAATGACTCAAAGTTTCCTGTCATATGAGTAGAACATGCACTATCGAAGAACCAAGGACCGCTTTCTCTCACTTCTCGAAACGTGGTAAATATATAGAAAGAAGGGAGGAATATACAAAGCACGCTTGACCAGAAAGAGTCAAGGTGGAAAAATACATCAACCAACACGGATACGCAGATCCGGTCCAAAAACGCCCTAAGGGCCTAACAAAAACGGGTCTACGACCCCAATCCCCAAAAGAAATATAGACAAAAGCCTATATATTTACGCAAAAACCGAGATACCCTCGACAACCCTCTAATCAAACAAAGATGGGCAAACACCACATAAAAACCGGGACACAAGGCCACCTCCCACACATCAAAACACTCTACTCAAGCCTCAAGGCTTAAGCCAAGGCATAGCACCAACAACCCATAGCAAGCAAGTAAGAGACACAAAAGCAAAGCAAAGCCGAAAGAGGTCTATCTCCAAGCATAAAGTGAAGCCGTTCACACTAACCTCATAGGCCAAGTTGTCTTCGAAGGGCATCTCCTCTTCTCCCCTCAAATTTGCAAGATGCTTCAATTCTTTGTTTGCATTAAACAATGATTTCTTGAGCACATGAGACAACATTAGGATCAATCCCTTCATGGATGACATTGTTCCTAAGTTTCCATGTGTAGTACACAACTCCAAGGAAAGCCAATAATTTCACCTTAAACAAGGTAGTATCTCGCTCGGGTGAATTTGCAAACCAATCCACCCATTCTCTTATGGTATCCTTGTGGGTATTAATCCCTACCCACCTCCAAAGTTTCTCCATAACTTGCAACACGAACGGGCAAGACCCCCAAATATGATCAATGGTCTCGGGGTGTGTTTTACACAAGGGGCAAATATTTTGGCTAACACGCCCCCATTCAAAAAGTCTCTACAAAGTGGGAAGGCGTCCTCTATATGCCAACCAAAGTCGGAAACTCCACGCCATAGCTCGAACCACCCCCCACACTACCTCACACCAAGCCTCCCTCTCCCTTTTTTCTCTTAGGACCTCATAGAGAGCCTTAGTGTCAAGGCCCCCACTTGGCCTAGTAATGTCAAGAATATCCACCCCCTCTTCTTGGTTGCCAACACCCAACAACACACCTCTCATGACTTCTCTGGTTTTTAACAAATTTTTCCACACCTAAGAGTCGACATTTGTCTTTCTCACACTCCAAAAATCAGCCCTAAGGGTATGATTATCATCCACCCATAGTGTCCACATGTTCCTACTCATCACATCATGCCTTAACCGAAAGAGAATAGAGGTGTTCCAAGCTCTCAACTCTTTGATGTTAAGCCCTCCTTCCTCAAAGGGTTTGCACAAATCCTCCCAAGCCAATAGGGCCTTTCGTCCCTCCAACCTCCCCGACCAAAGGTAGTTCCTACATAGGCTTTCTATCCTCCTAACTATCCCTTTGGGTAGAAGAATCATTTGAGCCTAAAAAGAAATAATTCCACCCACCACACATCTAACCACTTCCGCTCTCCCGGCATAAGAGAGTGTAGGAACACAACACCGTTGGAGGGTCGTGGAAAGGATATTTAGGAGAGGCGCATAATCTGAAATTTTAAGCTTCTTGGTATGGAGTGGTAGCCCAAGATACCTCATCGGGAAGGTCCCCAAAGAAAACCCAATGTCCCTCCCTAACCGCTCCCTTTCTCCCTCCAAAACTCCCCCAAAAAAGAGGTGGGTTTTTTTGGCACTAAGAACAAGCCTGGATTCCTCTCCAAACTCCCTCAAGCACTCAGTAATGATATTTAGGGAGTTTCCCATAGGTTTACAAAAGACCAAGAGGTCATCCACAAAGGCAAGGTTTATAAGGCCAAGTCTCTTGCACTTTGGGTGAAAAAAGAAACCCCCGGTGTTGCTAGCCCGTTCAAGCTTCCTACTCAACACTTCCATGGATAAGACAAAGAGAAAGGGGGAGAGAAGGTCCCCTTGTCTTAGCCCTCTTTTCCCCTCAAAGAACCCTTTAGCCTCCCCATTCACCAAAATAGAAAAACGGGGTGTGAAAACACATACCATGATAAGTCATATCAAGTGTGGCGGGAAGTTGAGGTAGGCTAGCGTCCTCTCCAAGAATTTCCAATCCAAGCAGTCATATGCTTTATGCAAGTCCGCTCTTATGACACACCTTTTTGACACATCCCGATCCTCATAATTTTCTACAATCTCTTGAGCCACCGCAACGTTGTGGGCTAGGAGATGCCCCGATACAAAAGTCCCTTGGTTTAAGCCCACTCCCAAGCAAAGGTCATATTTTCTCGACCATAATCTTTGACACGGCCTTTTAAAACACATTGCAACAAGAAATAGGCCTAAACTCCATGACCATAAAAGGCTCCTCCACTTTCGGTATCAAGCTTATAAAGGTATTATTCCAATACCGGAGCAATTGACCCGAGCTAAAAAACTTCCGAACTGCCGCTATCACATCAACCTTGATGGTTTCCCAACACACCTTATAAAAATGACTCCCAAACCCGTCCGACCCGGGGGATTTATTTATTCCAATCTTGAAGAAAGCATTGCGTATCTCCTCCTCCGTGGGGACAAAGTTAAGGGCTGCCACATCCTCATCTTCTAGTGTAGGCCCACTTAGTCCCTCAAAAACCCCCGGTTGAGTCATTCCCGACGATCCAAAGAGCTTCTCAAAATATCCCACAACCTCCTTTGTGATGTTTTCCTCTCCTTCCACCACTTGCCCCTCTTCATTTTTAAGCAAGTGTAGAGTCTTGTTGATTTTTCTTGCTTTGATTCTATTGAAAAAGATGGATGACATTTCTTCTCCATACGAAAGCCAATCCATCTTTGCTCGTTGTTTTGTGGCAGTTGTAAGTTTTCTCAAGTTACTCTCCAACTCGAGCTTGGCTCTCTTTGCCTCTTCTTGCTTCTCCTCATTCAACAAGTCTTCATTTAGGGCCAAGTGTGCTATTTTAAGCTTTTCCACACTATCCTTCACTAGGCCTTCAAGAGCCCTATGCTTAGATCTTAACCATCCCTTAAGTTCCCCCTTCACCGTTTGCATTTTGGTCATGAGGACAAATTGAGCCGACCCCCTCCACCCGAATACTCCAAGCTCTTTCCACCACCCCATTAAACTCCTCCTCTTCCACCCAATAGTTGTAAAAGCGTAAGGGAATTTTCCTCCCAACATGGGAGGGGTTAACAAACATAAGTCCCGGTGAGTGGTCGGAGAGCCAAGGGTCCCCAAAGAAGGCATATGACCGGCCGAACTCTCTCTTGCAAGGTTCATTCACTAACACCCTATCAATCTTCGTTGCCACCCTTTGTCTACCCATTTGTTCATTGGACCAAGTGAAATTAGCCTCGGAATAGGCTAGGTCCTCAAGCAAGCAACCATCCAATACTCCCGCTAGCTCCGTAGGTTCCCCTTCACTTCTCCTTCGAAGAGAGAACTTTTCGCTCGAGTTGAGGATACAATTTACATCTCTCAAGACAATCCATGGCCCATCCATATACGAAGCAATGTTCTTCAAACACTCCCACAAGACTCGTCTCTCCAAACTTGAGTTAGACGCATAGACAAACGTAGCATAAAAATGCTCATGTGAGCTATTGAACCTAACTTTGCAATGGATTGCTTGTTCGGTATTCAAGAGCACTTGTAATTTCAAGGCCATGGGATCCCACACTACACTCATTCTACTTCTTTCCCCCGTACCCGTATCCGTGCAAAACTTCCAATTCTTAAGCAAGGACCAAGCTAACTCACTTTCCTTTGTACGCAACGTCTTAGTTTCAAGCAAACCAAACAAACTTACTTTATTCTTCATGGCAAACTTATTCACCATGCTTATTTTAGGGGCGCCATTCACGCCCCTAACATTCCATGCTCCTATTCTTATATCAACCATGAGCACTATTCTTAGGGCTACTACAACCCTCACCCAAGCTTAAACGTCTTGCTAGGTAATCCTTCGCCCGATTTTGTATTTTCCCCCGGTGAACAAGAACTTTTCCATGTTAAACTGAGGTGAGGATTTCTTATCCTTTGGGCTTGACTTCTCAACAACTTTATCTCCCGAGCCCGGTCCCCTTAAAGTCTTAGATCTCAGCCCCATCACCATCATGCTCAGCCCTTTTCTAGCCGTTGATGCTTCTACACTATCACCCACACTAGCCTCAGCCTCTCGAGCACCCAAATTCAGCCGACTAGCAACATCTCGAACTAGACCCGGCTCAACAACCTCTCGATCAACAACATAGTTGATGTTCGTGTTTTTAGTATAGTTTTTAGTATGTTTTCTTAGTTTGTTAGGACTAGTTTTGATAAGTTTAGTGTTAGTTTTGTGTGTTTTTGGATAGTTTTGCATATTTTGTGAAAAGTATGGAAGCTACTCCGTTTTGTGTATTTTTGTAGGTTTTAGCAAGGAAAAGGTGTTATTTGGAGCTGAATTTGGAGTGCTATGATGAAGGATGGAGGAATGCAAGATGAAGAAGTCGAAGTCTAAGTTTTTGGAGAAGAAGTGTTGAAGAAACCAAACCCAGGCTACGAGATAGAGTTTTTGAGAGTTTGATTTTGTGACTCACCGATCCTGTGTGGGAATTTATTTCCGTGTCGGTAGAGTGATTTTTATGAATTTTTAGGGTTATTATATTATGTATTTTAGGTCTTGTTATCTTTCTAGATTTTATTTCTATCTTTTAGGATTTATTTCTATCTTTTTAGGGAAGTTTTTATCTTCTTGTCTTTTTATTTTTCTAGCCTTATTAGTATAAATAGCCCTCTTATTAGCCTAGAAAACAAGGACGAAAGTAGGGAAGCAAGTAGAGAGAAGAGGAAGAGCCGAGAGAGGTGAGAGACGGATCGGAGTCGAGATCGAGAGCTCGGTGGACGAGAGTTACCGGGGTCGTTAGTCGAGATTCGGTTCGGTGCTTTGTATTTTTCGGGTTTCTTCTGAATTTCTGTAAGACGATATTTATTAATTTGAGTAGTGTTTTGTTTGCAATGGTCTCTTTTGTTGAATTTATTTGTTTCTTAGTCATGAGTGGTGAGTAGTTTTCTTTTCTAGGGTCGGGGTTTAAACCCGGCATAGTTATGCATGTTTGATGAGTAAGATTATGTGTTGAATACCTTCTATCTATTTTTGATTGTTTGTTGTGCTTAGACCTAGATGAAAGTCAAGGTGATTTGAGTTTTTAACTTGATTGAGAGAGAAAGTTATAGACTTGAAGGTTGATATTGTTTGAATAAGAAAGTTTCAAGCTTTAGATCCAAAGCAAGCAATTGAGTGAATTAGTTTATGAAAGTAGATTAATTTACTTATTAGTCAATGAAAGTTGGTGAATTTATCTATTTAAAGGCATGATCTCATTTTCTTACGAGTTTATATGCATGACTATATTGTGGTATCCCTTATCCTAGATCTTTGTTTTTATTTGAATTCTCTTAAGTGATATTCGTTGCTGAGTTCGTAGGCTCGGTACCGAACCTGTTTAGGTCGTTATTTTTAGTCTTTTGTTTGCGGTGGTTCGTTAACGACCCTGACAACGTCGTTAACGAGGCTGCTTGTGAGTGTTTTGCTTGTTTTTGTTAGATTTTTGCTATTAGGAGTCGATAAACAAACAACCTTGCTTCTCGTGGAACGATCTTGACTCCCCTATACTCAGCGGGGTCTTGACTTATAAATTTATTTGTTGTCCCGAGTGAAGGCCCGTCAACAAATTGGCGCCGCCGGGGAAGCAACGAGTTTGTTTGTTTATTTGTGGGTCTGGGAATAGCCCGACCCCGTTTTTGTTTTTAATTTTTGTTTTCTTTGTCTGTTTTCTCAGCTTATGCCGGTAGGACGTCGAAGGCTCGAATTTGACAACGCTGGTTATTATTCAAAACCCGAATGTTCCCTGCACCGTAGACGCCGAGAGAACCGAGCCATGGCCACACCTGAAGAACTGGCTCGTCAGCTAGAAGTCCTCCAAACACAGATGGAGGCATTGAAAACTGAGAAGGAAGGCAATGCTTCCGAGGCTGAGCGTCAACGAGCTACCAATGCTCGTCTACAGGAAGAGCTGAATGCCTATCCGAGGAATGCCAAATAGTACATGCATCCAGAACTGAGGGTGCCAGAATCCCCAATCGTGCTTCCGGAGATAGAGAAACCATTTGAGATTAAGTCTCAATTTATATCCTTAATTAAGCGGGCTCAGTTTGAAGGGAAACCTACTGAGTTCCCTATGGAGCATATTACAAATTTTCTTGATTTATGTGACACCATAGCTGCTGAAGGTGTCTCACTTGAATATGTTCTATTAAAAGCTTTCAGGTGGTCTCTTGCTGGAAAGGCCCTGAGCTGGTTGGAGAGTTTACCTTCTAAGTCTATCAGGACTTGGAAAGCTTTGTACGATCAATTTCTTACAAAGTTTTTCCCTCCTGCTAAGACAACCGAGTTGAGGAAATGCATCACCTCCTATCACCAGCTGCCTAATGAGACTTTTGTTGAAACATGGGAAAGATATAAGGAAATGCTTAGACAATGCCCCACTCATGGGCAACCTTTATATGTTCTCCAAGAAATCTTTTTCCAGGGTATCAACGCAGAGACCAAGAACCGCATCAACACGCATACTGCATGCGGTTTTATAGAGATGGACCCTACAACTGCATGGGAATTGCTGGATAAGCTTTCCAATTATGATGCCATGTATGGAACCCAGCAAACTCCACAGCTGCAGAAGCGTCTCTACGTACCTAACCAAGAAGAAGTTGACCCAGACGTTAAAAATCAGTTTCTACTAGACGAGGTCAACCGCCTGAAGAAGCAGGTAAGTTTTTTGAAGTCCTCTCAATCATGTCAAGAGTGTGGTTCTTCTGCCCATAGTACTTTTGCTTGCACTAACATAGAGCAGGTAAGAGCCGCTGAGACAATTGCTGAGATGAATTACATGAGAGGCCCATACAGGAACCAACCTAGCAATTTTGACAGGTCGAACAACTATCAGACGTGGGGTAATCAGAATCCAAATCCAAATTATGCGGCGCCTCCACCGGATAGACGACCTGCGCCTTATCGACCTCCAAGCCATCAGGAGCCACCATCTTGGGTACAAGGGTTACAGGAAAGCATCAATGGGGTCCACAACAAGGTCAATGAAGTTCAAGCTAACCTTAACCACCAGAATAAAAGATGGGGAGAGTTCGATGTATGGAAGAAGAATGTTGATTCCCAACTAGGGAACCTTGCTGCACAAATTCCAAGACCACAAGGGCAACTTCCGGGCCATCCCGAAGAGAACCCTAAAGGACAGATAGCAGCGGTACACCTTAGGAGCGGAAAGACACTACCGGAGCGTGTCGAAGTTAAGGACAAGACGGAAGAGGACACCACGGTCACCCTCGGTAACGAGCCAGCGAGGGCAATTACCGAACCAACGAACCATGGTGACGAGGCTCTGAGGGTACTTAACGACCCTAGCACAGGTAAGTTCTCTAATCCGAGCCCTCCTCTCAATTCCAGGATAGTTAACGACCCCACCAGGGTCGGTAACGACCCGCCGAGCATACCTAACGACCCTAGTGTCGACCCGGTAGCTTCACACCTCGAGCCTAACTTGGTTCCGAGGATGGTGAAATCTCTTCCATTTCCAACTAAGAAATCTGTGGACTCTAATGAGAGTAAGTTTAAGCGTTTCGTAATGATTCTTCAGAGCATTAATATTTCCATCCCATTCGCTGAGGCCCTAAGCGAAAAGCCGACTTACACAAAATTTTTGAAGGATATTCTTAGCAGGAAACGGTCCATTACAGAGATGCAAGATGAAGTCCGATCTATAGCTTTACCAGAAAAGCTAGGAGATCCAGGAAGATTTGCTATAATGATTGGCATAGGCGCTACTACAGAATGAGCCAAATAAAACCAGGCGTTTTGCCCCAAATACACCGGATATTGCCCGGGGTAAAGGTTACTGAGGTATTTGATCAATATCCTAATACACCGGATATAATCCGAGTTATATACTCTCCCTGAATTTATCCTCTACTTTATTAATCCGGTGTATTAGCAATATTTAATACACCGGGTAATCTTTACCCGGGGTATATATGAGTATTTTTAATCCGGGTTATTTAGTATAAAAAATACACCGGTTTGTTGTTGTCCGTGGTATAATGTTTAAGGTATATACACCAGATTTTGAAATCTGGGGTATAATGATTTAGGTATATACACCGGGTATTGATGTTCGGGGTATTATGTGTGGGGATTATACACCGGGTGTTAAAGTTCGGGGTATTAATGGTTAGGGTATATACACCAGGTGTTAAAGTTCGGGATATTAATGGTTTGGGTATATACATCGGGTGTTTGAACCCGAGGTATAATTGTCTAGATATATACACCGGATAGTTAATGTCCGGTTTAATCGCTATTTGAGTGTTAAGCTTTCAATATTCATATCAAATATTGAATTTTAATTGTGATATACAACATCAAAACACAATATACTTAAGTCATTAATAGGAGAAACCATATTAATAATAATTTGAAAAAATAAATATATTGTGCATCAATATTGACACTGCCAATGTGAAAGTGACTATGTAATGTCTTCTAACAGAGATAATAAATCTCATACTAAACAACCAAAATATTCACCCATAGGGGACTTCTATCAAACAAAAAACATATTCATCAATAGCTACCAAACATCCAAAATATAGACCCCAACTACCACTATGGAAGTGACTATATGTCTTCTTGTAAAGAATCATTCTCCATAGGTGACTTCCATGTTCTGCAAAAACAAAAGTACAATAATAAATAACAAAACATAAAGAAATCTAAGTTGAGGGAAAAACTTGTCTAATAATAATTGGTATATATATATGTGTGTGTGTGTAGTTTGAGTAACTACAACAACAACAACAACATTTATAAGACAACAATGGATCCAATAAACCGAAAAAGACCCAACTGTACTAGGGTGACAACAATGCACTACAAAATGGAGTGGTTGGATGGGCTTAGTGCACATTGTTAGTAAACAAAAAGTAATGTTTACTACTGTATTTTTTAGTTAGTACTCGACTATAGAAGCATGAAGCCTAGCGATTGCAAAAGATGTACAGATTTGGGAAGGCAATTATAAGACAACAATGGATCCAATAAACCGAAAAAGGGAAACAGAGACAACAACAAATCTGAACTAATGCAAAGCACCAATATAAATATAACAATCATGAATATTCAACTAGTTTGAGTAACTAAATGTTCAAAATTTTCTCAATGTAGAAATCTGGTACAGCTCACTTCAATGTAAAAAGCATCACAAAACAAACTAAGCCATGGTCAGTATATGGAAAAAATATAGAGAAAATCTAAGTAATTTTCAAGTCATTCCTATATATGAAAGAAGTTCCTATATGTCTTATGGTATATATATATGAAAGAAGGTCCTATATACTCCAAGAAAAAGAAAATTAACACCTACGTACCTAAAGAAGGACGAGCGAAACCAAATGCTCCATCAACTCCTTCCTAGTGTCGTTAATTTCATCACCTGAGAAAGTTTTCCTATTACCGTACCACTGCAATTAAGAGTGAAGTTATATATATATATATATATAAGTATAACTTAATAAAAAAAACTTAGGTGGAAATGGTAGAAGTACATACAATCTTTGGGATAATTATACATCTTCTCCATATTATCTCCCACATACACCTTAACATATAATACCCGCTCTCAATCAGATTTGCATGTTGTGGACACTACAACTCATAAAACAAAGATATCAGTATATATAATAATGTAGACTATTTTTATAAAACTTTAAAAGTAATGCATGAATGGATTAGATGGCTCAAGCTAACCTTTACAACTTGCCATAGAGGTTGTCTTCGAGGCTTTTTCTTTCCCAGACTAGTATATATCAAATTGTAGCTCCTATATATAAAGTAAATAACATTTGATAAGATAATATAATTTATTTAAGAATATTGAAATTATAGTACTTACATATCAATCAACTCTTCAACATCTTTTTCTCGATGACTACATAACGGGTCAATCCAATATGTAGTACCAAAGTGAGGATGCAACACCAACAACACCCAATGATTCCTGTACATATATTTATCGGAGACCAATATAAGAAGAGCTACTATAATATTCCATAACAAAATAGTTAAGTTAAGTTGATTACCCGGACTTATATGGTGCTAAGAAAATTCGATTCTCAATATTGCCCTTCATAGCATTTGCAATATAGGTTGCTCGATCTTTAATGGTTCCAGAATCACCAATTGGCGAAATTTTTGTTGGACATAGAAATTTGAAAATATCTCCCACATCATTGTCTCCCACATCCTTACAATGAGTCTCAAACAAACATCTGCATAAACATTATGTGATTACTTATTACAAGTCAAAAGGCTAAATAAATTATCCAGGTTACTAGTTTTGCATTAACATAACATAAACTCTCAATTCATCAACATATATATCATGCATCTGAATTATCTCTCAATTCATCTTCTATTGCATCGACATTTATATATGAATTTTGTTCATGCTTTCAAAAATTAGAAAAATAATATTAACATAACACAAACTTTCCTAGCTTGTAACCTAATAAGTTCATATAAATTAACATGTTATTCCCAAAAAACATGTTACAAAACACACACACACACATGCATATATATATATATATATCAAGTTTGCATGAAACTATCAAATTTTACCTCATATACAACGACACGTGACAAATATCGATCTCTTTTTTGTTCAGGCAAATCTGAATTTGTTCATGGCCAATGCGAATTCCGGGATGGTCATATGAAAAAAGATCTGGGGGAATTTGAACAACCTTACGAGAACCATCTTCAAATTCTTCTAGCATCCATCCATAATCTTCGATGATTCCTGAAGCTGCAGGTGCATCTACGGGACAGGTAACAGATTGTTTGGTGTTTGACACTCCATTGTCCTTCTCCTTCATGAGTCCCAAAGAGTCATTACTCAAAGCATGCTCATCAATACAAAATATAAATTTATAAAATTAATATGTAGACATATCAATAATGAGATTATCTGAAATATAAATAACATGGATAACTTACTACATATGGTTTCACTAAATGCTCTGGCCATGCAATAAATTGGCCTACAACATCTGACACTATACGAACTTCATCACTTGGAAATGGCAACTCTACTCCTCCTTCCCCTTCTATCGGATTGGAAATGGCAACTCTACTCCTCCTTCACCTTCTATCGGATTGATAATCGTAACCTTTACTTGTCCTTTCTGCAACACTCGGTTGTGCAACATAACTTCAGGAGAAGAGGAATAATACACAACCCCTTTTGCGACCTCTTGAGCAAGATCAGGCCAATAAAGCTTGCAATCTCTTGTTTCCTACACATAATATAATCATGCCAAATTACATTATTGATCATGATAAGGAAGTCTCTTTATGTATGAAGGTTTGTAATACTTACTTTTACATTTGATGTAGTCACTCTTCCTTTCCCAGAACAAGATGCGTTTCCACTTGGGTGAATTGGATCATTTGGTATGGGGTTATGGAATGAAGGCATCTCTGGAAGTGGTTTGTCCGGAAGGTACTGTTTCTCTCATCCAACAATGCTTGAATAAATTTTCTTGTTTGTTGTCTTTCTTCATTCAACCAAGATTCAACTTCAGCCTTCATGGTTGCTTTTATCATGTTGGATGCCTCAAGAAATGCCGCCCCTCTTAAATCCATACCACTTGATGATGATGATGCTCGACAAGTTGCATGGCCAAAGTAGTCAGTAATGGTGGTATTTTGACCAACTCCTCTAACACGTCCGGGGTGCTCTTCCTTACCTAAGGCCATTGCTAGCACATCTTTAAGACCAACAGAAACAAATTTTCCACTTGATTCTTTTTGAAGATAATCATCCTGTTATAAATAATAGGAGGAACAATGTATTATCATATTGGATGATTATATAAAAACATACATCATAAGAATGTGTGCAATAATATCATAAATCGATTTCATGCAAGACAATATCAAATAAACGAATATGACAATAAATAAAGGGTTGGATGTGTAAATTAAAAAACAATCAGATAAACAATCATGAATTAACAAGATGGAGAATGGTAGACATACTGAAGTGGAGGAGAATGGTACTTAGTTATATACTAGAAATTCCCAATCTAATCCTAACACTTTGGTTCTTTCTTTGGGGATAAATTCCGAACAAAATCTGGTTTATCTTTCAAGTTTTATTAATGTCAGTTTGTCTTTTGTATCAGAATCTCATTTTGAGTTTTTTATTTGGACTCTGTATAATTTTTAGTATGTACTGAACGGGTTTATTGTTATAAATTAGCTTGCTGATGTGATTGGGGAGCTGATGAGGATGGCAATTAGTCGAGTTTCAGATGGTGAACTAGAATTTGCAAAAAGAATATGCAGATTTGCACGTGATATCCACAGGGAGCTCACGCTTCTTGTCCCTTATATGGATGATAATTATGATATGAAATCAAAAATGGAGGTAATGCTGCAGAGTATAATGAAGATAGAAAATGGTAAGTCTCTTGCTAATGTAATTTTTAAATGCTACAAGATAGTGGATATAGCTCAAATTACAAGTGGATTTTTTACTTTCGAGCCTTCCTCTTCTTTAGCCTTTTATCTTTTTAAATAATTCCCCACATTCTTTCTTGGAAGGACCTGTTTGCTTTTAACTTATGGATATGCATTGCGATATATGGTAACTACTCCCTCTATCCCATAATTGATTATCAAATTAATTAGTTTCATTTAGTACAAAACACACTATATCATCCAACAAATAGAGATAGATAACTTTGACATTCTATGTGATTCTTATAATTATATAACAATGACTTACAATTTTTTCCACTACTTCTATTGCCTTGCCACGACACTGACCATCTTTTCCTTTTCTCCCCTCCTTGTATAGGATTGCTCCTGGTACAATAGAAGAGGGCTCCATATTGTTAGCCTTTTTCTAACATAATACATTATATGAATGGAATTAGTACATCAAAATGCAAGTGAATGAGTAATTTAGATCACAAAAACAATAAATATAGATAATTACTCACATATTCTTCCGCAATACCGACATAACCTTTCTTTGATCCCCTAAAAGGACAGTCATTCAATAAAGACATTTGACAGAATTTCTCCTTTTTCGCCTACAACCAAATTTAGTAAGTAAACTAAATAGTATATAATATGTGGATTGAAATATTATAGTAACCCAAATACCTTGAACTCGGGAGTTAGAGTTACTTCAATGAATTTTATCCACTCTTCTTGTTTAACATACGAGTCATAATTTGCAGGAACTTTTGTCCTAACTTCACTAGTGTTTGGGTCAAACATGTGGTTTCTTCTTAGATCTTTTTTGAAATTCCCCCATAGATAGTGGGCTTTCCAAAAAACCCATTCTTTTAACTCAAGTGGAAGTATGAAAACTTTCTGCAAGAGTTGAAACAAACAAGAATCGAGTTAAAACAAATACATAATATATATAAAATATTATCATCCGGTTACAAAAATCTAATCGTAACAGTATCCCAAACATGCTCCAAGTCTTCATCTGACACATTCGTCCAATCATCAATGGTGATAGGCACTATGGACTTGACAGTAGAACCAATATAGGTAGCTAGTTTGGCTTTAGTCTCACCAACAGGTTCTTTTTATGGATTCAAAGTTACCTCCACTTTGTTTCCTTCTCCTAACCTCTTAGTGAAACTCTTTAGCAATGAAGCGCCTCTTCGCCTAATTGAGGTAGAGGGTTGTATTGCTTCAGATGGTTGAGAAATTTGAGACGGTTCAATAGTTTCAGACGGTTGAGGTGGGACTTTTCGCTTTCTAGTACGAGCCATCTACATAATTTTACAATAATATATAACATTAGGCGATTATCTTTTGCTACTAGGACTGAAGCAATATATTTATAACTTTATATATGATACAAATACAACTAAAATAGGACTTCATGCACCCACTTCAGTCAATAACGAGAAGGCAAATACAAAGAAATCTGGAAATATAGGAAAGTGAAGCTCCTACAATATCAGTATGTCCTAGGTTTGTACGTACTTCTACAATATCAGTATGTCCTAGGCTTGTACGTACTTCTACAATATCAGTATGTCCTAGGCTTGTACGTACTTCTACTTGTTTTCTTTTTGAATGCAATATTCCTGTTGAGCATAGAAATTCAAAGACCCATGCTTTTTACTTGCATAATTTTTCTTTCATGGCTAATTAATTTTATTGCAGATCATGGCAAAACAGGAGCAAGAAGACTTGGATGAAGCATATTGGCAAAGCCGATCATGGCTAATTAATTTTTCTTTCTGCTTAATCTAAGACTCCAAAACATGAACAATTAAAATCAAATCATACATTCATATCTAGATAGAACATGAACCTTAAATTTCTGCTTAAATCCCTTACCAAAAACAATTGCTTAAAGCCCTTATCCAAAATTATTTGTTAATTAATCCCTTACCCAAAATTATTGGTGGTTAGACCATTTAGGGTTTACCTGGTGGTGGGAGACTGAAGGTGGTCGGAGGTGTTGCGTGGACGGAGAGTGTGAACAGAGATCAGAAGCAACCTGTAGCGTCAATGGCGGATCAGGCAACGGAGTGGCGAATCCGGGTGTTGAATAGTACCTTAGGAAGAGTCGACAATTGAGAAAGAGACTGGGGGAGAAACGAGAAAGAGGTGGAATGGGAAAAGAAAGAGGCTGTAGGGTTTTACTTCTCTCCTTTTTCAATTTTTGGGATTGGCTCCACTAATTTTTAATACCCGCCAAATAAAATTTTGCTTTCCTCCAAAACTCATTCCATTGATTTGGAATTACGTTTGTTTTTATCAAAAAATTTAAATGACTTCACTTTTTATATATGTTTATATTATAATATATATCTACCCTAATACATTATTTTAAAACAAAATTTTTATTCATAGTACTTTAGTTTTTCTCAATTAAATTCCTTTTTATATGTTTATGTAAAAAAAAAATTAAATTTCAAATTTAAATTAATAAATTTAAAATTTCTACATTTTTTTATGAATTTATATTAAAGATTTTTCTTATATCTAATAGATTTTATAAAATATAACATACTTATATAATTTTCTTCTATAGGTTGATATTTTATATATAAATTAGATGGAAGTAAAATAAATAGGAGCCTTATGGAAAATTTGTCAAAATTATGTATTTATATATTGATTATATATTACAATATCTTGCACATATTTAGCATATATCTCTATCTTCCTTATATTGCATTATTTTTTTAATATTCTATCTATATCAAATTGATTTTATAATATTCACTCTATTTTTAATTACATATAACATAATATATATATATATTATCACGTCATCTATCAAGATAACAAGATCAAATATTTTAATCTTGCACATATTTTTATATTTTTAATAACATATTTTTGTATTAATTATATGTTATAAGATCATGCACATCACAAGTTCTTACTATTGCATAGTCTAAGTCCTCAGTCCTAAGTCCTACACCCTAAACCCTAAGCTATAACTTCGACACTATAGATGTAATTAAGTGTGTAAATCACAAGATTAAAGCCAAATTGTTATCATATGTAAGCAACTGTGAGATTCAAACCTTACATAAGTGTGAGAATATATTAGAATGTTGTTTTTATAAAAAAAATTAGATAGATTTTATAAAAATTTGAAAGAAAAAGGTAGAAATAATAAGAATACAAAATTTTATTTTGAATATAAGTCGGGGCCAGAATCATTATGATGGCTCGAAAAAATTACGCTTTAATATATAGTTATAGATACACATATTGCGTGCACCTATTTCTAGTTAAGCGGATTAGTAATTTTTTATCCCTACAAGTCCAAGCCCGTGTTTTAAGCGGATCGGATGGGCTAGCCCGGACTTGTACATGTCTAAATTTTGATTAATGCCTACATTGTAATCATATTGCATAACCTGATATAGTGCATAATAACAAACCTAAACCCTAAGCCCTAAGCCCTAAACCCTAACCCCTAAACCCTACACCTTAAGCTATAAATTCAATACTATAAATGTAAGTGTAAAGCACAAAAAATGAACATTAACTATAAATTTTTAAATCATATTAGTACATGATCATAATAATTTTTTTTTATTTTTTCATGATATTTGTGCAATATATTTTCAATATATTTTTTCATATAGATATATTGATTATTTACTATAAATTTTTAAATCGTATTAGTACATGATTCTTTTAATTAGCGAAGATTAGAGGTCTTTTAATTGGCGAAGATTAGAGGTCTTTTAAGTGTAAATCCCTAAGGTATTTTTTCATATAGGGTTAGTTTTGTGTGTTTTTGGATAGTTTTGCATATTTTGTGAAAAGTATGGAAGCTACTCCGTTTTGTGTATTTTTGTAGGTTTTAGCAAGGAAAAGGTGTTATTTGGAGCTGAATTTGGAGTGCTATGATGAAGGATGGAGGAATGCAAGATGAAGAAGTCGAAGTCTAAGTTTTTGGAGAAGAATTTTTGAAGAAACCAAACCCAGGCTCGTTAACGAGGCTGTGAAGGCTCGTTAACGAGGCTACGAGATAGAGTTTTCGAGAGTTTGATTTTGTGACTCACCGATCCTGTGCGGGAGTTTATTTCCGTGTCGGTAGAGTGATTTTTATGAATTTATAGGGTTATTATATTATGTATTTTAGGTCTTGTTATCTTTCTAGATTTTATTTCTATCTTGTAGGATTTTATTTCTATCTTTTTAGGGAAGTTTTTATCTTCTAGTCTTTTTATTTTTCTAGCCTTATTAGTATAAATAGCCCTCTTATTAGCCTAGAAAACAAGGACGAAAGTAGGGAAGCAAGTAGAGAGAAGAGGAAGAGCCGAGAGAGGCGAGAGACGGATCGGAGTCGAGATCGAGAGCTCGGTGGACGAGAGTTACCGGGGTCGTTAGTCGAGATTCGGTTCGGTGCTTTGTATTTTTCGGGTTTCTTCTGAATTTTTGTAAGACGATATTTATTAATTTGAGTAGTGTTTTGTTTGCAATGATCTCTTTTGTTGAATTTATTTGTTTCTTAGTCATGAGTAGTGAGTAGTTTTCTTTTCTAGGGTCGGGGTTTAAACCCGGCATAGTTATGCATGTTTGATGAGTAAGATTATGTGTTGAATGCCTTCAATCTATTTTTAATTGTTTGTTGTGCTTAGACCTAGATGAAAGTCAAGGTGATTTGAGTTTTTAACTTGATTGAGAGAGAAAGTTATAGACTTGAAGGTTGATATTGTTTGAATACGAAAGTTTCAAGCTTTACATCCAAAGCAAGAAATTGAGTGAATTAGTTTATGAAAGTAGATTAATTTACTTATTAGTCAATGAAAGTTGGTGAATTTATCTATTTAAAGGCATGATCTCATCTTCTTACGAGTTTATATGAATGACTATGTTGTGGTATCCCTTATCCTAGATCTTTGTTTTTATTTGAATTCTCTTAAGTGATATTCGTTGCTGAGTTCGTAGGCTCGGTACCGAACCTGTTTAGGTCGTTATTTTTAGTCTTTTGTTTGCGGTGGTTCGTTAACGACCTTGACAACGTCGTCAACGAGGCTGCTTGTGAGTGTTTTGCTTGTTTTTGTTAGATTTTTGCTATTAGGAGTCGATAAACAAACAACCTTGCTTCTCGTGGAACGATCATGACTCCCCTATACTCAGCGGGGTCTTGACTTATAAATTTATTTGTTGTCCCGAGTGAAGGCCCGTCAACAATAGTCTTGATCTCTTAGCTCAACAATGCATTCAAGCATATCTTCACTAAAATCAGCCCCCTTATCTCCCTCAGCCTCTCTAGGGGGTTTTGCCAAAACTAAACTAAGTTGGTCCGGGTTAGCAACCGGATCCACATCACGCACAACATCAGAGGAGGGGACAACATACTCTCTCGTTTCATCACAAGTATTCAGCACAACCCTCTTTTCAGTTTGAAGTGCCTCCAAACCAGCCTTGGAGACAACCTCAATAGCCCCACCTACCCCACCCTTATCCTTGACACCCTTAATCTTCTTGTCAACCACATAATCAACGTTGTTTGTCTTCTTTGGAACCCACATTTTCTTGGGTTTTTTAGCTAGAGTCTCTTTGTTCTTTAGACCAAGTTTCTTGCAAAAACCAGCCTTGTGCCCAAACAAATGACACACCTCAAAATTCCAAGGCACATTTTCAAAACTCACCTTGTGCTCGAAGACTTGGCCTTTAGCATTTTTCAATCTTACCACCTTCCTTTTGATCTCAGTCGTGCTCACCTCCACCAATAATCTTGCATAAGCCAGCCGCTCCACCTCAGCCGTTACACGATCCAAACAAATTGGTCTCCCTATCATACTCCCAATAACACCCATCATATGTTTGGAGGATAAAAAGATGGGATCCGGTTCTAGCACATTGACCCACACCGACACCTTGTCAATGCAATTCCAATCAATATTCTTGCCACATACCCATTCTTTAAGCATCAAAGGGTAGCAGCCTCCTATCATCCAAGGGCCATGTTCCAACACCCATTTTTTCTCATCTTCATTCTTAAACTTGAAAGCAAACACCCTATTTGTCTTCCTAAACACCTTAGGATTCAGATCTGGCCAATTTACCTTCACAAACTCCACCATAGCCCCGAAATTGGCTTTCTCTCACTTCATTCTGCAAGGTAAAAGTCAGTTTTTACGAACCCAGAGTTGTTTAACAACTCTTTCGGGTTGGGCAACGTGATGATTTTCAGAACATCTTTCATTATAGACTCTCTCAGGATCTATGGTTGGCTCACATTCATGAGCATCCCAAAGTCCATCAGATTTGCTATCCTTTTTCTTTTTCCTGCACTAATGTTAAAGATGACCTTCTTTTCCACAATACCAACAAGTTTTATGAGACTTAAGACCAACATTCTTGCTATACCCAGGATAGACTGGGTTATTGTTAGTACGAGCTTGAAAATCAATTTTTGATGCTTTCAAGTTGTCAACTTGTTTCTTCCAGATCTTGTGTGCTTTTTGACATGAATACAAAGGTCGCTTACCTTTGCCTGGGTTCCCCACCTTTGATGTGGAACAATTTCCCTTGTTGTTACACACAAGTGTGTTACCTTTAGGTTCAGGTGGACACAGAGTTTTCAAATCCTTAGGCACATAGGAATATCCAAGTCCAGGTCTTGAAATTACAAAAGTTTTAGCAAATTCTTCAGCAACTTTCTTAGCAACAAACTCTTCTATCCATTTTTTTAGACTCATCACTTGCCTTTTTTTCAAGGTCATTGACTAACTTATCATTACCAAGTTTTAGCATGAGATTTTCTCCTTCAAGGTTTGTTACTTTCTTTTCTAAGTCATCCACTTCAGTTTTAAGATTATCACAGGTTTTACATGCGAGAGACTCTGAAATCGAAGACTTCTTCTCTAACTTAGCAGATTTAAGAGACCAACCTTGATTATCATCCATTAAATTAGAGATGGTGTCCTCTTCATCATCAAGTTTCTCACTGAGTTTGGTAACCTGAGTTTCCAACTTCTCAATGATAGCATGCAACTGTTCTTTGGTTTTATTTGACAAAATAGACAAAAGTTCAGAATTTTGTACCTCTTGTGGAGCATCTATGGCCATGAGACACACTTCTCCTTGTTGACTTGTGTCATCTTCAGCATCGGAGTCATCCCAGGTGGCCAACATAGCAGTGTTGTCACCTTCGGACTTCCTCTTGATGCAATTCCTTGCGAAGTGACCTTTTCTTGAGCAATGGTAACAAATGACATCCTTCATGTCTTTGACAAGTTCTGTCCCTTTAGATGGAGTTTTGTTGTTGCGGTTCCAAAGCCTCTTCATGGCTCTTGTAATTAGTGCATGATGAATAGATCGATGGTGTAGATGATGGTGCCAAGAGATCGCCGAAGAGTGGACGAAAATCTTCACTTGGTTCGAAGGTGGTGGAGCTCGGTGGCTGAATTTCGTCTGGGATAAAAAGGGTAGATCTCCCTCGTCTGGACTCTGAATTGGGTGATTCTAAACCCCAGAGTTAGATCTTTAAGTCTAGTTTAACCCTTCAAAATTCAGATCCAGATGAGGTGTAATGTAGAAGTTATGGCAGATATACTGGCGTGGTGGAGAATTCCACCGAGATGGAGATGGATTGATGGATGGAGCGATTGGAAGTGGATTGATGGATTGTTAGATATGGATGTTGAATCTTGGATATTACACACCAAGATCAACAAACTAGGTTGAAAGAGTGTCGGATATGACTCACCAACGATCAAACAACGAGATTGAACGAAAAACAAAACAAAGAACTTATATTGAAAACAAGTAAAAAGAGAGCAATTTCATCGTTCAAGTCTAAGGGAGAAAAGAGGCCATGGACGTGTCTATAAACCTAAATGCCACACCTAACACATTCAGCCACAACTCTTAAAGAAATTACAAAAAACGCCCCATAAAAAAAAGAACAAACTGATTGATCTTAACCGCAAAATAGTCACTTGTCGGGCCACTAGTTAAAATGAGACTCCAACCTTCACCTTTGCTAACCAAAGTCCAACTTATGAGCCGTGATCTCCTCCTTGATCTTGTAAAGCATTGCCCTAGCATGTGCTCGAGTGATGCGCCCAAGATAGGGCGTGGTACCTTGACTTGGCTTCTTAGTGCCTCGGACACCGGCCTTGGTTACTTGTCCAAGCGAAGACTCCCCTTTGTCGTGCTAATTGGACTTGTCATTAGTACCGGAATCTTCACTCAAGTAATGGGTGAAAGTGCCATCAAAAGTGCCCGAAGAAGTGGAACCATCGCTCAAAAGCAAAGGCGCACCAAGGTCGAAAACCGGCGTGTGCAACAACACCCCATTAGGCACGGTACTGAGCGTCGCACCCTCGAAAGGAGCCTCGACACTGAGGACGTCACTCGGTAGGGCCTCGATATAAGGTGTGGTAGACGAACTCACATCATCCTCCTCCCCTTTAAAAGGGTTCGTCCACGAACCCAGCTGTCCTACAAAACAAATCAACACACAAACCTCCTTTCCAAGCACAACATCATATGACAAAATGTATGCACAAACTATGCCACTTTTCTTCATATTCTTACGGGTACATCTCATGATAAAACAATGAAAAGATGGAAAATAAGTAGGCAGCAATGGAACATTATGACCTATACACACACCAAATGACATGTATTGGGAAAGAGAACTAAAATGGAAACAAGTGTACTTAGTCCTAGATGTCACAAATGCATGAAAGACAAATGGAATTCTTTGATCAAATGCATGCGACACATCCAACACATAATCATCAATATGAAAGAAAGGAGTGCAAGAAACTTCCCTGAGAGGTGCACTTGTATCACCTTGTGAACTCAACAATGGAGGTAGTGCTTCTATCTCCCATGGCGTGACATTTTTCAGGACAAAGGCATCCTTCTTGGCCTCCACAAGCAAAGGAATGTAATCACCGCTTGGAGTGAATAAAACAGCTTCATCCTCCTCATGGAGCAAGAAGGGAAAACTTGAAGGAATCATAGGAAATGCATCCATCCATGGTGTAGCCAACGAGTTCATGGAGCTAGGAGTGATGGTAGAACAACGCTTGATTTTAGGAGATGATTCCACAACTTCCTCCTCTTCTTGTAATATGTGCATCAGTATTATTGGACACTTGATGGTGATGAGTTGTTCCAATTCATGGAAACGAGTCTCTGTTTTTGCTTGTTCTATGTCACTCATCAATCTTTGTTGGAAAGAGTCTTCTCCCCTTCAAAAGGGTTCGTCCTCGAACCTTGATCCTGAACATCCACAACATAATCCTTAGAAAAAGAAGGAACAAGGTTAGAAACGCTGAATACCTCATGGTCGCCACGTCCCTTGAAAGTGTGAACAACTTCTTCTCGTGTCTTCTTGGACTGAATTGAAGGTACCCTAGGAGTCGTGGAGGAAGGTTGCCACGCCCGAGAAGTGGTAGAACTTTGGCGCCGTTGAGCAAGGTGCTTGTAGATGTGGTTGGTGTCATGAAGCACTTGCTCAACATCGGTTCCCCTACTAAAATGATGCATACTCACAATATTCTTTAGTTCCGAATTTAAACCATTGACAATCATAGAAATCACATACCCGTCGGGAAATTGCAATCCGGAACGGAAGATAAGCATACGCAGCTCGTTGTAGAACTCATTTGGGGACTGGTTTGCTTGACGCACTTGCTCCAACTTTGCATGGACTCTTTCCGTATAATCTTGAGGCATGAACCGCTCCTCAACGACCTCTCTAAGCTCTTGCCAAGTGTTGATTTGAGGCATCCGTCGCGTTCTCCTCAAGGCCTTGTCCTCAAGCCACCAATGGTAAGCGAAGTCTGTGAAGTGTATGGCCGCCATGGCCACTCGCCGAGCATCATTATATCCATAAAAGTTGACGATGGACTCCACTTTGGCAAGCCAATCAAGGCATGCATCGGCGTCGGATGTCCCCGCAAAGGTTGGCACATTGAGCTTAATTCCTTGATGGAGGTCCCGAGGCTGCTCTTCATGAAACACGGGCGCGCCTTGCCATGGCTGTCTGGCGGCTCTGTACGTCGGTACTCGTGGTGGCTGGTCACGCCTAGGAAGGTGCAAGGCTGGTCCGGGCAAGTTGGTAGCCACGGTTGGATTGGCTTCTTGATAATTTGGTACTTCATAACCTGAAACGTTAGTGGAAACCAAAGGAATATTATTCGAAAAAGTAGCAAATGAAGGCCTTACCCCGCAATTGGCCACATAATGTGAATTGTGGAAGCTCACGGGAAGAACATAAGGAGGAATGCCCCCCAAAGATGTACTCAAGCCAAGTATGGCGTGGGCCTCCGTATTTGGCACGTAGGATGTCGAGGCCTCTTCTTGCATCATCTCCACCCAGTTAGCACTTTGTAAGACACTTGGTGGAGCTCCCGATTGAGGCACTCGTGAACCGTCATCCCTTCCTTGCACTTGGCTCTCCAAATTGGCAAAACGAGCCTCCATAGCTTGCAAGGATTGTTGCATGGAGTGCAACATGGCTGCCACCGAGCTAGTGGACGTCTCTTCAACCTGTTGCTTGTCCTTTTCGTCACGTACACTTGTCATCTTAACAACCACGGAAAAATCAAGGTATAGAGTGCACTTGAAATAACCACCAAGACTTGCCCGAGATGAAAATCCGACAAGTTGCAAGTTTGCAAAGGACAACAAAGGACAAACAAAAGAAGAGATTCACCACACACTTGCCTAAGAGAACAATGCTAGGAAGCTACTAAACCACCAATAACAACAAGCATCAAGAATAATTATTTTTTTATTTAGGCCTTTGCTAGGCTCTACGATTTGACTACTCTTTCCTTGCCCGGCCCCTTATTATCTTTACGCCGCCAGGCAAGGTTTTTTTAGTCTTAATCTTTTTTTCTGTGCCTGGCCCCTTATTAGCTTTACGCCTCCGGCAAGGTTTTTCTGATTTCTTTTTTGTTTTTGATTTAGCAAAAGATTTCAAAGACTACTTAAACCACAACACAAGATGTTCCGTCTTGGTGTCGTTCCCGTATCCTAGAACCAAACCATTCAACAAGCATGTAATGAAACAGATTTAGGCTGGTTTTGGACACACCAATCCACGTTTTTCAGCACACAAAAATCAGCCAAGACTCATTCAAATCAACTACTAATTGAAGGCATTAATAAAGATAGAGAAACAACCCTTCACCTACTAAAATTTTGAGAACCTTTGGTGTTCTTATCCATGGGATTTTCGACTAGAAAAACAGCCATGGATCTTCACCATACTCGGCCAAGAACAACAACAAACAAGGACACAAATCCCACACAACACAAGACAACAATCAACAACAAGTCTCACGCATAAACACAAGAGGGTTTCGGCCAAGTGGCTACTTGCAACGAGTGGTCTTTCAAATTCGAAACAGGGTTTATATGGCGATACCTTCACGTGGCTCTGATACCACTTGAAGAACGGATCGATGGTGTAGATGATGGTGCAAAGAGATCTCCGAAGAGTGGACGGAAATCTTCACTTGGTTCAAAGGTGGTGGAGCTCGGTGGCTGAATTTCGTCTGGGATAAAAAGGGTAGATCTCCCTCGTCCGGACTCCGAATTGGGTGATTCCAAAGCCCAGAGTTGGATATGGATGTTGAATCTTGGATATTACGCACCAAGATCAACAAACTAGGTTGAAAGAGCGTCGGAAATGACTCACCAATGATCAAGCAACGAGATTGAACGAAAAACAAAACAAAGAACTTATATTGAAAACAAGTAAAAAGAGAGCAATTTCATCGTTCAAGTCTAAGGGAGAAAAGAGGCCATGGACGTGTCTATAAACCTAAATGCCACACCTCACAAATTTAGCCACAACTCTTAAAGAAATTACAAAAAATGCCCCATAAAACAAAGAACAAACTAATTGTCCTTAACCGTAAAATAGTCACTTGTCGGGCCACTAGTTAAAATGAGACTCCAACCTTCACCTTTGCTAACCAAAGTCCAACTTATGAGCCGTGATCTCCTCCTTGATCTTGTCAAGAATTGCCCTAGCATGTGCTCGAGTGATGCGCCCAAGATAGGGCGTGGTACCTTGACTTGGCTTCTTAGCGCCTCGGACACCGGCCTTGGTTACATGTCCAAGCGAAGACTCCCCTTTGTCGTGCAAATTGGACTTGTCATTAGGACCGGAATCTTCACTCAATTATTGGGGCAAAGTGCCATCAAAAGTGCCCGAAGAAGTGGCACCATCCCTCAAAAGCAAAGGCGCACCAAGGTCGGAAACCGGCGTGTGCAACAACACCCCATTAGGCACGGTACTAAGCGTCACACCCTCGGTAAGAGCCTCGAAACTGAGGACGTCACTCGGTAGGGCCACGATATAAGGTGTGGTAGACGAACTCACATCAGTGCAACCTCATCATCACCATCATCTTGATCATCATCACATTGAGCAAGATCGAAAGCTTTTTCTACTTTCAAGGCAATGTTCTTGACCTTGTCAGTTTCAAAGCGATCATCTCGCCTTTGCTTAATTTCTCCATACATAGTCAACTTTCCAATCACATCTTCCAAGGTGAGTGACTTTGTCTCACTATTGGTTAGCAACACAGCAACAGCCTCATTACATTTTGAGTTAAGCCCTTGGATCAACTTGCTAACCTGCTTCCATTGAGGAAGTTTTTCATCAAGAGACTCAAGTTGACTAACCACAGCCTGAAATCTTGAGTGATAGTCACTCAAGGATTTGTTCTTCTCTTGACTCATTCCTTCATACTCCCTTTCCAGTGCAATGATGCGATCCTTCTTCACATCATCATTTCCTTGGTGGAGCCTTTTGACAACATCCCAGATTTGTTTACTTGTCTTGTATTGAACAACTTTCTTCAAGTCATCGGGGGTTAGATCATGGTGGAGAACCTTCTTAGCATGAGCATTCTTCTCCAACGTTTTGAAGTCAGCATCACTATGGTCCTCCTTCTTTTTCTCTTCCTTCCCATCAACAGTAAGGAAGGTGTCAGGACCCATCTCGATAACCTTCTAGAGTTGTCCATCGAGTGAGCAAATGTGGGTCTCCATTTGCTCGACCCACCAATCATACATACCAGCCTTGAGCACTGGTGGCTTCCAAAATGAATCAGTGATTGTTTTGTTTGTTAAAGTCATCTTTCTTGTAAGAATAAAGTACTAAAACAGATCTAGATCCAAACTCAAATACTAATTGTAGGATCGTTAGTATTTCTAGGTCGCTGACCTCAATTAAGTCGTCGACCTCTTAAGTAAATGCAGCGGAAATAAACTACAAGAAAGACTTACTAGCACCCGGTTATTTTTTATAGTAGAAACACTTGATCGATGAACTCAATCAATCAAGTGTGAAAACCACTCCCCTCCAAGTTCTCGCTTGGAAGGATTAAAAGTCGTAGCTTGCTTTATTGATCTTTTGAACCGATTACAAGAACACCAGGATCTAGACCTACATCCACAGTACTCTAGAACTCGTTGTGAACCGAGTAATAACAACCCTCAACCAATCTAACAAAGCCTAAGTCTCTCGAACTCTCAAACTATCGTTTTCTTTCTTAGCACAAAATGGAGTATGAGTTCGTGTGTAGTCTAACCTAAAGCCTTAAATTAAATACACAAAAACTAGGTCAGATAAGTGAGAATATTATCTTCCAATTTGGTTATGGTAAGATAATATTTTCCTTATCTTTACAATCTCATCCTAAGCAAAAAACAAGATACACTAAGGTATAGCTTATGGTAAAGGCAATAATCGACTAACATTATAATCCACATAAGATCTTTCCTAAAACAAGATTATACTATCCAATCTTCAAAGATTACACACGTCTTCAAGATCTCCGAGATTTGCCTTCAACTCATGTCGACGACCTGACTGACGTTGGTGACTCTGTTCACAAACTCGAGGTCATTCACGTGATAGACGTTTGGAACCATCAAAATCAAAGCTTCCAGCTTTTCTAACAGTAGCTTTTACGTACCTTAGTTCTTTTACAAGACACGAGGAGCTTTACTTGTTTACTGATTTGGTTGTTTGTTTGATTATTTGAACCGGATTATTGTTTCTTTGGTTATGATTGTTTGTGGATACACTGATGGATTACGTTGGTTTGTTGGAAAATCTTTATTTTGGTTCTAGTCGATACAATATTTTTATGTTTATTCTTGTGTTGAAAAAAAAATAGATTTAGTTGTTTGTTTGTTTCTAAAATCGCGGCTCGGGGACGAACCGTTTTCTTAGCGGGAGGTATTCGTAAAACCACACGATAAGTCTAGTAATGTTTTAAAGTATTACCCTTTTACTTCAGTTCCGTTCTTTCCAAAGTTTCGGGACGAAACCTTCCTTAAGGGGGTTAGTATGTAATATTCCGGTTCCCTTTTTTCCGTCTAGGTCAGAAAAACAAGCGTCTCGGTTTACTAGTAGTCGAAATCTTGATCCGCAAGTAACCCGATTTATTAATCTGTTTGGATAATTCCCAAAGTATATATATAAGTATTTTATCCATGAAGCCTAATCTTATCCTCGAAAAATTTTCCTAACAAGTTTTGTTCGTTCAAAACTAAGTATAATCATAATTGAATTCGGTTAAGCCAAATCCTAACCAACACAATTAGTATTCTTATACTTAACCGATTATGATAATCTTTTAACCATATATATATATATATATATATTCCATGCCTTCCTTCTTTGTTAAAACACCAGACCTTCGACACCATTCTTGAAACAAATCCTAGAGAATCGGATCTCGCCACTTCCTTGGACCGATCCATCACCTACGACGTCCCTTTCCTTGTACGACGGTAAAGTGCGAGGCATCAAGCCTCTCCACCATCCACCAGATCTTTCTTCTTCTTCGGCAAACAATCTCGGTTGTTCCGTTTCAGCCGTCTCCGTGAGTACGTAAGCCAACGACCGCGATCCTCCACCTGTAAGCCGCCGCGTTCTCGTTTCTTTCGATCGTCATCGTTCGCTCTATGTTCCCCTTCTTCAACCAACCCTTCCTCCATTTTTATCATTAGGGCCGTCGCCAGGGAAGCGCCTTCGAGACTGTCGTGGACATGCGATATCACCCTTCTTCCGCTTAAGGTCGGTGATCAAGTTTTTTCGGCGAGTCATACCTCCTTTCGGTTCAGTTTTTCGGTAGCATGTATGGGTGGGTTTTATATTTTCTCCATGTCTGCAGATCTTGGGTGTCGGGTCATGGTTCTTAGCGACGATATTGTTTCCGTCGGTGGCAGGTTGGCATAGTGGGTGTTGGTTCGGTTGGCGGGAGAGAGGACCTGCTTGTTGATCCTTGGGCATGCTGGTTTTGAATTCAACAGTGGTTCGGTTGTAGGGGCTGGTGTAGTATGTAGTAGTTGGTCCCTCGGTTAGGCTAGTTAGTTTGGGTCTTTAGACATTCATTTTGGCCAACTGGTGAGAACGTGGATTGGAGTGTTAGTGTACATGATCAAAAAGGATTAGTTATTATACAAAGACTTGATTGGTTAGGAAGAATTTGATCCTAGTTAATCAACTATATAAGTTCTTGTTGTGAGGGTGACCGAAAGTGTCCTCCGACCGGTGTTACGTGAATTAATGGGTTTAATGAATTGTTTTAGTTATTTGGTCTAGAACAGTAGAAGAGTTATATATGTAGTGTATGAGGTTTTGTGCTCTTACGTAGGTTATAGTATATTAGTTAGGTTAAATTGGTGTTGTTAATTAGAATAACTTGTAGATTAGTTGGGTTCTTAGTGTTTTAAGGGTTGGAATCGATTGAGTCATAGTTGTTAAATAATAGTTTTATCTAAAGAATTGTTGGACATGAGTATTTAATTATACTCGTTAATCGTTCAGGGAATTATTTCGTTCGGGTCCGTAAGTTCTGTGACGTTAGAGGCTCCTTCTTCGAGGTACGTCATTTTCGACTTGCTCGGTTCTTTTCTATCTTGTTAGATTTTGTGCCGTTATTGTAGGATTGGCTTTGGGAACTAGGCCCAATATCTTTTTGGAAATGTTTTGGACATGCTCTTGTTGTTGTGTGCAAATTGGTTTTTAAATGAGTTTTTATCAGAAATAAGTTTTCGAACTTTTTCTCTGTGTTGGTACCATTTCCGGCACGGCTGTCATAGCTGGCGGAGAGGAAGGGTTGCCTATCTATGGTCCGTGTGATAGAGAAACTGTGCCCCTTCAAAAGAAAATGCTATCTGTGCGTTTTGGCATGTGCTCGGGTGGAGGCTTAGCCGGGGTTAGAAGGAAGACGTGATGTGAGGAGTGGGAGGGCCTGCCTCTGCACTCGACGCAGGAATGAGCGCGTTTGGATTGGAAGACGAGATGGAGAAAGAGTTATGTTGCATTAATTGCTCGATTGTGTGTGTGTGTTTGCCTTATGTCTGACTAACCGTCTAATTTACATATTGGCCTTTAGAGTTATGGTTGCGATTGTTGATTCTGGTTGCTGACTAAAGAAACTATTTTAAAACGTCTTATGATTTCCGCATATTATCTAGCTTGATAGATTAGTAGTTGACCTCTTTTGGGGATTATTTTTCTAGTTCCAGGTATGTCACAAGAAACCGTGTAGGAGCCTTGGACGGATGGTGGAGTGGACTGTTGACGCGTGTGTCATTAGTTATGGGTTTTTCGGGTGGTATGATTTGTTATTATTAGTTTTGTTGAATTGTTTTGATTCTCAAGTTTATTTAGTGTTGTTTGAAATATTTTGAGAAAATCCGGGAAGGGTTACTTGGTACTTTTGTTTATGAATTCTGGCATTCCAACATGTTTTATATTCATATTTATAAATTTGAAGTTGGAAGTTTTACTTGTTTTCTCGTCGTGCCCGTGTTGTAAGATCCTAAAGTGTTGTTGTCAACCCACCTAAGTAGTACCTGGTAAGGTCTACTACTAAGTAGCGCCTTGTGGAAAGACAAGGTGTTACAAAACTCGTTCTTTCTCCTTCACTATCGTCGAGATTAGCTCGGCACCGGGGACTTTTCACCAACTTGACGATCTTCACCTGAGTGGCTCTTCAGCTCTACTCTCTTAGTGTTTGGATTTGATGATTGTGAAAAGTGAGTTGCAAGGTCACTGTTGAAGGGTTTAAATAGGTGTGATGAGAAACCCTTATCCACTAGAGGTATTTGTCCTAAGTACCCTTTTTGTCTTGCTCTCCAAGTATGATCCTTAAGGTTGACGTGCCACTTTGATTTGAATTTAAATTGTCAACTCTTGAATCAATCCGGACCGTTGGATGGTCGTCTTTATCCTGCTGCAGCTCAGAAAGTCTGAGACGCCCTTTTGTCCGGCATAGACAGGATCCCTAAAAATGCGCTGAGATGTCACTTTCACGCATGCGCAGGTTCCTATCCAAAGGGAACTCTCGACTTCTCGGTTCCCTTGTCTTAGGAACTCTTGTTGAGTTTGATGGATTCTTGTTCTTCTCATCAAGTTCCCATCGTGTGGGAACTTTGGTTCACTGAGTTCCCATCTTGTGTGAACTTTGTTCTCTTCTCAGGTTGGTTGCTTTCTTTTCATCATTGCATTAGTTCCCATGGTTTGGGGACTTTGTGTTTTGCTTTGCAATGCTCAACCTGTTATACTGAAATAGTTGGCAATTGGCATTAGTTCCCATGGGGTTTTGTCATTATCCAAACTAAGGACGTTGTTCCAATGTTAATGAACGTAACACCGACACAACACTTGTTGTTCCCATGTCCAATCTTTGTGAGTTCCTGAGACATTTTTTCTAATTCCCTGCAAGGACTAACCAAAATCTAGAGCACCTTCTCTGATACCAATTGTTGAATCGAAGGTCAGTCGTAAACGGTTATTGGAACTGTATTGGACAATTTCCACACGTAGTGGAATAAATAATAAGTGCAGGTAAATAAAATAATAGAGACAATTCCCTTATAGAGGAACCTCACAATGATCAACTAATCGCGTGAGTAAACCTCTACCTCCGCTTGGATGATTTTCGATTGAGTTCCGTTATCTTTATTGTTTAGTTCCCTTCAGGTTACAAGGCCGAATAAAAACTTCTCTGTTCCTACAAGGTCTCCCTACCTAGACAACAATAATGTATTCTCTCAACCCTAACCTGGTGAACGCTCAAAATCAAAGCAAAAGAAAACTCAAACCTTTTCGTCCTTCTGTTTCTTCAGCAGAGTTCCCCTAGACCTAGGAATATCAGTTTGTGGTTCGTTCCCAGAAATATCAGTTTGATATTTCTGGGAACGAACCACAAACCTAGGTTGCTCTACACTTTTTAGAGCTTGAGTGTTATATTTTATATTGGTGAGGTGTGTGCTTGAGCTTTCATGTTGTTGCTCATTATTTCTCTATTTTGGGTTCGGGTTGGTGAGGTGAGTGATTTTTGTCTTCCCTTATACTATGCTATAAACCTTGATAGGATTTCTTGTTAGATTTATTTTGAGCTTACTCGAGGACGAGCAAGGTTTAAGTATGGGGGAATTTGATATGCTCTCTTTAGTATAGGTTAACTCTTGTATTTTAGGAATGATTTGAGTGTGTTTAGGTTAGTTTTGAGCATAATTGTCATGTGAAGGCCGAAGACACGATTTGGAGAATTGCAAGAGTTTTGAAGACAAGTGTTGATTTGGAGTTGTTTCGACACCACTTTCTTGTAACGCTTATTCCGGGAGCTAAGGTGATCGGATGAAGCGGAATTTGGTATCATTGGAAAGCTAACTCGAAGAGCTACAATTCATGTTTTTATGGCGAGTTCAAATTCCCACTCTAAAGTGGTTAAAACATCTTCCGAAAACACCGCTGGAATTCTCTCACGATCAGGTCCGCGATCGCGGAGAGTGTTCACCGCGCCCGCGGAAGTCCACGTCAGCAAAAATCCGAGAGCCGACTTTCCTTTCGTTTATTCTATCTTATATCTATTATTATATCTTTTAGGTTTCGGTTGTTATTTCGACTATTTAAGCTTAGTTTCGTTTTCACTTTAGGACAACACATAATTCTAGCATACTTTTACTTTTTGGTTTTTATTTCAGTATTATGGAGAACTAATTTCCCTTTGGAGTTTGTTTGATCAAGGAAACCTTTTTATGTAATTCGTGAGATTCTGGTAACTTTTCTATCCCTTGGTTAATATCAAAACTCTTGTTTTTATTTATATGATCTATGTTTGATTTTATGAGCCTGATTAACTTGTTTGATTGACTTAGATCTACTGTTTGGATTAGGTTTGATTGTTGTCTATACAATCTTATTTATCCTTGAAACAACTCTTTTCTAGGACCGTGGATTAGAATTGAGAAAGAGTATTTGATTGTTATTTTATGCATGAGACTCGTAGCTTGATTGCATGATTTAATATCCTTCTATCCTTAATACCTTGCATGATTTGAATTAAGCGTTCTTGTTCATATCATAATTCTGCTTGGACCGTGGACAAGAGGATATCTTTTATAAGGATTGTAATTAACTAGGGAATTAATAGAAAAGTAGATGAATTGATTATCGAATGATTAAAAAGGTGGAATTGATTGAATGAACTCTGCTTTCCTTCAATTGATTTAAACCCTAATTTTATTTGCTTGCTTAAATTCTCTCAAACCCTGTCTTGTTACCTGCTGATTGTTCAGAATCCCGATTCTCTTGGGTTCGACCCCTTGCTTGCTTACTATACTAGTTAGTAGTTTAGGGTATCTTTGATCTTGGCAACAACGATTTTAGCCGAGTCAAATTTTGGCGCCGTTGTCGGGGAATCGGTTTTTAATTTTCTGTTTAATCGGTGTTTCTGACGAAACCGCGCCCGCGGTTTCTGTTCGTCTAGAATCCTTGAATCCGTGTAGACCTATCTTACGGTCTACACTTGTATATACTAATGTCTGCGTTTAGGTTTCTTCAGTTACAAGATGAACCCTTTCATGAGTACTTCACTAGGTGCCAGGAAATCTTGCATGATCTCTCTGATTTGGGGGTTAGACGTAGGGCTTGATGATGCTTGCAATCACATCTTTATGGGGATGACTCTTGAGTCCCAACTAAGGATGTACCGTGAGAGCGATGCAAAATACCTCCTTTGGAAACCCATTGACCGATGGGATTTCTTTTGTTATATCCGAGCCAAAGAGATCGAGATGCAGAAATTGGAGAACCAAAATCCCGAACAAAGAAAATTAGAGGAGGTGTTGGCCATCAAGACGGAAATTCTTGAAGAACCAACAGATCCCCCTGAAGAGCCAGTTCCATCCTTTCCAGAGGCACCCATAGACCTTTCATTGGATGAAGAGATGGATGATCATTGTCATGCAATGACAGAGGAGGAATATTTCCTTAAGTTAGACAGTTCTTGGAGTGATGACGACGAGCCTGATGACTCGAAGAAGGAGCCAGATGATGATATGGAGATTTCCATTCCACCTGAGGAGATGTCTATGTCTCCTGCCGTGGAGCCCTTTGTTGTGATCAATCATGATCCCTGTATCCTCTCCTCTTCTTCCTTACTTTCTATTGATATCTGTTTGCCTAATATTTCTGCAAAAGGTCCTGAGCATGATAGTTTACCTAGTGATTTCTCAAATTTTAAGGGTGGTAGTGCTAACATGAAAATCATTACTCTTGATTTATATTTTGAAAAACTACCTCGTCCTTTCAACTGGTTCTATCCTAAACCAACTAATCCTGATTTTTCTAGTGGGTTTGATAAACTGAAACGGTGTCTGAATGCTATATTATTTAGTTTCAAGTTATCATTGTGCTATATATGCCTGCATGACAGTTGCTCGCAGGATTTTGATAGACTTCTCAGGGCTTTGACAATGTCTGAGTCTTGAGATAATCGGTGGACGTCGTGCCAAACGACGTTAAACAAAGGCGCTGCTCGGGAGGCAACCCGAGGTAAGTTTTCTTTTTCTTGATTTTCTTTAAGTTTTAAGTTTTTAGTTTTAATTTTGTTTTTCTTTCAATCTTGTCGGACTAACATGCAGGTACTAGGTTTGAAAGAACAAAAATATTTTGGGGAATTTATTCCTCGAAATACACCGAAAAAACAGCGAATAGGTACTAGTAAACAGCTCCGCGATCGCGGAGGTCCTTCACCGCGATCGCGGTAATGTGCATCGGCGACAAGATACAATTTTTTTTAAAAAAAATTAAATAAATAAAAGGTTTTCAGGTGAAACCCCTGAAATAAAAGGTTTTCGGGTGAAACCCCCGAGATAAATCAGGAAAAAAGAAGAGAGAAAAAAAAAGAGTGTTCTTCCATATTCTACCATCATCCACCAATCCATTTTTCTATATCTTTCCATGTCTAGTTCCTTGGAATTGTTCAAGTATGGGGGTGTTACCGTCGTTAGAGTTTTTATTATTTTGAGGAGTTCAGTTCATTCTCATTGGAGACGTCCTATGGTGTGGATCTGGTTGCAAAGTTGTGAAGACGACGTTTGTGGTTCGTTCCCAGAAATATCAGTTTGATTCCTGAGTTTGGTGCTATAATTCTGGGAGTTCATTTCTCTCTTCTTTCGTATGTGAGTCTTCTGATTTTCCTCTTCTCTGCTTAATTCCTTTCTCTTTACTTCATTGAGGACAATGAAGGATTTAAGTATGGGGGAGGAAGTACTCACTACGCTTATCTTAGTTAGTTTGCTTTTCAGTTTTTTTTGTGTGTTATTTTTATGGGATTTTTGTTCCATGTTTTGTATAGAGAAAATTTAAAATAAAAAATAAAAAATAAAAAAATAAAAAAAGCCATAAAAATTTGAAAAAAGGCATATAAAATCCTGGGATGAGCTGAAAACCCGAAAGGGCGGCTCAGGTAATAAGCAGGTAACCCGGACCAGCATTAGGCTGGGGTAATATGAGGTTTATGAGAGATGTGAGTAATTGTGAGCACACCTAAGAAAAATGAAAAGAGTGATTAGGTGAAAACCCGAAAGGGCGCCTAAGTAGAATGAGTGGTAAAATCAGAGTGTTTAGGATCATATTCTACTTTGGGGTTTGGGGATTACATTCTAGATGTTGGGTAGATCCTAGGTTGCTCTACACTTTTTAGAGCTTGAGTGTTATATTTTACATTGGTGAGGTGTGTGCTTGAGCTTTCATGTTGTTGCTCATTATTTCTCTATTTTGGGTTCGGGTTGGTGAGGTGAGTGATTTTTGTCTTCCCTTATACTATGCTATAAACCTTGATAGGATTTCTTGTTAGATTTATTTTGAGCTTACTCGAGGACGAGCAACGTTTAAGTATGGGGGAATTTGATATGCTCTCTTTATTATAGATTAACTCTTGTATTTTAGGTATGATTTGAGTGTGTTTAGGTTAGTTTTGAGCATAATTGTCATATGAAGGCCGAAGACACGATTTGGAGAATTGCAAGAGTTTTGAAGACAAGTGTTGATTTGGAGTTGTTTCGACACCACTTTCTTGTAACGCTTATACCGGGAGCTACGTTGATCGGATGAAGCTGAATTTGGTATCATTGGAAAGCTAACTCGAAGAGCTACAATTCATGTTTTTATGGCGAGTTCAAATTCCCACTCTAATGCGGTTAAAACATCTTCCGAAAACACCGCTGGAATTCTGTCACGATCAGGTCCGCGATCGCGGAGAGTGTTCACCGCGCCCGCGGAAGTCCACGTCAGCAAAAATCCGAGAGCCGACTTTCCTTTCGTTTATTCTATCTTATATCTATTATTATATCTTTTAGGTTTCGGTTGTTATTTCGACTATTTAAGCTTAGTTTCGTTTTCACTTTAGGACAACACATAATTCTAGCATACTTTTACTTTTTGGTTTTTATTTCAGTATTATGGAGAACTAATTTCCCTTTGGAGTTTGTTTGATCAAGGAAACCTTTTTATGTAATTCGTGAGATTCTGGTAACTTTTCTATCCCTTGGTTAATATCAAAACTCTTGTTTTTATTTATATGATCTATGTTTGATTTTATGAGGCTGATCAACTTGTTTGATTGACTTAGATCTACTGTTTGGATTAGGTTTGATTGTTGTCTATACAATCTTATTTATCCTTGAAACAACTCTTTTCTAGGACCGTGGATTAGAATTGAGAAAGAGTATTTGATTGTTATTTTATGCATGAGACTCGTAGCTTGATTGCATGATTTAATATCCTTCTATCCTTAATACCTTGCATGATTTGAATTAAGCGTTCTTGTTCATATCATAATTCTGCTTGGACCGTGGACAAGCGGATATCTTTTATAAGGATTGTAATTAACTAGGGAATTAATAGAAAAGTAGATGAATTGATGATCGAATGATTAAAAAGGTGGAATTGATTGAATGAACTCTGCTTTCCTTCAATTGATTTAAACCCTAATTTTATTTGCTTGCTTAAATTCTCTCAAACCCTGTCTTGTTACCTGCTGATTGTTCAGAATCCCGATTCTCTTGGGTTCGACCCCTTGCTTGCTTACTATACTAGTTAGTAGTTTAGGGTATCTTTGATCTTGGCAACAACAATTTTAGGCGAGTCAAATTTTGTCGCCGTTGTCGGGGAATCGGTTTTTAATTTTCTATTTAATCGGTGTTTCTGACGAAACCGCGCCCGCGGTTTCTGTTCGTCTAGAATCCCTGAATCCGTGTAGACCTATCTTACGGTCTACACTTGTATATACTAATGTCTGCGTTTAGGTTTCTTCAGTTACAGGATGAACCCTTTCATGAGTACTTCACTAGGTGCCAGGAAATCTTGCATGATCTCTCTGTTTGGGGGTTAGACGTAGGGCTTGATGATGCTTGCAATCACATCTTTATGGGGATGACTCTTGAGTCCCAACTAAGGATGTACCGTGAGAGCGATGCAAAATACGTCCTTTGGAAACCCATTGACCGATGGGATTTCTTTTGTTATATCCGAGCCAAAGAGATCGAGATGCAGAAATTGGAGAACCAAAATGCCGAACAAAGAAAATTAGAGGAGGTGTTGGCCATCAAGACGGAAATTCTTGAAGAACCAACAGATCCCCCTGAAGAGCCAGTTCCATCCTTTCCAGAGGCACCCATAGACCTTTCATTGGATGAAGAGATGGATGATCATTGTCATGCAATGACAGAGGAGGAATATTTCCTTAAGTTAGACAGCTCTTGGAGTGATGACGACGAGCCTGATGACTCGAAGAAGGAGCCAGATGATGATATGGAGATTTCCATTCCACCTGAGGAGATGTCTATGTCTCCTGCCGTGGAGCCCTTTGTTGTGATCAATCATGATCCCTGTATCCTCTCCTCTTCTTCCTTACTTTCTATTGATATCTGTTTGCCTAATATTTCTGCAAAAGGTCTTGAGCATGATAGTTTACCTAGTGATTTCTCAAATTTTAAGGGTGGTAGTGCTAACATGAAAATCATTACTCTTGATTTATATTTTGAAAAACTACCTCGTCCTTTCAACTGGTTCTATCCTAAACCAACTAATCCTGATTTTTCTAGTGGGTTTGATAAACTGAAACGGTGTCTGAATGCTATATTATTTAGTTTCAAGTTATCATTGTGCTATATATGCCTGCATGACAGTTGCTCGCAGGATTTTGATAGACTTCTCAAGGCTTTGACAATGTCTGAGTCTTGAGATAATTGGTGGACGTCGTGCCAAACGACGTTAAACAAAGGCGCTGCTCGGGAGGCAACCCGAGGTAAGTTTTCTTTTTCTTGATTTTCTTTAAGTTTTAAGTTTTTAGTTTTAATTTTGTTTTTCTTTCAATCTTGTCGGACTAACATGCAGGTACTAGGTTCGAAAGAACAAAAATATTTTGGGGAATTTATTCCTCGAAATACACCGAAAAAAAAGCGAATAGGTACTAGTAAACAGCTCCGCGATCGCGGTAATTTGCATCGGCGACAAGATACAATTTTAAAAAAAAATAAAAAATAAATAAATAAAAGGTTTTCAGGTGAAACCCCTGAAATAAAAGGTTTTCGGGTGAAACCCCCGAGATAAATCAGGAAAAAAGAAGAGAGAAAAAAAAAGAGTGTTCTTCCATATTCTACCATCATCCACCAATCCATTTTTCTATATCTTTCCATGTCTAGTTCCTTGGAATTGTTCAAGTATGGGGGTGTTACCGTCGTTAGAGTTTTTATTATTTTGAGGAGTTCAGTTCATTCTCATTGGAGACGTCCTATGGTGTGGATCTGGTTGCAAAGTTGTGAAGACGACGTTTGTGGTTCGTTCCCAGAAATATCAGTTTGATTCCTGAGTTTGGTGCTATAATTCTGGGAGTTCATTTCTCTCTTCTTTCGTATGTGAGTCTTCTGATTTTCCTCTTCTCTGCTTAATTCCTTTCTCTTTACTTCATTGAGGACAATGAAGGATTTAAGTATGGGGGAGGAAGTACTCACTACGCTTATCTTAGTTAGTTTGCTTTTCAGTTTTTTTTTGTGTGTTATTTTTATGGGATTTTTGTTCCATGTTTTGTATAGAGAAAATTTAAAATAAAAAATAAAAAACAAAAAAAGCCATAAAAAATTGAAAAAAGACATAAAATCCTGGGATAAGCTGAAAATCCGAAAGGGCGGCTCAGGTAATAAGCAGGTAACCCGGACCAGCATTAGGCTGGGGTAATATGAGGTTTATGAGAGATGTGAGTAATTGTGAGCACACCTAAGAAAAATGAAAAGAGTGATTAGGTGAAAACCCGAAAGGGCGCCTAAGTAGAATGAGTGGTAAAATCAGAGTGTTTAGGATCATATTCTACTTTGGGGTTTGGGGATTACATTCTAGATGTTGGGTAGATCCTAGGTTGCTCTACACTTTTTAGAGCTTGAGTGTTATATTTTATATTGGTGAGGTGTGTGCTTGAGCTTTCATGTTGTTGCTCATTATTTCTCTATTTTGGGTTCGGGTTGGTGAGGTGAGTGATTTTTGTCTTCCCTTATACTATGCTATAAACCTTGATAGGATTTCTTGTTAGATTTATTTTGAGCTTACTCGAGGACGAGCAAGGTTTAAGTATGGGGGAATTTGATATGCTCTCTTTAGTATAGGTTAACTCTTGTATTTTAGGAATGATTTGAGTGTGTTTAGGTTAGTTTTGAGCATAATTGTCATATGAAGACCGAAGACACGATTTGGAGAATTGCAAGAGTTTTGAAGACAAGTGTTGATTTGGAGTTGTTTCGACACCACTTTCTTGTAACGCTTATTCCGGGAGCTACGGTGATCGGATGAAGCTGAATTTGGTATCATTGGAAAGCTAACTCGAAGAGCTACAATTCATGTTTTTATGGCGAGTTCAAATTCCCACTCTAAGGTGGTTAAAACATCTTCCGAAAACACCGCTGGAATTTTGTCACGATCAGGTCCGCGATCGCGGAGAGTGTTCACCGCGCCCGCGGAAGTCCACGTCAGCAAAAATCCGAGAGCCGACTTTCCTTTCGTTTATTCTGTCTTATATCTATTATTATATCTTTTAGGTTTCGGTTGTTATTTTGACTATTTAAGCTTAGTTTCGTTTTCACTTTAGAACAACACATAATTCTAGCATACTTTTACTTTTTGGTTTTTATTTCAGTATTATGGAGAACTAATTTCCCTTTGGAGTTTGTTTGATCAAGGAAACCTTTTTATGTAATTCGTGAGATTCTGGTAACTTTTCTATCCCTTGGTTAATATCAAAACTCTTGTTTTTATTTATATGATCTATGTTTGATTTTATGAGCCTGATCAACTTGTTTGATTGACTTAGATCTACTCTTTGGATTAGGTTTGATTGTTGTCTGTACAATCTTATTTATCCTTGAAACAACTCTTTTCTAGGACCGTGGATTAGAATTGAGAAAGAGTATTTGATTGTTATTTTATGCATGAGACTCGTAGCTTGATTGCATGATTTAATATCCTTCTATCCTTAATACCTTGCATGATTTGAATTAAGCGTTCTTGTTCATATCATAATTCTGCTTGGACCGTGGACAAGCGGATATCTTTTATAAGGATTGGAATTAACTAGGGAATTAATAGAAAAGTAGATGAATTGATGATCGAATGATTAAAAAGGTGGAATTGATTGAATGAACTCTGCTTGCCTTCAATTGATTTAAACCCTAATTTTATTTGCTTGCTTAAATTCTCTCAAACCCCTGTCTTGTTACCTGCTGATTGTTCAGAATCCCGATTCTCTTGGGTTCGACCCCTTGCTTGCTTACTATACTAGTTAGTAGTTTAGGGTATCTTTGATCTTGGCAACAACGATTTTAGCCGAGTCACTTAGCTGATGTCGAATGCAAGTAACCCATCTCGTCTTGTTGGACCCTTCAACTATGGCTACCAATCGAACTAAGATCGTTGTCGTCCCTTGAGCAATCTTCTTAGCTCGACTCTGTGTAATTGGTCCATCAAATGGAACTCGAATCAACTCATCAACGTCGGTAGGAGACATGGCTGGTTTCACTGCATCATTCTCCTCCACTTGAGCTCGAATCATCTCTGATTCGACGTCGGAATCAAAATTTGGCACATAAAGAGTAAGATCAGCCACATTAAATGTTGGATGGACATTATACTCACTAGGCAAGTCGACATGATAAGCAATAGGGCTGATTCTTCTAAGTATTTTGAACGGTCCATCACCATGCTGATCTAGCTTATTCTTCCTTTGGTTGGGAAACCTCTCTTTCCTAAGATGCACCCAAACAAGATCCCCTTCTTCAAAGACAACCTGTTTTCGCCCCTTGTCAACATGGGCCTTATACTTCATGGATTTCCTCTCCAAGTGCATCTTAGTTCTCTCATGTAGCTTCTTCACAAACTCAGCCCTCTTGTTAGCTTCAAAGCTCTCCTCTCCCTTGTATGGCTGAGGCGTCAAGTCCACTGGCGTCCTTGGATTCAACCCATAAACAACCTCAAAAGGGGTCATTTTAGTGGTTGAATGGATTGACCTGTTATAAGCAAATTCCACAAAAGGCAAAACATCTTCCCAACATTTGAGGTTAGCTTTAGGCATAGTTCTTAATAAAACCCCAAACGTTCTATTAGTAACTTCAGTTTGCCCATCAGTTTGTGGATGACATGAGGTAGAAAATAGTGATTTAGTTCCCAACTTAGACCATAAACTTTTCCAAAAATAACTCAGAAATTTAGCATCACGATCTGAAACAATAGTACAAGGAATGTCATGCAATCTAACAATTTCTCTAAAGAACAAATCAGCAATATGCACAGCATCATCAGTCGTGTGACATGGAATAAAATGAGCCATTTTAGAAAATCAGTCTACAACCACAAAAATAGAATCTCTATCTTTCCTAGTTCTAGGCAATCCAACAATGAAGTCCATAGAAATGTCCTCCCAAGGAGAACTAGGAATAGGCAAGGGCTGGTAAAAGCCATGAGGGTTAACTCTGGATTTGGCTTTAGCACAAACAACACAACTTTTGACAAATCTAAGCACATAATTACTCATTTTCGACCAATAGTAGTGTTCTTTTAGGCCTTCTAGTGTTTTTTCTAACCCTCTTTGTCCTCTTGATTCATGCACTTCTTTAGTTAACAACCTACGTATGCTAGATGAAGGTATACACAATTTTCCAGCTTTAAACAAATAACCATCATCAACAAAGTAAGAGTCAACTTCTCCCCTAGACATGCAATTTTTGTAAATTTTAGCAAAGTGAGGATCACTAGCATACAATTCCCTAATCATTGCAAATCCAAGGATTTTGACATCACATTGGTTCAAGAGAACGTACCTGCGAGAAAGGGTGTCAGCTACCACATTCTCTTTGCCTTTCTTATGTTTGACAACATAAGGAAAGATCTCCATAAATTCAACCCATCTTGCATGTCCCCTATTGAGTCTGGATTGGCATTTCAAATACTTCAAGGCCTCATGATTAGAATGAATTACAAACTCTTTAGGCCACAAATAATGAGACCAAGTTTTCAAAACCCTAATTAAAGCATACAATTCTTTTTCATAAGCAGGGTAATTCAACTCAGCCCCACTAAGCTTTTGACTAAAATAAGCAATGGGTTTCTTGTCTTGCAAGAGGACGCCTCCTATGCCATGGCCTGATGCATCCACCTCAATCTCAAACGCCTTAGAGAAATCAGGGAGCTAGAGCACCGGTGTGTTGCACAACCTGTCCTTCAAAGTGTTGAAGGCGTTCTCTTGTTGCTCTCTCCATTTGAATGATGTATCTTTCTTTGTAAGCTCATGGAGAGGGGCTGTAATTGTGCTGAAATCACGCACAAACCGTCTATAGAAGCCAGCCAAGTCGAGAAATGAGTGAACCATGGTTGGTGTAGTCGATTGTGGCCACTCCTTGATAGCCTTGATCTTCTCTTCATCTACCTTCAATCCACCTTTAGACACAAAAAAACCAAGAAAAACAGTAGATTCCGAGCAAAAAGAACACTTCTTTAAATTAACATAAAGCTTTTCAAATCTCAAAGTGTCCAAAACAACCCTAAGATGATCTACATGTTCATGCAAAGTTTTGTTATAAACTAAGATGTCATCAAAGTAGACTACTATAAACTTTCCTAAGTATCTTCTTAAAACATGGTTCATAAGCCTCATAAAAGTACTAGGTGCATTAGTCAGTCCAAAAGGCATTACTAACCATTCATATAAGCCATACTTAGTTTTAAAAGCAGTTTTCCACTCATCCCCTTCCTTCATTCTGATTTGATGGTACCCACTTCTTAAATCAATCTTAGAAAAGAAATTAGCACCATGCAATTCATCAAGCATATCATCTAATCTAGGAATGGGATGGAGGTACTTAACTGTTATTTGGTTGATCGCCTTGCAATCAACACACATTCTCCAAGTGCCATCCTTCTTTGGCACCAAAATCACCAGAACCGCGCAGGGGCTAAGTGATTCACGTACATAGCCCTTGTCCATGAGGTCTTGCATTTGTCTTTGTAGCTCATTTGTCTCCTCTAGACTCGCTCTATAAGCTGCTCGGTTTGGTAAAGAAGCACCAAGCACCAAATCAATTTGATGCTCAATGCCTCTAATTGGGGGAAGGCCTTGTGGCAACTCTTCAAGCATGACATCCTCAAATTCTTGAAAAAGATCTTGAATACACTTTGGAATATGAGAGATATCTTGATTTATAATTAGTATTTCTTTCCTCATAAGAATCAAACAATTTTTGGGCCAGTATTTCTTTCTTCAAGCATGACATCCTCAAATTCTTGTAAAAGAGTTAGGGAAACAAGTACTAGACTGTGCTATGAGAGAGCGCTTCTCTACACCGCCTTTTAAACTGATTTTTGGGTCAATTTTAGGGCGTTTTTCTTCCTGGATTGTAGCTCTCTGAATTTCTGAGTTGCTCCCAAATTTTGAGCCAAAACGCCCGAGTGGTTTGGGAGATAGCCCCGTTTTCGTCTCAACTGCGCCACCTGACGTGTGGCTCGACACTTTCGACTAATTAGGCCGAATTTCTAGGCGTAGGTTTGTCCCAATCAGTATCTCCACGGGTTTCTGATGTCCTCCTAAAATTTGAGCCAGTTTTCTCGAGTGGAAGCTGGGAAACGCCTCTAGTCTCTATTGGTGCGCCTGGCGCCAGGCGCCGCTTGGCTGCCTTGGCTGCGGCGTCGGCTGCCTCTTGCTCCTCTTTGGCACGCCTTAGTGCCCTAGCTTGGTCCCTTCGTACATGTTCCTGTAAAACTTGTTGGGGCGACAATAGTAGAAGAGAAACTCTCCTCCCGTCATAGCTAAACGAATAGGTATTAAGCATGCCATCATAAATAACTCTCCTATCGAATAACCATGGTCTACCTAACAAAATATGAGTGCATTCCATGTTTACCACATCACACATAATATCATCAACATAATTGCCAATGGAAACACGTACTAAGCACTGATGTGTAACAAGATTAGGACCATCTGAATCATTAATTCCATTAAGACCATAACTAGTAGCCCTAGGTTGAGTTTTCAATTGCAAGTGATCAACTACTTTAGCATTAATAATGTTACAGCAGCTACCACTATCAATTATCATGCATAACACTTGATTCTTCACTTTACACCTAGTATGAAAAATGTTTTCCCTTTGATCTAGCCTAGGTGTTTCTTGTAAAGTATGAGTACGCATGGTTACCAAAGTTAAGGGTTGTTCAGTGCAATCAGGTTCGATGGCCTCAATGTCGTCCCCTTCATGGCTAAGATTCTCCTCCTCCACTTGATTTGGAGGTCTTTCTTCATCACTCACATAACCACCATTAGTGGTAAGGAGCACTTGCTTTTGGTTTGGACAATCTTTAGCTAAATGGCCTCTTCCTTGACACTTGTAGCACACAATGTCTCTTGTCCTTGGTTGAGTTTGAGGACCATTTATGGGATGTCTAGGCGTCAATGTATCTGGTTTAGGTGAGCTAGAAGCTCCCTTTTGCTGCATAGAAGGAATAGAAGAAAAAGAATTGGAATTTGAACTAGAGTTAGATGGATACCTTTTTGGAGCATTCCAAGCTTCCTTCTTCTTCCTTTGTTGTTGCTCATAGAGTAGTTGGCCTGAATGTACTAATGCATTGAGATCCCTGATTTTTTGAATCTCAAGTGTGTCTTTTATGCCTTGATTTAGTCCAGCCATGAATTGCGTCCTCAAAGAACGTTGAGAATGGTGGATTCCAGCCTTGAAGCTCAAATCTTCAAGCTGATTGAAGTACTCGGTTTGAGACTTGAAACCTTGTTTGCAAGTGGCCACTTTAAGCCTCATGTGCTCAGTGTGTTCTTCAGGCACATATTTCTTTCTCATCACAAACTTCAGCTGGTTCCAAGTTTCAATAGGAGGCAAAGCTTTTCTAATTCTATCCTCCTTCATTCGAAACCACCAATTTCTAGCGGTCCCAACAAAGTGGATGACAACAACAACAAATTTCTCCCACTCTTCATAGCCCAAATAATCTAGAATGAAGTTAGTAGCTTGCTCCCACTCTAGATATTTCTCCGGATTAAGCTCTCCGCTGAATGGTTCAACTTTGATCTTTATACCACTTTTACCAATTTGAGCTACATTCTGATTGTTGGTGTGGTTGGTTGGCCTCCTTGCTCCATAAGCCGGTGGAATCTCTTCTACAACTTCAGTTTGATTATAGAAATCATCAAGGGGAGGGTGCCATGGGCGTTGTTCTTCCCCGGGAAAGCCATAAATCACATCATCATAAGGATTGTTAAATTGTTGTTGTTGATGATGAGTGGCTTGAGGGAGCTGCACCGATTGCCGAGTGTAGAGTTGTTGGTGTGTAACCGGCAGTTGCCTCATCAAATTGCCACGCCCTCTTCCACGGCCACCATTAGGAGAGTATTGGCCAGGGAGGTCATGTTCTCTATTGTAGCTAGCAAGCACATCATACTCTTCATCTTCTACATGTTGTTTGCCCTTGTTGCTAGCTGAAGCTTGATTTGGGTCAACTTGTTGTTGTAGAGAAGGGGCATCTTTTGGAAGAGCTTGTGAGATCTCTTTAAAGGCCAAAATTTGCTCCTCTATTCGCTGCAATCTCGGATTCAATGCAGCATTCATAACTTCAACGGCTCTTTGATGACCCTCTTTTACACCTTCACTAATGGACAATCTAATGAAATCGATTGCCTCCTTAGTCAAATTCAGGGCAGTATGATTGGGTTCTTCTTCAATTGCCATTGCTAAGCCTGCAAAGGTCACAAAAAGAACAAGAGAGTAGTGTGTTCCAAAAGCAATAACGAACAAGCAATATCACACCGTTATCAAGCCAACACTTGCCTCAAAGCAATCCAATCAACCAATTCAGTTTTTGGGTTGAAAAGAGGTAGTAATGGTGTGGATATGGTGTTCTAATGATAAATAAAGGAAAAACACAACTTAAGTATGCAACTAGAAAAGCAAAGCACAATTTCCCTTTATAAGCTTCAAAAACATGCAATCTCTCAGTTGACCCTATGGAAGACAAATAATGCTAATTAATGCAAACAATGGACAGAAAAAGGTAGGCTATGTGACTTTTTTTTTGTCACAATTTTCATACAAAGTGATTACCAACTACTTTTCTAGCAAGCAATCACTAGGGGTGAAAGTGGCTTGAAACTAGCTGGGGTAGATCACTTTTTCTTCACTTTTTTTTCGATTTATGCACAAACTACTCTTGTGCTGAATTTAACAACAAGCAATGAATGCAAACAAAAAGGCAATAACGAACTGATTTTTTTTTGTAAGTGATTTTTGCTACCAATGAAACCAACTATAAGCCAAATTAACAAAGAAAACAAGGGTATGGTCGAATTTATGAGAGTATGCAAAACAAAAATTAGCAATTACCAATCAAGCAATATGAATCTCAATCACTCATGCAATGATAATTGAAAACTCATAAAACTGTAGGAAAAACGATATGCTAATATTAAATTGCAATCAAACTCAACCTATTAACCATAAACATGCATAAAATCCCTTAAATATCTCTTAATTGGTTAGTTACTTAGGGTGCAAGCAACAAGGATTAGGGTTAGGGTTTCACGCAAACTAGGGTTAGGGTTTGGCGTGCGGCTAGGGTTAGGGTTTCGGGGGTGGGGTATGAGATTTAGGGTTTGTGGTGGTCCGTTTGGACTGGTTGTGGTGGCGGAAGGATGGTGGTGAGGTGGTGAGTCGGGCGGTGGTGGACAGGGACACCAGATGTGTGGTGGCGCCGACGATGGATTGTGGTGGTGCTCGACTTTGGGCTTATTTTGTGGAGAAAAATCAGTTTTTGGTCTCAAAAATTGTATCTTTGGGTAAAGGTAGGATTTTCGGGATCAAAAACAGAATCAATCAACTAGAAAGCAAATTAAGGTAAGAAATTATTACTTGGCGAGACGCTGGATGAATGATACCACTTGATACGTGATCGCCTCGGATTACTCCTCGTTGATCAAGTTTTTAACCACACAGGATCTCGATCTTGCCAGGGACACAATTTCTAACCTGATTTGCCTTGAAAGTTAGAAACTTGGTGAACAAGTAACTCAAAATATCAATGAATGGTGAAGAACGAATCTGATTTGAAAAGATTGAAACAATCAACTTTGATAGTTCAATTGGATTGGCTCTAACGCTAAATCCAATTGATTAACTAGATTTGATCTTTAACAATCAAACTAGAAAAATCACAATTGACTAGATCAATAAACCAAATTGATTGAACACAAAAGAGATCGAGAGAGAGAGAGATGATGATGATGATCGATCGGTTGCACTTGAATAAAACACACATGAGTTTTTGGCCCAAAGACTAGATAAAACCTTTTCTAGGGTTTATCTAATCTCAAGCTGATTTTATTGAATGATAAATGCAAAGTATTTAAAGGAATTACAAAGTGTCGCCTTGGAGAGCAAGGCACATAGCCCAGCCGGCCCTAGAAGGGTATTATGGGGCTTTTGCTTGCTTTCCAAGATAATATAAAATATCTAGCTCTAACTAACTAGATCCCCTTAAATTAAATAAATCAAATAAAGATTTATCTGACTTATTTAATTAGGGAAACTCCTAACAAACTATAAATATCTTAAAGATAATAAAAAGATAGGAGAGATAAATAATTAGCCAACTAACAAAGCCTATGGCCGAAATTCCCTTATATAAAACTGAATTAAAATTGTTTCCATAAATAAAATAGTAGTAAATATATTTTCCATAATTTAGATTGGTCAAGTCAAAGAGTTGACTTTGACCCATGTAACAACTTATCTTACCCTATCTGATGGCCGGATCTATGGAGGGGATGATGGTGCAAAGAGATCGCCACGAGAATCCAAGGAATTACGACAACAAACACCACGCAACTGACCCTATTTGATGGCCGGGTCTTCAACTGGCTGGATCTTCCTCGTCCGAACTCAGAATTGAGTGGTTCCAATTCGAGAAGTTATATCTCCGAGTCTAGTTTAATCCCTCAAAATTTTAGACCTAGATGATGAGTGGATTGAAAGATATGTCGATTTTACTGAGGGGGTGCAGAAACCACCGAGATGGATGATGGATCGAAATGGGGAGAACAAGGGGATATGGATGTTTGACAACTTGGATATGACTCACCAAGCTCTCAAACAAACTAAGATGCACAAATTGTCGGATATTACTCACCAACAACTTGAACAACGAGAATTGAACGAACGAAATACAAGAACAAGAACTTGAATTGAAATTGCAAGGGAAAGTAAGCAACAAGTGAGTATTTTCGTCCAATCTAGCAACAAAGGGTGAGGGGGCCGACCATATAACCTAGAAAGCAACCTCACAAAGTTATCCCTTTCACTTAAGGAAATTACAAAAATTAACCCGAAAACTTAATAATTGTCCTTTCCGTAGAACTGTCACTTAGAACCATGAAATAGAATAAAACTCCAGCCATCTTCATTGCACTCTTTCGGAAAGCTACACCCCATGATCTCTTCTTGCACTTGACATAGAATGGCCTTAGCTCAGGATCGCGTAATACGACCTAGATAAGGTGGTGTAGTTCCTTGAGCTTTGGCACCATCAAAACCGGAAGGCAAGGGCGCGCCACCATCCAAGCTTGTTGGCGCGTCTAGGGTATGTCGAGGCTCCTCCAAGTGTTCCGACGTGTGCTGCTCCAAGTGTTCCAAAGTGTGCTCCATCGTTGGCTCGGACATCGATGGAATCACATCATCCTCCTCCCCTTGAAAAGGGTTCGTCCTTGAACCTAGATCCTGCTCAAGGAACAAATAAGGAACAAGATCGGATACGTTGAATACCTCATGGACGCCATAATTCGGAGGAAGATCAAGGTTGTAAGCATTGTCGTTGATGCGCTCTAACACTTGGAATGGTCTATCTCCACGTGGCTTAAGCTTAGAATTTCGAAGAGTAGGAAACCTCTCCTTCCTCAAATGAACCCAAACAAGGTCGCCGGGTTCAAAAATCAGCTCCTTGCGCCCTTGATCAGCTTGGCGCTTGTATTGCAATGTTCGCCTCTCCAATTAAAGATGAGTATCCTCATGAATCTGCTTAATATACTCAGCCCGGTCCCGTCCCTCACGACTCTCTCGATCGGACATAGCATAAGGCGCTAAATCAAGTAGTGTAACGGGATTGTGCCCATACACCACCTCAAAAGGCGTCTTCTTTGTAGCGGAATGAACGGACCTATTGTAAGCAAACTCAATGAAAGGAAGACACTCTTCCCACCTGCGCAAATTAGTTTTCAAAATAGAACGTAACAAGGCACCAAGGGTACGATTAACGACCTCGGTTTTCCCATCCGTTTGCGGGTGGCAAGTAGTAGAGAATAAGAGCTTGGTTCCAAGCTTGGACCAAAGAGTCTTCCAAAAGAAACTTAGAAATTTAACATCACGGTCAGAAACAATAGATTTAGGGACCCCATGCAACCGAACCACATTATCAAAGAACAAAGTGGCAACATTAACAACATCATCGGTTTTGTGGCAAGCAATAAAATGTGCCATCTTAGAAAATCTATCTACCACCACAAAAATAGAGTCCCTACCCCTTTTTGTCCTAGGCAACCCCAAAACAAAGTCCATAGAAATATCCTCCCATGGGGCACTAGGAATAGGCAAAGGGGTATACAAACCGTGAGGGTGCACTTTAGACTTTGCACGCACACATGTAGCACATGAAGCACAAAAGTTCTCTACCGACCTAAGCATGTGAGGTCAATAGAAATGTTCCCTAAGAATATGCAAAGTTTTCATGACACCAAAATGTCCCATGAGGCCGCCACCATGGCCCTCTTGGACAAGCAAACGCCTAACCGAACCACTAGGCACACACAAGCGAGTTCCCTTAAAAAGAAACCCATCATGCAAATAAAATTGATCCCGACTTCCCCCCTTGAAACAAGCATGAAAAATGTCACCAAACTCAGAATCATGAGCATACAACTCCTTCATGATAGAAAATCCAAGCAATCGAGCATCTAGTAAGGATAAAAGAGCGTACCTCCGGGACAACGCGTCAGCGACGACGTTGTCCTTGCCTTTCTTATGCTTGATGACATAGGGAAAGGATTCAATGAACTCAACCCATTTGGCATGCCTCCGATTCAGTTTGGCTTGCCCTCTCAAGTACTTCAACGCCTCGTGATCGGAATGGATAACAAACTCCCGAGGCAAAAGATAGTGCTCCCACGCCCGTAGCACTCGAACAAGAGCAAGTAGCTCCTTGTCGTACGTGGGGTACTTGAGCTCGGCACCTCCAAGATTCTCACTATAATAGGATATGGGACGTCCCTCTTGCATAAGCACACCACCGAGCCCGATTCCCGACGCATCACACTCAATCTCGAACATCTTGCCAAAGTCGGGAAGAGCTAACAACGACACTTGTGTCAACTTAGCCTTAAGGGCTGCAAAGGCCTCTTCTTGCGCCTCTCCCCACATAAATGGAACATTCTTCTTGGTGAGGAAGGTCAAAGGCGTAGCCAAGGTACTAAAATCACGAACAAACCGGCGGTAGAAACCGGCTAGGCCAAGGAAACTCCGTACTTGTGTCATAGTTTTCGGTGTTGGCCATTCTTGAATCGCCTTCACCTTCTCTTCATCTACTTGAAGTCCATTCCTACTCACAACAAAACCAAGAAATACCACGTGATCCGAACAAAAGTGGCACTTCTTGAAGTTAGCAAATAGGCGTTCCCGTTTCAAAGCTTCAAGCACTTGCCTAAGGTGCTCGACATGGGATGATAAATCGTGGCTATAAATTAAAATATCATCAAAGTATACAACCACAAACTTACCAATAAAAGGGAGGAGGACGTGGTTCATCAAGCGCATGAAAGTGCTCGGAGCGTTGGTTAATCCGAAGGGCATAACCAACCACTTGTATAGGCCTTGCTTGGTTTTGAACGTCGTCTTCCATTCATCTCCCTCCTTCATCCTTATTTGATGATATCCGCTCTTGAGATCAATTTTGGAGAAGAGACTCGCCCCATGCAGCTCGTCAAGCATATCCTCAAGCCTCGGAATCGGGTGACGATACTTGATAGTAACATTGTTGATCGCTCGACAATCAACGCACATCCTCCATGTGCCGTCCTTCTTAGGCACAAGAATGACGGGCACGGCACACATGCTGAGGCTCTCACGCACATATCCCTTATCAAGGAGCTCTTGGACTTGCCGTTGAAGCTCCTTAGTTTCCTCCGGATTGGCTCGATAGGCTGGACGGTTCGGTAGAGTGGCACCGGGGACAAAGTCGATTTGATGCTCGATTCCCCTAAGCGGTGGTAGTCCCGGTGGCACCTCTTCTTGGAAAAGCTCCTCAAAGTCCTGCAAAAGAGTAGATATGGAAGGAGGAAGATCAACTAATTCTTGGGAAGATAAATAAGATTCTTGAAAAACAAATAAAACGCAAACGCCACTTCCCTTGAAAGTATGAAGAATCTCCTTCGGTTTGGCCAAAAGCAAGGGCGTAGAAGGGCCGCCTAGAGCTAGCTTTTTGTCCTTCTTTCCCTCTCGAAGCGCATGCTTCTTCCTTTGCTCCTTCGTTGCATGGTCCAACATGATTTCATGGGGGGTCATCGGGTGCAACGTCACCTTCTTTCCCTCCATTTGAAAGTGATACTCGTTGGAGACGCCATCATGAATAGCTCCCTTATCATATTGCCAAGGGCGCCCCAAAAGAAGATGACAAGCGGTCATCGGCACCACATCACACTCCACCTCATCCTTGTACGGCCCTATAGAAAAGCAAATACAAGCCCTTTCCTTGACTTGGATCGGGGCATTAGAATTCAACCAACATAGAGGATAAGGTAAAGGATGGCAAGTAATTTTCAAGGAAAAGCGATCCACCACCTCTTGACTAATAATATTACAACAAGACCCGCTATCGATAATCACACTACATACCTTATCCATAATTTTGCATCGAGTGTGAAAGATAACCTCTCGTTGGATAGGTGTGGTGGTGTTCTCCGTCATGAAAAGTGTCCGTTGTACCACGAAGCACTCACCCTCCTCGGCGGTGACATGGAGGCCGTCTTCCTCAACCTCAGGGCTCTCTTCTTCCTCTTCCGCAGCCCCTTCTTCCTCATACTCGTACTCCCCTTGGGAGTTAAGAAGAACCTTCCGTTCGTTGGGACAATCCCGAGCACAATGCCCATGGCCAAGGCACTTGAAACACTTCACGTCGCTCGCCTTCACACCGCCTTCTTGCCGAGGACGTGGGGGAAACTCTTTCCTCGGTTGAGGAGTCGAGTCCTTCCTTATTTCCGGCTTCCTAAACTGAGTTGGTGGTGCCTTAGGAGCCGTGGATGAAGGCTGGCACGTTCGAGAAGTGGTTGAACTCGAACGCCGTTGAGCAAGTTGCTTGTAGATATGGTTGGTATAATGAAGCACTTGCTCAATATCGGTACCCCTACTAAAATGCTGCATACTCACCACATTTTTTAGTTCCAAATTTAACCCATTGACAAATTTAGAGATGACATACCCGCCGGGAAATTGTACTCGGGAACGGAAGATGAGCATACGCAGCTCGTTGTAGAACTCATCGGGAGTCCGGTTTCCTTGACGCACTTCCTCCAACTTGGCATGGATGCGCTCCGTGTAATCTTGAGGCACGAACCTCTCTTCTAAGGCCTCTCTTAGATCTTGCCATGTGTTAAGTTGAGGCATCCGACGTGCTCTCCTCAAAGCCTTGTCCTCGAGCCACCATTGGTAAGCAAAGTCGGTGAAGTGTATGGCCGCCATGGCCACCCGCCTCGCATCATCATAGCCATAGAAGTCAAAGATTGACTCCACCTTGGCAAGCCAATCAAGACAAGCATCGACGTCGGAAGTTCCCGAAAACGTCGGCACGTTCAGCTTGATGCCGTAATGGGGATCCCGGGGCCGCTCTTCTTGTTGCACCGGCGCGCCATGCCAAGGTTGCCCGACACTAACATTGGCCGGCCCTCTAGGAGGTTGGCCGCGCCTTGGTAGATGCAAGAGAGGTGGGGGTTGAGTAGCCATTGCAGGATTGGCCTCTTGATAGCTCGGCGCTCCATAACCTGACAAGTTAGTAGCACTAATAGGAATATTATTAGGAAATGTAGCAAATGAAGGCCTTACCCCGGAATTGGCCACAAAGTGTGGATTGTGGAAGCTCGTCGGAGGAATGTAAGGAGGCATAATCCCCATGGAGGTGCTCACATCGATGGATGCTTGCGCCTCCGAGTTTGGCAAGTAAGAAGTAGAGGCCTCCTCGTGTAACGACTCCACTTGGTTAGCGCTTTGTAGCACACTTGGTAGAGCCCCCGTTTGAGACACCCGTGTTCTATCATCTTGGCTGCGCACTTGGGTCTCCAAATCAGTCAACCTAGTTCCAAAGCCTCAATGGATTGTTGCAAGGATTGTTGCATGGTTTGCAACATGGCAGCCACCGAACTAGTGGACGTCTCCTCAACTTGTTCCTTATTCTTGTCATCACCTACACTTGTCATTGTAAAAACAAGGAAAAGATCAAGGTATAGAGGTCACACGAATTAATCACCAAGACTTGCCCGAGATGAAAATCCGACAAGTTGCAAGTAGGCAAAAACAACAAAGGCAACAAAGAGAGAATTCACCACACACTTGCTTAGGAAAACAATGCTAGGAAGCTATTAAACCACCAAGACTCAACACCAAGTATTACGAAATTAATTAATTAATTTTTTTTTGTTTTGGGTAGGCCTTTGCTAGGCACTACTCGAAGACGACTTTTGTAGGCCTTTGCTAGGCACTACAAGATGACTACTCTTTCCGTGCCCGTCCCCTTATTAGCTTTACGCCGCCGGGCAAGGTTTTTCTAGTCTTTAATCTTTCTTTCTGTGCCTGGCCCCTTATTAGCTTTACGCCGCCGGCAAGGTTTTTCTGATTATTCAACAAAAGATTTCAAGACACTTAAACACAACACAAGATGTCTCGTCTCGGTGTCGTTCCCGTATCCTAGCACCGCAACCAACAACAAGCATGTAATGAAAACAAACAAGGCTGGTTTGGGACCTCCTTCACACGTTTTTTTCTCAGCAAAATTCAGCAAAGATCGATTCATTTCAAGCACTAAAGGAAGACTTTAATCAAGCAACAAATGCACCCTTTCAACTACCAACTTTTGATAACTCTTTTGAGTGTTCTATTGGAACGTTTTTTGAGTATGGTTTGCAGCCATGGCTGAACACACACTCAGCCAAGACAACCACAAGATCAAGACAAAGCAACGACCACAACAACACACAACAAGGACACTATGGTCGCACACAACAACACAACGCAGCCAATAAAGAGTTCGAACCTAAAACTTGCAACAAGTGGAAATTCAAGGTCGGAACAAGATTTAGATGGCGATACCTTCGCGTGGCTCTGATACCACTTGATGGCCGGATCTATGGAGGGGATGATGGTGCAAAGAGATCGCCAAGAGAATCCAAGGAATTCCGACAACAAACACCACGCAACTGACCCGTCTTCAACTGGCTGGATCTTCCTCGTCCGAACTCGGAATTGAGTGATTCCAATTCGAGAAGTTATATCTCTGAGTCTAGTTTAATCCCTCAAAAGTTCAGACCTATATAATGAGTGTCTTGAAAGATATGTCGATTTTACTGAGGGAGTGCAGAAACCACCGAGATGGATGATGGATCGAAATGGGGAGAACCAGGGGATATGGATGCTTGACAACTTGGATACGACTCACCAAGCTCTCAAACAAACTAAGATGCCCAAATTGTCGGATATTACTCACCAACAACTTGAACAACGAGAATTGAACGAACGAAATACAAGAACAAGAACTTGAATTGAAATTGCAAGGGAAAGTAAGCAACAAGAGAGTATTTTCGTCCAATCTAGCAACAAAGGGTGAGGGGGCCGACCATATAACCTAGAAAGCAACCTCACAAAGTTAGCCCCTTCACTTAAGGAAATTACAAAAATTAACCCGAAAACTTAATAATTGTCCTTTCCGTAGAATTGTCACTTAGAACCATGAAATAGAATAAAACTCCAGCCATCTTCATTGCACTCTTTCGGAAAGCTACACCCCATGAGCTCTTCTTGCACTTGACATAGAATCGCCTTAGCTCGGGATCGCGTAATACGACCTAGATAAGGTGGTGTAGTTCCTTGAGCTTTGGCACCATCAAAACCGGAAGGCAAGGGCGCGCCACCATCCAAGCTTGTTGGCGCGTCTAGGGTATGCCGAGGCTCCTCCAAGTGTTCCGACGTGTGCTCCTCCTAGTGTTCCAAAGTGTGCTCCATCGTTGGCTTGGACATCGTTGGCTCCTCCAAGTGTTCCAAAGTCCCCTAACGCTTTCGTATATTTGTATATTCGTATATTCGTATATTCGTACACTCATGAGCGAATTTCACGGGCTTCAATATTTATGAGCAAATATCATAAATTCTCTATTTTATGAGCGAAAATATCATAAAATCTTTTATTTATGAGCGAATATCATAAATTCTCTATTTTATGAGCGAATATCATAAACTCTTTTATTTATGAGCGAATATCATAAATTTTTATTTATGAGCGAATATCATAAATTCCTATTTATGAGCGAATATCATAAATTCTTTTATTTATGAGCGAATATCATAAATTTTTATTTATGAGCGAATGTCATAAATTCCTATTTATGAGCGAATATCATAAATTTAATCTCACATACACGCATATGTTGTTGGTGATTTGTGTAAAGTCATCAAATCACATTGAGAGCATGTTGAGGTTATTAAGTCACAATGATAATGTCGATTGAGAAATTGACTTATGTGACTTGCCATGATATGATAAAGAGAGTTTGTCATGTATAGAATGATCCAAAGTAAAGGCACACCAACGCCAAGGAATAAATCTCACGTGCCACGACACTATGCGAGGGCGCGCTATGGAGGCGTTGTCACTCGTTGAGCGGCACGATGTATCGGCATGGTGCAAGGACATGGCGCGCCAAGAGCTCGATCTTGAGGTTCGAGACTCGAAAAATTGTGGCGCGCCTTGTGCTCGTTTTGAGGTTCAAGTATCGGCTGTTGGGGCGCACCTATGGCGCTACGATGGCACGGCCAAGGTCACACGAGGCTAGCGACGCATCAAGGGGGATGCGATGAGCTTACGACGCGCCAAAGGCTAAGGCACGAAGCGTCGAGTGGTTGCGATTGAGCTAAGGTATGGTTTCGAGCTTGTTATACGAGTCTTGTAGCTTTGTGCATATTCTAATGAAGTTAGTAAGCTTAACTTAAGCTTGGTGAATGGTTTAAGCAAGAACCAAAGCTTGAGTTTAGCTTGGCATATAGCTATGTATGCTAGAAAGGAGTATTGAAGCTTCATACTAGCTTAGAGTTAGCTCTAGAAGCTTGAACAAGCTCTTGACTCAAAGTATAAGCTTTGTAAGAAGCTCATGTAGCTAGGGATTAGCTCATGGAAGCTCAAACTAGCTCAAGTTAGCTCAAGTAGCTTGAAAGTCAGCTCAACGAGCTACAACGCAGCTCAAGCCAGCTCAACTAGCTGGATGCTAGCTCAACTAGCTAAGGGCCAACTACACTAGGTAAGTGACCTAGCTAGGTACCTAGCTATGCTAGCTTGGTGTGGGCCTTGGTGGGTCGGCCCATGGGGCTTGCGCTTGGGCCTAGTGGGCTGCGTGCATGGACACAAGGTTTGGCCTTGTGTTGGGCCTTTTGGATCGGATTTCTAGATGGAGTTTTGGGCTTTTTCTTGGGCCACTTTACACGCCATTTTGGACTCCATTTTGGGCTGGATTTTGGACTCCTCCCATGATGACAAGGAAAGAGAAAAATGGATAAGGATGGGGGGTTACAACTCCTCCTAAATTCACTCTCAACCTCTCTTTTCTCCAACCAATTTTGTAACTTCTTTTTGGCGGTTATTGGACAGCCATGGACACCTATAAATAAGGGTGATGGTCGTCCATTTGACGCCGATGCAAGACATGAGAGAAGATACACAAAATTAGACACAAGTCTATACAAATCAGTGAAAGAAAAACACTTGTAGTCGTGTGAGACTAGAGTTTGTTTGTTTGCGTGAGGGTTTTCACGAGTGAATCAAACACAAAGTGTGAGTATATCATGGATCGATCTTCACAAGAACAAGTGGAGAAGGGACCTCAAGTGGCATGGCGTGACGAGTTCGTCCAAGTGAAGGAAGAATCGCAAGAGCCACGGGAGAGCAACTTCGTTCAAGTCAAGAATGAAGAAGAATCATGGAACTCGAACAAGGTACGTTTAATCTTAATAGAATTGTCTTGCCAACATCTCTATTGTTTCGTGTGGTACGTTTTATCCCACAACGATATTGCGAAATCCCTTGGCATGGAATAGGGGCAATATACGTTGAAGGAAAGCGGGATCTCATCCCGTGACTCGTAGCCTTTATCCGGTCAACTTAATGAAATGTTTTAAAGTGGGTTAGTGGTGATTACCTTTACGGTCTACACCCAAACGAGACTACTCTTTGGGGTCTACTCACGAGACTACCGTTCGGGGTCTACTCAAACCGCCTTGATTATCCTTTGGATCTACAAGGGCCGACTTTCACTTCAACTTGTTTATGCAACATAACTATTCCGTTTTCATATCCTAAAAACCAACAATCTTCAACGTATATTTGTTTATGTTTATGTTTGCTTTGCTGTTTTGTTTTGTTAAGTTTGTGGATTTGGCTAAACGAGGGGATAAAACGGTCGATGATGTTACCTCTTACTTGAAGGAAGTCAAGATCGAACCCATGAGTCCCATAAGGCCGAACGAAGTGAATCAAGGTGGGCTCCAAGACTTTGATGTTTGGCTAGATGAGTACAACCGTGGCATGGTATATTGGGATGGGTACCTCGCTAACGTGAAGGTTGGAACCAATCTCGAGAATGCTAAAGGAAAAGAGGTTCTTGCGCCTCAAACCTCCAAAGAAATGGAGGCTCGTGATCCTATTCATGGACATGGGGGAAGGCAAGGGTACTCGAGATTCAAGAGGCGTTCTAAGCCTCGAGCCAAGTGCATAAATGCGAAATCTAAGTTTTGTGTCCCTAGGGTCGAGCCCTTGGGAGATGGAGGGGCCGCGGTTGGTGGCACTTATTGGCAAAAGGTTTATGGGGATCGAAGGCATATAAGGCCGGTATATTGCTCCTTGTGTGGCGTAAGATGCCGTTGAAGGAAAGCGGGATCTCATCCCGTGACTCGTAACCTTTATCCGATCAACTTAATGAAATGTTTTAAAGTGGGTTAGTGGTGATTAGCTTTATGGTCTACACCCAAACGAGAATACCCTTCGGGGTCTACTCACGAGACTACCCTTCGGGGTCTACTCAAACCGCCTTGATTATCCTTTGGATCTACAAGGGTCGACCTTCACTTCAACTTGTTTATGCAACATAACTATTCCGTTTCAATATCCTAAAAACCAACATATGTAAAACCCATTAGTGCGATTAACTAATGTTGCGCTTTTATTTTTTTTAATACACGACTCAAGCTAATGCAAAAAGCTGACTTTTATTAATAAATAAACGTGAATGTTATGAACTTACAAAGATAAACAGAATGAATGCAAAAACAAAAAATCATAAGGGCCTCATCAAAACCACATGGGAAAAAGAGTGCCCTGTTTACATGAAATTCCTAATCCCGAGATCCCTGCGTAGGGAAGACGGGTGACCGCGCTCATGATCAACATCTCGCGAAGTCATGCTCTTAGATGCAGTACCGCGATCGCAGCGGGATTCCCCGCGGTCGTGAACCTCGGTGCCGCGGTCACAACATGGCGACCCGCGGCCACGGTTTTGCCCCAGATCCGGGGTTTTGCACTCAGTTCCAGCGCCGCGGTCGCGGCCTTTGGGCCTGTAATCGCGGTTTCGCGGCTGGTCTTCAATCTCCGACTCGTCTTCAACTTTTCGCATAAACTCTGATTTAGGGCGGTTTCCCTTAGAGCATAGACGAGCATCTAATTGATTAGCCCAAACTCGGACTATGGCATCTCCATCTCTAAATTGAACCATTTGATGGAGGGTCGATGGTACCGCTCCAATCCCATGAATCCAAGGCCTCCCCAAAATCAAATTGTAGGGTGAAGGCACATCAACAATCAAGAACTCAACGGTCATCACTTTTTTGGCTAGATTGACTTGGGTTTTAAACATTCCAAGCTGATATGTTGGATAGCCACCAAGTCCAATCAATTGCATCTTGACCGGGATCAAATCTTCATTGCTTTTCCCAAGGAGTTTGAAGACCTCATAATACATGATGTCAACCGAACTCCATGGATCAACGAGAGCACGACGCACCTTAAAACCTTCTAGCTCGACTGCTAGAACTAAGGGGTCGTTATGAGGAACCTAGACTGTCGCAAGGTCCTTCTCCCTAAAGACTAGCCCATCCGTCGGACGCACGGGGGAAGGGGGCCGTCGTGGCTTAGCCTGCTGAAATCTCACTTCAAGTTCATGGCAGGACTTCCTGAAGTTGCTCCTTGCTTCATCATCTTCATGCCTGTAAGATGCCGAGATCGTTTGGATGACTTCAATTTGCTTTTGCCCCAGCTCGTCACCTTTTCCAGGCTTCTCTTTCTTAATGAACTCATGTAAGTACCCCTTTTCAACCAAGCTCTCTAGATACTGCTTGAATGGCTCACACTACTCAGTCATATGCCCACGAATTCTGTGGTACATGCAATACTTCCTACTACGAGGGTCATCTTCATGGCACTCCGCTTTGGGAGGATATTGAAAAAAGTTCTCATGCTTAATACGAGGTAGGATCTGACAGATTGGCACACTAAATGTGGTGTAAACCGCTCTACTTTGACCCTTTCTCTTAAAGCTTTCAGAACGGTGGTGAGTTTTACGAGGAGGAGAGGACGATCTCCCTCTTACTTTAGAATTATCCTCCTCTAACCGCACATACTGATGAACACGCTCTTGAAGCTCGGTTATTGTAGAAGGAAGACGTAGCATCAACTCTTCTATCAGCTTGCTATCGAAGGGGATTGCCCTTTTAAAGGCGGTGATAGCGGTTTTGTGATCACATCCCTCAACTTCTGCATAGCATTCCATGAATCGATTTGAGAAGCGACGCAAGCTTTCTCCTTTCTCTTGCTTGAGGCCGAAGAGTGTGTCAAGTGATGTAGCATCCCGACTATTGGCTATATATCGCTTCACAAACATAGAAGCCAATTGACCCCAAGACCGGATTGATCCCGGCCTGAGGCTCTGAAACCATTTCAAAGGGCTTTTACCGAGGCTGCTCGGAAACATCTTGCACATGATAGCTTCTTTAGACACACACAATGCCATTTTATGGGTGTAAGAGGCTATGTGACTTACAAGATCCGTATTCCCATCATACAAAGTAAAATATGGGGGAGAAAACTTTGACGGTGGTAGGGCTCGTTGGATGTCCACGTGGAATGGCGTCGACGTCAACAAAGCCAACTTATGTTCTGCTTGTTCCCGAGCCGATTGCAAGGTACTACCTTGCGCTCTCAAAAGATCAAGCAGCCTTCTTTGAGTACGCTCTAGAGCTCGGGCCCTACCTTCAATCCTTTCAAGGCTGACACTCCGATGTGGACTGCGTTGCCTCTTCTTCCCTTTTCTGCCTTGATCATGCTTAGGCTCGGGATTTTTGGAAGGATCATAACGATCGTCTCGTTCACGCGAAGAATCGCGCCGATCGTCAGGTCCGCGATCGTGGTTTGATCGGCCGCGATCGCGACACTTGCCACAGCGATCGCGGTCCTTTGCGCCGTGCTCGCGGCATCGGCCGCGGCGATTACCGCGGTTGTCGGCTTCGCACGAGTCGTTCGAGGACGGGTCGTTAGACCGAGGAGGGTCCACGGCCCGATACCTCTTACGCGGGGGTGACTCGTGGTGATGATCCCATCGCCGGCTTCTGGTCGCTCTCCTGTCGCTATCATAATCAATCTGCATCTCGCCTGATTCGTCAGAACTGATCGATTGAGGACTACGGCGGTTATCGACGAATTCAATAACACTTGCAAGCCGTCAGTAGTCCTCTCAATTTCGGACTCATCAAAGCGGTGCTTGCCTTGAACTTTATCCAAAGAGCGTTTCAACCTGGCGATTTCATCTAGGGCATGCTCCAAACGGGATTCAGCCTCTGCACATTGACTCGGCTAAAGTCGTTGTTGCCAAGATCAAAAAATAAATTACCCTAAACTACTCACTAGTAAAGCATGCAAGTAAGGGATCGAACCCAAGAGAATCGGTTTTCCGAACAATCAACAAAGCAGAGTTCATTCAATCAATTCCACCTTTTTAATAATTCGATCATCAATTCATCCACTTTTCTATTAATTCCAAGGTTAATTCCAATCCTTATAAAAGATTTACGCTTGTCCACGGTCCAAGCGAAAAGATGATATGAACAAGAACGCTTAATTCAAATCATACAAAGTATTAAGGATGGAAGGATATCAAATCATGCAATCAAGCTACACGTCTCATGCATAAAATAACAATCAAACACTCTTTCTCAATTCCAGTCCACGGTCCTAGAAAACAGTTGTTTCAAGGATAAATAAGATTGCACAGACAACAATCAAACTAATCCAAACAGTAGAATATCAATCAAATTCAACAAGTTGCGCACCAAGAGAAATCAATTGATAATCATAAAATTTAGCACAAGAGTTTTGATATTAACCAAGGGGTAGAAAAGTTATCAGAATCTCACGAATTACATAAAAAGGCTTCCTTGATCAAACAAACTCCAAGGGAAATTAGTTCTCCATAACAAAACTGAAATAAAACCTAAAAAGTAAAAGTATGCTAGATAATGTATGTTATCTGATAAGTTCAACTGAAACACGAAACTAAGCTTAAAAAGTAGAAAAACAACCGAACCCTAAAGATATAAAAATAGATAAAAGATAAAACAAAACAGAAAATCGGCGCTTCGGAAACACAGCCACCCGCGAGCGCGGTTTTAATCCGCGAGCGCAATTTTATTGATCTCCCCTCGGCCGCGGAACCCTCTTCAACCGCGAGCGCGGTTTCCACCCCCGAGCGCGAGTCCTCTGACAACATTCTGGTGTCAACTTCAAAGGTTGTTTTGACCCACTTAGAGTTGGAATTTAAACTCGCCGTGCAAACATGAATTGTAGCTTTTCGAGTTAACTTTCCAATGATACTAAATTCAGCTTCATCCGATCACTGTAGCTCCCGAACGATGCGTCACGAGAAAATGGCGTCAAAACAACTCCAAATCAACACTTGTCTTCAAAACTCTTGTAATTCTTCAAATCGTGTCTTCGGTCTTCATATTACAATTATGCTCAAAACTAACCTAAACACACTGAAATCATGCCTAAAATACAAGAGTTAACCATACTAAACTAGAGCATATCAAATTCCCCCATACTTAAACCTTGCTCATACTCGAGTAAGCTCAAAATAAATCTAACAAGAAATCCTATCAAGGTTTACAGCATAGTACAAGGGAAGACAAAAAACACTCACCTCACCACCTCGAACCCAAAATAGAGAAATAATGAGCAACAACATGATAGCTCAAGCACACACCTCACATAGGTACATAATCAATAAACTCTCAAGCTCCAAAAAGTGTAGAGCGTCCTAGGATCTACCCGACATCTAAGATATAATCCCCAAACCCCAAAGTAGAATGAAATCCTAAACACTCTGATTTTTCCACTCATTCTACTTAGGCGCCCTTTCGGGTTTTCACCTAATCACTCTTTTCATTTTTCTTCAGGTGTGCTCACAAATACTCACATCTCTCATAAACCTCATATTACCCCAGCCTAATGCTGGTCCGGGTTACCTGCTTATTACCTGAGCCGCCCTTTCGGGGTTTCAGCTCATCCCAGGATTTTCTATGCCTTTTTTCTCTTTTTATGGCTTTTTTCATTTTTTTTTAAATGTTTTCTCTATACAAAACATGGAACAAAAATCCCATAAAAATAACGAAAAATAAACTGAAAAGCAACTATCTATGATAAGCGTAGCGAGTACTTCCTCCCCCATACTTAAATCCTTCATTGTCCTCAATGAAGTAAAGAGAAAGGAATTAAGCATAGAAGAAGAAAATCAGAAGACTCACATACGAAAGATGATATGAACTCCCGGAATTGTAATGCACCAAACTCAGGAACAAACTGATCTTTCTGGGAACAAACCACGAGCGTCATCTTCACAACTCAGCAACCAGATTCACACCATAAGACGTCTCCAATGAGAATGAACTGGAATCCTCAAAATAATAAAAACTCTGACGACGGTAGCACCCCCATACTTGACCTATACCGCAAAGATGGTGTAGACGCGTACTATACCACAATGGGATGGAACCTGATAATAGTACCAAACAATTCCAAGGAACCAGACATGGAAAGATATAGAAAAGTGGAGTGGTGGATGATGGTAGAATATGGAAGAACACTCTTTTTTTTCTCTCTTTTATTTCGGGGGTTTCACCCGAAAGCCTTTTATTTCGGGGGTTTCACCTGAAAACATTTTATTTTTATTATTTTTATTTATTTTTTTTATACCGAAAAACGAAAACGGAACTTCTTCCAGGAGGGACCCGCGAGCGCGGGACTGGGCCTGCTGGCGCGGTTTCAGCCGCGGCCTCGGGTTTCTTCCGCGGGGCATTTTCTTCGAGATGGGAAAAATTGTACCTGCAAGTTAGCCCGACAAAAACCAAAATGAAACTTAAAACTAAAACTAAACTAAAAAAACAAAAATAAAAGAAAAGAAAAACTTACCTCGGGTTGCCTCCCGAGCAGCGCCTTTGTTTAATGTCGGACATTGTCAATGCCCTAAGCAATCTGTCAAAATCCTGCGAACAACTCTCATGTAGGCAAATATAGCACAATGATAACTTGAAACTAAATAATATAGCATTCAGACATCAATTCAGTTTATCAAACCCACTAGAAAAATCAGGGTTAGCAGGTTTAGGATAGAACCAGTTGGAAGGACGAAGTAGTTTATCAAAAGTTATGATATTTATCTCAACACTGCCACCTTTAGAATTGGAGAAATCACTAGGCAAACTATCATGCTCAGGACCTTTTGCAGACACAACAGGCAAACAAATATCAATAGAAAGTAAGGAAAAAGAGGGAAGGATACAGGGATCATGATCGATCATAACAAAGGATTCCATGGCAGGAGACATAGACATCTCCTCAAGTGGAAAGGCAATCTCCATATCATCATCTAGCTCTTTCTTCGAATCATCAGGCTCATCGTCATCACTCCAGGAGCTGGCAAACTTAAGGAAATATTCCTCCTCCGTCATCATATGACTATGATCATCCACCTCTTCATCCCATGAAGGGTCTTTGAGTGCCTCTAGAAAGGGTGGAACCGGCTCTTTTGGGGGATCTGTTGGTTCTGTACGGGAACTGCATGAGCGGTTGTCATCCCGCGTGCGCGGTTCATGCACAAAACTTTGATCTTCAGGAATTGCATCCGTCTTTATGGCCAACACCTCCTCTAATTTTCTTTGTTCAGCAATTTGGTTCTTCAATTTCTGCACCTCGATCTCTCCGGCTCGGATCTCACAAAAGAAATTCCATCGATCCATGGGTTTCCAAATGACGTATTTTGCATCGCTCTCGCGGTACATCCTTAGTTGGGACTCAAGAGTCATCCCACTAAAGATGTGATCGCAAGCATCATCAAGCCCTACGTCAATCCCCCAAACAGAGAGTTCATGCAATTGTTTCTGGCACCTAGTGAAGTACTCATGAAAGGGTTCATCATGTAACTGACAAAGCCTAAACGCAGACATTAGTATATACAAGTGTAGACCGTAAGATAGGTTTACACAACGAGATTCGGGAATTCTGGATGAACGGAAACCGCGGGCGCGGGTATAAACCGCGGGCGCGGGTCCAGCTGCGGGCGCGGGCTTCGAGCCGCGAGCGCGGGTCGTCAGAAACGCCGACTGAACAGAAAAACAAAGCCGATTCCCCGGCAACGGCACCAAAATTTGACTCGGCTAAAGTCGTTGTTGCTAAGATCAAAAATAAATTACCCTAAACTACAAACTAGTATAGCATACAAGTAAGGGATCGAACCCAAGAGAATCGGTTTTCTGAACAATCAGCAAATAACAAAACAGGGGGTTTTGAGAGTTTAAGCAAGCAAATAATATTAAGTATCAAATCAATTAAGGAAAGCAGAGTTCATTCCATCAATTCCACCTTTTTAATCATTCGATCATCAATTCATCCACTTTTCTATTAATTCCAAGGTTAATTCCAATCCTTATAAAAGATTTCCGCTTGTCCACGGTCCAAGCGAAAAGATGATATGAACAAGAATGCTTAATTCAAATCATGCAAAGTATTAAGGATAGAAGGATATCAAATCATGCAATCAAGCTACGAGTCTCATGCATAAAATAACAATCAAACACTCTTTCTCAATTCCAGTCCACGGTCCTAGAAAAGAGTTGTTTCAAGGATAAATAAGATTGCACAGACAACAATCAAACTAATCCAAACAGTTGAATATCAATCAAATTCAAAAAGTTGCGCACAAAGAGAAATCAATTGATAATCATAAAATTTAGCACAAGAGTTTTGATATTAACCAAGGGGTAGAAAAGTTATCAGAATCTCACGAATTACATAAAAGGCTTCCTTGATCAAACAAACTCCAAGGGAAATTAGTTCTCCGTAATAAAACTGAAATAAAACCTAACAAGTAAAAGTATGCTAGATAATGTATGTTATCTGATAAGTTCAACTGAAACACGAAACTAAGCTTAAAAAGTAGAAAAACAACCGAACCCTAAAGATATAAAAATAGATAAAAAGATAAAACAAAACAGAAAATCGGCGCTTCGGAAACACAGCCACCCGCGAGCGCGGTTTTAATCCGCGAGCGCGGCTCTATTGATCTCCCCTCGGCCGCGGAACCCTCTTCAACCGCGAGCGCGGTTCCACCCGCGAGCGCGGGTCCTCTGACAGCATTCTGGTGTCAACTTCGGAGGTAGTTTTGACCCACTTAGAGTTGGAACTTGAACTCTCCATAACAACATGAATTGTAGCTCTTCGAGTTAGCTTTCCAATGATACTAAATTCAGCTTCATCCGATCAACGTAGCTCCCGAACGATGCTTCACAAGAAAATGGCGTCAAAACAACTCCAAATCAACACTTGTCTTCCAAACTCTTGCAATTCTTCAAATCGTGTCTTCGGTCTTCATATTACATTTATGCTCAAAACTAACCTAAACACACTCAAATCATGCCTAAAATACAAGAGTTAACCATACCAATCTAGAGCGTATCACACACCTAGTTTGGTACTTCTCATTCTCTCTTAGAGTAGTAGCCAAAGCATGGGTGATCTCATCTTCTTCTTCATCCCCGACGGTTGTAGATGCCCCATTCCACCGTTTGGAGCGGATGATAGGGTGATACGATTGTCATCTCTAAAGGGATTAGACCCGACACGACTAGATTGGCCTTGCTCTAGACGAGGGCTAACCAAACTAGGGTTCGGCTCGCGAATAGAGAGCGAAGGCTCGGAAATACGCAGCCCGCGGTCGCGGTTCACTGGGCCGCGAGCGCGGTTTGACTGTCTGCAGTCGCAGTTTTGTTCGGCGATTGCGATCGCCTGGATTGATTCGCTTTGCTCCTGAACTCTTCGAATATTCTCGCTTTCGGCAACAAGCATTGCCGACTCCCAAGCTTGATCAAGTTCAATTGATTTAGGCCTTAGAGTAGCACGACTGTCGATTTCGTCGCTTGACTCGGTCCCCGAAAGGCCTGTGCGATGAACAACCGTACTAGCGAGAGGGGCCGAGTCACGGTTCATGTCGTTTTCGGGCACAAAGTTCTGACCTTCCGAGCGAATATCGGAATTCATGTGATCAACTTCCATTAGGGTTTGATTTTCCGAAAGATTTTCGAAATTTTCGGCTTTGCTCGACGATCTGCGGTCGCGGTGTACAGTACCGCGGGCGCGGTCCTTAGTGTCGCGATCGCCGTCTTGTTCGTTGAGTGTACTTCGCACGATTTCGTTTCGCGACGATGCCCCAGGGTTTCCAAAGAGGATTTCTTGATTTTCTGGGATCGATTTCAACACCATAACTGCGTGGATCGAGTACTCCCACAGACGGCGCCAATTGTTAGTGCACAAAAATTCCGCCTTTAATGCACTAATTATGAACTCCTCCTCTTCCGCTCCACGCCCAATCTTCTAACCTAAAAACCTGCAAAACAATGGACACAAGGGGCGGGGACCCCCTAATCCACCTCCGATACATAAGTCAAAAGAGCGAATTGTCGTTTCGAGCGTCTAGGTACAACGAGAGAACGGCGAATCCCTGAACAGTCGAGCTAAGCGAGTATTAGCCTATTCAAGTTTTCAGAATATGCCTATATGCACATGTGGCTCTCCCTACACGCCTAGAGCGTGTATTTATAATCGAAGAAGGAGATCAGCGGGCCGACCTTCTGTATCTCCTTGGGTTGCTTAGAGCCCAAGTTAGGAATATTCATACCTTCTCCAAGTTTAATTCCATCATATTTGAAGGATAGAATCTTCCATTAAGTTGCACAACTACCATATATTTAATAATATGAAAAATAATAAAAATAATAATAAATGCGCAGTAATTATAACTATGTTAACTACACTGTTGGAAAACGCGTCTTTAGCCACGACAGTTGGCCACGCGACATGGCACAAAATTTGCCAGGAAACAGCCTTCGCCACAGAGGTAGTCACCAGTGTTCCCAGGACGAAAAGTTTGTGGTTAAAACGCTCGCGGGTATAGCATAGCGTGAACACTGCCCACAAACTTTTGAGTCGTGCCTATTTAACCACAATATTGGGTACAAAAATCATGTTCTGCTAAATACATGGTATAGCCAGAGACACTTTGTGGCTGAGTTTGTGTCTATTTTACCACAAAGTTAGCGTCGAATTGTTTGGTTGGCTAAATTCGGGAGGGATAAGTCGTGTTCATCAACCACCTGTCGTGGCCATTTAGTCTCAAAATTTGCCTCGAATATATTTGGTGGGTAAAGTAGTGGCTTTTAGCATGAAATTTGGCTACGAATTGGCAGAATACAATTCATTGCCAATGTCGTGGCCCTTTTGCATGAAAATTGGCTACGAAATGATTGAGTGGATTTAATAGCCAATGTTGTGGCCTTATTATCTCAAACTTAGCCTCGAAACCATTTTGTGTCAAATTCTGTGGTTATAAAAATCAGTACAATCCACCTATTTAATTGCAATATTAACTTGCACCATGCAATATTAAATACATGTACCATAAGCATCACATAAAACAAAAATGGTTTGATCATCAAACCATGTGGCATATGGCCAAATCCAAACATCAACTTGCACCTATAGTTTTCAAGTATCAACAACAACCAAGAACCAAATATCCAAACATCAACCAACCTGCAAAACCTGCACCTACCAACAACCATCTAAAACCTTACATGAAATCCAAATATCCACAATGGCATCACCAACAGCCATAAGTTTCCCAAAATGCACCAACACAACTAAAGACCTTAAATTACCATGGAGAGAGAGAGAGCTAATTGCTAGCAATGTGTTCCATCAACTTTTCAAGCATGCCTTTCAAATCCTTGTTTTGGCTTTGAATTTCTTGATTCTGAGCTTGAAGAGCCTTCATCTGGTCCCGCATTTCCTTCATCTCGTCCTTGAGATGCTCGGTAGATGGTTGTGGGTGGAAAAGGCTGGAGGAAGGAGAAGAAAAGCATGCATCAACCTTGCCGCTGCGAAGGAGGGCTATACCATGCTCAGCAAATGCGAAAATCTTCCGATCTTTATGGCCCTTAGCAGCTTTGATCCACAGCTCTATCATCTTTGTGTTTGACAATGGTTGACCCGATGCATTGTTCAGTTGTTCCTCAGCAACCAGCCGTTCAAACTCAGCCTTGAATAGAATGAAAATGCATTAAAAAGAAGATATGAAAGCAATATATGACTATAAGAACAAGCTGAAAAACAAATGTAAAATAAACAAGTATGCAAGATAGAGCACATTCAATTTACAAACAGATATCATTCACAAATTTGCTAGTGGTTAAAAGATTCACAAATTGGATTCACATATACACAAATTGGATTCACATATAGCTTGATAGATTCACAAATTGACACAAGATAACAACAGATTGGATTCACAAACATCTCTATCTTAGGCTCAAGATAGATCACATATAGCATGAGCACCGAGCACATACCTTATAGAAAATTGCATTCATAAACATGACTTGCTAACTAAGGGAGCATTACACATGCCAAATAATACTAAACATGACTTGTAGTATTTCCATCATTCTTGTAGTATTTCCATTTTCAAAATATAGTAATCATGATTTGCTAACTAGAAAAGGAAGTCAACAGTACATCCCATCATAAAATGAAACCATAAAGCAACCATAAAAGCCATATTTTGACAATAAATGTCAACCCAATGAGATGTGTAAATGAGCCAACCATAAAGCAACCATAAAAGCCATACTATGAGAATAGATTTCAACCCAATCAGATTTGTAAATGATAAGGAATATTCAGCCTAATACTTACAATGATAGCAGCTGGGCGTTCACCAACGGTTCCATCTTTGGTTGACCATAACTTCTTTACAACCTCAGAAATCATAGGCATGGTACCCGACTCACCACCCTTGAAAAAACAAGAGTAAAATTGAGTTCAACATCAAAAGAAAAGAGAAGTAATATGTGAAACTGGATTGCAATTACCATCGTTTCCATCCACTTTGTGAACTTGCGAGAACCCCCTCGGTATGGTCCAGACTCGAGTGATTTCTTTGAACTCTTGTTCTCCTTATTCACCTTAGCTTGGCGCACCAAGTTGGGATCAGTTCTCCACAAGGTCGTCATCCTTGTCCAGTGCCTGCTCGCTAACCAGATTGGGGGTGCATTTTTAGCACGCGCATTCTTGAAGACATTGCTAAGGTGCTTCCCAATTTGGTGTAGAAAGGCATCCTTCATCAGCTCATCCGTCTCCCTCCAACAGAAATACCTCTACATTGAGAAACAAGAAATAAGTAGCCTTTGTTTCATCAAATTAAAGAAATAGAAAGCATGTTACATCATATTTTCCTTACTAGAATTAGATCACAATAGAATCTCAGCAATAGATATCAAACAAAAAGTTTGTTTCATTAATTTAAACAAGAAATAGGCAGATTTAAGCTAAAATGTATTGTTCTTTCATTTTTAAAGAGAAAGAAAGGCAGAATTAATTTGAAGCAAAAGATATCAAGCAAAAGATTAATTTCTAACTTCAAACATAAGATTACCAAGATCTCAATCATATTTTCCTTACTAGAATTAGATCAAAATAGAATCATGCTATCATGTACCAAAGATATCAATTTCAGCCAAGACTATAATACATATCACACAACTAATCAGCTCAAATAAGATAAACAGATCACCCAGCGATATCACACAATGATTTTGCATTTTAAGAAGTAGAAAATAACCTGAAACTCTTGAAACCACATGGTCTGCACATGTTTTGGCACTCTAGATATACTGGTCCAAGGACCTCGATAATGGCCATGGACGATTTCCTTAGCCTTTGCAAACGCAACTTTTTTGGTTCAAAGTCGCTACAAAGAATTAGATAAAGTTATTAGTAATATTCAAAATGAAACTTAGGATTAATAGAGAGTTGTTTAAGAACTGACCGACTGCCTTCCCCAGCAATCCATATAAGCTTTTGTAGTGTGCCTTGTTCCTCTCCTTCTTCTTGCTCTCTTTCTTCTTACTCTCTCTCTTCTTGGTCTCCTTCTTGTCCTCCTTCTTGCTCTCTTTCTTCTTGGTCTTCTTCTTCTTGTCCTTCTTCTTCTTGCTCTCCTACGTCTTGTTCTTCATCACTAACCTCCTCTTCTTCCTCAGCTTCTTCCTCAGCTTCTTCCTCAACTTCTTCCTCAACTTCTTCCTCAAGTTCATCCTCAACTTCCATACGAACCCCAGGCTCAATATCCACATTGAAATCATCCTCATGTTGGTCATAAGTTTCTTCCTCAACTGGTAGTAGAGCTGGTGGAACAACTTTCTTTGTACGAGGTCTGGGAACCGGGCTAGGAGTTCTTGAATGAGCATTTATAGGAGCCCTTGAAGGGTTGAGTGCTCGTCGGACAGGAGGGGTAGTCTTTGGAGGAGCTGGTGGGATAGTTTTTGAAGGAGCTGGTTGAGAAGTTTTTGAAGGAGCTGGTGGGGAAGTTTTTGAAGGAGCTGGTGGGGAAGTTTTAGAAGGAGCTGGTGGGGAAGTTTTTGAATGAGCCTTTAAACGTGCAACAGGTTGTGCAACAGCTTGTTGTGGAAGGGATGCAGTTGTTGCTGATTTTTTAAGCCTGGGGCTACTACAAACAGGGAGCTGGAGGGGTCGTTTCAGAGGTCTTCTAGGGCTTAAAGCACCCTGCTCTGGAGAAGAAAGAGGTGGACCACGCGCAAAGTTGCAGCTAGTAACCCCAGCACGTCCACGAGCTGTGCTTCGAAGGTGACGCATGATGACCTAAATCAGAGAAATACAAGGAAACATAATTAGAACTAAAAGAGCATGCTATTGATGAATGCCTCAAGTATATTTAGGGCATTTGTCTAAGAAAAAAAGAGCATGCTATTGATGAATGCCTAAAGTGAGTCTAGAATTAAAATGTCACGAATTATTAGAACTCAAGTATATTTAGGGCATTTGTCTAAGAAAAAAAGAGCATGCTATTGATGAATGCCTAAAGTGAGTCTAGAATTAAAATGTCACAAATTATTAGAACTCAAGTATATTTAGGGCATTCAATTGATCATGTTTGTCTAGGAAAAAAAGAGTATGCAATTGATGAATACCTAAAGTGAGTCTAGAATTAAAATGTCACAAATTATTAGAACTCAAGTATATTTAGGGCATTCAATTGATCGTGTTTGTCTAGGAAAAAAAGAGCATGCAATTGATGAATACCTAAAGTGAGTCTAGAATTAAAATGTCACAAATTATTAGAACTCAAGTATACTTAGGGCATTCAATTGATCATGTTTGTCTAGGAAAAAAAGAGCATGCAATTGATGAATACCTAAAGTGAGTCTAGAATTAAAATGTCACAAATTATTAGAACTCAAGTATACTTAGGGTCAATTGATCATGCAATTGAATGCATGTTTGTCTAGGAAGAAGGAGCATGCAATTCATCCAAGAAATTAAAAAATAGAAGAAATAGGGAGAGAGTAGGCACTTGTAACTTTACTGAATGAATTGAAGTAGATACGGTGGGTTTGTCCAGGAAGAATCCGGCAGAATTAAGGACCCATGAAATCGCCAGCATTAAGGACCCATGAAGAGAGAAAACAGAGATGAATTAAAAAGAGTCAAAGTTAAGCAAGAGCAAGGGAGAGAGGGAGAGAGACTTACCAATCGGCTGCCTTGAACAAAAGCGAGCTTGCTCTGAAAAAACACCAAAGATGGTAGTGAGAGCCCAAAATCAAACATGATTGAGCAAATGATTGAGCAAAGGAAAGGAAAGAACACCAAAAAACACCAAAAAAGCTTGCTTGAAAGAACACCAAAAAACAACAACAAAGCTTGCTTGAAAGAACACCAAAAAAGCTTGCTTGAAAGAACATCAAACTCAAAGGAAAGGAGAGATGACTTACAATCACCGGATGCCTTGTCCAAAGGGCTGCAATAAGCTTGCTTGAAAGAACACCAAAAAAAAATTAGAACAAAACCCTAGATTTGAGCAACCCTAGAAGGAAAGGAAGGTCGAGAGGGAGAGAGGCTTACCGACACCGGCGAGATTGAACAGAATCGCCAGGGAGCTTGCTTGAAAGGAAGGTCCAAAGGGCTGCAACTTCTCTGAAAACCAAATCGCCAGGGAGCAGTTTGAGAGAGCGGCGAGAAGAAGAAAATTGATGGAATGAGCTAAGTCTAAGTGTACGTACGCATAACCCTAGATTGAACAGAATTCACTAACGGGCCTACCGAAAATCAAGTGCACGCATAGCCCAAAATTTCCCTCTCAGCCCAAAATTGAAATTCCCTCCCAACTAAACCCGAAATTAAAAATTCCCTCTCAAACCAAAATTTGCCTCCTAAATGCATTATTCCATCTTACATCAATTTCTCCTTCCTACCTCAAAATTGTCCTCTTAAACCAAAAATGTAGTTGGTAAAATGAGCAAATAATTACATATATAGATGATAGATTGAGGGAAAAAGAATTACCAATCATATTGTTCGGAACTTGAAGATGATGGAAAATCATCTTCTTCGTTGTCATTTTCAATATCGAAACTATCATCGCCACTTTCCACATCGTATGCTTCCTCATGCAATGACACTGGATCATTAAGATTTGTAGGTAAAGATTGAATTGTCGACCTTATGAAGCCATCAATCTCAAGTCATCTGGTCGTAATGGTTCAAAAATGGTTGGTTGTTCAGGATTGTTCTCTGCCCAGCGTTGCTCAACATTGACTATTGGTTTTGTCTTACACACATATCTCCAATCTGTACCACTTCGGGGTGCTCCAGGGTAGTCAAGATAGTAAACTTAGATGCATTGTTGAGCAAAGACAAAAGGATCATGGTTGTTGTAACGTCTCTTCACATTAACCTCTTGGAAATGGTAATCTGGATGGACTTTTGTCCCATTAGGGCTAGGGTCAAACCACAAACACTTGAACATGACAATCTTCTTACACGGCATCCCAGTGAACTCAAACTCCAAAATCTGTTCTATCAACCCAAAGAAATCTGATTGTGTATCACCATTACAAGCTTGCACACACACACCACTATTCATGGTTAACTTTCCTTCTCCGCGTTTCAACGTTTCAAATTTATAACCATTGATGCAATATGATGGCCAGGACAACACCTTTCGGGATGGCCCCCAAGCTAAACTATTTATCAAATCATGATCCTCAAGTGGGGGTGTAGGGCATTTGCAACTAAAACCTACAAAAAATAGACACATATATTGACCATATACTTACGTGATGTTAGAATTTTGTATCGTTGACACAATATGAACTAGTACTTACAGTTTCATGAAACCATGTACAAAAAAAGTTGGCAAGTCCGTGCGGATCTCCTTGGCCTACAGTGTGTTGAAATTCCCTGCATATGGAAAGAACAACATAAGACTAGTACTTAAGTTTCCCTAAAATAACACATATATATAAGTTTAATTGACTTACTCGACATAGGATTCGACCTCTCTACAATTAAGTAGGATGTAAGTATGTACTGCATGAAAGTCCGTCTCATCGGACAACCAAATAACATTGCACTTTCCACTTGCACGTCCCTGATGGTTGAAAATTGAAATTTGAGGATGCACACTCACCTCATCCGTGGTGGTTTTCTTTCTCTTATAGGAGTCTTGATGATGAGGATAATGTTGAGCGAAACTTGTTATCTCCTCAAACAAATATGATTCCACTATGGACGCCTCCACCTTTTGCGGGTTCATCATGTTCCCTTTCAACGTGAATAACAATCTTTCAACTGGATACATCCATCTGTTCTGTACAGGACCCCCTAACCTTGCCTCGTATGGTAAATGAACAATGAGATGCTCCATGTAATCAAAGAACGATGGTGGAAATATCCTTTCCAATTGGCATAATAAAAGAGGTGCAGCCCGTTCTAGATCCTCAATCATTTGTTTGTCAAGTGTAGATGAACATAATGATTGGAAAAACAAGCTTAGCTCCGTCAATGGCCCCCACACACCCACGGGAAGAAGTTCTTTGAAAGCAGCTGGTAGAAGTCGTTGCATGAACACATGGCAATCATGACTCTTCATTCCTTGTAGTCTACCCTCTTCCAATTGCACACATCAACCAATATTAGAGGCATAACCATCCGGAAATCTCAAGCTCTGTAACCAATTAAATAGCATTGTCTTTTTGGGCCTATCTAATGCATAAACTGCTTTTGGTTTTGGGCCCTTGTGATCATCCTCCACTTGGAGCTCTAGGCGATGACAATATAAGCGTAGGTCCTTCCTTGAGCTCAGGTTGTCCTTTGTCTTACCCTTAACATCCAATACAGTGTTAATCACATTCTCAAACACATTTTTCTCAATATGCATGACATCAAGGTTGTGACGGAGCAAATTATGCTTCCAATAAGGAAGCAACCAAAATATACTTTTATTCGTGAACTTATGAGTTTCACCATAACCATAAGGATATTGAAGTGGACTCTCCATGGCGGTCGGCAAATCGTGAACACGTTCCCACACCTCTTCACTAGACAAATATGGAATAGGAGGCTCGTCCTCCTTTCGCACTTTGTAGAAGTTTCTCCTGTCGGTCCGGAATGGGTGATCTAGTTCCAATCTACACCTATGACAATCAAACCATGAAGGCTTTCGTTCATGGTGTAATCGAAAGGCTTTTGTATTCTCCATGCAATGAGGACAAGAATAAATACCAGCAGTACTCCACCTAGATAACATCCCATATGCTGGGAAGTCATTCACTGTCCACATAAGTGCAGCACGCATCCTAAAGTGCTTCCCCGTAGAGACATCAAATGTTGGCACACTCGTTTTCCACAATAATAACAACTCATCAATCAACGGTTGCATACAAATATCTATTAACTTCTTCGGATTTTTTGGACCTGGAACAATAGTGCTTAAGAACAAATAAGGAGCCTTCATGCACATATCTGGGGGTAGGTTGTAAGGGGTGACAATCACCGGCCATGTCGAGTATGTCTTGCCAAACTTACCAAAGGGGGAGAATCCGTCTGAACACAAGCATAATCTCACATTACGAATCTCCTTGGCAAAATTAGGATAGGTTCGATCAAAATGCTTCCAAGCCTCGGCATCAGACGGGTGACTCATATATCCTTCATCTGCTTGGTGCTCAGCATGCCAACGCATCTTTGAAGTCGTTTCCTCCATAGCGTACAATCGCTGTAACCGTGGGATCAATGGCAAATATCGTAACACTTTATTGGGTATTGGCTTTCATTTTTACGACAAACAAGATTGATACCTTGGACTGTGGTAAAATTTGCACTCCAATGTATCGACATCATCCTTCCAAAACAACATACAACCTTGGGGGCATAGGTGTATCTTTTGTTGGGGCAATCCTAACTCTCTAGTCATCTTCTTCTGCTCATAGAAACTTTTTGGGAAGTTGTTGTCCCTTGGCAAAACCTCATTGACTTTTTGAAGTAGTGCACCATATCCAGCTTGTGACATGTTGTATTTGGTTTTCAACTCCATAAAAGATCCGACAACAACTAACTATGACATGTGAGAACCATCATATAATGGTCGATCTGCTGCTCTCAATACATCAGCAAAGCGCTCAGATAATAAAGACATTTCCTCGTTGCCAGGACCAAACACCGTTGCTGATTCTTCTAAGTAACTTCCTTCTTCAAGGTCATGGCTTTCACCCACCTCTAAAGGACTACTACTTAGCTCATTATAAGAAGTGCCTGTGTCAAACCATGGGGGTGGAACAAAACTTGGACCAGCTGCATCAAACACCATTCTTTGGGTGGGATTCAAATTATCAAACAAATGCATCTCAATCCCAAAGAGATTCATATCACTAGGATTTGAGGTGGAAGACAACTCCTCCAAAGGGGGCGCATTGGCAAATGGTGACTCTCCATGTGCAGTCCACCAATAATAACTGTCAACAAAGCCTTTTCTAAACAGATGAACGCGGACATTATCTACATCCTCAAATAGCCCATTCTTACATTTCAAACAAGGACATTTTATCTTATCCCCATCCATGAAATGCTTTTGAGATTTTGCAAATTCAAGAAATCTCTGAACACCATCAACAAATTCGCTATTGTAACCACCACCACCAGGAAGCCATCTATCATACATCCAATCACGATTCTCCATCGATAATTCTATAAATTTGTCCAAACAAACTTAAGTTAAAATCAACAAAAAAGCAAAACCCACAAATATATACTAAATACGCTAAATCTAAAACTTGTAATACTAAAACCTTTTTGCAACTAATTTACCTGATCCAAATCAGATGTGTACCTCTTAAATTATCTTCAAAATGTGTAGAGTATTATATATCTTCAAGATTTGAGTCACATTATTTTTTGTGAGAGAATATTGTTGAGAGGGAGAATTTTGAGAGAGAATGAGAAATAAGTGGTGAGAATGAGGGTTTTGACGAATCATAGGCAATGGTAGTTGAGAATTGAATGAGGTTGGTACGAGGAGCATTTAATGAAAATGCAAGTTCAAATTAGCCAGGAAATTGGCCACAAAAATGGTCACGAATGCATTTTGGGCTCACTAAAAAAGCCAGATCCAATTCGGCCCATATGCTTGGATTATATGTTAGGGTTTCCCGGCCCAACCTGAGCAGCCTTTATCTCCCTCCCTCACCCAATTTTTAGGGTTTCATCTCCATCTCCCTCACCCAATTTCGGCCTTTCTCCATCTCCCTCTCCCTCTCTCTCACGAGCCGCCCACCACGAGCGCATCTCCCTCGCTCTCCATCTCTCTCGAGCGACAACTCCTTCAAACGCCATCCTCAACTTCCACAGCGGCAACGCCTTCGACCAGATCGGCGCCATCCTCAACTTCCTCAACTTCCACACCGGCAACGCCTTCAAACGCCATCCTGGGAGATCACAGGTTTGTAGCTTTATTAATTTCTTGTGATGTGTTTATGGCAATGCTGTGTTAGTATGTGAAAAGATAGTAGATTGAAAACTTGGATAATGCTCAGTGATCTAGTCGTCAATTCCACATTGGATCTAGATCTAGTCAAAATCTTATATGATACTATCGAAACTTTCTTGGATGGGTTTCAATTCATACTAGAGTTGAGTGCGATATGCTGGTTTGAATTAATTGTGTTGAGACAATGACTTTATATTACTATCATGCTCTTGCTAAGTTGAGCTATTATTGCTGTCATCGCTTAAATTGTTAGGTATAATTGAGGTTTTAATCTTGTCTTAAAGGCCTTTATATTGTTAGGTATATGAATTTCGATTCCATTTGCTCATGTTTTTGGTTTAAACACTTGCTCTCCCTTCTTGTTTCTTTCTTCTACAACTAAGTGTATTTTTCCCACACATTGGATGTATGTTGGTTGATATGAAATTTGATTATTAATGGTTGATGTCTTGAGTATACCAGTGCACCTTACTTCTCATCTCTCTAGGCCTTGGAAATAGTCAATGGCCTCTATGTTTGTTTTTGCATCTCAAACATTCATTTCAATTGATGACAAGTAAAATGAAGTTAGTTTGATTGCTATAATATGTTGGTTGAGGAGGATCATCTCTTTGTTCATGCCATTTGTGTGTCAATTGTTTATATTTGGACCACTTTTTCCACTCATGATTTTGTCAATTACGATTGATCCATAAAATGAAGTTAGTTTGATTGCTATTACGATTGATTTTGTCAATTAAATTGTCAATGGCCTCTAAATGAAGTTAGTTTGATTGCTATAATATGATGTGATACACAACTTGACCACTTTTCTTTCACCATTTTTTCCACACATGATCTTGTCAATTACGATTGATATTTTTCCAATTCTTTTCTTCACAGATTGTTGCAATGCCAATGAACTGGAATCATGACCAAGAGATGATCTTCCTCAAAATTGTTTTAGAGCTTAGTCCTCCCTTTGATGATCCCACCCCCCCTAACTGGGTTGATGTCCATCAGTGATTCATGGCTGAGACTAGGTGTTTGTCCACGAGAATCACTGCGCAATCAAGGTATAACCACTATTATAGGCTTTGGAAGATATGGAATCTTTTCAAAGAAACGAAGGGGGGTCTCATGTGGAATGAAAGTACCTGGGAAATTATTGGTCACGAGGAGTGGTGGGCGGGAAAATACAAAGTAAGTGCAAATTCACCATGCTTTCATTTTTAAAGTGTACGCGTCTATATCATCTAGTTTCTTGTATTCCTATTTCTTGATTGATTATGGTTAATATTTCTGTTTATTTAAGACTTAGACTTGTAGAATTAAAGAAGTTGTGGGCTTGGGACATCTTACTGCCGAATAATGAATATTCTGCTAGAACGTATCCTAAAAAAATTTAAAGGTTCGACCAGTAATTGATGACTTCAAGCCTATTGAATCTAATGAATGATGTTTGTTTTCAAGGTCATAATTTTATCTTACTTATCATCTAGGGTTTACTTTGTCAAATGTAATAGAAGAGTATTGGACATTTGCTTTCATTTGTTAAGGTTTACTTGGACTTGTGTTCCATTCTGTTTTTTTTTCATTTTTTAGACTCTTAGTAGGTATAATTTGTCTTGTGTTCCATGGTGTTCTATTATCTTTTTTAACTTGTAAATATCTTGTATGGTAGGAGTGCAAAGCTTACAAGTTTTTCAGGAAAAATGGCATGGGTCCTTATATGAGTACTCTTTTGAACAAAATCTTTTATTGTCGAGAAATGGAAGATGAAGATGTCGAGCTTTACCTGTCTAGTGACGATGATGAGGATGTAGGTTGTAGCAAAGAAGAGGAAGAGGAAGAGGAAGAGGAAGACGTTTAGAGGATTGTGTTGGTTTTATTGATTTTAGACTTGTAGTCTGTTTGTATGCCTTAACTTGGTTGTAGTGACATTAGGGGATTGTGTTGCCCATTGTGTTTGAATCTTATTGTGTTTGAAGTCATTTGTTAGGATTGTGTTGAAGACATTGAAATTGTGTTGAAGACATTTGCTAAGATTGTGTTGGATAATTTATGCATTTATATAGGAGCTTTGTATGTGCATTTTTAGGCTAAGTTTTGTATTTCCATTGTTTGAGTTTTGTATGTGCATTTTTAGGCTAAGTTTTGGCAAATTTTTTATGTGCATTGTTGGGTTTTTTAAAGTTCTTGTTGTTTAATTATTGTCTTACGATTTCTCATAGAAATTGAGGATCCGAGCTATTAGGTCCTTATGCAGTTGTTGTGTAATTTGGGAGTCTTGATGTGGTTTTTGAATAATAGGTTTCAAGATTACTTTTTCCTTTTTTTGCTTAATTAATAGATATAGCCACAAACTTATAATCCAACTTAGCTGCATGCTTATTTTCGTGACAATTTCCCCATAAACTTAGAACCAAATTTAGTTTCGTAATATATTCGCGGTAATATAGCTCCAATTATAGCCACAACTCATGTTTTCATGGCTATGTGGCCACAAACATAGAATCGAACTTAGCTGTATGATTATTTCGCGACAAATTACCCAGAAATTTAGAACCGATTTTAGCTTCGTAATATATTCCCGCCAATATAGCTCCAAGTATAGCCACAATCAACACTTTCATGGCTATATTGCCACAAACTTAGAATCGAACTTAGCTGCATGATTATTTCGGGACAAATTGCCCAGAAATTTAGAACCGAATTTTGCTTCGTAATATATTCGCGTCAATATAGCTCCAAGTATAGCCACAACACCTATTTTCATGGCTATATTGCCGCAAACTTAGGATCGAACTTAGTTTCATGATTCTTTCGTGACAAATTGCCCAAAAATTTAGAACCGATTTTAGCTTCGTCACAAATTCGCGTCAATATACCTCCAACTTTAGCCACAACCAATACTTTCATGGCTATATGGCCACAAACTTAGGATCGAACTTAGCTGCATAATTATTTCGCGACAAATTTGCCATAAATTTAGAACCGATTTTAGCTTCGTAATATATTCGCGTCAATATGGCCACAACTATAGCCACAACCTATAATTTCATGGCTATATGGCCACAAAATTAGAATCGGACTTAGCGGTGTATTTATTTCGCGACAATATTCCCACAAATGTAGCACCAACCGTGAATTTTATGGGTAAACAGCCAGAATATTTGAGATTTCTGAGAGATATTGTGGCAGTTTCCCGCAAACTTACCCACACAGGATATTCCTGGTTATAATGTCCTGGCTATATACGCGTTTTCTAGTAGTGCTATGTTTGTTTTACCCGCTCACAATATCTAACGAACAAATATATTTTAGTCCTATATACTATGTAAATTATATCCATGCTTCGACCCATTAACCAAAACCCAAATTCTAACAGATTAACACTTAACCAAATTTCATTAATTAAGAACATCTTCTAAAAAGTTAAATCGGTACCACAAGACTTCGATCGGCCCAAAATTCGAATTAGACACTTGTGCTTGAGCAACAACATGCAAATGTTTGTTTTTTTTTTTTTGTTATTATTAAACACTAACCTAAGCTTAACTATAAAGCCCAATCTTCATAATTATAATCTAATCGGCCATCTTCCTACCGATTTCAACTCCTTTGATCTTGTTATGATTTTATTTTATTTTTATATTATTTTTATTACCTTATTTAATTTATTATTATCTTTCCTTTTTTGGAAGAAAGCAATACATCCCGTACTGTGCGTTTCTTCAACCAGACCCGGACACCATCGGGTAACTCCTTCCGGCCCCAACTTGATCAAGCCCTCGACCTTACCCCTCCCGACCTCTACTAACCCACTCGTCCCGCGCCCAACAGAACCGACAACTAGAAGGAGGAGGTCGGAGCTTACCGGTGGCTCTGGTTCAAACGGAATAGAGGTGCGATGACGGGGCTGGTCGGTGGCGATGGATCGGAGCCAGGTCTCGAAACGCCGAGCAGAAAAACCAGAGGACAATCAATGAGGATTGCGCACGAGAAGAAACCAACAAACGATCGACCGGAACGGCGAACAGCTTATCGACGCTGGAGTCAACGACTGAATAGGCGATCTCGGCTGCAACTACAACGGCTTCTCGACCGGAGGAGGACGGAGGAGAACAGAGTGTTTTAGGTTTGGTCGCGAACGTGGAAAGGAGGACGAGGATTGTGAACGAGGTGCGGCGGAGGATAACGAAAAGTGTTTTGGAAGTGTTTGAATCTCATCCAAAGATTAGGATTATTGGTTAGTTTCAATAAGATATAGATTGGGAGAATACTCACGGACAATAACTTCCTATTTCGGATAAAACTTACTAAATACTCCCTCCGTTCAAAAATATATGATGTTTTAGGATTTGTCTCTAAAATTAAGAATATATATGTTATTTGACTTAAATACCCATAAATTTTGTGAAAATCTTTTCTTTTCTATTTTTTTATTATTCTTTTTAATTAATGAGGGTAATATTGAAAAAAATATATTAAATTATGTAAAACATCAAATATTATTGAACAAGAAAATCAAGCTAAAACATCATATATTTTTAAATGAAGGGAGTATTATTATTAATCGTTTTGTCCAACTTCAAGGTTAACTTGCGGGTTAAGAAATCTTGATTACTTGCAATTCAAAAAATTCATGTTCTCGATCTAAGATAAACGAACCAAGTATTACAGTCCCAAATCGCCTCTCAAATTGGTTCACCGTCACTTGATATCACATACCTCTCACGGTTCATGAGGCTTCTAGTTCATAAGAAGATCTTCATTGCTACTACTTAGTGATCAATCAGGAGAACGCCTCTATGGCTTGACCAATTCTTCAAGGTACCTGATTTTCATAAATTTTATATATATATATATATATATGTTATCTGAATAGTTTGCTAGCTATTATTCCTTACTCCTTATGGGTCGATCATCACCAACTCAACATTAAATTCTACTACTAGTTTCTTTCGTTGGATCAATTGACAATAGATAAAGTAAATAATCTTTTAAATATATTGAGTGAAAATATTGTTAGGTAGAGTCAACATGTAGATTTGACACGTGACACCAAACATGAAAATAAATTAAAATTAAATAGGATTTTTCTGTACTTAGGTTAAAAACTTTAAGATGTAAAATATTATTTTATAATGTATTCATTTAGGGTTATTTAATTTATTTTTTTTATAGAATTTATATATTTTCTTTTAGAGTTTTAGTTTTTTAAAACGTTAATCTTAACCTATGCCTTTAAAAAGACGAAATTAAATAAATTTCTTGAGGTTTGAGCTAGATTTGTTGGAATATTGTTGCCCACCTTGGGGTACAATTTCTAAGTCAACTCGTGAAGTGGTATCGCCCCTTTTAGCCCGGTTTCTCAGTGATATGACTTCCTTAAAAAAGAAGAAATAATCGAATTTTGTCATGTGTATCGATCACAAAGCAAATAGCGCAACTGACTTTCTTGCTTCTTATACTTTTTCATTTACTGATCTAGAATTTTATATATTATATGACCCACCCCAGAATGTCATTTTCTTGCTTATTTGTGAGTCGGACTATTCCTCATATGATTACTAGTTTGCCCGTTTAATTTATCATTCTAAAGCTCTTGAAGATTGTTATACGTCTCTTCTTCAACCAAAAAGATAAAATCGATAGCTTATTTCTCCTATTATCAATTGTTAAGAATGAAACTTCACAAGACTTAAACCCTCAATATATCGTCCATGGGACTTGAACTTTAATAAGATCCAATTAAATAAGAAATTCTATTATAGGTGGCTGCTATATGGTTTAGAGATGACACTAGCTCCCATGCTTCTATTGGAGACTGACCCGTGGTCCGTGAACCCATTCTACCAACTGAGCGCCACGATCAAGAACGTTGGGGCCGGGTTTGAGAAGCTCCACCAAGGGCGGTCCCTTTGGGAGGTCGCTTCGACGGACCCAGAGTTCAACAACCTGTTCAACGCAGGCATGGCGTGCACGTCGAAGGTTGTCGTGCAAGCCATCCTCGCCGTGTACAAGTGTGGGTTTGATCAAAGGGATCGAGACATTGGTAGACGTGGGCGGAGGGAGCGGCTACTTGGTGGCGGAGATTGTCAAAGCTAATCGGCCGAGTATCAAAGGAGTCAACTTTGATCTTGAACATGTTATTCAGAGTGCACCGATTTACCCTGGAGTAACTCATGTTGAAGGTAGCATGTTTGAATTTGTTCCTAGTGCTGATGCAATTATCATGAAGGTACGTTAATCTTTGTTTGACTGAGTTTAATTAATTCATGTTTCTTTGTCAAATGTACGTAAGTATTTTTTTATTTTATGTTGGATAAAATATAAATTAATGTAAGATATATTATACATGAAGTATTAATATGTAGGTTATTAAGAATTTGTCAATATTTAATTCTTGGATTGACTTGTTCTCAAATCTTAACCATTTTTAATGTGGTTGAATTCATCAATTGACATTTTAGTCCAGTTTATCTATATTAAAAATTTGAGATAATTTAATAAACGAAAATAACTATTTCTAAGTTGTAAGTTTCAATGATACAAAACCTACTTAAATGTAAATAAGATTGAATATTTTATCTACTTTGTACATTTTTTTTTGGTGGAGTCTAGTTTGTACATCTCTTAAAATTAGTCCATATAATTTTTTTTTAATAGAAAAGAATTAGGAGCCACTCCACTACGGAGGGCGTCCTAGAGCATCCTTTCAGATGAGAACTAAAAGTTCTGGATTAGTCTTAATAAACTCGGCGGGGAGACTATGGCCCATTTTAGCAGTTTTATCGGTCACATCATTACACTCCCTAGGAATGTGATTGATAGAAATATCCTGGACTCCAAATATGGAGACAAGGATGTCGGAGATTATATGTCCAATCTCCCACGGGCATTTTTGATAACCCTTTAACCGCGTTAATGACTTGTAGATTGTCACCTTCAATTTCAACCTTTTTTAAATTTCTTTTTTTCATTTCCTGAATCGCTTCTCGAAATGCCAGAGCTTCAGCTTTCATTACCGAGATTTTACCGAAGTTATACGTTTTCAGGTCAATTAGTTGGCCAAGGTGGTTTCTGATTACTATTCCTCCCGCTGCTTGATTATTAGTAAAGCCTTGATGCATCAAAGTTGATTTTCACATAATCCTATGCCGGTCTTTTCCATTTCCTATTTGCTATATTTCGTTTACTTGTTTTCTGAGGTTTATCCACTCTTATGTTTTCCTCATATTCCGCCCACAATTTAGCCTTTTCCGAGTTTGTAATTTAGTTTCGGATATAGCTTGCTATATCAGGTATACTATCGCACTGGTTTTGCTGGAACGTTAATTTGTTTCGTTGATGCAAAATACACCACCAAATAACTGCTAGCTTCGTGAACTCCTTTTTCTCTAGAGTTTGTTTAAACTCACTCATAAGAATTCTTGGTGTTTTATTGTTGGAATCGACTCCTCTAATCACCTGAGCAATATTTGGGTTTACTTTATTTGAAATATATATCATGTACGGGAACGGAGTAAGTATATAATTAGTGTCTTCATTGGTACAGTCGCATAATATACATCCACCAGGAGTGACCACATTCTTTTCACATAATCGCTCTTTCGTGGGGAGACCATTATTGTCTATTTTCCATAAGAAATTCTTAACTTTTGGGTATGTGTCCATTTTCCATATCCAATTGTTAAGGCTTGGAGTTTGACCCCTATATTAGTTATTAACTCAATCGCCGAGGCTGTCGAAAACCACCCATTTTTGCTAGGTGCCCAATAGAGTCGATCTTGTATGTAGTTATTTGATACGCTGGATTTAGTACAGCGTAATTATGTATTTTTATTAGGATTTCTGAGTGTTTTAGGCTAGATTAGGGTGTTTAATTGTAATATCAGAAAAGCCTACAGTTGAAGCTTTTGAAGACAGAAGTCCTAAGTTCGAGCTGAAGACCCGCTTTACAACGATTGCTAAGGAAAACAAAGCTGAAGATTCGAAGAAAGCAGAACCCGCGACCGCGGAATGAGACCCGAGACCGCGGTGAGAAATGGATCCGCGGACGCCGAGAGAAGGTTGGACCCGCGCTCGCGGGTTTGGACCCGCGCTCGCGGGTGGCGATGTTTCAGCGCGCCGACGTCATTTTATTTTATCTTTTATTTTATTATATCTTTAGTATTTATTTCGGATGTTTTCTACTATTTAAACCTAGTTTCGTAGCAGACTTTGGAGCTAGCATACATCTATCTAGATTTTATTTCAGTTTAACCTAGTTTTTATTTCTATTATGGAGAACTAATCTTCCTTGGAGTTTGTTTGATCAAGGAAGCCTTTTTTATTGAATTCGTGAGATTCTGGTAACTTTTCTATCCTTTGGTTAATATCAAAACTCTTGTTTTTATTTTTATGATCTATGTTTGATTTTATGAGCCTGATCAACTTGTTTGATTGACTTAAATCTACTATTTGGATTAGGTTTGATTGTTGTCTGTGCAATCTTATTTATCCTTGAAACAACTCTTTTCCAGGACCGTGGACTAGAATTGAGAAAGAGTGTTTGATTGTTATCTTATGCATGAGACTCGTAGCTTGATTGCATGATTTGATATCCTATTATCCTTAATACTTTGCATGATTTGAATTAAGCGTCCTTGTTCATATCATGGTTTCGCTTGGACCGTGGACAAGCGGAGATCTTTTATAAGGATTGGAATTAACTTGGGAATTATAGAAAAGTGGATGAATCGATGATCGAATGATTAAAAAGGTGGAATTGATTGAATGAACTCTGCTTTCCTTTAATTGATTTGAAACTTAGATTTGTTTGCTTGCTTAAACTCTCAAACCCCTGTTTTGTTCTTTGCTGATTTATTAGAAATATTGATTCTCTTGGGTTCGATCCCTTACTTGCATGCTATACTTGGTTTGTAATTTTGGGTAATTTATTTTTTATCTCGGCACAACGACTTTAGTCGAGTCATTATCCGGGTTCGGGGTTGTTAGAATTTGGTCAACTATCTGTTCTGGAAAGACTTGTTTTAACTCCTCTTCCTTCCATGCTTTGTCATTATGATATCCAATCTGCTACTTTTGATGTTTCATTAATCGTTGATGGATTTTTAGCATGGGGGTATAAGGGACCTTCAAGGGTCCAGTTATCATACCAAAAGTTAATCGTTTTTCCGTCTTCTATTGCCATATTAGACCTTTGTAGAAGTCATCCCTAAGTTGGATGAGTTTTTTCCATTGCCACGATGTGTTTTGGTTTGGCTTATATGTAAAGAGATTACCGTTTCTAAGATATTTTTCCATAACAATCCTTACCCAAATATTATTCGGTTCTGCTAGAATATTCCATAAAAGTTTCATTTGCAATGCTTTATTCATGTGTTCCGTCTTTCTTATTCCTAGTCCACCTATCTCCTTTGGTTTACATATTTTGTCCCATCCCACAAGTGGTTTATATTGTCTGTCTTTATTCCAAAAAAAAAACTTCGATTAATTCTATCCATTTCATTGTGGATGGAGTTGGGGAGCATGAAGCTTTGCATTATGTAATTGGGTTTTGTCGCCAGGTTAGCTCGGATTAAAGTTATTCTAACTTCTTGAGAGAGCGAGTTGGCTTTCCACCTCGTAAGTTGTTTTTGTGCTTTACCTATAGATTCTTTAAATGTGTCTTTGTTGACTCTTCCACTAATCATGGCATCCAAGATATTTTTCAATATTTGTCATTGTTGGAATTCCTAGTGTTTGGTGGACAATACTTTTCTGCTGGGCATTCATATTTTTAGAGGCTTGAAATGCAGATTTAGTATAGTTGACTTTTTGACCCGAAATCCTACAGAATTCGTCGATTATTCTTTTCACCATGGTACACGAACCCTGTGTTGCTTTAGCAAAGATTATGATATCTTCTGCAAATGCAAGAAAAGGAATCCTAGTACCGCCACGAGTAATGGGAAATCCAATTGATTTTCTGTTGATTTCACTTGTTAATTGTAACTTTCCTGCCAGGCTTTCCGCCGTGAGAACATAAAGGAACGGTAATAATGGATCGCCCTGTCTTAGGCCTCTTTCAGGTATAAACGAGTATGTGGGCCCATTGTTAACAAGCACCGATAGTGACACTGTGCATATGCATTCTCGAATCCATCCTACAAATTTGTTATCGAATCCAAACTTCTTTAGTACCTCTAAAAGGTAGTCCTAGTCAACTCTATCGTATGCCTTTTCCATATCTAGTTTAATTGCAATCCACCCTTCTTTAGCTTTAGTATTTCTAAAGGAATGTAGTATTTCGTGGGCTATAAGTATATTATCTTGTATGGCTCGGTTTGCAACAAAGGCTCCTTGAAGCGGATGTGTGATTTTGCCGATTACTTTCTTTAGTCTTTCCGTTAGAATTTTAGATATGATTTTGTATATAGTGGAGCAAAGACTAATTGGCCGATAGTTATTTGTTGACTCTATGTTTTCTATTTTCGGTATAAGGGTTTAAACGTATGGTTTATTTGTTTTAGTATTTTACCCGAATGAAAGAAGCTTTTCACTGCTTTAATAACTGATGGGCCTACAATGTCCCAGTACCTCTTGTAAAATCCTGCCGTAATTTCATCTGGACCAGGTGATTTATCCGACCCTAGATTCATTACCGCGTTTTTTTATTTCTTCATTCGTGGCCGACTTTATTATCATCATGTTATCTTGTTCTGTTATGTCCTTAGTTATTAAGTTCATAAATTCAATTGCATTTCTCAAGCTTGTTGGTTCTTTCGTATATCGCCTCTTAAAATCTTGCCATATTTCATTTCTGATATTATCTATCCCCACGATTTGTGTACCATCCGCAGTTCTAATTTGTTTTAGTATTTTCCGGTTCCGTCTCCCACTTGCAACCTTATGAAAATATCCAGCATTCGCATCAGACAACTTGATATGTTTTGTCTTAGCCCTTTGTCTCCAATATGTTTTATGGTAGTTCAAAATACATTCTTTCTTTTTCAGTAACCGAGATTGTTTCTGTATCATGTTTGGTTGTGGTGAAATTAAGATATTCTGTTGAATCTCAAGGAGTTGTTCTTCTAGATCTTTTAATTGTTCAAATATATTTCCTAGTGTATGCTTGTTCCATTTCTTTGCATATTGCTTAAACAGTTGTGTTTTTTTAACTAATTGAAACATGTTGGAGCCTTGAAACTGGGCTCTCCATGCCTGTTTTACTACGTTTCGAAAATCTTTCCTATACATCCACATCTTTTCTAGCTTAAAGGGTTGTGCTTTAACCATTTCTTCATTACATAATTCTACCGATATTTACAATGATCAGAACTTGTAAAGGCATGATTTCTTGTGCTTATATTTGGGAACCATTAGATGATGTTGTTGCTGACCAACACTCTATCTAATTTTTCATAAATATTATCAATTTATGTTCTATTCTTCCTCCAAGTTAAAAATTCCCAAAAGACGGAATATCTTCAAGGAGGAAGTCTTTTTTGAAGTTTATTAGCCTTCCAAACCTATGTGGCTCCGGGTAAGCTCCTCCTTTTTTGTCACTGGGTTCCTGAATTTCATTTATATCCCCAATCACAATGGTTGGGAGGTTTATACTTTGTAGACTTTCACTTATTTCATTCCAAAAAATGTCTTTATCCCCAGTATTAGGTGGGGCATACTCAAAGCATAGTATAAGCGTATTTTTTGTAATGAAATGAAAGTATTTCAGAATAATGTACCTCGTTGTTTGCACGAGCACACTAATTTCCTCGTTAACTAGTTGATGTGCTTTCCAGAACACTCCTGCCCGGCCCGAAGCAGGGGACCATAAGACATTGTCGAATCCCGCTCTTCGCCAAACCTGATCGCTAGGAAGGGTACAATTTTCGTTTCTCCTATTGCCGTAATTTGTATTTTTTGAATTTTACAAAAGGAATCTAATTTCGGCCAAAAGGATTTTCTCCCGATACCTCTATTGTTCCAAAATCATATCTTCATGGTAAACTTTTTTATAATCCCACACTCTTTCAGCCTCTTCTGTTCTACATTTGGTATGATCATGGTTCATTAAATTTGTAGTCCTTCGCAACAACCTTTTATGACGTTTTGGTTTACATTGAGCATGTCTCTTTAGAGCAGCAAGATCATAGTGCATATATCTTAGTCGATATGTGTAGTAAACCCGTAGCTCCTGTTTTTTCATAAAAAAGACACCATTCGGCCATTTGTCTTTACAAGTTTATATTTTATATAGTGTAGACACAATCTACTAGCAATAGCTTTGCATAAATACCTCAACAATGCTTCTCCAAGCCTTTTCATACCCTCGGTAATTACCAAATACATGTTATAATCATAGTTGTTAATTATAATCCTCTTACACCACAGGAGGTAAAGAGTTCTAGGGACCTTTACAAAATGGTTATACTCAATGGTCTTTTTTATAGAGAAATCCCACCAATCAAAGAGTAACCGTTGCTCATGCCAACTGAGATCTTTAGGATCTCTCATTACTCGGACAGCCTTACAGCTTCTTCATCTTGTTTCTTGATCTTGTTCTGCACATTTGTTGTCTGTGTCTTTATTCCTCTTTTTTCCAACCACCAACTGTCTTGGTTCATTTGAGATTCATCAATGCAGCATCTATAATAGGAAACTGCATGACCAGAGACTTCAATCCAATCAGTGCCTATAATATTATTTGACTTCTTTTTCCTAAAAGAAATTTAGCAGTTAACCTTCTTTTGATATTCCTACTCAGACAAATTTCCTTATATTCAGGGGTAGTTTTATGAGTGGTTACACATAATCTTTTGACAGATTTCAGTTGAATGTTGTTTATGAAACTCCTCAGATCACCCCACAAGAGGTAAAGTAATCATCATTGGAAGCGGGTTTTTTGACAATGTGACTAACATCAACATTATTGTTATAATCATACATCAACCATATCTTACTCTTATATTTAGTCAAACTACTGTACATCATTTCCAACTTTTTCAATATAGAGATCATAAGCAAGCCACCTGTGTACACAGCCCCAAGGGGCACTCTATCATAGTTAATTTTTTGGTTATATTTTCTCTTCATAACATATTCCCTAATCTATTCCCATTTTTACTCAAACTCCTCAGATTGCTTCCTTGCCAATCATACGAGCATTCCTCATTGGGTTTTAGTTGGTTATAATGATCAAAGTCATGACAAAAAGCATTCCTTATCCAACCATGGTTCATCACAGCATTCATAGAGCCTGAATAGCATTCATAAAACATAATATTATCCAGCCTTATTGCACATATAGAATCAAACTTCACCATAGTTCCATAACGATTCCAAGAAAGCATGAAATTGCCTCCTTTTTGCCTCAGATTGGGGATCACAAAGAAACCATAGAGGTTTCTTTCAGGTGGAATATACTTTCTGTAACACCAGACATCTTGTCAAGGAAGATCGACGGATCGATCTTTCTCTTACTTTTTTCTATCCTGGACCCCGGGGATCCTGCCTCAATAGGCTTGTTCGATTTTCCACCCTTTAAGGTCTTAACAACCATGGTGGGAATTGAATCATATTGGAAATGAGCAGGCTCATTCCCATCTTGTTCTTTAGAGAGAAGGGTTTCATAAACTATATTTTTTCTAATTGATTTTCTATTGTTTTCCATATTGTCATCTTGTTTCCCCATTGTTGCAATCACCAACGCCCAGACACAAATCAAATTGGGATAAAACTCAGAGAAATTAGAGAGTATGGAGTTATAGCACCCCCAACACCTCCTTACATTGAAATGCAAATCATAGTACATAGAAAAATTCAAAGTCTTAATAAAAAATTCAGGCTTCAGCAAAGAGAGATAAAACCTGTAATATTTTGGGTCTGAAATCTTCTTTGTGACATTCTAATGGATGGAATGTTGTCTTGTCTTTAGAGACGCTATCAGACTCCCTCCTCAAGAGAGAATCTCACCTAGAACCGCCCTTAATCACCCCAAAAACCAATTGTAACTATTCCCGCACATGAGAGAATCCACATTAACCCTAGCCTCTAGTTCGATCGCTGTTCAAAGAGAGAAAGCCTCTTTCTCAACCCTCGCCGCCAGCAAAGAACAGAGGGTTGCAGGACCAACAATCAAGCCGCCCGGAAAGCCCCATCAAACGACCGAGGAGACGAACTTGAAGCGCCCCTTCTTGGAACGGACGCATAACATCTAGGCAACGACCACCAGATTTTTTCTTCCTTAGGTGTAGCCTCATCATAACTAAGGATTTGATAAACAAATTGAAAGAGAAAGACACGAAATAGGATCCAATTTGACGGTTTAGGGTTCTGAGATTGGGGATTTTTGCATTGTTTTGGGGCTAGGGTTTGGGGCAAGGAGGCGATAGGTTTCGGGGTTTCATTTCTTTTACTTTCAAGAATTTCATTTAAAATTAGTCCATATAGTTAAAGAGGGAATTATTTAATACACATTTGAACATACAAGTATATATTTTTTTAATAAGGTAAAAATTCAATTCATCAAACATGTTTATCAAAATTGAGAGGTCATTGAGAAACGACAATTGAGAACTTGGCAAGAGCGAAATCAAGCATACCAAAACCATAGACATTATCTACATTATAATATTTTTTGGTAATCATATATAATATTATTTGATATGTTGTTGTTGGATAAATTATGTCAACCTTAAATTTGAATGGTTTAAAATTCTGATACATCACTCCTGTAATACCAGCCAATACAGGAATTTGACACTTTTACTCAACACTATAATATATTAATATCTATATAATATATGATATGTTGTGTACCTAACACTATAATATGTACGTGAAATTGTTATATATAGTGGGTGTTGCACGACTATGACGATGAAGATTGTTTGAAGATCTTAAAAAATTGCAAGAAAGTGATGCCCCCGGAAGGGAAGATCATATTAGTGGAAATGGCTCTCGAACCTGAAAGTCAAGGATCGTTCGACGATACAGCGTTGACATTTGACCTAGTCATGATGGTCAACTATCCGGGTGGAAAGGAAAGAACTCAAATTGAGTGGACCGATTTGGTGAACCGTGTAGGGTTTTCACGATATTGTTTCATCAAAATTCTCGCTCTATTATCGATTATTGAAGTAGATGAATCTTGATGGGTGATTTGAACTTGATCTAGATAAATTTATATTGATGTGTTGGTTGAATTCCTGTTTAGAATTTCATCATGTTGGAAAAGTAATAAGGATATTGAATATCATGTTTGCAATAAGATGAGATTGTGCGGGAACGTGTTTGAAATTGCTCGAGGAAAATTTATTTATTTAATATATTGGGTATTATTGAAAAAAAATGGGATAAAATAAGTAAAATGACAATTTTTGTTTAACAATAGAATCAATCTCGAAAGGACAAATTTATCTTAAAGGAGGGAGTACTAGCTTTTTTTATGAAAAGAGAAATTAGGGAAACGTCTTAATGAAAAATCGGTTTCACTAGAGCATTTAAAATAAAACAAATCACATTACTTGTTTATTTACAATTTTAACTGTTCAATATGTATTAGATGATAAAGTAAGTTTAGCATCAGGTTTATATAGATGTGATGGATATTAGAGTAAAGAACAAATTAGATACTGAAAAGATTAATTTTTAATTCTAAAAAACGTATCCATTGATTTATTAAAATTTAAAGACTGAAAAATCTCAATACATTGAAGTGAATCCTGCATCATTGGAGCGACGAAGATTGTTTGAATTGTAACACCCCTATTTTGCAACATTGGGTGTTACCGCCAATGACCTCGGATTTTTCCCCTCCAAGGTCACCCAAGGCTAATAAGTAGAATTAAGCAAAAGCGAAATTTTAAAGTACTTGAATTACAAACGCGCCATCAACGAATGATGCGAAAAAATAATCCTTACAAACTTGAAATTAAAGCAGTAGAGTGTTTCCAAAATGAAAAACAACGGAAAGTACATCATAAGTCTTGCTCAAACGGAAAAGATATTAAACTCGAAGGCGAAGGGAACCTGTGGTGCAGAGTTGAAATCTCCCTCTTGTGACATCTTCAGTTACCTCCTCTTCCACTCTTTGATATGTTGTCCCTAGTACCTGATATTTCCGCGAGAGGCAAGAAATACCAGGCAAAATACAGAGTAAAAAAATGGTTAGTCTACAGAGACTAAGCAAGTAGGAACGGAAATCTCAAAGTGTGGGTGTAAGGCGACAACGAACTTTTGAGAGCTAAGAGAAAGGAGGTAGCGAAGAAAAGAAAGTTTGATTGGCGCTTTTGTATGATAAGAGAAGGACTTCTCGACATGATGAAGGAAGGTTAAGAGGTTTTGCTTGGAAAAAGAGACTACAAGGAACGTAGCTCCTTTGAGTCAAGGATAATGTTGGGAACTTATAATTATTGCACAACAAGTTTTTGAAAACTTCCCTCGACTTATCGGACCTCAACCAACCTTATCTAACCTAACATTAAGATTGGATTGGCGATCTTTCAAAGCCGAGAGTAAGGATGGACCTTCCGAGTTGAAACTCGATCCATCCCAAGTTCATTAAGTTTGTGCTTAGGGCACTTATCTTGTTTAGGTCGTAAAACATTTGCATTTGAAGTGAAAATTTTTAGGTGTGGGGGCTACGAAGGCTAATCCACTTAAAGGAACGAGGTTCCAGCACCTAGCTAGGGTGCAGTAGACCCCCTCAAAGGAGGAGCGACTACGAGATCATGATCCAAGTACCAAGCGAAGAGAGGGCGGAAAGCCATACCACTCGATAAGTTATATAGAGGTGTCGGAGAAAAATCCGCACCCCTAATTCTATCCTAGTCCACAACAAGTCTCAGAAGAGACTGAACAAGCAAGGTCACACGCAAGAGACCTAAAGTACTAATCCTAGTACTACTAGTACTAATATTAATGATAATAATAATAATATGATTATGTCTAACAACAATAATCCTAAGTTCAATTTTAAATTCACACAAGTAGTTCCCAACATGGCATGAAGAATAGTTCAATTTTCGAAACCCCTTGTGTGAATTTATTATTATCATTACTATTAGTACTTGTAGTACTAGGATTAGTACTTTAGGTCTCTTGCGTGTGACCTTGCTTGTTCAGTCTCTTCTGAGACTTGTTGTGGACTAGGATAGAATTAGGGATGCGGATTTTGCTCCGACACCTCTATATAACTTATCGAGTGGTATGGCTTTCCGCCCTCTCTTCGCTCGGTACTTGGATCATGATCTCGTAGTCGCTCATCCTTTGAGGGGGTCTACTGCACCCTAGCTAGGTGTTGGAACCTCGTTCCTTTAAGTGGATTGGCCTTCGTAGCCCCCACACCTAAAAATCTTCACTTGAAATGCAAATGTTTTACGACCTAAACAAGATAAGTGCCCTAAGCACAAACTTAATGAACTTGGGATGGATCGAGTTTCAACCCGGAAGGTCCATCCTTACTCTCGGCTTTGAAAGATCGCCAGTCCAATCTTAATGTTAGGTTAGATAAGGTTGGTTGAGGTCCGATAAGTCGAGGGAAGTTTTCAAAAACTTGTTGTGCAATAATTATAAGTTCCCAACATTATCCTTGACTCAAAGGAGCTATGTTCCTTGTAGTCTCCTTTTCCAAGCAAAACCTCTTAACCTTCCTTCATCATGTCGAGAAGTCCTTCTCTTATCATACAAAAGCGCCACTCAAACTTTCTTTTCTTTGCTACCTCCTTTCTCTTAGCTCTCAAAAGTTGGTTGTCGCCTTACACCCACACTTTGAGATTTTCGTTCCTACTTGCTTAGTCTCTGTAGACTAACCGTTTTTTTTACTCTGCATTTTGCCTGGTATTTCTTGCCTCTCGCGGAAATATCAGGTACTAGGGGCAACATATCAAAGAGTGGAAGAGGAGGTAACTGAAGATGTCACAAGGGGGAAATTTCAACTCTGCACCACAGGTTCCCTTCGCCTTCGAGTTTAATATCTTTTCCGTTTGAGCAAGACTTATGATGTACTTTCCGTTATTTTTCATTTTGGAAACACTCTACTACTTTAATTTCAAGTTTGTAAGGATTATTTTATCGCATCATTTGTTGATGGCGCGTTTGTAATTCAAGTACTTTAAAATTTCGCTTTTGGTTAATTCTACTTATAGCCTTGGGTGACCTTGGAGGGGAAAAATCCGAGGTCACTGGCGGTAACACCCAATGTTGCAAAATAGGGGTGTTACAATTATGGTATCAGAGCCAGGTTCTAGGTTACGAGTTGGCTTGGCCCGGTAGGCGGTCACTCGACCTGGAGGGCGGTCCTTGGGCCTTGACGAGGACGTCGAGTGCTTAAGTGGGGGAGATTGTAACACCCCGATAATTTATAAAGGAATTGAGGTGCTCCCCAGCTCAACAAGAGCTCTTCCTTTTCTGAGTTTGAGTGAGGACAAAGAACTCAGAAGTTAAGCGTGCAAGGGCGAGAGTAGTACCAGGATGGGTGACCTCTTGGGAAGTCCTCGGGTTGGCATGGGATTGCGCTTCTAAAGGCTTGGGCCTTACAAATGGTATCAGAGTCGACTCTAGGTTACGAGTTGGCTTGGCCCGGAGGGCGGTCACTCTACCTAGAGGGTGGTGCTTGGGCCTTGAGGAGGACGTCAAGTGCTTAAGAGGGGGAGATTGTAACACCCCGATGGTTTATAAAGGGATTGAGGTGCTACCCATGTCAACGAGAGCTCTTCCTTTTCTGGGTTCGAGTGAGGACCAAGAACTCAGAAGTTAAGCGTGCATGAGCGAGAGCAGTACTAGGATGGGTGACCTCTTGGGAAGTCCACGGGTTGGCATGGGATAGCGCTTCTAAAGGCTTGGGCCTTACATGAATATCCTTAAAAATTGCAAGAAAGCGATTTTGGACACGACGTGAAATCTTATCCTAGTCGAAATTATTCTTCAACACGATAGACGAAGGGTCGTTCGTCAACACATCTATCAGATTTGATCTACTGATGATTCATGATAGTTCATTCTTCAGGTGGAAGAGAAGGAACACAACTTGAATGGGATAAATTGTTGAAAATTTTCATGTATTAAATTTATCAAAAATTACTTCTCTACCCTCCATTATTGAAACCTATACATCTGGAATTGATGAATCTTAGGTTTGAATTCAATAAAACTATCATCAATGTATTTTTTGAATTTGATTTCAAAATTAATTATAAGGTATGTTAGCTTATCGTTTTGGAAATCTACTATATATATAAAAGCAATAAGATTTGGAGCCACCATATTGCGCCACGTCGATATTAATCCACATAAGATTTTGCCATACGGCAATTTCTCCTTCATTCTTCAAATTTACACCTCAATTAATTTTTACACATCATTATACATGTGGCATTACACCTCAATTATTTTTTACAAATCATTATACCAATGACATTAAATCTGACAATTTATTAAGGATCCCCAAATGATGAAGGCGGCTGGTATCAGGCGGATCGACGGCGGGAGAAAGGGCTTCTGGACGGAGAGAGTCAACAACAACCGGAGATTAATTGGATAAATAGAGAAAGCATGAGGAGGACACGAAGGCCGAGCGGTGTGAGGACGGTGGAATGAGGTGTTGGGATTGAGTAATTGATTAGGTTTTCGATCTCATCATTGTCGGATTGGGAACACAGAGGTTGTCATCAATTTTGCTCCCTTATTGTGTGGTGATAGTGTAGAGGTGGGCATTGTCGTCGGAGATTCTTCCCCGTTGTTGTCCTCCTCCTCATTGGACTACGCCACCGCCAATGTCGCTGCGAACTCCGCCACCCGCCTCCGTGTTACGTCAATCGGTAAAATTTTCCTCGTTTCCGTATATTGATCAACTGCTCACAATAAACTGCACACAATACATAAATTCCGGATTAGGTATCTTTTAATATATTTTATATGAGATTTTTCCATTTACTTTTAAAAATTCCATTTTATTGTTAGGATTTTTTTATTATTATTATTATAATAATAAATTACATAAAGTTGGATGGGATCCTAGAAACAAGTTGGGCCCCCACACCTTTTTGAATGCAAAAACACAATCTACGAAAGAGTGGCTAATAGTGAGAGCCTTAATACGTGAAAACGTGTTCAAAGCCTCCTTATTAAATTCCCCAAACATACAGAAAACGAAAGAGATAAATTTGTATTCGTTCTCCTCATATTTGGACACGTACTTCTTGTTAGGATTATTCATAGATTTATCTACCCTAATACATTATAAAGCAGAACCCAAGTCTGTTGTAAAATTTGCACCACGTGGCATTTTTGAATAAATTAATGTGAAATTATATTTTAATAAATTTTGTAACAACTTATAGTATTCTTGCTATATATACTAAATAGATAACATGTTTATATAATTTTTTATGTATATAATTTTCTATCTATGGATTATGTATTAGTTTAACCATTGATAACATATTTATATAATTTTTATATACATAAATTCCTATGAGATGATATTTTCCATATTAATTTAATATTTTTATCTCTTAAAAAGATTTAGGGTCTTAAAATATTTTTTTTTATCTTTTAACAAGGCTTGAGCTCCAAGTATAAAATTTATATCTATATAATGATATAATTTTAAATAATAAATTTTGTTATGTTGATATATTTTTATTTTGAGAAAAAGATATAACTTTATGTTGATGACTAAGATTATATGTAAATGTCAAAAATAAAATAAAAATTCGAATTTTAATTTAAATTAATAAAATTAGATTTTCTTTATCTTTGTATGCATTTATATTAAAGATTTTTTCTTAAATCAAAGTTTGATAAAAAAAAAATAGAAAAAATTACAAATCTTGATGAATACTTGCTTAAATTGAATTTTGATAAAAATTTACACTACATTTTTCTTAATTTCCTTTTTATTTTATTTATGTGAATAGATAATATATTTTTTTTATCTTGCCCCACCTTACATTTAAATTTTTTTATCTCTATGTTTTTTTGTAATTTAATCTGGATGATAGGTTGATTAATACATTGAATTTTGTAAATTTTCATATACATTAATTTCCTTTATATTTTATTTCTTCGTTATGTAAATTTAGTATGGAAAACAACTTTATAGATGGATTGAATTTTGCAAAATAATACATTGATAATTTTCTCTATATTTTATCTCTTAAATCAAGGATAATGTTCTCTTCTATACTAATGTTTATATTGTATTTTTCATATTTATAAACATTCTTATTATTATAGAGTAAAAGATAAGAACCCTAATATATAATTTTAATAAATTAACTTTAAAAGAATATTTTAATAAATTATATTATGCTTTGTAGATAACATATCCTAATTATTATTATCTTTATAAAAAACCCAAATATTTTATACATATTAGTGTCCAAAAAAAAAGAAAATATTATTTAAAAATATTCAATAAAAATTAAAATCAATATTTTAATAATTTCAATCTAAATTTGGACAAGATCTCCACAAATAATGAAAAATATTTAAATATATATGCAATTAAAATATGGAGTACAATCTAAACAAAATAATTTGTCTATTGCATAATTTATTATGATATATATAAATATATTTAGTATTTTAAATTAATATCGTAGAATTGTATAGTTTTTTAGTAAAATTATCCTGTGAATATCACGGGACTTTAACTAGTTATTATTTAAATATCAATTTATTTGTCACTTGATTCTGTTTATATTTTATATTAATTAATTGATATTTTTTTGGTAGGACAAATATTAATCTTTGTAGATTCTACGAATTAACTTTCCACCCAAAAAAATTCTATGGAGTAACAATCTTGCCATATTTAAATCTCAAAAAACCATCTCTACCGAATAAGGTTCCTGCTCATAAGATCATATATAAAAAATATTATTAGCTATAAATAATTACATAACTAACTAAATTTCGGTGATTAAACTAGAACCGATCTTTTTGAATTTAGCTATTTTGGGATTATTATTATAAGTACACTTATATCATTTAAAATTTTAATTTATAAATTAATTTCTCAGTTTTTATGCATAATATTAATGCATGTTTTTATACTTTTTTCAATTGTTCATGATTTAATAAAAAGTATTTCTTAATGTACGAAAACTTTACATTATTTTGTATAAAGTTATATATAAATGACTAATTAAATGCTTATTTTCTACCAACATACCCAACTGAAGTGACCATGGAAAATCAATTCAATCATATCTATTACTAATAAGTAAAGCCGAAATAATTTCTGCCACCACATTGCGCCACATCGCCCCTCTATTAACATAATAGTTTTTTATAGTTAATTATGTAAAAAAGTTATCTCCAAGTAAACATAAAGATAAAATAATATTTGTAAAAATCTATCTCCGAATAAATATAAAGATAAAATAATATTAGCAAGACCCGGTCGTGCCATGCACGACGATGATTCGAAAATTTTTTTTGTAGAAACTGAAATTATTTCCTTAATAAAACTTTCAAGTGAGAATTATTATAATACGTAGGAAATGTTAAAAAAAATATTTCTTTATTTATAATAGGATATGTGATTTAAATTTCGAATGAGATAATATTATATAATATATATATGTAAATAAATACTAAAAAATAAATAATATTTCCACACTTATTAATTGAATATGGTAAGTATTTCATACTCATTAGTTAAATATGGTATAAGTAATAGTAATGAATGGGGTAATATCATTACAATGGGTATAGAATGCTTATTAATAACTTAGCTAATTGAATTTTTTAATTTAATATTGTAAGTAATAATGATAAATGAGATAATATTATTATAATATAAAAATAACGATACATATTAAAGATGATGATGTACAATTATATAATATTTAAATTTTGCCCATAAAAAGTAGTACGTAGATCATTGTATATTAGATATTATGTATGGATAGTTTCATACTTGCCATTGGAAAAAAATAACGATATATATTAAAGATGATGTACAATTATATAATATTTAAATTTTGTCCACAAAAAAAGTAGTACATCATTTATATATTAATAGTAATAGTAATATTATTATATTTTTAAGGATGGTAAATACTAAAAAGAACAAAGGGTAAAGAAGTAAATATGCTTACGTGGCATAGTTAGATGTGTGACAAATAGGATAAAGAGATTCGAGTTTAGTAAGAGTATATAGATATGAAATAAAAATAGCTATATAAATGATAATATCTTTAAAATATCTATCTATCTATAGCTATATATTAAAACCGAACCTTTTGAGCCACTAGAACAATTCTGGCCCCACCTTATATTTAAAAAGTAATTTTGTATTCTTATTATTTATAATTTTTACTTTTAAATTTTAAATTTTCTAAAAATCTATCTAATTGTTATAAAAACTAACATTCTAATATATTTAATAAAAAATTAAAAGAAAGGAAAAATAAAACATAAGATTTTTTAATATATAATGATAGATTGTTATCATCACAAAATAGGAAAATATTTTTACTATTAGTTTTTTCTATTTAAAACTAACATTACACTATATTTCATATTTGGAAAAAAATTAATTCTAATTTTAATTAAAAATAAAAAATTATTTTTTTTATCCTTTTTTCTATTTATGTAAAAGTTTTATCTTAAATCAAATTTAGATAAAAAAAAATTAAAAAATTTAATATGTATACAAATACTTGCCTGAATTAAATTTTGATAAAAAAACTTATATTATCTTTTCCTTAATTTTATTTTTGGATTATTTATGTTAATATAAAAGATTTTTTATCTTTAAAAAAATTCTAGATTCATTCATATATTTTTATTTTTTCTTATTAATTATCTTTTTAACTTTTTATTGAAAAGATTTTTAAAGAATTGTATTTGATTAAAAAAAATTATAAGAATTTACATTATTTTTGGCTTTTTAATTATTTTTGCAAAACATTTCAAAAATTTAATGATTCTAATTAAAATAATTTTTATTTTTATTTTTTCATAAATAAATTATCATTAAGCTATCAAACTTATATTGAACTCACCTTAACAACTTTTGTTGTGCCTCGCATTATATTTGATCACCTTATTGATTTTTCTAATAAATACGTTATTTTAATTTTTATATTAAATTAAAATACTATTCATTAAATAAATTAAGTATTAAGTCCATATAGTCGTGCACGACACAACGGGTATAACGAGTTAAACCCGTTTATGAAATATTGTTAAGTAAAAAAGAGCAATGTAGATTATTTTATCTTAATAATCTATGTGTATTTTCAATTTTAAACTTAATAATCTAGATTTAATTTGTTTGATTTGATTTCAAAAAAAAAATTCTATACATATTATAGGCAATAAATTACGTAAATTAAATTTTATATTATATTTTTCTTTATTAGTATCTTTTTTATAATATATCTAAAAAAATACCAAGTCATAGTCGTGCAGGCATGACGGGTACAACTAGTCTATAACCTAAAGCGGAGGTTAAAAAAATTATTAAACGACACATGTCACTTTTGGATTTAATAAATGTAATAAAGATAAATATTAGAGTAAAAATAAATGTGCAATATTCTTTTCAAATATGACTCAATTATTGAACGACACATGTCACTTTTAGATTGGACCACACCACCCCTTTTTTTAAAACTAATCTTTGGCAATATAACCATTAATTTTAAAAAATAATCTTTTATTTTTGGATATGATAAATAGGAAGATTGTTAAGATATTTTTATGCTATATATTACATACAATCTTATATCACTTTAATCAATGGATAGAAAATCTCATTCCTAAAATTTTAGTTTATAAATATAAATCATTATCCATGTTTTTATAATATAGGATAGAAAATCTCATATTAAACAATCTTTTATGCTATAAATGTGTTGCTTTTATGAAAAAAAATCCTTATTCACCAAATTTGAAAACGTTATAGAAGATGGGATATACTTCATATCTAAATTTTGATTGAATAAATGTAATAAAGATATATAAATATTAGAGTAAAAATAAATGTGCAATATTCTTTTCAAATATGACTTTATGTCCTTGGGGCATAGGTTAGAAAAATCGATATTCGATATAATTTTCAATAAAACAGAACTATTTTTTATAATAAATTTTAAACGATATGTTAAATGTGGATAAACATAAACCTAAATAAATAAACAAGATCTTATTTACTCTTGAAAATTTTATATTTAACACGTAAAAATATATAAACTAAAGATTTATATATAAAATATGATTCTTTTATTTCCAAAAATACCTAACTCTAAAAATAAAAAAAAAGGAAAATTTAATATTGCATAATTATCCAATTGCGCCACCATGTATCTAGGTGCATATAAAGAACATTGATTAATCGGTAAATGGTCCCATAATTTCGGGATATTTAATTAAATTTTTGAGTATTTTATTTTTTTGGTCCATTTAGTGGTGTCTCATTTGGTGTTGGTAGGCCCATTAAGGGGTAAAACATTCTGCTCATAATTTTTAAAGTGGCTCCATTAATAGGGCTTGAACACGAGACCCCTTTGAGCGATATGAAAGTGGAACATGAATGTTGGAAAGGAGGATTTGTGTCGCTCGTTAAGTGAGTCTCTTACCAACTCCACTCAAATCTTTTAAATTTTCATATATATTATTTATTATCCCACATAATTTACGAGTCATATTTCAAAATATTCACACTTTTATTTTTAAAATATTTAAGTGGATTCATTGAACAAAATATTGATTGAAATATTCATATTAAACCGTAATTTTATTCATTAATTTTTTTTCATACATCTATTTAATTATGATTTTTTTTCAAAAAAATTATTAGTTTATAGCTATATGAATAATGTAGATAAATATTAACCAAAATTTAGAAAGTAGCATATATATATATATTAAATTATATTGAATAATTTTTTTTAATCTTATGTATAATATTTTTAAGAAAATTTAATATTTAAGTCGAGTCGTGTGTGGCATGACGAGTTTAACTAGTGTCTTTGAAAGTTACGTAAGATTGTATTCAATGGATCGGTTAATGCAATGGAGTTTGAAATTAGATAAGGAGCACAATGTGTTGTAATCAGCCCATTTTAACTGACCAGTTGCAAATTTCTTGTCCAATTTGTCGCCTCAAATGGTAAAATGATGTTTACCTATATAATATATATTAGGAGTTTGGTTCAAATAAAACAACTTCTTATCCTAAAATGGATAAAATATCAGTCCTTGGATCAAGGAGATCCAAAGGTTCTAAATGCTCCTTATTTTATAGGATAAGAAGTTGTTTTTATTTGAACCTTACTCCATATATTAGTACGGTAATATTAAGCCTCATAACACTTTTGTTACGGTCCATATAAATTATGATCTTACTAATTCACTATTATGGTTGAGATTTACAACAGACCAAATCTTTCTATTAATTCAAGTGTTCTTAATCACTCTTAATCACTTCTCCTAAACTAGATAACAAATTGAGGAGGATCATACCCATATAAAGCTTTAAATGGTGTAATCTTCAAAGCCGAATGGTATACCACCATTCTTCTAACGCCAACCACTTACACCATTTCGGTGGTGTTGATTAAGACATAGTTCTCAAACAACATTTTAGAATATTGTTAGATCCTCTCTGTATGACCATCCGACTGACGATGATATGTTGTTGATAGACTCAATTTAACATCCATGCAAAGAATAAATCTTTCCAAAAATGTCTCACAAAATAATAAATCGAAAGAGGTTGGAGGTAGTTAGTCCTCTATAATATTCGGGGTAATCTTTTCAATTAGAGTTCCATTACTTAATTAATTTTATATATTATATGAATACTATTTTTTTTATTAAATAATTACTATAATTTTTTTTATATATAGTTGATAAGGTTTACAAGTACTAAGGTAATAACGTTAGCATAGTTGATAAATTCCTTTCATTATAAGAGTTGTACACGTTTCTTTCTAGCTTAGTGGTTAAGAGTCAAATTTTTAAAAAGGTTATAAAAGCTGAGATGGCCTTATCATTGTTATTTCTTTGTTAACCGTCTCCTCTAGCTCATTCATGTGAGCCGTTATTTTTGACTAATTTGAATACATGAACCAACTCATTTGGGTACATATCAATCTCTAATATACGTGTACTAATATCCTTAGTTTGACTTTTCAATTAAGGGAGCACGCAATCATTTTAGTGTTGGTACTATGCACCTAGCTAAGTAACATAGGTGTAATCATATCATCACTTTTACATGAGCAAAGGGAAAAAATTTAGCTAGTAATAAGCTTGCACTCTCCTTCCACGTGAGAAGACCTCTCCACCTCCCCCAATTTATTCTATTTATACAAGAGCTACACCACCATTGTTTAGTTTCTCACCACCTAGCCTCTCAATCATTCAATTTTCACGGATACTAGTTCACACCATCACTCGAGCTCTTTCGCTAAATCGGATTCCATGGGATTAGCTCGATCACTTCCGTCGACACCGGAACTCCTCCACCGCTATATATAAATATAGAGTTCTTATATGTGGAATAATCTTAAAACCATCCTCTATATTATTATTAAGAAGGTATGATTGTGGATGTCTTGAAAAGGGGCGAATATATTTAATACAATATGGTGGTTTAGGTGGATTAGGAATTTAATTAGCTAGGTTAAGTATTATAGATTAGGAAAGATGTAAACAATTTGATGAGTGTGTATATATGTATGTTCGTATGGTTGGTTGGTCATGAAATCATAAGTACGTATATGCCTTTCCATGTGGGCGTACTTTTAGATTAAAAGCTAATTAGATTAAGATAAGTAAGGAAGGGTAGTTAAGTTATTACATATGAATATGTGGTTATGTTAGCCCAAAAGTTATAGTTAATCAGTGATTCTTAAGATATAGCATAAAATATTTATAAGAAAGATGAGATTGGTTAAATTTAAAATAAGATTATCTATCTTTGTATTGGGTCAAATAGTAGATACATGGGTTAAGTCTTTTTCTTTGGAATTGTAAGTCGAATAGTCTTGATTATCTTCCTTACGAGAGTTATTCCAATTCCTAGGTAACTAGCTTGACGAGTTCATTTTGATATCGTTGGAAACCCTTCGTTTGAGGTAAGTCGCCTAGACTTACTTAGTTATCAATTTTGATGTGTGTTGGATGTGTAGATATGATATGTAGATCCGTATTCTGGGATTCATTCCTATATATTATATGTGTCTATTTGAAAATAATTCATTATTTTGGAAAAATATAATAGATGAGTATTATTCTATATTTTATTCGGATTTCTAAACATTGGTACCTAACCAATACGGCTACGATTAGGGATTGTCAGAAAGGCGGAGACATCCCTGAATTAGTTGTATGTCAAGGAGGGCCCCTTTAAAATTATAATAAAATGTTTTAGTGAGTGCTCCCGTGGAGGCTTGATCAGGGGTAAGAAGGTGAATGATGAGGGTGTGAGTGGTTCGGATAAACTGTGGAGGCCGCCATCCACTACCCCGTGTAAGGCTGGAGGATGTCATGCTTGTTTAATAAATTATGTCGATTGAGAATTTATGAGTTGCGATTGAACAATTATTGAGACGAAAAGTGATTAAGGTGATACTTAAGTGAACTGATGTGCTATTATTAGTATGCATTGTATGGCTATAAGTATTATTATGTGCGTCTTATAATTATAAGTATTGTTGTGCGTTTGTTTGTTATGGTGAATATACTATATGTGAACTATTATATTACTATTCTTATTATGTAATTGAATAACTTGAGTTTGCTTCTGCATGTTGCATTTACTATTCAATGCATATTGGAATTGCTAGCTAACCCTTCAGGGTGTTGTTGTTCTTTTAGGTAATCACTTTGGAATGAATAATGCTCCAAGGAATCTTATCCAAGATGATGGTGAGCCAGATCGACGTGACGTGTCTTAGGATGAGTCAGATAACATTTTGTATGATTGAAGGTCCTAGCAGTCTATGTTGTCTTGTTAAGTTAGATGTTTGTAAATATTGGTTGATGTTTAGGGATCAGAAATGAGGGTTGTGTTGGGGTTGTCTAGTGCACGCATCCATGAGTTTGTTACTTTTCAGGAAACATAGTTGGATGTTTTTCTTGTATTTCTCGTCGTGCCTTTGTTGCAAGGTCCCACATTGTGAGATTGTTGTTAAATTAGCCTGAGTGGACCCAAGTGAGGTCCACAACCAAGGGCACAAGGAACCGGGGTGTTACAAATTGGTATCAGAGCCAGGTTGACAACATGGGCACAAGAAACCTAACAATAAAAGCATGAGAGGTCCAAATTAAACGAAAACTCGGACCGAGTTTTCCTTTTAAAATATTTCCTTAAAAAAGTTGGGCATATTGCATAGTCGGGTAGAAAGACACGTCGATAAGAGCCACCATCGGATGGGGAGTAATCCTGTAAGCATTTTCTTATTTTTATTTTGTTTAGTAACGCTTAGGCTTAATAATACTAGTACTCGCAAATTAGTTATGGCAGCACCGAAGAAGACTACTAATGTTGTTAGAGAAAGAGGGAGACCCCGAGGCCAAGGACGTGGATGTGGAAGGGGTAGAGAAAGCACGAATACAGCTCCACCTAATCTCCATGCCGAAGAAGTTGCGGAAAGTGATGGACCGACATTGGGTGTTCGACAAGGACAATCTGAAGCTTCTGTTGCTAATAACCCTCGGAGATATGAATCGCAATTTGTGGAAGAAGATATTGTCTCTATTGTTGGAGCTAGGCCAAGGGTTAATCCAGAGGTACTTAAGCCAGTGAATGTGCCTCTCGAACCCGAGATGCAGGCACCAAGTATGAAGACGCCTCCCCAAGTAAGCCAAGAGATAATACCACCAAACATCCCTAGACCTGAATGATTTAGAAGGGTTGTGGAGTTAGGATTGAGGTTTGCGGGAGCCTAAACCAGATAAGTGGCTTGGAGAGTTTAAGAAGACAGGAGTACCAAACTTCACTAGAGCTTTAGGTACTGATGTGGAACAATAGTTCAGAAAGGTCACTTCTGTATTGGATTCAATCCAAGCGCTAGAGGAGAGGAGGATGTCCTTAGTACAAAGTTTATTACAAGAAGGTGCATTCGACTGGTGGAATCTAAAGCATGATCATGAAAAAGTTGTGACCTTTGGAGAATTTGGAGAAAAGATTCGAGAATATTATTGTCTCGAACCCGTGAGGAGTGCAAGAGAAGCTGCATTCCGAGATGCCGGACCGGAGAATATTCCGGTGACTGAAACAATTGTAAGATTTCAAAGAGAGTTAGCATTTGTACCTGACGCTGCACCTACGGAAAAAATTCGGATCTGTGCTTTTCTAAAGCGGTTACAACCACAGCTGCGTGCCTATGTCTCTGGACTACAACTTAAAACATTAACTGAAGTTCAAAACTCAGCTTTGGCATATGCTCTAGCTAGTCCAAGACCTAGGCCATCTGATGTTAATCCAAGAGAAAGTAAGTGACAGAAGACAACATCATCAGGCTTTAAGAAAGGTGGACGACCTATTCAGTTTCAACAAAAGGGATGAGTTAGTCAATTTCAGGGGGGGCATTCACAATAAGGTCGTACTTTTGGGAGTCCAAGGCAGTGCTACAACTGTGCAAGTACTGAACATGTTAAGAGTAGTTGCCTGAAACCACTAGTTACTTGTTTTTCTTGTGGAAGAGAGGGACATCGTTCACAATTCTACTTTAATAAGGGAGTAGCTTCGTCCCAAGGATCATCTCCAAGGACTGGTAAATTTATGGCTCATCGCCCTGTACCACCACAACAATATCCACAACCATCACAGAGTCGTGGCAGAGGTCGCGGTAATGGGGTTACTAATTCGGGTGCCACTCAAACTCGAATGTTTGAGATGAAGAGAAATGATGCTTTGAATGCTCCTACTGCGACAGGTACGATTTGGATTCAATCTAAACTTGTACATATTTTGTTCGATACTGGTGCTACACATTCATTTATGCCATCTACATGTGCACATAGATTGCAATTGACTTGTAGTAGCAGTGCCTCTTTTCTTGTTAGACTGCCAGATGGTAGTAAGATTAGTGGTGATGGAGAGATCATGTAGTGTCCGATACGGATCAGAAATAAGGACTAGTTGGCGGATTTCGTAGTAGTAAAATTAGCATCCGATGATGATGTAATTTTGGGAATGGAAGTGATAAGGCAATATCGAGCAGTGTGGGATATTCACAGTGGAACTGTAATAGTAACTGCAGACGATGGTTCTAAACATGTATGGAAAGAATCAAGGAGGCTAAATTGATAAAGAATGGATGTGTAGGCTATTGGTGCTATGTCTTACAAGAGGATAAAGAAATTACAAAGGTTAGAGATATTCCAGTAGTACGAGAGTTTAAAGAAGTCTTTCCTGAGGAGTTACCAGGGCTACCACCTCAACGAGAGGTAGAGTTTAGTATTGATTTGGAACCAGGTACAAGACCAATATCGCGAGCTCCTTATCGCATGGCTCCAATGGAAATGCAAGAGTTGAAGACTCAACTAGAGGAGTTGTTAGAAAAGGGATATGTGCGTCCTAGTGCGTCACCTTGGGGAGCTCCAGTTCTGTTTATAAAGAAGAAAGACGGGTCTTTGAGACTGTGCATTGACTATCGAGAACTGAATCGGGTCACCATCAAGAATAAGTACCCGTTACCACGAATTGATGACGTATTAGATCAACTGCAAGGGTTCGTGGTATTCTGTAAGATCAATTTGCGATCTGGGTATCATCAGTTGAGAATCCGAGAGGAAGACATTCCAAAGACAGTATTTCGTACAAGATATGGGCATTACGAGTTTGTGGTGATGCCCTTCGGATTGACAAATGCCCAAGCTGTGTTCATGGAATTGATGAACAAAATCTTTATTGATTATTTAGACCAGTTTGTCGTAGTTTTCATAGATGATATCTTGGTTTATTCACGAAGTCATGAGGAGCATACTGATCATCTGAGAACAGTCTTGGGAGTCTTGAGACAACAAAAGTTGTTCGCAAAATTATCAAAGTGTGAATTTTGGATGCCAGAGGTAACCTTTTTAGACATGTGGTGTCTGCTAGAGGAGTAATGGTAGTGATGAGGTATTTTCAGTGGTCTTTAATACCTATCAAAAAAACCTTAGCTTTACTAACTCAGTAGAGCGGCAAGGGTCGATCCCACAAGGACTCGTGTATTTGAGCTATTACTTGGATGCCAAGTAACCAAAGAACGGGGGTTTTATGAATGATTTATCTAAACTACTATGCAAAGATAAAAGTAAATAAAAATGCGAAAGATGATTTAAATCAATAAGAGACAAGTGTGTTCAACTAGTTAAATCCATCATGATGTTGCTTTACTGATCATTGATTATCTTTTGATTCTCAATTCCTTTTGAATAATCTACTGTGGATTATACTCCTACTAAGGATTATCACCCAAACTTCAATTCTAGTTGAAAGAACTAATAGTCTAAACAACCCTAATCATTTAACAACCTAAAACAACGTCTAGATTCAATTAAACGACAGCTTTACGAGTCAAGTTATCAATAGAAACAAACACTTAGAGCAAACAGACATCTAAGTTATTTGTGGATTTATTCCCTTCTACAATTGAATGTCCCGAACGGGTCTAAACAATTATAGATGCTACTTTATCTAATCAACCCCGAACGAGACTTAATCAGATTAGTTGTAAATTAACCTAGAAATTCTATTAGGTAGTTAATCTAACAAAACCCTAGAATAATTCTAATTCAATTGAGCACAGGGAATAAAACCTATTCAAGTTGTTAGAATCAATCAAACCTCACAATATTATGCAATCTATGATTTCAATAACTAGTCAAACATAATGAATATAGCAATGCGTAATTAAATTAAAAATAAACTTACAAGAGTTTTAAAGTTGCTCTCTTGAGAGAAAAACCTAGCCTCCAAAAGTCTGATAAAAGTTATCAGAAAAATAAACTAACAAAGGCTTATAAAATAACCCTCAAAAAGACTATCATTAAGCCACTACTCGGAAGATATAACCCAAGCCCAAAAATCAAGCCCAAATGTTGGCCCATGATGTCCGCGTGAAATCCCCGATTGCTGGGGTTGCCAATTGCTCGGTCGCACAATTGTCAACCAGCGTAATGTGCATTTAGTTGGAATTGCTCGGCTTACATTCCGAGTTGCATCCAGCGCAATTGCTCTTGTTTCTTGCCTTCACTTTCACTTCTTCCAACTCCATTGCTTCTTTGTACCACCTCCTAGCTTCCTTTAGCTCGTCTACCACCGCCATGGTCAATCAAAACTCGCCCCGCTGTTGCTCATAAACCTAAAAACCTGCAAAACCGAGCAAACAAGCGCAATCTACCCGACAATACAAAAACCTAAAAACTAGATAAAAACCAACCTAAAACTAGCTAAAACATATATAAAACATGCATCTAAACTACTCCTATATGCAAGCTATCATGTAGATCCAATGAAGATCGAGGCTGTGGCAGCTTGGGAACCTCCAAGAAATATGAAGGAGGTACGTAGCTTCTTGGTTTTGGCTGGGTACTATAGACGGTTTGTAGAAGGATTTTCTCGTCTAGCCCAACCATTAACCAATCTATTACGTAAAACTACAAAATTTGAGTGGTCAAATGCATGTAAGAAAAGTTTTGATGAGTTGAAGAATAGGCTGACTTCAGCTCCGATCTTAGCTCTTCCTCAAGGGAATGAAGGTTACGTAATATATAGCGATGCTTCAAAACTGGGACTAGGTTGTGTCCTAATACAGAATGGTAGAGTAATTGCTTATGCCTCAAGGCAGTTAAATCCAAATGAATAGAATTACCACATGATTTGGAGTTAGCAGCTGTGGACCTATGGTTCATACATTGAAGATTTGGCGTCACTATCGGTATGGAGCAACTTGTCAAATTCTAACAGATCATAAGAGTCTCATGTATATTTTCACTCAGCGAGAGCTCAATATGAGACAACATAGGTGGTTGGAATTGATTAAAGATTACGACTTAGAGATCCTTTACCACCCGTGAAAAGCAAATGTTGTTGCTGATGCACTAAGCCAAAAATCATCTCAGGAACGAATATTATCTCACTTGACTGCTCAACCACCTTTGCAAAAGGACTTGATGAGAAATGAGATTGAAGTATGGATTCAAAGATACCAAGGTCAGTTGCGTACCTTAGAATACCAACCTAGTCTGATAGAAGAGATCCATAAAAAGCAGGAGACTTGTTCAAAGATTCAAGATATTTGTCAGAAAGTGTATCGAGGTGAAGCACCAGGATTTGAAATTTGAGGAGATGGAATTCTGAGAATTCCTGGAAGAGTATGTGTGCCCCAAGATCACGAGTTAAGACAGAAAATACTTCAAGAAGCTCATTCTACGCTCTATTCAATCCATCCAGGAGCTTGTAAGATGTACAAGGATCTGAGACAGTATTATTAGTGGGATGGAATGAAGCTTGATATAGCGAGATTTGTGGCAAAGTGTCAGATATGTCAGCAGGTGAAGATAGAGCACCAAAGACCAGGTGGAATGCTTCAACCACTTCCCATTCCAAAATGGAAGTGGGAGGACGTATCCATGGATTTTGTTACCGGACTATAGATTAGTAGAGGACATGATACAATGTGGGTTGTTGTAGATAGACTAACAAAGACTGCTCGGTTTCTGCCCATTAAAGAGACTTGGCCAATGAGTAAACTAGTAGAGGAATTCTTAAAACAAATAGTGAGATTGCATGGAGTGCCCAAGACAATTGTGTCTGATCGTGATGGGCGGTATACCTCTAATTTTTGGAAGCAAGTACATAAAGCCTTGGGCACAAAGTGATGTGAACCCTGCGGAGGATTCACGAGCGGATCTTTGCTTGGACTTGTAAATGGTCTTCTCACGTCGGAACCGATAGATTTGAGACGTAAACATCTAGACTGGGTCGATATTGAAGTGAAAGGATTCAAAAGGGGGCCTAGTTTGACGTAGGCCATGAGAATATGGGGTCGGGAAAAGAATAGGTTGATGCCTTAATAATAACTCTGGAGAAAACTCGACAACATAACAGTATATTAAACAAAGTGTAAGAAACAAAGGAGGGGGCGTGCCTCTTATATAGAGGTGGAGGCACGAAACCCTAGTGGCGTGGGGAGTGGAGGGAGGCGCAAGCATGCGGCCCAAAACACTAGCCCAAGCCCAAAACTCAAGACAGAAATAGAAATTACAGAAAGGGAAATGTTTCAGAATGGAAATAATACTAAAACAGTAAGAAAACATAGATGGTCAAGGTGGCTTAGTCGCGAGTGTCGCGACAACGTCAGGACAAGGCGTCGGCCTGCCAAAGACATGTCGTGACATGGCTGGCGCGGCAAGACAGGCCGAGATGCACTCGAACCTCAAGTGCTGAGATCGAGGCGCACCGGAACCTCAAGTGGCACCGGGTTGGCCCGGCGTGGCCAGCACCGTGGCATGGGACTCGGGACCCGTGGCTGGCACGGCACCGAGTGTGAGGTCCTCGGCACCGGTGATCAAGAGGCATGTGAAACGCGGTGCATCTGAGAGTGAGCCATGGCTAGCGAGGGTGCGCGCCACGATGGAGGCTGTTGCTCGAGCGATGGCACGAGTCCGAGCTCGAGTGATGAGTCTGTCAGAGCGCACGGAAAGATCCTCCTCTTCTTGGTTGGAGGTTAATGTGGGGCTCACATCACCCTCCCCCCTTGGGTGAGAAACGTCCCCGTTTCCTCGTCATGATACTCGGGATCGACATAGGGAGAGAGATCCGAGACATTGAAGGAAGCAGAAACGTTGTACTTGCCCGGGAGGTCGAGTATGTAAGAGTTGTTGTTGATGCGCCGGAGAACCTTGAAGGGGTCGTCTCCTCGGAGATGCAGCTTCGTCTTTCGAGCGTCGGGAAAACGCTCCTTCCGAAGTTGGAGCCACACCATGTCGCCAGGCTCGAAAATCAAGTTACGACGCCGCCTGTTGCGTTGGGCGGCGTATTGTTCCAAGCGCTTTAGAAGCTGCGCCTTGGTTCGCGCATGAAGGCGACGGACGTGGTCGGTGCGGTTGGCCGCGTCGACGTGCTCGCCGGTCTTGAAGGGAAGTGGTACCAAATCCATGGGCGTGCATGGATTGCGTCCATAGACCACCTCGAAGGGTGTCATCTTCATCGCAGAGTGAAAGGACCTGTTATAAGCAAACTCAACATGGCAAAGTAAGTCCTCCCACCGACGGGGGTATGCCTTGAGCATCGTCCGAAGAAGAGTGCCCAGGGTCCGATTGGTCACCTTAGTCTGACCATCGGTTTGGGGGTGATAAGCAGTAGAAAATAGGAGTCGTGTTCCTAACTTCCCCCAAAGCGTTCTCCAAAAGTGGCTGCAGAATTTGGTATCCCTATCACTAACAATAGTTTTATGAATACCATGCAGTTTCACAATATGGTCAAAGAATAAATTCGCGATTTCCACCGCGTTATTAGTCCCTTTACATGCTATGAAGTGGGCCATTTTGGAGAACTGGTCCACGACTACGAAAATGGAATCCTTTCCACGCCTCGACGTTGGAAGGCCCGTGATAAAATCCATGGAAAGATCTTCCCACGGGGCGTCCGGAATAGGTAGGGGTGTGTAAAGGCCATTTGGTTGTGACCGAGACTTGGTGGTATGACACGGCACACAACTTTGACAGTACTTGTTTACATCTCGAGCCATGTGAGGCCAGAAAAAATGTTCACGAAGTGCTGCCAACGTTTTGGCTATGCCAAAGTGGCCTCGGCCATCATGAGCCTCTTGGAGCAATAAGTGTCTCACCGAAGAGGCCGGAATGCAAAGCTTCCCATCTCGGTAAAGACACTCATTGTCCAAGAAGGACTCATGTATGCGTGAGTGCTCTAGGTTTTTAATGATTGAGGAAAAATACGGATCTGAGGCGTATAAATCCTTGATCAAAGCGAACCCGAGCATCTTAGAATGGAGTTGGGTTAACAAAATATACCTTCGAGAGAGAGCGTCGGGGACGACGTTCTCCTTTCCTTTTCTATGCGCAATGACGTATGGAAACGTCTCCATGTACTCAACCCATCGTGCGTGGCGCCTATTCAGAGTCGTTTGACTCTTGACATAAGCCAAGGCCGCGTGATCCGTTTTCTTGGACTCTTGAGCGAATCTTTTCTTGGACTCGTAAATGGTCTTCTCACGTCGGAACCGATAGATTTGAGACGTAAACGTCTAGACTGGGTCGAGATTGAAGTGAAAGGATTGAGAAGGAGGCCTAGTTTGACGTAGGCCGGGAGAATATGGGGTTGGGAAAAGAATAGGGTGACGCCTTAATAATAACTCTGGAGAAAACTCGACAGCATAACAGTATAAACAAAGCGTAAGAAACAAAGGAGGGGGTGTGCCTCTTATATAGAGGTGGAGGCACGAAACCCTAGAACGAAACCCTAGTGGCGTGGGGAGTGGAGGGAGGCGCAAGCATGCGACCCAAAACACTAGCCAAAGCCCAAAACTCAAGACAGAAATAGAATTTACAGAAAGGGAAATGTTTCGGAATGGAAATAATACTAAAACAGTAAGAAAACATAGATGGTCACGGTGGCCTAGTCGCGAGTGTCGCGACAAGGTCGTGACAAGGCGTCGGCGCGCCAAAGCATGTCGTGACATGGCTGGCCCGGCAAAACAGGCCGGGACGCACTCGAACCTCAAGTGCCGAGGTCGAGGCGCACCGGAACCTCAAGTGGCACTGGGTTGGCCCGGCGTGGCCAGCACCATGGCATGGGACTCGGGACCCGCGGCTGTTACGACACCGAGTGTGAGGTCCTCGGCACCGGTGATCGAGAGGCATGTGAAACGCGGTGCATCCGAGAGTGATCCATGGCTAGTGAGGGTGCGCGCCACGATGGAGGTCGTTGCTCGAGCGATGGCACGAGTCCGAGCTCGAGTGATGGGTCCGTCAAAGCGCACGGAAAGATCCTCCTCTTCTTGGTTGGCGGTTAATGTGGGGCTCACATCACAAAGCTACACTTCACGACTGCCTACCACCCACAGTTAGATGTCCAGTCTGAGAGGATGATACAGACATTGGAAGATATGCTGAGGTCATGTGTGCTAGATTGGGGAGGAAATTGGTCTGACTATTTGGAGCTAGTAGAGTTTGCCTACAATAACAGTTGGCATTCCTCAATCCAAATGGCACCTTATGAGGCTTTATATGGACGAAGATGCAGGACACCTCTATGTTGGGATGATCCATCAGATGTTGTAGATGAATGGCCTCAGATGATCCAAGAAACCATGGAAAAGGTTGATTTAATGCGAGAGCACATGTCGACTGCACAGAGTCGCCAAAAATCTTATGCGGACAAGAGGCGGTGACCTTTGGAATTCGAAGTAGGAGCCCATGTTTGGCTAAGGGTATGGCCGACTCGCGGAGTTAGGAGGTTTAGGGTGAAGGGAAGTTGAGTCCTCGGTACATCGGGCCGTTTGATATTCTTTAGAGGGTGGGTGAATTGGCCTACAAGCTGGCATTGTCACCATCATTGGATGGAGTTCATTCAGTATTTCATGTGTCACAGTTAAGGCTGTATGTGCCTGCTCCTAGTCATAGGCTCAATTATGAGGAGTTGAAGATTTATCCTGACCATACCTTTGTGGAGCAACCAATATCAATTCTAGATCGTCGCATGAAGAAGTTGTGGAACAAAGAGATTCCCTTATTGTTGATTCAGTGGTCTCGACGAGGAGTCGAGGAAGCCACTTGGGAAACTGAAGCAAATATAGAAAAGAACTACCCTGACCTTTACCCTAGTTTGATAGCAAGGAGAAATTAGATGATTAACAGGTTAGTCTATGTGAAGTTCAACTCTAACTTTAGTTTCGAGGACAAAACTTTATTTTAAGGAGGGGTATATGTAATACTCGGGGTATTCTTTTCAGTTAGAGTTCCATTACTTAATTAATTTTATATATTATATGCATACTATTCTTTTTATTAAATAATTACTATAATTTTATTTATGTATAGTTGATAAGGTTTACAAGTACCAAGGTAATAATAAGGTTAGCCTAGTTGATAAATTCCTTTCATTATAAGAGTTGTACACGTTTCTTTCTAACTTAATGGTTAAGAGTCAAATTTTTAAGAAGTTTATAAAAGCTGAGATGGCCTTATCATTGTTATTTCTTTGTTTACCGTCTCCTCCAGCTCATTTATGTGAGCCGTTATTTTTTACTAATTTGAATACATGAACCAACTCATTTGGGTACAGATCAATCTCTAATATACATGTACTAATATCCTTAGTTTGACTTTTCAATTAAGGGAGCACGCAATCATTTTAGTGTTGGTACTATGCACCTAGGTAAGTAACATATGTGTAATCATATCATCACTTTTACATGAGCAAAGGGATAAAATTTAGCAAGTAATAAGCTTCCACTCTCCTTCCACGTGAGAAGACCTCTCCACCTCCCCCAATTTATTCTATTTATACAAGAGCTATACCACCATTGTTTAGTTTCTCACCACCTAGCCTCTCGATCATTCAATTTTCACGAATACTAGTTCACACCATCACTCGAGCTCTTTCGCTAAATCGGATTACATGGGGTTATCTCGATCACTTCCGTCGACACCGGAACTCCTCCACCGCTATATATAAATATAGAGTTCTTATATATGGTATATTCTTAAAACCATCTTCTATATTATTGTTAAGAAAGTATGATTGTGGATGTCTTGAAAAGGGGGAATATATTTAATACAGTATGGTGGTTTAGGTGGAGTAGGAATTTAATTAGCTAGGTTAAGTATTATAGATTAGGAAAGATGTAAATAATTTGATGAGTGTGTACATATGTATGTTCGTACGGTTGGTTGGTCATGAAATCATAAGTACGTATATACCTTTCCATGTGGGTGTACTTTTAGATTAAAAGCTAATTAGATTAAGATAAGTAAGGAAGGATAGTTAAGTTATTACATATGAATACGTGGTTATGTTAGCCTAAAAGTTATAGTTAATTAGTGATTCTTAAGATATGGCATAAAATTTTTATAAGAAAGATGAGATTGGTTAAATTTAAAATAAGATTATCTATCTTTGTATTGGGTCAAATAGTAGATACATGGGTTAAGTTTTTTTCTTTGGAATTGTAAGTCGAATAGTCTTGAGTATCTTCCTTACGAGAGTTATTCCAATTCCTAGGTAACTAGCTTGACGAGTTCATTTTGATATCGTTGGAAACCCTTCGTTTGAGGTAAGTCGCAAAGACTTACTTAGTTATTAATTTTGATGTGTGTTGATGTGTAGATATGATGTGTAGATCCGTATTATGGGATTCATTCCTATATATTATATCTGTCTATTTGAAAATTATTCATTATTGTGGAAAAATATAATAGATGAATATTATTCTGTATTTTATTCGTATTTCTAAACATTGGCACCTAACCGATACGGCTACGATCAGGGATAGTTAGAAATGCAGAGACATCCCTGACTTAGTTGTATGTCAAGGAGGGCCCCTTCAAAATTATAATAAAATGTTTTGGCGAGTGCTCCCGAGGAGGCTTGACCAGGGGTAAGAAGATGAATGATGAGGGTGTGAGTGGTTCGGATAAACGGTGGAGGCCGCCGTCCACTACCTCGTGTAAGGCTGGAGGATGTCATGCTTGTTTAATAAATTATGTCGATTGAGAATTTATGAGTTGTGATTGAACAATTATTGAGACGAAAAGTGATTGAGGTGATACTTAAGTGAAATGATGTGCTATTATTAGTATGGATTGTATGGCTATAAGTATTATTATGTGCGTCTTATAATTATAAGTATTGTTGTGCGTTTGTTTGTTATGGTGAATATACTATATGTGAACTATTATATTACTATTCTTATTATGTAATTGAATAAATTGAGTTTGCTTTTGCATGTTGCATTTACTATTCAATGCATATTGGAATTGCTAGCTAACCCTTCGGGGAGTTGTTGTTCTTTTAGGTAATTACTTTGGAATGAATAATGCTCGAAGGAATCTTCGTGGCGTGTCTTAGGATGCAGTCGGATAACGTTTTGTAGGACTGAAGGTCCTAGGAGTCTATGTTGTCTTGTTAAGTTAGATGTTTGTAAATATTGGTTGATATTTATGGATCAGAAATGAGGGTTGTGTTGGGGTTGTCTAGTTCGCACTTGCATGAGTTTGTTACTGTTCAGGAAACATAGTTGGATGTTTTTATTGTATTTCTCATCGTGCCTTTGTTGCAACGTCCCACATTGTGAGATTGTTGTTAAATTAGCCTGAGTGGACCCAACTGAGGTCCACAACCAAGTGACATTCTGGTATTTAAAACCGGGGTGTTACATCCTCAACTTTTGATTTTATGTTATCAAATTAAATGACTGGTATTAGTTGAAATAGTTACTTTCCAACCGCAAAGTAAATTAAAGATAGCTAGTACGTACGCACATTGCATTAATACTATATGATTAAAATGGTTGGTATTAGGTGGATTACATACTATAATTGATAATGTTATCTCGAGCTATATTTGTACTTGTCCCATTACTCACGACGCATCGACGCCACACCATCCTCTCTATAAATTCATCATTTTTGTGAAAGGTTTTACACGTGCAACGAAATTCGATATTCGATATTAATTAAGTCATGGAAGGCGAACATGAAGAGGGAGTAGGAGGCATTCTATAAGGCCAAATGGAGATTTCGAGCGTCGTTTTAGCATTTGTAGAACCCATGGCTCTCAAGTGTGCGTTAGAGCTTCGCATCCCGGATGTCATTCACTCTCATGGATCTCCTATGTCCTTATCCCAAATCGTCGATGAGATTGAATCCCCATCTCTTGCCTCACGTGCCTATCACGTGTCATGAGGTTGCTCGTTCACAAGAACGTCTTTTCTGCCACCACCACTTCTGGCGATCAATCTAAAGAAATCGTTTATGACCTCACTCACTCCTCAAGGTACATAACTCAACGAGCATAAGTTTATGCTCGCATAATCTCAGCATAAGTTAATGAGTTTTATCCTAAAACCAACGAATAATAAGAATAGTAGATCACTCACCTCATATACTAATATCGAAAATATGAGATATAGGGTATTGACATCAGTATGGATTATGTAAGAGAGATATCATTTATATAACTATTTTTTGGAAGATATATTAAAATAGCATACACTATGATAGTAAATTGATATCGATATCCTTTATACCTTGTCAATATTCGTATCGCTCTACTAACATTGGTACGACCTTTTTTTGCGCTATTAAGTTGCTTTTACAAGGTTCTGAGATGAAGACATTAGCTCCAACACTTTACATGGTCACCCATTCACTGTTGTTCGACCCATGGCAACATTTGAGTAACGCAATCAAGGGTGGCATGGCAGTGTTCGACAAGGCTTATGGATCTTCCCTATGGGAGTTGACTTCCGTAAACCCAGAGTTGAATAGGCTGTTTAATAGTGCCTTGAAGAATCTGGCTAGCTTTGACACAGAGGCAATCCTAATGATATACAAGGATGAATTTCAAGGTATTGAGACATTGGTTGACGTGGGTGGAGGCACTAGCTACTTGGTGTCTGAAATTGTGAAGGCTAATTGGTCACGGGTTAAAGGTATAAACTTTGATCTGCAACATGTTGTTGAGACAGCACATGCGTACCCTGGAGTAACCCATGTTGAAGGTGACATGTTCCAGTCTATTCCACATGCGGACGCAATCATCATGAAGGTACATAATACTTGCTCTGCTCTACATTAACTGTTGTGTTTAGTACTTGATTTGTGAACAACTTTATTTATCGTTTTAGATTTTATAGAGAATTGAATAAGGAGTAATAAAAATTATCATAAGAATGTACATTTATTGACCCAAATTAACTATTTATTCATTGATTAAAAAAATGTTGATCATTTAATATACAGATGGAAGAAAGTAAATATTGAGTTTAATCAAATAAAATTTGTGTCAAAATTCAAAACAATAGTTACAATTTTAATAAATATTTTGGTTCATGAGGGGTATGCAAGGGTTGTGGTGAATTATCAATAAGTTATACTTTTAATCAATATTTTATTCATAGACTACCTACATTCTCCTTAATAGGTCGTGTAGGACATGTTTTGTTGGAGACTTGGACGCTTTGTAACTTTAGGCTCGAAACGTGGTAAATATATAGAAAAAGGAAGGAATATACAAAACACACTTGACTAAGAAGAAGTCAAGGTGAAAAAACAACGACTCCAGACACGAACACGCAGGTCCAGCAAAACTAACAAAACCGGGTCTAAGACCCACTACCAACCAAAACAACCAATTAAAAATAGGGTCAGAGACCCCAAAACAGACAAAACCAAGCAGGTCCAAACAACCAAAAGACCCAAAACCAGCCAAACACAACTAGAAGGGGTCATAAAACCAAAAAACAAAGCCAATCAAGGCCGAGCCAATAGCTTCTGCTTGTCCACGTAGAGAAGACTTTGAGATCAGACCGGGTCGCCTAATGGAGCAAAGGAGTTTCGTTCGGTCTAGGTGTGGTCTCCTTGGTTGCCCTTATACTACGCTTTGGTTCAGCCCATTCATCCTCAACCTTTTCCTTGCCTTTTTCGAGTCGGGATAAACTTGGCCTCTCCTTAGCCATCGTGCCTTGCTTCATAGGCGGGAAGTTTTCGTCATCCCTCTCTAATGTGTTTCGTGGGGCATTCCCATTGTCTCTTTTGATGGGCGGATTTACTTCTGGATTATGCTGCACGTTTTTAACTCTCCAGATCTTTGCTCGTGGGGTTGTTGTCTTGGTGCCCCCTTGCAACGTGTTATCACATGCCCCTCTTCTTTCAAGCCCACTTCCAACCGTTGCACATAAATAGGGCTTTGACCGACCTGATACAGCCCCTTGACCATGTGTAACTCGTGTCTTTGCATGTGCATCCACCTCTCCATTTTGCCCGCAATAGGAAGTTGAGTGTCCAAAAAGTTGGCAACTTCTCACAAAACCATGGAGTCCATTCAAACTCAACCCTATGGTTATAGAAGGTACCATTATAGCTTTCAAGAACCCTTTCTCTTCTTTTTAACTCTTCTGAAGTGACTTCAACTAGTATGCGGGCATAGGACAGTTTCTCCACATCATGGGTGATTCTATCCATGCTTATGGGTTTTCCTATCATATTGCCTATCACCTCTATCATATGGTTGGATGATAAGGAAATTGGGTCAATGCCCATGACATTGGCCCATATCGGGATGGATTTGAAGCTCGACCAATCAATGGGCATTCTAGTTTTCCATTCCTTCACAATTAATGGGCGGTTCCCTTCAATTAACCACAGCCCATTCTCAAGAACCCACATTCTGTCTTCAAGGGAGACAAACTTAAACACCATCACCCCATTTTCTTTGAATAAGAGCTTTTGTTGGGATATTTTCTAGTTTTCGTTCATAAACTCAACCATGGTGTTGTAATTTGTTCTCCCCCCAATTAATACACCAATAAGAGTTGCACTCCATACCTCTTTTGCCTCTGCTACCTCTTCTAAAGTTAATTTATACACATCTTTGGCAACATTGGCGAGTACATTCAGTCGAACATCAATTGTGATCATCCTATTTCCTGGTGTAGCCATGTTTGGTGTTCTATGTCGGGTTTTCAACTGATTACTGGCCTGCACAGGCTCTGCACACTTGTTCCTAGTATGGTTGAGCTGGTTGGTCATAAGTGACTCCTTAACCGCATTCTTCTAAATTTCAGCAGACTTTGTAATAGTATTCAGCTCAAGTCCTAGGAGCTCCGCCACTGTTACATTGGATCTTACCACTTGGTTGTTATAACTAGAGGGTTGCATTTGTACCAGATCAGCCTCTATAATAGAATGGTTCAGTTGCTGGGACTGGTTCAAAGGTAAGGGCCTTGAATACATGTTTTGCTGTTGTAGATCAGTAGCACTAGGCACCATAAATTTAGAAGACTCAGCCCCCTCTAAAACGGAAATTTTATTCTCAGAAGTTGTACACAAAAATCTCACACCAACAACATTTGCATTAGCAACAACCTCCTAATTCTCTCCAGCATCAACAACCTCATTAGTGCTAACTACTGATTGCAAAATTAGACCAGGATTGTCTTGTGTCACATACTCCATTTGTTGCTTGGGAGTCATCTGAATTTCCACACCAGCAGAGTCCGTTTTTACATTAGGCTGATAAAATATGGATAAATAACTTAAAGTCTTAAAGGATAAATGATTACCATTGACGAGAACTGAACAACTCTAATAATTGAGATAAAAAAATCTAAAATAATATTCCATCCGATTTTGTTTTAACTTTTGATACAAGTATACAGAAAAATTAGATCAATAAGTCAATAACTAAGATTTTTTAATCTTTCCACTTATTAAATATTCACCTGGATTAAGAGTTCAAGTCAATAAAAACAAGTTTCGAAAACAATAATTATAACTCACTCTTAATTAATTGTCTAGATATCTTAAAACAAAACATAAGTCAAAAACTAAGAATTAAAACAACCCTTAAATTACATCAGGAGGAGTAATAATTAACATAGATCATTCTCATATTTTTTTTGTATATAAAGGGTAATTATATTAGATCAAAAAATACAAAAAATAGTTACAAAAGATAGATTGAAATTATCTTCCAATCTATCTTCTGGATTCCTATCATCTTTCATTCAATTTGCAATTACACAAGTTTTCAATCTATGTCTGGATTCCTATCATCTTTCGTTCAATTTGCAATTACACAATTTTTCACATGATTGATATGATTATATGTTTTTTAGATTTAACTATTTTTGGAGCTTATCTATTTTTGAATTGAGGTAGTCGGTTTTGCACGATTGGGGAGACGAAGATTGTGTGAAGATCCTTCAAAATTGCAAAAGAGCACTTTCGAACAAGGTAGGGAAACTCATACTAGTGGGATATGTTGTCGAGCCAAGGGGCCAAGATATGATAGACGACATTGTCTTGAAGGTTGATCTAAGAATGATGGTTCATTGCGGAGGAGGGAAGGAAAGAACTCAAGTTGAATGGATCAAGTTGTTGGAAAATGTCGAGTTTACTCAATTCAAATTTATCAAGACTCTCACTGAATTCTCCATTATTGAAGCCTATACATCTTGAATCGATCGGTCTATAATGATCGTTAGTGACATCGCCTTAAAAGTTATCAAATGTCGTGTTGAAACTTGGAAATTTAATAATTGAAGCTATCTTGATGGTAGTCATTTTAAATAAATGTATCTGTATTTGAAATTTTATTCCAATGATGCAAAAGGCCTTGTGTACAAGTGCTAAAGCTATACTAATAATTCGATCTTTGTGATTGATGTAAAATTTGTTGGAAGTAAAAGTAAGGATCAGTGTTTGTGTGTGAGATCTGAGAAGTAAAAATAAATCTCAACCTTTCTTAAAAAAGATTCATATTACACTTATTGTGGTGGATGACATGGACGAACTATTGTCAAAATATACGTGTTTTTTTCGAAAAAAATCGTTTTAGGAGATCCTTGCGTAATTGCATGAGGTTTGTCGTTGATGTGCATGGGTAACAACCTAAATGTGCACATGCATTGTATTAAGATGTGCATCACAAATTAATTTATTTTATTTTATTTTAAAATATAAAGTGGTAATTTCATTCAAGAAAAGATTTACAAAAACTTTTGACTAAGTTCCACATCGACGAGGTCTGGGGTTCAACTCCAGTGGATGTAAAAAATTCCCTTTTGGAGACTCACCCGGAAAAGTCGGGTGCGCGACCTGGGTCGAGTTGGATGTAGCCAAGCCGAAGCTCTGGTGAACCAGTGGGCAACCAAAAAAAAATACTTCTAACGGGTGTGGACTATGCTTGTAGTCTGTTCTAACATTTCTCGTTTCCTGATACTTCAGATCCACCACTTGAACTACTTGTCTAGTCGTGTCCTCTTCCCCGTCTCACCTCTGTTGGCGTTACTCTATTCTTTCTTCGATCAGATCTTTCAGATATCCTTTCAAAACTAGACATTCTAAGTACCACTTATAGGCCTCACAACCATCGGCTTGGTGTCCGCTAACTCTGTGATACATACAATACCCTCGACTATGATCTTCTCCAGACCCCTGCTCACTGTGCCTAGGCCACTCAAAATATGGCTTCCCCTTTATTAGAGATAGAATCCTCCATATGGGAATTTTTAAAATGGTGACGATGGACTTCCTGTCCAGTATTGGGGGGATCTTCTTTCATTGGTCCTCGTCATCAGGTCGGGTCCGTCCATTACTAGCTGTAGCGGCACGTACTTCGCCCAACGTGCAGGGGCGAGAGTAGTACCATGATGGGTGACCTACTAGCTGTAGCGACACCTACTTCGTGCAACGTGTAGGGGCGAGAGTAGTACCAGGATGGGTGACCTCCTGGGAAGTCCTCGGGTTGTCATGGGATTTCACTTCTAAGACCTCTTGCTTTACACTTGTTGGAGCGACAACGGTAGGAGAGAAACTCTCCTCCCGTCATGGTTAAAAGAATATGTATTAAGCATACCATCATATATAACTCTTTTATCAAATAACCATGGTCTACCAAGCAGAATATGAGAGCATTCCATGTTAACCACATCACACATAATTTCATCAATATAAGTTCCTATGGCAACATGGACTAAGCATTGGTGAGTTAATAAGTTATGTCCATTTGAATCATTGATGTCATTTAAACCATAACTAGTAGCTCTAGGTTGTGTTTTTAATTGTAAGTGATCAACTACCTTAGCATTAATAATGTTACAGTAGCTACCACTATCAATAATGATGCACAACACTTGATTTCTAATAGTACACCTAGTATGAAAAATATTATCTCTTTGATCTAATCTAGGTGTTTCTTGCAATGTTAGAATTCTCATAGTAACCAAAGTCAAAGGAAGCTCAGAATTTTCAGGTTCAATTACCTCTATGTTGTCCACCTCATAGCAAGACTCTCCTCCTCCACTTGATTTGGAGGTATTTCTTCATCACTCACATAGCCACCATTGGTAGTTAGGAGCACTTGTTTCAAATTTGGACAATCCTTAGCTAGATGGCCACGCCCTTGACACTTGAAACACCTAATGTCTCTTGTCCTTTCTTGCATTTGGGGGCCATTCATGGAGCGTCTAGGGGTTGTTGTACCTATTTTAGGTGAGCTTTGAGCTCCCTTTTGCTGCATAGAAGAGTTAGAAGAAAAAAAATTGTAATTTGAGCTAGAATTAGAAGGGTACCTTTTGTTTGTATTCCAAGCTTCTTTCTTCTTCCTTTGCAGCTGGTCATGGAGCAATTGGGCTGAATGGACTAGTGTGTTGAGATCCTTGATTTGTTGCACTTCAAGTGTGTCTCTAATTGATTGATTCAGTCCAACCAAGATTTGGGTCCTTAAGGACCTTTGAGAATGATGAATTTCATCCTTGAAACTCAAATTTTCAAGCTCATTGAAGTACTCAGTAGGTGACTTGAATCCTTGTTTGCAAGTGGCCACTTTTTGCCTCATGTGCTCGGTCGGTATGTTCTTCAAGCACATACTAACTTCAGCCGGTTCCAAGTCTCAATAGAAGGTAGATTCTTTCTCATTTTGTCCTTCATTCGAAACCACCAATTTCTAGCGATTCCAACAAAGTGGATAGAAAACAATAACCACTTTTTCCCATTCTCCATAACCCATGTTATCTAGAATGAAGCTAGTAGATTGCTTCCACTCTAGATATTTTTAGGATTAAGCTCTCCATCGAAAGGCTCGCTTTTGATCTTAATATCCCATTTTCCAATTTGGGCATTATTCTGGTTGTTGTTGTTGTTGTTTTGCCTCCTTGCACCATAAGCTTGTAGAATTTCTTCCACCTCTTCAGTTGCATTGTAGAATTCATCAATGGGAGGATGCCATGGGGGCTTCTCATCCCCGAGATAGTCATGCATCACATCATCATAAGCAATGTGAAGCGGCTATTGGTGCGCCCATTGAAGGGGCGGCGCACCATGCCTAGGCGGCGTCGGTTGAGGCCCTTGTGTCGGTGATCTAATTCCAGCCCCACGGCCTCTACCAAAGCCACCACGAGGTGAGTAATGGCCTGGGAGGTTGTGGCCTTCTCTTGATCCAAGATAGGTAGCAAGCACATCAAACTCTTCCTCTTCAATTGGATTCTTACCTTTCTTACTTGTTGAAGCTTGATTTGGGTCACAATCGTTGTCTTGATTTGAGAGAGAAGTTTCTATTTGGATTGAAATTGTACCATCCTTAGAAGCATGCGTCTAAATTGTCCCATTGAGGCTGAAACATGGAGTGCACCGGCTCTAGGGTCCTCTTTTGGTTGTCTATCATGCTTTCATTAATTGACAACCTTATGAAGTCAATAGCTTCTTGAGTCAAATTCGTATCAGCGGGCTTAACTTGCTCTTATATAGTCATTTTCTAGCCTGAAAAGATCAGAAATAACAAGAGAGTAGTCTATTTTTTCAAAAGCAATACAATCAGCAACATCACATCTTAATCAAGCCAAAACTTCCTCAATGCAAACCAATTCAACCAATTCAGTTTTTGGGGTTAGAATCAAGGTAATTTTGGTGGACATATGATAAGCTAATGATAATCAAGGAAAACACAGCTTAAGCAATTAGCAAGTATGCAATATTAAAAGCAATTCAATTTTCTCTTATAAGCTTCAAAAGAACATGCAATCTCTGATTGATCCTTAACAAGAAGATAATAGCCAAATTCAAGCAAGCAAGGTGAGAATAGGGTAGGTTGTGTGACTTATAGTAGTGTTGTCACAAAGCATACAAAGTGATCGATAGTACTAGTTTTTAGCAAAGCCATCACTAGGGGTGAAAGTGGCTTCTAACTAGATAGAGTAGATCACCTTTTGAGCAAAACAATATTCTGCTTTTTTTTTAATTTATGCACAAACTACTAGAAATTAAAGCAAACAAGCAAACACGGAATTGCAATAGGCACGAACTGATTTTTTTGTAACAAGTGATTTATACTACTAATGATACTATCTAGAAGCCAAATTAATCAAAAAGATAATAGGGGTGCTCGAACAAGATGTTCGGATGCAAAGTAAAAACTAGCAATTAACTCAAGCAATTGAATCTCAATCAATCATGCAATAATCAATTGAAAACTCATAAAAATTGTAGGAATTAATTAGTTACTCATGAATTGCAACAAACTTCAACCAATCAGCCTTAAAACATGCAAAAATCCCTTGAAAATCTCCAAGTTAGTTAGTTGCTTGGGGGGCAAGGCAAACAATATGAGAATTAGGGTTAGGGTTTGTGTCTTAGGGTTTGGCTGGGGGTGGCAATTTGATGGTGTGGTGGTCCGATCAACAAAAGAGTGGTGGAGAGAGACATCAATTGAGGTGGTCGTCGGTAGAATCTGGTGGTGGAGGGTCGGTTTTGTGGTGTTTTGTGGAGAAATTTCAGGTTTGGTCTCAAAAATTGCAACTTTGGGTAAAGGTATGATTTTTGGGATCAAAAACTAAATTAAATTGAACTAGAAAGCGAAAAAGGTAAGAAATTTTACTTGGCATGACACTAGATTATTATACTACTTGATATCCCTTGATCTCGCTGAAAAGAACGGAACTTGTGGCACATGTAATGAAGAACGAATCAGAAATTGAATGGAATGAAGGTGTATTTCGACTAGATAGAACTTCTCTAAGTGATAGTTCAATTGAAAGACTCTTAACGCTATTTCAAATGACAAACTAGTTGAGATCTTTAACAATCCAACTAGAACAAATAAATTGATGATTCTAAGAACTCGAGAATGATGAAGAACGATTGAATGTATGAAGCAAATGAGATTCTGAATTATTTTAATGGCCCATGAGATAGATTAAATCCAATTTATGGTTTAATCTCTCTCAGGCTGATTTTCATTAATTGAAATGCAAAGGTATTTAAAGAGATTACGATGTAAAGTTCCTTGGAGAGCAAGACATGGAGGAGCTGGACCTGGAGGGTAAAATGGTCATTTAGCTTGCTTCCCAAGATAACTTATTATACTACTAAAACATCTATTCAAGTTCCCTTATCTAAATAAATCAAATAAATAATTATCTGACTTATAAGATAAGAAAACTAAGCCTAACAAACTCAAAAGATATTAATAATAGTAGTAACAAGATAATCAGCCATCTAACAACTTCCTATGGCCGAAAATCATATCATAAATGTCTTATAATAATCGGCTATATAAAATACTATAGGATAGATTTTTTCCTCTCTTAGATTGGTCAAGTCAAAGAGTTGACTAAGACCACATGTAATATTTTATCTTACCCGGTCACTTACTAAATTCAGCCCTAAAATAAGACAAACTATTCCACGTTTCCAAAATAGGAAAGTGTGGAAGACAAGGCCCAAAACAACATGAATGGCTTCCCATCTAGGTGAAACTCGGCCTAATGAATTAAGTGATGGAATCTGGGCTTGTTTGATGTTGAATCATAGTGACCCATCTCTTCTTGTTGGACTCTTCAACCATAGCTTCCAAACGAACTAGAATGGATCTTGTTCCTTGAGCAATCTTCTTGGCTCTACTCTTGGTTATCGGTCCATCAAATGACACTCGAATCAACTCCTCGACGTTGGTGGGATACATGGCTGGTTTAATTGCATCACAACCCAACTTGTTTCCAAAAAGTTTACAAGGCAGAATAATATTGACTACTCCAATAAATTGAACATAGTTGTTAAATCTACATGTAGCACAGTTCACCTTTCCCTTTCCCTTGCCCTTTTTAAGGGTTGGGAACTTTATCAATTAGATGAATTATCCCCATTACTTGTGATAGTGGACTTGGTGCTTGTAAGTAGTGCATAAGTTGGCTCACTATTTGTGGTTTTCCGCCTTGTATGATTTTTCAAGCACAATGAACTCATTGCTTGGTGCTTTTAAGGATGTTTTTAAGTAGGGATGTCCAACGGGTCGGCCCGATGACCCGTCAAAACATGACGTGTGAATGTCGTAACCCGGTTTACGGGTTATGGGTTTTTCGGGCGGGTCACAGGTCGACATGTTTGACTGGGTCAAATGGGCTAAGCTAGCTCGTTTGACCCACTAGACCCATTTAATCAGCTTGACCCATAAGTACCTTAACAACGGTAACCTGAAATCCTGAATATTTGCTCGTTTTTTACCCGCAAAAATTCTCACTCTATCCATGTATACGAAATGAAATCAAAGTATACAGAGGATAGAAAGCATTAAAATTTGATGATAAGAAGGAAGAACTCGAAAAAGTTGGTCTCTTGTTCAAGGTGCTTCAACTCAGTAGGAATCCGACAAATCTAGAGGAGACACAAAGGAGTCACGAGATCTGGAGGGTGAAGTAGACAAATATGGTCCTCGAAATCGAAGGAGATGAAGCCAGCAAATCTGGACTCTAACCGCTTTCGTGGAGACGAGTGAAGCCGATAAATCTGATCGGCAACTAATGGGTGTACTGATGAAGCCGGCAACATGGATGGGCTAGGTGGAGTCAGCGAACTATTGAGTGGTGGTGTTGCCTCTAATCGCTTTCGAGAGACACAGCTCTCAATTTTTGGGGTTAAATGAAAACGCCAACCCTTCTTTTGGAATATGGACATGGAATAGGAAGTGTATTATTTTTACGGCAAATCTTTACGCACCAATTTTTTTTCCCGAGCGCACAAGAAAGATTGCGCATCATGATGCGTTACTCTTTATGACGAGTAACGCAAATGGATACCCGAACAAGGAATACACGATCCGGTGGAACGATGCCGCTTTGTGAAGCGCGACTCGTCACGAATCACAACGCTTTATGAAGCGTAGAAAAACGCAACAATTAGCGATGCACTTCTTTCTTCTTCTTCCTCATTTGATTCTGTTAGCCGGACGATAGTGGTTCGGCGCCAATAACCCCATTTCCGATAAACTCGAGCGCGTTAAAAATGGACAACGAAGGTGGGGATAAATCTTGTGGCGGTTCTCCTCCAGTGGCGTCACTTAACAAACCTGCATCTCCTAGGGATGACGCCGAGGGCGGTTCTCCGGTGACGGTGGCCCAGTCAAGTAAGTGTCGGTTACCCTAAATCTTGAATTTTTCTTTTTAATGGTGGTTCTCCCGAAGCATATTGTGGATTTTGGATTGGCAATTCGAAAATTATAAAAGCTATAGGTTGAAATTGTTTGGTTGATGATTGTTTAATTCTGGGCATTTAGGTCGAATTTGGGGGGTATGCAGACATCACATTTGCCCGTCGAATTGGTGGATAATGTAGGCGGGCAATGCCAATTCCCAAATGTTGAAAGTTAAACAAACCAATAATTCAGAGATGACTAAGTGAAATTTTATATGGTCATTAATTACAATGATCTTCTTAGAGTTAATTAGTAGTCTTCATCACACTAATTCTAAGTTCGTATTAAGATTCGATGTGCTGCAATTCAAAGCTCGGAGTTTCTAAAAGTGGTGCATCTTAAAATGCTGAAAGTAACTAGTCAAAAACTGATAAAATTAACAGGAGCCACACACATTCATGTTGTAGTTCACAGTAGAGCTTAAGATTTTTTTGGATTTTCACAGTGTTCTAAAGTGAAGCCTTTTCGTTTAATTGCCAGCTTTTAGCAGCCCAATTAAGTTACATTTCTTGGATGCATATGCTTCTTTGCTGATCATGAAAAGTGGTCACTTGTATCCATCTTTTCTCTTTATCAAACTGACTCCAACTTTGTTCTTGTTCTTACTAATTGGGCCAGTCTTCAAGTGATCATCCTAGTTCCTTTCAATCTCTGTAGATATGCACTTAAAAAGAAGATAAATCAAATTAAAAGCAAGTTGATAGACTTGGTGAGCTCTGAACCAAAACATTAAGAAAAAATTCAGTTTATGATTATGCTCGGGTAGTTGAAATAGCAAAGGCTTGATCCAATCCACAAGTGTTTCCCTTGAATCCATTTTAGTCTTGAACCTCCTCTTGTCTGACAAGTAAGGCTTGATCCAATCCACAAGTGTGTGTTGCCCGTTTGGTCGCCTATTGTCAAGGGCTCGCAATCCCGTCAGAAGCTCCACAAGAACCACACCAAAACCATACACGTCGCTCTTTATGTACAAATGTCCTGTTCAATAAGAACAATTCAGCATTGTGATGATAATGTTCAGATAAGAATCTCATTCTTAGCTCTGTAATCTTAATATTAAGAAATGTAAGGGTTATTACCTGTGGCTACATACTCAGGAGCGGCGTATCCGTATGTGCCCATGATCCGAGTTGTAACGTGTGACTGACTAGAGGAAGGTCCCAATTTCGCCAAGCCGAAGTCATATATTTTGGCGTTGTAGACCTGAACACAATCATAACAAATTTCCAGTCAACATCAACAAGTCAGAGATTATGGCTACAGTGTGAAAGAGAGAAATTAAGCTGATTCAAACTCACCCCATCTAAGAGAATATTGGCAGCCTTCATATCTCTAAAAATGACTCGGTCATCTGATGCGTGAAGGAAATCAAACCCGCGAGCTACTCCTATTGCAATCTTAATCCTGAGTTCCCATGGCAGAGGCTGAACAGCAGAATAAGTGGTTTTCTAAGCTACCCCGTTGCATGAACTCGTAAACGAGGAGAAGCTCAAAATCCTCATAGCAACACCCCAACAACTTCACCAAATTAGGATGTGATAGCCTTGCCAAGAAATCAATCTTAGTCTGTTCCAAGGAAAACCAAACATCAAGAAACAGTTGTTATACTCATATCCTAGTTTCGACTACATCTAGGAATATAATATGTTGTATGACAATTGGCTATTCCATATAAATGATAAAACTATTTCAAAATATCAACAGAAACCACATAAGTGATCAAAACTGACTTGTTAATTCACATGGTCAAGAAACACATTAAATAGACTTTTATCCAAAATTTCATGATCGGTTTTTCTAACTTGTGCTCTAAAAACTTGATTCTCAACCTATGACTAAGAACAATGACCATTTAATGTGTAGAAAAATTTTGGTTGCTGGTTCAAGAAGTGCAAAGAGAGGTTTGAGGAAATTAGAAGCAGTAAATATTCTTGTCATGAGTATTGATAAGCTTTACAGAAGCTTTTGCAATCTGTACTCATTTTCCTATGTGTTTTTTCCCTCTTGTAATTATGTGGCCAGTTTAAGGGTTTCATTTGTATCGTATAGTTCTGTATGTCTATCAATTGTACATCCAATCTAGACTTTATGCCTTGTGTAATATACTCATTTTGACCTCTTGTGTAGAATGTAAAAAATGGGGCGTTTTGTTGGAAATCTGTTATTAGTACAAGCTTGTGTGGTTGAGCTTTGAGTTTATAGTGTTTAGTTTTGAAACATTTTGATGGTCTTATAGTTATCAATATGTTATATCCTTACAAGTAGCATTAATTCTTTAAACCGTCAACAAGAATTTGAAAACAGATTCTAATATGGTTTTAAGTTTGGAGGAAAAAAAAGACTCAACAACCAAACAAGTCGGTATTTTGTCAAGATAGTGATTATGAAAATAAAAACCTCTGAATTTGTTTGTGGATGGACTTGGAAGATAATGTATGGTCTGAGGCCTTAGAAGCATCAACCAATGTCAACACATGTACTAGCTTATCCAGTTAGTCTGTCTTTAGATTGAAGTTTGAATTAATGTTTCTCATTGTAATTTATTTCATATATGTATGTGTTCTTCAAAGAAAGTAGGGGTTTCTTCAATCTACTAAGTTCCTTGATTTGTACAAATCTAAATTGACTTAGCAAACTTGTAGGTGGAGCCGTCGGTGGTAATGACGGAGATGTCGGAGGTCACGATGGTGTTGATGGACAGCCGGCTATCCATGGATCGGGTATGGAGTTGGAGGGTAGTAGAGGTCCAGATGTACGAGTAGAGACGGATGGCTGTGGAGCATCGGTGGGTCCCTCTATCCCACCGGCTAATGTTGTGGTTGGTGATTCAAGCGACAAATCCACTCCGATTGACACGGGAAAGGAGTTTGGAAAAGATTGGTGGGGCAAGACGGGTCTATCGGTACGTAATTTAATTACTAAATTTATAAGATTTAGGTCTATTTACAGAATGTAGATACAATTGTATTGAATTATAATTTATTTATGTTATGGTTGAATATATAATTTAGTCACAAATATTGATGTAGTTTAGTTTTATAAGTGATTTGAAAACATAAACTCGATATTTGAAAATAATGTATTGAAGAGATAACATATTTATGAAATTACGTTATGAACGAATTAAGATCCATATTTATGAAACCATGGGAATGCAAAGTTGAATATCGAAATATAATGAAAGAAACAATTTCAACAGGCGTTTCAAGAGAGATGTGCGTCTTTTTCTACTCCCGTCTCGATGCCGCCTCCTGAGCCGAAAAAGAAGAACACAAGACATGCGAGGTCACGGGGCATATTAGCGGAGCAGCGTGCTCAGGTCGAGCCTCGGCCGAAGAAGGCTAGGACGGGGCCCATAGTAGATACATTGATTTCACAGCTGCAGCGTGAGGAGACAGAGCAGCATATTGGGGATATGCAGACATGTCAGGATATAGCGCCATCCGCTCCTATGGATGTCGATATGACGCCGCAGACAGATCAAATTCCGGCGACTAATGTTGTTGACCCTTCAGATGAGCAGACGCTTACCCCTCCGCGTGTTTCACAGTCTCCATTGGGCACGATTGAGGATATTACGAGGGAAGTTGATACGACCCCTCGGGTTGAGATGGTTGATCAGACCGACGACGTTGTCCCTGAGAGGGACCCTGCATTGACAGAGTCGGCTTAGATACTCATATGCATGATGATGAGGAGATATTGAGGGACATTGATTTTACTGTGCCATCTCCCCGCGCTACCGATAGTCCAGCTCCTCCTCGCGCTACCGGTAGTCCAACACCGGCTCCGCCATCTGATCTGAGGACGGACCTCGTTCATGTGGTCCAGCACGTACCGCCCCCAGTAGAGGAGGTTCCAGCCGCTCCTGCTCCGGCTGACGAGATGTGGCAGCCTGGAGGGCCGCGAGTACCAGACTTCCTTCGGTCGTACCCGACTCATGTAGCAGAGTCGATATGGAGGTGGACACTTGCGTCGTTGGAGGGCCGGGAGGGCGTCGTTATAGAGGATAGTTTGATAAGTGTCTTTTATACCGGTGTATTTTATGTTAATATTTGATATGATTGAATAGCGTTATTGAGAATTTGAATTTTCTGTTTCAGTGGCGCAATATCATTAGGGCTCACTCACGACCGGTAGAGTGGACGGATATTGAGCCGCATATGATTGAGGAGCCGGGTACGTGGTGGAGTATTGTATAGCAGACCGGTCTGGGACGGCTAGCGACCTTGACATACGGAGGATCGGATCACGCGATTGTTACAGCTTTTGTGGAGCGTTGGCATCCTGAGACCAACAGCTTCCACTTCCCATGGGGCGAGATCACGATCACTCTCCACGATGTCCATCGGATATTGGGGATACAGATTGATGGAGACGCTGTGGTGAGACAGATTGAGAGCGTCGGGGATTTCCAGAGTCGTGTGATGGAGATATTAGGGCTCACTCCTCAGCAGTACCGCAAATATAAGACCTCCATACCGAGTAAGGATCTCCAGGCTATCATACTTCAGATGATTGCGGATAGGCGGGACCCACATCACATAGCGTCTGCGTACTTGCTGTGGTTGCTTAGCCAGACTTTGTTCTGTGACAAGAGCACCAACAAGGCGAGGACGATATATTTACAGTGTTTGATGGATCATGGTGTGACCAGTAGATTCGCATGGGGTGTTGCGGCATTGGCGTGCTTATACCGCCATTTGGGCATTGCATCTCGCCAGGGTTCAGCGGGATTGGGAGGATGCATGCTCATTCTGAAGGTATAATAGTATTGTGATTTTTTTTTGTTGATGAACAATTTTCGTTATTTAGGTACTCATTTTAATTTAATTTTATAGGCTTGGATATGGGAGTACTTTAGACATTTTCGTGGGCATTCAGTGTTGAATGTAAACGCTCTGATGGATGATTGAGCGGGTGCGCGAGATAGGAATGACCATCGATCAGGGCCGAAGAAGCCGAAGCGCTTGGAGGATATTCGAAGGTTTATGGACAAGATTCTTGCTGATGAGGTAAAAGTGTTAATAGTTTGACATATTGATTCCTATTGAGTTGTAATGCAAATTATTTCTCTCGTGGACTTGCAGGTTTGTTGGACGCCTTGGAACCGAGACATGGATTTTGAGACAGAATATCGGATTTCTAGGTATCGAGGAGTTCTGCATTGCTTCGATATTTATGAGCCATACCGGCCCGAGAGGTGTCTGCGCCAGTACTATCGTGTGCAGACAACTCCCCCAGATCCGATTGAGCCGCGTGTAGTCTCGCGTACAAGGGAGATGAACACCTACAGTCTTGTGTTCTGGAACCAAGACTTGTATTGGAATGAGCGGTATGACCACCTGATTGACCTCGAGCAGCATGTCGTGGCTCGGTATCCTTGGCAGGCGGACCCTGCGTATCTTGACTAGTTCGACGGGGTGACACATCCATATCTAGATCCTAGATCAGACCGTCAGAACCATCCTCGGGACCCCGTTGCCCATCCTGCAGTTATGGTGGACGTTACTGTGGTATGTTAATTTGTAATACAAAGTTTTGTATGCAATTATATTCGTTTGTACTGGTATTGTATTTAATGAGTTAAATAAATTGTGCAGCGGGCGCAACAGGCAGTTGGATACGCACTTGAGGCTTTACAGGGAATGCCCACGGATCATGTGGCTAGGGGTAATTTATATAAATTTATAAAAAAATTTATAGAAATTTATAATGTGTCATCTCCTCTAAAATTTATAGAAATTTATAGAAATTTCTATAAATTTTTTTAACACAACAATCGAAATCATGTATGATCTTGAAAAATATATTACTACTTCAACTAAATCGTAAATTACCTCTTATTCAACCATCTCGTTTTCAGACTCAACTTCCTCTTCTTCTTCAACACTCATTGATGACTCTGACTCTTCTTCCAAGGAGTGCGATTCATCTTCTGATTCATACGATGAATCCGAAAATTCCGTTTCGGATGACATTGTTCAATATGCAGTTTGTTAATCAAAAAAATTAGGTTTGGTGGATAGAAAAATTTTCGCTGTACGAGATTGATTATCGTCGACCGAATTATGTTTGTTTTTCGTGTGCGACTGAATAAAGGGTCGCGCGATTCTAACCGCCACAAACCCTACACATCATGAAGCGCTGCGCTTCATGATGCGCAGGAAACGCGGGTATCCGACCATTTGCTGCTTCGCCGACGCGCTTCATGGAGCGCTGCGCTTCATGAAGCGTAGCTTTCCTTATGCGCCAGGATAAAAATTCCTGTGCACAAGGCAAAAACCTATTTTTATTTTTTTTTAATATTACGTGTTGACTCATTACCCATAAAATTACAGGCAGGTCAGGTTGGATTACTGGTCAGCCCGCCCGTTGGACAGCCCTATTTTCATGTAAGTAGTCATTTCTTGCATGAAATTCAGTAAATCGAGACTAGTCGTATGCACCCACTTTTTGGGTAATTTCAAGAAATTCGCTATGTATGCCAACTACGTAAAAGAAAACTTTCTCGATTTATAAACGTGGGGATGTGGACTCTAAAATCAAAACTGCCGGAATTCCATTGCACCAATTTTGCAGGTTTAAAACCTGACAACTAGTTAAGCAAGGAGACAGATGCCAACGATCAACATAACCCAAAAAGGAAATGGAGAAATCAAGTTTCAAACTTGATACAACAACAAATAAATGCATCCTGCAGACACTTGGAGACACAATTGTGATTCGAGTAACCAAAGCCCGGCTTTGAAACAATTAAGCAATCCATTGCGCGGGATAAAGCTTTTTATGGAATTTGGAAGAAGCAAACAAATCAATGGAGAAAGTGCATTATTGATTTAACCAGGGGAACACCTTGGGGGAAGTAGGTAACCTTCCTGTGAGAATCTCTGCCCCATTTGCTGTCACCTGCATAACACAGTGCAAGATTTTATAGCATACAAATCGTTTGGTGTTCGAGGATGGATCTAACAAACTAGAGAATTATGCGTAATCAGAAAGAAGTTTTGGTCAATAAATGAAAAAAGGACGGTACCAAAAGAGTATGTTCAAATTGGGCACTGCGCTTCCCATCAGCAGTGACAGCGGTCCAGCCATCAGGCCACATTCTATCTCGCCATACCCCTGTCAAGAACACAACACACACATATATGTAATGTAAGCATCCAAAACCTGTACTAGTCCACTAGCTTGAAGGATACAAGGATCGATCAAGCGCATACCAGCATTAATCATTGGTTCAATAGTGAAAGTCTGTCCAGCTTTCATCACACCAACAGCCTTATTTCCTTCACTTGTTAAGAAATCACCTCAAGGCTGGATAGTATGTGACATATGGAGCACTGAATTGATCTTGTACTATGCATAATGAAATGACTATGTAAAGTAAAGAGTAAGAAGGATAAATGACGCTAATCAAGGATACTCGAATAGTGAGGAATGTTAGGAGCACAGTGGAAAAGCTCCCCAATGCCATGACCACAATATGACTTTACCTAAATCCAAAAAATGGTAACGAGTTTTTGGTCATATCACTCAGTAACTGATTGGAGCTTCATATTTACAACAGAGAGTAAAATACCACAGAAAATCCAGACATTGATGCATGGCGATTAATGACCTCTCCTATTTCTCGAAACCTGATCCCAGGTTTCACTGAAAATGAAAAAGTATACGTCATAAATAGGAGTATATATCCTTGAAGGAATTGCAACATGCATGTATTACATCCATAGAGACAAAAGCACACATGATATTGCATTCTTAGTTTTAAAAGGTGCAAGGCGCACCGAGGCGCAAATGGTCCTGGAGCCTAGGCGCAAGCTGAAGGCCATGTAACTGAGGTGCACCTAAGTGCCGAAACCTTAAAAATCATTTCTATAACATATCTTATACTTATAACAACATAGTTCTTATATTAAAAATGCATAAATGTACAAAAGGAAACACAATCACATAAATCCATAAAAAAACTGACTATAAACTAAAGGGGAAAAACTAGAAAAGAGAGTCGGTTGACTAGCAGAATTCGAGATGAAGCAGGGGACAGGGGTGCGGCTCGCCGGGTGGAGGCAAGGGGCAGCGGCGGCATGACTCATAAAGTAGGATTTCTCACTTTCTCTTTCTCGTTTTTCTCAATTCTTCTGTCTTCTTTTTTTTCTTTTTATTTCAGTTTTATGCCTTTTTTCCTCTTTTAAGGAAGTTTAAAGTAAAATTTTAAAATTCATGCCTTTGAGTCGCATGCCTTTTTTAAGATCAAAACAGTTTAATTTCAGCATCCACGAGAAGACGCACATCTCAGCTAGGGTGCGCCTCGACAAAGGCGCAGCAAGGTGTGCGCCTTTCGTACCTTGCCTCGCCCCACCATCCTAAGCTGCCGACCCCCACATCTTGCACCCAAGCACGCTTTTTTAAACTAAGATTGCATTACACTTAAAAGTTCTCCCTGAAATAAAAATTGCGTATCATTTTCACAGGAAAAGAAAACACTTACCAATTGATATAGCTTTCTCCAGACACTCATATGTACACTGAACCAGCTTCCGCGATGATTCATCAACATTTCCCACAAAATAAGTTTCATTAAGATCACCTATGAATATAGGGGAAACACAGTCAAACTAAGCCCACATACTCCGAAAAATAGACTTAAATCATTAAGATAACCTATGAGTAAAGGAAGAACATAGTCAAACCAAACCTACATACCAGCACTTGTCCAAAAAATTGAGTTAAAAGTGACATAACGCACGGCTTCTTACCATGAACGCCTTTGTAATTAACTGTGACATCAACATTTACAATATCACCATCTTCTAGCTTCCTGAATCAATCAATATGATGTCAGCAAAGAACAATCCACACTGAAAGAGCTCTCATCACGGTTTGTTGAGAGTTTATAAACTGAAAGTAATTTTTTACATTGATCATGAAAATTGACCAGATATCTAAATAATTTGGCTTGAAGCATAGTACTCGTTGCAATACCCTTAATAGGACAACTTTCCAACAAGACTTTAAATTTGTCAAGAGTAACAAAGCATGCTCTTCTATGCGAGATATGCTACAGTCTGGGATTGTTTTATCAAGAACAGAACCTAAAAGCAGCAAAATTGAAAAGAAAAGAATAAAAAATCCATACCACCAAGAGCAAATTCATTACCTAGCATCAGGGATGCCATGGCAAATTACTTCATTCACAGATCTACAGCCACAAACAATTATATTATTGGAACAAATTACAGAAGAAAGCAAATCAATAAACAAATCCAGAAAACGAGAACCTACGTGCAACATGATTTTGGAAAGAAATGATAATTCAGTGGAGAAGGATATGCTCCTGCATTAATAAGAAATGAGTATTATGAGTTGTACCATTGATTAGATAAGTTAGAACCCTCAATTTGTCAACTTAACAAATCACAAAATAATCTTTTCAAAATACTTCTTTTCTTATAGCAAGGGTAATCATCAACAACAGCATCAACCCATTATAGTCCCACACAAGCAGGGTTTAGGGGTCAAGTTGTGCACATCCTTACCCGAACAAGTCAAGAGGGTATTTCCGATAGACTCGGAGAAGAAAAAGGAAAGAACAAAAAGCACCCAACAACCTAAAGCATGCAAACACACAAGAAAAGCACATAAGATAAGTGATAATCATAGTCCCGCTAGTTTAAACATTTGATAAGTGATAAGCATAGTCACTCTTTGTTCAAACATTTGATCAAGCACATAAGTCGAGAGGGTGTTTCCGTACGCATCATAAGTAAATTGGTCCCGCTTGTTCAAACATTTGATAAGAAATAATCATAGTCACTCTATTCTAAATGATCAATATGAGTCAGGCTCCATACAATTTTATCAATCCCTTTTTCTAGCCTGACTAAAATAGAAAGGACTTGGTAACTAACTGACCGACGACTGGAAACAATTATGGATCACGGAACTAATTCACCCACTACTAGAAAATAACTGCAATAAAAAAAAAAGAAATAAAGCAACGGCAACTACTAATTCAGAAAACAAACTAATCCTAAACATCCTGCCACGAGCTACACTTTCTGATTTTGCTCAGCAGCACGCTTCTTTCTCCTTCTGGAATAGGTGAGAGTGCAGGGTACACAGTAGGATGCAAATAGCATAAGCCAGTTTGTTAAGCAGTCAAAGGAAGAGAAAAATTAAAAATGAAAATCTGTGACATACCAGCAGCAACAGTAGCCTCATGCACCACACGGTCAATTTCATCCGTTGTAATGCCAGGTCGAATTATACGTGCAGCTGCATCGAGAACCTCACGGGCAATCTGGATACATTGAATTTCAACGAAATACTGAGATTAGAGCAAATGATTGTCTAATGTGTGCAACAAAGAATTGCATGTCAGTTGCTTCTATTGCATGCATGGAGAGAATGGAAATAAATCCCGACCACTATACACAATGATGAGCAAAGAGATAAACTAAATTATAATTTAAATGTAGATATATATATATATATATGTGGGCGGGGTCGGGTGGAGCATAAAAGACAACAGGCAAAATGCAAGTTTATGTCAATGGAAAGAGGAAGAGGACCCTGAGGTAAGGGAACCCAGCTCCCTGCTAATAAAATAATAGAAAAGGCAAGTTAAACATGAACATGTATTATAAACTCAGCGGAAAATGCAAGAACTTACTCGACAAGTTTCTCTCATTCTTTCAATCTGCTCTGGAGTTTTGATCTTCAAATAGAGGTCAAAAGTGGAGCATATATAAGTTAGTGCTAGTTTAGCATAGTCATATTTGGTTGCTTATTAACTAAAGGTTAAGTACAAAGATAACTCCACACCTCAACAACATGCTGCAAATCACTGTATGGCTCAACCTTTGGGGTTCCCTGCACGCCAAGGTATAAAATTAAGTGAGCGGGGTAACAATCCTCATGAACGATAAAGATTAATTGACAACCCTAATTCAATGCTTCCAACATTAGTAAACAGTTCAAAGGTCAGCACTACTTGTTATACTACCACCAAATAATCCATCCCTCAGAAATATAAAAAGAATCCAGGCTTGTATACAGATGAAAGGAAGAGCTCACGTCAATAGCCCAGTCAGGTAGATTGATGTGATCTGGTACAGTGCGTTTGCTTGATATGGGGAATGGCTTCAATGTCCTGTAAGCAAAAAAGTTTTTGTTAATATGAATAAAAGACAACAACAATGACCTAGTGTACTCCGCTTCAGCAGAATCTGGGGGGTCAAGATGGGAACACCCCTGGCTTAAAGCTGAGGGGGAATGCACTGAAAGGCCCGAATAAAAGAGTGAATTAATTATTATAAAAATCTAGAGCATTAATACATAGGTAGATAAAAGACATAAGAGCACTCAGAGCTGGAAAAGTCTGCTCCAACAGAAATGGAAGCGAATTACACACAAGAGAAGAGGAAAGACATGGCAGTCACATTTTTTGAACAATCAAACAACAACACAGCCCACTAAATCAGAGATAAGAGAACAAGTCACGCAAAAGGTAATCCTTACTTGAACAGTTATGCGTCATTTGTCAATCCAAACATGATTTGTGTTTTCCTTTCCATTGAAAGATTTACTAACTCCATTACATGCATACCATTCTTCAATTCATTCAATTTCCATTTCACAAAATTAATTCTAGAAAACGCAATTGGTAACAAAATACTAAATACTTGCTATAGAGGCCAATATCAGAGGTGATCTTAGCTTTCATTAATATCAATTCCAAAGTAAAAATAAATAATAAAAAACTATAGATTCAAGATCCTTATCAATTAGAGGGTATCATTGATTTCGAGACATGGAAACTGGTACTTTCAAGAAATATAAGGAAGAAATGCTCGCACATATTTGGGGATTAAGAAGGTAAAAGACACTTCAATTTCATACGCTAAGGAAAAATATACATTTTCAGTAAGAAAAATGATCAATGAGAGTAGATAAAGGAATACCCTGTCCAATCAAAATGGGGGAGCTTGAAAGTCCGAGCTTGTCCTTTCTTCAAACAATATAGCCAGCTTTCATTTTCATTAGCTGAAGTTTTTTCCTCTTCAGAGGAAGAGCTTCTGTTCAAGTGAGCTGCCTTGTGAGAGCTCCAGGATTCCTTGAAACAGTCTTGGGAGCTGTTAGTAGACAAGCTCATTAGAAAGCAGATACTAGAACAGCCTTGAGGGTAATCGAAGGAGCATAATTGGTATTGCACTAAACTTGCCAATGAAAACATACAGTTCTAAGAGAAACAGAGACTAGTTTATTACATTAAATAAATCAATTATTTTGATAATACACGTCAAAAATAAAATTTTAAATACTCCCTCCATTTCTTAGAAGATGTCTTTTTAGCCCATTTTTCTTATTTCAAAAAACGTCTTTTTAATATTTTTTTCCCACTTCTTTCCAAATTTGCCCTCACTTTATAGGAGTAATAATTACTTTTAACAATTTTCTAGGAGGGGGTTAAGAGTAAACATTTTTCTAAAAATAGGGGCAATTTGGGTAAAAAATTCATTCCTTCATATGTGTGCATGGAGTTAAAAAGACATGTTTCAAGAAATGGAGGGAGTATATAACAATAGAGAAGTCAGAAACATTTATAAGAGAAGCAAGCCAGACATAAGAAATGTAATTATATGTCTATACTCATATTCTCATTAAAGAATGATGATTCAACAAATGTAACTGAATTAAAAATAGGTAGCTATAACTGTACTGCATCAAACCTACTGGAGATTAAGGAGTACCAAGCACGAAGGACTGTAGCTTGAGGGTATTCATAACATCAAATCATCAAAATGCCTTTTTACAAACTTCAGGAATTCAAGGCTATGCTTGATTAAGAAGCTTGTCTTAAAAAGACTGATTCAGCTAGCTCCAAAATGTTTTATCTAAATCCTTAAATGGTCTGAAGACAGTTCCAAGCAAGCATGATTGAAACGGAAAGTAATGAATAAGATAAGTCGCCCTCCATGGTTAATGGCATGAAAAAGATGTAGGGTGTGTTTGTATGGTCATTTAAACTAGTTGTTCAACTAGCTACTAGTTTAAAAAAGTAAATAATAATGTTTGGTAAGTCAAAATCAACTAGTTACTAGTTGAACAACTAATTTATGTGAAAACCTCAAAAAACAAGGGGTTGAGCTAGTTACAATTAGTTATTTGTATTTTTCTTTTTTATCATTAATAAAAATTACACAATAGTTCAAAATTGGAATAAGAAAAATTTACTCAAAATGATATCAATGGAAATTAAGCTAAAATCATTATAAATAAAAATGTGTACCTAGATAAAATAATCTAATTGCATTTTAGTATTTTTTTGTAACATTAGCTAGTTTTTTACCTAGATATCTAATTTCAAATCCAACTTCAACTACACCTAGTTAAATAACTCATGTGTCCAAACACAACCATAGTTAACACTTTAACTCCTTTGTGTCTTCACCCAAGGAAAAAGTAATTAAATAATCTAGCACAAAGGAATACTTACCAGAATGCAGTACCATCTCTAGGAAGCTTCAATGCTACACATTTTGGGCACCTGCAACAAAATTTCATCCACACTTTGATAGAACAACCAGAACATTGTACTTTACTCAACAAAACAAAATACATACAAGATAACAGAGGGAGGAAATTGTTGAATCGGGGGGTTATTCAACCCCCCAGTTACAAGAAAATTTGCAAACATAACCCCCTGTTTTGAAAAGAAGATAACTAAGCCATTTTTCGGCCAACTTTCCCCATATCCCAAAGTAAAGTTAAGTTTGTGCAGCCATATAACTACGAATCATCTTATCACCTTCCTCTTCCCCGTTCCCTCATCGCCTCTCTTTCAAAATACTACAAGAAAGAGCACCCATTCATGTCCTCTCTTATGAAAACTAACAAACTTTCCCTCTTTCTATACTCCAAAATCCTCACCCATCTTCTCTCATTCGAATTACCAAACATGCCTCTCTTTCAATCCATGATCTAGTCCGTTCATTTGCATCCTATTGATGGTGTTGGTGAGTGGTGAACAAGTAGACAATGTAGCTTGGGCTGTTTTTCTGTGTTGGTGTGCTTGTAGAGACTAGTTCATGCTCTTGGTGTCTCTAATCATTCAGTATCTTTTGTTTTCATTTTCATTGGTCACTAGTTTTGTTGTTGTTCTGACTCTGGACATGGCTGATTTTCGTGTATGATGTGCTTGTTTCCATGCTTTATGTTGGTTTTAGTCATGGGCATATATATTCATAAGCAACATCTGTTCATTTCAGAATGTAAAATAAAATATTGTCTTACTACATATGACGATACATATTCAAACCTAGGAGCTACTACTATCGAAGTATCGAATTGGATATAAAAGGCAGCAGCGAAGGGGAAAATGAACATACTGGAGATTCGCAGGTTTTCCACATCGAGCGCAGGAGTCTTGGGCTTCTGAGTCACCACCAGCCATTTCGTACAAAGACGGAAACTTGTGTAACTCTTTGTGGCGGAGTATAGTCAGAAAGTTAGGTTGATCGAGCAGGGAGAGGAAGTTAGGGTTTAGGAACGGCCTCGAAAGGATCACGGCGAAGATGCCCGAGGTTAAACCACGACTCTCATATATAGCTATGACCCAGAAACTAACTGCGTTTAGCTTTATATCCTACACTTTTATTTAAGGGATAATTGGGTATATGCCCATTGAAACTTATTTAATAGGAAATATATCCATCAAAATATTAAAATTGGATATATCTATTACTAATAACTAAAGCCGAAAGTCGAAGCAATTTCTGTCACCATGTTGCGCCACATCACCCCTTTATTAAAATAATAATTTTAAATAGTTAATTATGTAAAAAAAAGTTATCACTAAGTAAACATAAAGATAAAATAATATTTGTAAAAATTTATCCCCAAATAAACATAAAGATAAAATAATATTAGTAGATTTGACCAATATAGATAAAAAGCACATTATATTTATTATATTTATAAAAGATAAATTAAAAAAAATAAGAAAAAAGATGTACACTTGATCACATATATATCTTTGATATAAAAATAGCCATATCTATCTATAATCAATCATCATAACTATAACATAAAGCGGATGTTAAAAAAATTATTAAACGACACATGTCACTTTTAGATTGGACCACATCAACCCTTTTTTTAAAAGTAATCATATATTTTTGGATATGATAAATTCTTATCCATGTATTTAGAATATATGATAGAAGAGAACGGATCACGTGCGAATGGGCGCTAGGGTGCAAAAAGAGAACGCATCTACACCGTCGATCTAGCATGAATTATTTGGACGTGCGAAGCGCGTCCAAATAATTCATTAAAAAAAACAGTGCGTGTAACTAAACGCTCCAAACGTACTTGTCGCCCAAGCTAACCCGAAAGAAAAGGCAATTTTTTTTTCTCTTTCCAAAACAAAACCAAAAAAGATCTTTCTTCCTCTGCGAAAATAAAGCTTCTAAAAAGGATTGAAAAACAACGATTTACGATCTTCGAAAGGAGCTTTGTTCAGATTTACAAATTTGAAGATCTGACTCATTACGATTAATGGAACTAGGTAAATAAATGAATTTTTCACTGATTAAACACAACGATTTACGATCATCGAAAAAAAGAGCTTTGTTCAGATTTTTTCCCTGATTAAAACTAATACAACACGATTTTGAAAAGTTTCATTGCATATATCGTCAAAATTTGTTTATGTTTAAGCATTACCAATAGGAAAACTCCCATTTTATGGTTTTGAGGGGCATTGCTATGATATTTGAGAAGATTGTACATTAGTTCACATTTGTTCAGAAATATCTCGGATTTGTTCATTGATATTACACATTTGTTAAATCCAAATTTTGTTCATAGATATCAAGCATTTGTTCATGGGTAACTCTGATTTGTTCATACCTATCATGAATTTGTTCAATAATATCAATAGTACGTGTAGTGTATACAATTGCGTATTTACATGTTTCTTTTGCCTATAATGAAGGAAAAATAGAAGATAAAAAGGAATTAAAGATCGTGATCTCGCCTGGAAACACACATTACTACATACCATTTTGTGATGACAATTTAAGACCTAAAGAGGGGATGTTGTTTAAAACCTGGGAACAAGGAGTAAATTTCTACAAAGCATATGCAGATGCATGTGGTTTCCAAGCACGTGCTGGTACAATTACAAAGTCTTCAGATGGAACTAACACTACAGTTTGGAAATACATGTTGTGTAATAGGGCAGGATTTAAAAACTCAACTCGAAAAGAAGAAGACAAAGAAGATGATGAAGATAATGATAAAGAAGATGATGAAGAGAATAATGAGGAAGAAGGACAACAAGGAATAGTGAAAAAGCGAAAAAGAGTAAACAAAAGGTGTGGTTGCATTGCTAAACTGGCTATGAGACTTTCTGGAAGAAACGGATATGTTGTTAAGAAATTTGAAGAGCGTCACACCCATATTATGTTTGAAGATGGACAAAAACACTTTGCAAAGAGCAATAGGAAACTGACCTCCTTCCATCAAGATTTCATCATGAATTGCATATGAGCAAACATTGGTACAAGCAAGTCATACCAAGTCTACAAGGAGTTTGTTGGTTCATATGCAAAAATTGGTGCAACTATAATTGATTTCAAGAATTTTAAAAGAGATCTGAACTCCTTCGTGATTGGGTGTGATGCTCAAATGGTTATTGACAACTTGTTCAAGAAAAAAGAAAGATGTGACGCGTTTTTCTTTGAATATGATGTTGATGAACAACATCAATTAACCAAATTATTCTGGTGTGATCCTATTGCAAGGAAGAACTTCTCATATTTTGGAGATGTTGTCTCAGCTGATGCAACATACAAATCAAACAGGTATGAAAAAGCTTATTTCTGATGAACAAAATTAATTCCTTTGATGAACAAATCGTATATACTGATGAACAAAATTAATATTTGCCTTCACGAATTTACAATGAACAAATTAATTCTTTTGATGAACAAATCGTACATACTGATGAACAAAATCACATATATTGATGAACAAATTTAATTCTGTGACTTTCAGGTATGAAATGGTCTTTGAACCATTCACAGGGGTTGACAACAACAAGAAGAGCATTACTTTTGCCTTTGGGTTGCTTCTAAAAGAAGATATCGAATCTTATGTCTGGCTATTCCAAAGATTCAAAGATGCAATGATGGGCAATGAACCATTTGTCATTCTCACTGATCAAGATCCTGCAGTAAGAGTGACAATTGAAAAGGTTTTTAAAAAGGTTGTGCATCGTTTCTGCATGTGGCATATCATGTTAAAGGTACCGTCAAAGGTTACAAACGATGTGTATAACAATGATCAATTCAGAAGCAAGTTCAACAAGCTTGTTTGGAGCAATGAAATTAGCCAGGAAGAGTTTGAAGAAACTTGACATTCCATTATTGCTGAATTTGGACTTGAGTCAAACACTTGGTTACCGCTGATGTTTGAGCTACGTCACTTATGGATCCCTGCGTACTTCAATGATGTAAATATGGGTGGATTTCTTAGAACAACATCAAGGTCTGAGAGCCAGAACTTCTTCTCGCATTTCATTGGATCCACATCTTCTCTAGTTATCTTCATGATGCAGTTTGAGAGTGCAATTGATTCCCAAAGGCACAATAAGCAGAGGTTAGACTTTGAAACGTCAACAAGCTCCCCCACTCTAATGACACCATTGGATCTAGAGAAAAATTGTGCATCTGTTTACACCATAAATGTCTTCTATGACGTCCAGACAGAAATTGTTGCTTCTGTATTTGAATGTGGTCTAAGCAATTTGTCAAGGAAGACAACATTCACGAATATCACATTAACGGGCAGTTTGGGAAGGTACATGTTGTGAAACATGAGCTTCAAAATGAAGAGTTCATTTGCTCGTGCAATAAGTTCATCAATATCGGGATTCCGTGCTGCCATATGTTTTTCGTATTCAAAAACATTGGGTTGAGGAAGGTGCCAGCTAAATACATCAAGAATAAATGGACGAAGACATCAAATCTGACTCCTACTTTTGAGATAGAAGGTTCAACAGTTGAACAATGTGATGTGATGAATGAGAAGAAGTTGTTGATTACTGATTTATTGGGCGAGGTACATTCTTGCATTAATGCAATAGGGGACAACACCGAACAACTCAAAGAGCTGATATGTTTCTTGAAGGAAAAAAAGGAAACATATCTGAGCTTATTGGGAGGAGAATCATCTACATCAACAAGGCAGAGTTCAATCCAAACATTCTTGGGAAGTAGACCGAGTGTTATTGAGGTGCACCCTCCTGAACGAGCAATGACAAAAGGCAGGAAGAAAGAAGGACGTATTATGGGAGGTAAAGAGAAGGCAATGAAGAAAGCAAACAAGGAGCAAAGGACTTGTGCAAAATGCAAGAAGCTTGGACACAACAGCAGGACATGCACCTATGTTCCCAATGGTTATACAACGGTGGTCCTTATGAGCTAATTAGATCTCTCATTAATCATTGATTTCTGATACATAATTGTTGCATAGTATTCTTAATTGTCGCATTATCAATGAACAAATTTGGGTTTTGGATGAACAATTACCAGTTAGTAATGAACAAATTTACTACGTAATGAACAAAATCCTTTCATTTTTCAATAAAAAATGAATGAACAAAACCTAATGTATTGATGAACAAATCTAATTCATGGATGAACAAATCCAAGCTATTGATGAACAAAATATAAACACCATTCTCAATTGATGATCAAATCGAATGTATGATGAACAAATCTAATTTGTTGATGAACAAATCGAATGTATCGATGAACAAACCTTAAGTGTTGTTGGAAAAATTACGATAAAATTACTCTTGACACAAAAAGAACCTGAATGACAAATCACAATTTCATTCTTCAAATAAAAAATTCATTCTCAATCGATGAACAAATCGAATGTGCGAATGAACAAATCGATGGTATCGATGAACAAATTACGATAAAATCATGTTTTCTAAAATCAAACTGTATAACACAAAAAGAACCTGTTCAATAACCATCATTCACAATGCACAACTAAAAAAAAAAACCAAATGTCTGCACCATTCAAGCCATACGCCACCATAATTTGTATTCTAAACAAACCATACAAAAAACACAAATCCATTCCAAACTGTTTTCCAACAATTCAAGCCATACATCACTTCTTATTCTTTGCCTTCCTTGTAAGAGGAGCACGAGGTGCGACTGTCGATTTACGCGGGACAAATTCTTGAACAAGCTTTTCAGCTGTTGCCTTGTGCTCATTCAATGGACTCAACAACAACTCATTACAGTACCTTATCCTCAAGTCATCAAGTTGATGCTGATCATGTTTATTGAGTCCACACTCCCAACCAGACAAGCCGCTGCCAAAGTACGTTTCCATGTGCCGCATCATAAAAATTCCACAGTCAGTCTTGTTCCTGGTATCTCTCCATTTCCTCTCAAGACGTTCATATGGAACCCTATCCACATCCTCGAACAAAGTAGCCTTCACATCCATCTTGAGCGTCTTCTGTTGAAGGGTTTCTTGAACAAATAAATTTATATTCAAGACCCCGCTGAGTATAGCGGAGTCAGGTTCGTCCACGGGAATGAGATTAGGGCCAAAGATTAGTTGATAAACTAAGAAAAGCAAAATAAACACAGAGGGGCACAGACAAACACGAACACAAACAAAGGGGCTAGGCTCGAGCACGACCTTGGTGAGGGCGAGATCGAGTCAAATTAACGAGTTTTAATCAATATAAGAAGGCAATCCTAGGGCTAGGGCTACCACAACATCAATCACACATGCTTTCAACATGAATTCACAACTATCATGCAATCTAGATCATAGAAAAGTCAACTGTCAAACAATTCAAGTTATTCAATCAACTGTCGCAAATTAAACAACTCTCTATCTATCCTTCAACCTAGGAATATCAACTGTCGCAAATAATCCTATTAGAACTAGTCAAAGTAATCAACTTTACACTTTCGCTTTTAGGTTAATTGCAAGACATGCCTCAACTTTCGCAAAGGATTTAAGCACAAGATAGATAGATATGATCTTCAAGCATTCAAGTCATGAATTCAAGTTTAGACATGCATGATTGTGTTGGGTTTTCACCCAACCCTAGAATCTAAAAAGACTACTCACTCATGGAAAAGAAAGAAGAAGACATGATCATAGAAACAAACCGAAAGTTCAAATAAAAACAAAGATGTCTTACAAATTTCTCCAACTTGTCCTCCAAGTCTTCCTCTTAATCTCCCCCAAAGAACGAATTAATAAAAGCTAGAGAGAGCCCCCCTTTTTATAGAGGAAAAGGAGCCCTAATTAAATTAGGAAACAAGATAAAACTACTTCTTAAAATAAAAGATAGAATATATCCATAAAAATCTCGGAATAAGGGAGAGTCGGCGTCATGCACGACCCAAAGTGGATCGTGCACGACCCCCTTAGGGGTCGGTCCTGAGGCTTGGTAATCTCCATGGGTCTAGCTCGACCCCAATAAGGTCGTGCACGACCCTCATAGGGTCGTTCCTGAGGGCTTGTTCAAACAACCTTGAGTAAAACTTGCGTAGAAGATTCGTTACAACTCCGTTTGACTCGATTCTTTTTCCTATGTTCTTGTAACGAAATTCTCTATCTCTTTCCAAGCTCAAACTTGATCTTCAATAACTTTACTTGAGCGCTTAATCTCCATCTTCTCTTGCAACGCTCCAAACTCTTCTTCCAAGCTCCAAAAACTCCTACAAAATGACACAAAAGGTGCGTAGCTTCCGAATCTCAAGGAAATACGAAAACTAAAGCAAAAAGACTCAAAAACATAAAACTCTAGTACTAAAACCAACTAAATCTAATCTATCTAGACACTAAAAACCTACCTAAAAAGCGGATATCATCTTCAAAAGATCGACAAAGAGCATTCTCTATAAAAATAAGAACAATAAAACAAACACAACTCATTCAATATTAAACACACATGTCAATGATGAAAAACAAACTATTACAAAAAAAAAACATAAAAACTCACCATTTTAGCAGGTACATGCTCATACTTTGCTTCCAAGGGCACATCCACCATTGAGTTATCAATTATGTGGAAACGTGGCACTCTCATATTTAACGCAATACAATAGTAATGCGATTCGATACAGATAGGAAACACAAACTGTAAAAAATGCAGAGGGAAACAATCATGAAAAAACCTTATATTGATTAAAAACAACATAGTAAAGAGTCAAATATTTCTAATGAACAAATAGCTACTGCCTCTGAACAAATAAGTAGTACTGATGAACAAATAAAAAAATATCAATGAACAAAAAATGTCATACCAGGCCAATCTTTTGCACGTTAATCCACTTGAATTTTTCAAGACTTTCATGAACAACATTTGTGAAAAACAATTTCGCATCCTCATCACTAAAATCCTTTTTCAGTGGAAAGGCCTGCAAAAATACATATAAGCATAAATTAGATTGAGAAAATTAAAAAGTCATGAAAATAAGACAATGTGAATATAAAAAATCTTTTTCTTACCAAATCCTCAGGATGCATAAAAAACCTCAAGGGTTTTGAGTCGCTTTTCCACTGCTCTTGAATATTGAGATAAGTACTCCAAAGCCCGATGATATTTGATTCCACTTCAGATTTTACCGCCATTGAAACAAAATCCTTTTTCATAGCGGATACATGCATCATCTTAAAGATTTCAACACTACAAAAACATCAGAAACATATAAACAAAAAAATGATCAATTTTCATAATAAAATCAACTTGAAAAGGTATAAAAATAGCAATATGTAAAAAAAATACTATTCTACGCATTGTTACCCTCTTTGATCAGGAATTTCTTCAATAAGCCAATCGAATAATTTCTTCGCCGCAGGAGATACTTTTTCTGTCAAAACAACACTCCTTCCCATGTAAGGTGACTTCACATAATCAGAAGGCTTAAATATTCTTTTATCAAGTACATCCTCACTAGTAAGTTTAACACCAATGGGAGTGTCAATCGAACTAGAACCAACCTCCTGCGCCTCATTCTTCATCTACAATGTAAACACACATATTATTCATGACACAACCTACATACAAAATCAATGAAAAAATGTACTATAACTTATGAACCCCTAAGAAAAAACCAATGAACAAATGTTAGTTTTGTAATGAACAATTTCTAGTTTCTGATGAACAAATGTTAGTTTGTGATGAACAAATGTTAGTTTTGTGATGAACAATTTCTAGTTTCTGATGAACAAATGTTAGTTTGTGATGAACAAATGTTATTTTGTAATGAACAAATCAGAAATATCAATGAACAAACCTCATCCTGAATCCTGTTCAGCTCCCATTCAAGTTTCTTATTTGCTTCATCCTCCTTCATTTTATTTAACTCCTCTTGTTTCTTCTTCAACTCCATTCCAATTCTCGTCAATTCTGCATCCCTTTCCTGTTTCTTCTTCTTTTTCTCCTCTTCCTTTCTCTTCTCTTCATCAATCTTCTTTTTCGCCTCATCATATTCCTTCTTCCTCTTCTCTTCCTCTTCATCTTTCATCTTCTTCCTTTCCTCTTGCCTCCTCTTCACCTCCTCTTGCTTTCTCTGTTGTTCAAACTCCTCAATCCTCTTCTTCTCTTTCTCCTCCGCTTCTCTCTTCTTCTCTTCCTCTTCAATGTTCCTCTTCTTCTCTTCCTCATCTTTCAACCTCTTAACCTCTTCTAGACGCCTTTTCTCTTCCTCCTCTTCTCGCTTTTTCTTTTCTTCCTCTTCTCTTTGTAACTTCTCTTCCTCCTCAGCTGCTTTTCTCTTTTTCTCTTCCTCCTCTTCCCGCTTCTTCTTCTCCTCCTCTTCTATTTTCCTCTTCTCTTCCTCCTCTTTCTTTCTCTTCTCCTCCTCTTGTATTAAAGCATCCTCCCTCCTTATGGCTTCCAACTCTTCCTCTTCCCGCTTCCTCTTTTCTTCTACTTCTCTTATCCTATTGTCCTCGTCATCCCTTTTCAACCTCCCTTCCTCTTCAAACCTTATACGGTCTTCCTCAGCCTTTTTTCTAATTTGTTCATCAGTTAATCCCTTACAAACAAAGGAAATCTTCAATTCCTTCTTCCTTTTTCCATCAACCTTCTTGGCCTCGTCTTCTTGCATCAAAACGCTTTCCCTACCAATGTCTGCAACACCAGCCCAATCATCATCCATAGTAGGTGGAAACACACCCAGTTCAAAAGAAGGTAATTCAAAACGCTTCTTTGCCTTCATTGCAGCCTCAATTTCATCCAAAACCTTTGTAGCTTCCTCCCAGAATGAATTTTGGCTTGGAGATTCAGCGTCTTCTTGGGTGCCAGATTGGGATGATGATGAAGCAACCTTCAACCCCAATAGCTTCTCAAAAGCTTCATTGATCTTGGTGAAAAGTCCATGGCTGGCAATTTCAGTTGGAGCTCTTTGCACATGATCAAGATATTTTTTTAAAGATGATGCAAGCTCCATAGACATCTCAAGATGTTCTTTCAGAAATGACTGCAAAAAGAAGTAATAAATATAAGTACATAAAAGACACAACATTATATGAACAAATGTTAGTTTGTGATGAACAAATGCTAGTTTGTGATGAACAAATGCTAGTTTGTGATGAACAAATGATATGCCAGTTTTAATGAACAAATAAATATAGATCACCATACTGCAAAAAACATGCAAAAATCAAAAACACATACATCACCGCCATCACCAAGATCAATTCGTTCTTCAATATGTTCAGCAGCAGGGGCTTTCCCTTCATTCTTGCCGTGATCAACACCAGGATAAACAAAATCAGGCAAACCTCGAAACCAGCCTTTTCCAAAGCCACCCTTCTTAACCTCGAAAGTCTCTCTCTGAATAAAGTAATCATGGTTGAAATGCTTGATAATGGGGAAGGATCTTGGGGTTTCAGGTCAATGGTAGATCAACATGCAATCACAATATACAATCTACATAAAAATAAATTAATGAACAAAATTAGACTTATTAATGAACAAATATGCAAAAATAAATGAACAAAATAATGATAGTAATGAACAAATTAAACAATCATACCAGCAACAATATGATAGATCCTTTGAAAAAACCATTGTTTGTTTTCCTCCATGAATCAGCATTCTCAACCAACTTCTCCACAAGATGAGCACACCAATCGTACTCACTGATCTTATCCAAGTCAACCAAATGATCCAAAAACCTTAAATTTACACCACCATTTTGAATGCTCTCTATACAGAGCGTGTAGAACAATATAATGAAGTTCCTCCTAAACCAAGTACCACCGTTATCAGCCTCCTTGATCACTGCACTCAAATGCCCAATTTTAATCTTCTCAAACTCCATCAATTTGTTCTTCCCTTTCACCTCATCAATTTCAGGCAACAAAAACTATTCTCTAAAACTATTGTACAAGTTTGAATGCTTGACAGTCTTCGGGACAGAAATTGTCCTTGGACCACGAGGTAGACCAAGGTAGAATTGCACAAGCTCAGGTGTTATCCTAACACCTGGTCCATCACCCATCTTCAATGTACACGATGCAGGATCGAAACAGCTAGCAACATAGTAGCACAACTTACTAGATATATCAGTCACATCCCACTGTATGAGGTGCTCAAAACCCATCTCTTTAAGAGCAGTAAACTTGCTCCCCCCCTCAAAACCAGCAATAACTTCACAAAGCAGCTTGGGAGAGTTCCTGTGACTCAACGACAAATGCCCACGCTTCAACTCTCTCAATGGCACCTTCCCTTTTGACTTTTTCCCACCACCTTGTCCTTTGCCGACAACAATATCAACTTTCCTCTTGTTCCCGACAACTTGTAATTCACTAACGGTAGAATCCATCTTCCTCTCAGATGGTTCATTTATACTGACTCTCTTTCTAGGGATCATATCAATAACCAAAACATCATCGGAGGATTCATCAGAGGCAACCTTTTTACCCTTGTCAAGCCGACGTCTCTTATTTGATGGGGAAGACTCAACAGCCGGCTTTTGCCTCAATACAGGCACTTCAGTAGCAATTGCTTTTGAAACCGGCTTCTTAGCAATTGATTTTCTTCTGACATTCTTTTCGCCAGTGGAAGAGGCATCACATCCGGATTTGCTCCTTATTTCTATAACATAAAAGGGATAAAAGACAGTATAAACACATATTTAACCATCTATTTTAAAGGAACAAAAAAAAACATATCAAACACAACAATAAACCTCTTCGAATAGCACATATTTCATCTTCTCCGATTGTCATTGTACCAAACCTTAGATGTTTTACTTGTTTATAATTTGCAGAACGTTGTTTAATAGATCCTGGATGAACAAATGCAAGTTACTGATGAAACAAATGCAAGTTACCGATGAACAAATGCAAGTTACTGATGAACAAATGCAATTTACTGATGAACAAATGCAAAGTTTCTTATGAACAAATGCAAGTTTCCGATGAACAAATGCAAGTTACCAATGAACAAATGCAATTTACTGATGAACAAATGCAAGTTTCTGATGAACAAAATGCAAGTTTCTTATGAACAAATGCTAATTTCTGATGAACAAATGCTATGCTAGTTTGAATGAACAAATATGCACAAATGAATGAACAAAATGCAAGTTACTGATGAACAAATGCAATTTACTGATGAACAAATGCAAAGTTTCTTATGAACAAATGCAAGTTTCTGATGAACAAAATGCAAGTTTCTTATGAACAAATGCTATTTTCTGATGAACAAATGCTATGCTAGTTTGAATGAACAAATATGCACAAATGAATGAACAAAAGTCAACACAAGATCACTACACTTCCCCCTCGTACGTATACCAAATCATTCCATGCAACTAACTAATCCACAGTCACCTATTGCAAAACTCAACATCAAAAACCTCGATAAAAACATCATATACGCACATGCACACATAATTTGTATTTTATTCAAGTGGTAGAACCAAAAATCGAGTAAATAGAAAGTGACGATTCATGCATTTTTTTTATTCAGAAAAGCACAAAACACCAAAATCGACACTATCAACTTCAAACAACTCAAAATAATCACTAAAAAACAAAACGAAACGAAACATTTAGAATGTATACACTCGACAAAACGAAAACCTTCATTCTCAACCGCTTCGGAAACCTAGGGTTTCAGTAAATTTAAAAGGAGAGAAAGAAACCTTGATTCTCTTGAGATGAACTTTGCTTCTCCATTTAGAACTAGATTGAGGTTTCTAATGTCGTTAATGGTGACAATCAGGCTCGAAATCGCTACGAAATAGTTTAGATTCACACTTAAACTGCTTCAAACCGCTTCGGAAACTGTAAAAACTAAAAAGTGAGTGAGAGAGAAATGGTGAGAGAAGAGAAGATGAAGAAGTTTATAAAAAGCGCGTCTCCTAAACGCTCCATGTCGCGCGTTTCGTTTTTTTACAGTTTTTTTTTAAAAAATAAGAAGCAATCTCAACCGTACGTGTGATACGATCGAACGGCCAGGGGACTTTCGCATTTCCCACACACGCGGGCGTTCACACACGACTCTATTTCATGATAGAAAATACCATTATTAAACAATCTTTTATTTTTGGATGTGATAGATAGGAATATCATTATGATATTTTTTAGAGTTTGGTTCAAATGAAACAAGCTCTTATTATGAAATGTGAAACAAATGCACTTTTCATAGTTCGTAGTGCACTTTTCATACAAAAGTGCATTGCAAAATACAAAAAGTGCAATTCGAAAATCCACTACAAAAAGTGCACTGAAAAGTACAAAAAGTGCAAATCCGAAAAAGTGCACTCTTAAATAGGAAAAGTGCACTACGAACTATGAGAAGTGCATCCGTTTCAGGATAAGAGTTCGTTTCAGGATAAGAGTTTGTTTCATTTGAACCAAACTCTATTTTTTTATACTATCATACAAATTCTAGAATATTTATTTTATGAGAGACCAATGTATAAATATATTATTTATATCTTAAAAATAAATTATTTATATTTTTTATTGATTTGTTAAACAAAATAAAAAAAACTAATTCACATTATTTATTTAAGATAACTTGATTTAATTTATTTTTTAAGTATTATTCAATTTGAATATTAATAAAAAGTTCTAAATTCTAGAAAAACTTAAAAGATAATTTTATTAAAATAATTATTTAAGATAAATTGATTTATTATTAAATGGGGATATTACTAATAAAAAAGAGTTCTAATTCTAAAAAACCTTTAAGTTTATCTTAGTTATATACAAATTAAAAATTAATTTGCGCCTTAAGATCATGATTATTTGTTCTTAGATAATTCATGTATTTGAAAAAAACTATTATAAATATTTTTGTTTAAGCAAAACCCGTACAAGGTACGGGAATAGTGGAGGTTAAAAAAATTATTAAACGACACATGTCACTTCTAGATTGAACCACATCACTCCTTTTTTTTAAAAATAATCTTTGGCAAAACAACCATGAATTTTAAAAAATAATCTTTTTATTTTTTAAAATGATAAATAGGAAGATTATGGGATTTAAAAAATCACATTATTAAACAATCTTTTATTTTTGGATATGATAGATAGGAAGATCATTAGGATATTTTTTTATGCTATCATACAAATGCTAGAATATTTATTTTATTTTTAGATAGAATCGCTTTTTAAAACCAATCTAATTGGTTGAAATTTAATTGGATTTTTTTATTGGTTAAAAATAATTGTAGATCCCACATATAAATAAAATTATTATTTATATCCATGTGAAGTTTTTTACAAAATTTGGATTTGGCAATTTTTAGAAAAATAACCATTTAATAAAAAAATATCCAATTCTACAATTCTGTAATTTTTCACAAGATTTTAAAAAATAAATGATATATTTTTTCCAAAATAACTATGAAATAAAAAGAATATATAATCTATTACTATATACTAAAGCGATGGCAAATTCTCTCATCATATTGTGCCACATCTCCCCTTTTGTTGAAATAATAATTCAATTTATTTTTTCTACCACATTAAAATCCACAAAAAATTAGTAAGAAGATAACATCTCTCCTACAAGATTGAAAGATATTTACATCACTTAATATTAAAATAGTTAATTAAAATAGGAAAAGTGTATATATAGTCAGTGATAGAAAAATAAATATTTACATTATTTTTACCTTTTATTTATTTATGGAAAATATTTTATTAAAATATAAATTTACATTATGTCTACTAGATTGACAATGATCTATCTATTTATGTAAAATTTGTTTTAAAAATTGAATTTTGATTTAAAAAAGATAGAAATTTATAGTATCTTTTAAAAGATCACCCGTTATCTATTTATGTAAAATTTATTTTAAAAACGAATTATGATTAAAAAATTGATAAAAACTTTGGTTAAATCAAATTTTGGAAAAATATTTATTTAAAAATATAATTTTTATAAAAAATGATATAAATCTAAATTTCTCTTATAATTAAATGAATATTTACATTATCTCTACCTTTTATATATTTATGGAAAATATTTTATTAAAATAGAATTTTGAAAAAAAAAGATAAAAAATTACATTATGTCTTACAAGATTGACAATTAAATGATTAAATTAACAATCTTTTGTAATCATCCAAGATAATATCTTTTTGATATTATTGAAATTTCATTACTAAAAAAAGACTCATTAATTGATTTTCTTAATTAATTTTCCTAATTAATTTCTTATTGTTCTGCTTGTACTGTTCTGCTTGTACTCGTGAAACTCTAATGTATTATCTTCCAATCTACTGTATCTTCCAATCTCTCCTCCTACCTTGTACGACTGTACACTATTCTTCCAAGGTGAGTGTTTCATCTTCCCTATTACTGTTAATTATTTCTAGTATTAGATTTAATTTAGTCTAAGCACTTACTTAAAAGCATCTAATCTATAAAGTTAACCATTCCAAAAAATATTTTGATTCCCACTAAGTATATGATGCATCGTTATTCTCAATTATATTACATTAACACTTGCTTGACACTAATTGAAAGCATTATTACGTTTTCAAACAATATATTGTTTGAAAATCAATTTAAAATTTTCTTGATTGGTAGGTATATCACATTGAGATGTACCATGGAGAAAGATCATACAACCGGTGATTACTTCTCCTCCTTTATCATTGATCAATCTATTTCTGAAAATGAAACTTTCAAGAGTCATGGGAAAATTGTACCTGGTCAAAAGTTAAAGGCTAGGAGAAAGAAAAAAGAGGCAAATGCGGTCAACATAAGGTATACTTATTTGCTACTTGCAATTTGTAATATGCTATTTTGATTAACAGCTCGTGTTCATCTCGCTTCAAAATAAAAGCCCAATATGATGGTTACTTCAAGCTAATAAACAACGGGAGCAAGCAGAAATATTGCTTTGGTAGACAAAAGACCCTTTAATCAGATCCGCCAAACTATGGTTTTGTTGATTTATTGGAAGATGTGAACAGTTTGTATGCTTTGGAAGAAACCAGATCACTCTCAATGTGTTTCTTAGATAACCGAGTTACTACTCAATCATTCATTGAAGTGGTTGATGATAATATTTATGAGTTGATGCTTGAAATGTACAAGGAAAAGAAGGAAATTGTGATATATGTGACCAGGAATCACAATGTTGTTTATGATGATGTTTTGGAGGTTGAAAATGCTCATGATTCTGAATATGAGGAAGGGTCAGATTATTGTCACAGTGAAGAGAGTTATCATAGTCGACATAGTGATGTAGAAGAGGAGGAGGAGTTGGAACATGATTTGGAAGGTGAGTTATATTCATATGACAAAGATGACCCAAAGATGGAGGTAGGTTCTATGTTTCCTCATGTCATAGCATATAGAAGAACTCTCAACCATTATGCTGTGATTAATGATTTTGAGTATAATTTGGATAAGAGTGATTTGACAAGAGTGACTGCACGGTGTGCAAACTGTGAGTGTAGTTGGAGGATACATGCAACAGTTACTAAGGATAAGGTTACTTTTGAAGTTAGGACGGTGCAACTGAATCATACTTGTCATAGAGTTAATAGATTTGGGAACAAACATGCTACGCAAGGATGGGTAGCTGACATGATAGTTGATGGTGTGAAAAAGGATGGAAATATTTCAGCCAAGGATTTGAAGGTCAAACTTGAGACAAAATACAGCATTTCTTTGCCATATGATCGAGTATGGGAAGGGAAAGAACTAGCACTACAGGAAATCTATGGAAAATGGAGCGATTCTTTCAATCAAATTGGAGCTTTCAAAGAGGAGTTATTAAGAAGAAATTCGCAAAGTGTGATTGAGTTTAAAATGGAGAATATGAAAGAAAAACAACATTTTCAACGATTTTTTGTGGCACTTAGAGCTTGCATAAATGGGTTTCTTCAAGGGTGTAGACCTTATATTGGTATTGATGCATGTCACATGAAAGGCAAGTGGAAAGGAGTAATTGTTGCAGCAACCGGTATAGATGGAACTAATTGGATGTTTCCAGTTGCATTTGCTGTTATGGAGGGAGAAAATGAGGATTCATGGCAGTGGTTCTTGAGTGCATTGCATAAAGCTATTGGTATACCAGAAGGTCTTGTTATATCATCTGATATGCAAAGGGGCTACAAAAGGCTCTTACAATAGTATATTCATCAGTTGAGCGCAGAGAATGCATGAGGCACTTGTTTAAAAATTTTAAAAAGCATTTTCATGGAGATCTTTTCAAGTTTGGCCTTTGGGGTGCTGCAAGAACATACTCCTCGAGTCGTTTTGATGCTTTAATTAGTGAAATGATGAAAGAATCCCCAACAAGCATCAATTATCTCAATGCAGAGCATAATAATTTGTGGAGTAGAAGCCAATTTGGTACTACAACTAAATGTGATTACCTCACGAACAACATTGCAAAAACTTTCAATTCATGGATTTTCTAAGGAGAGGCATAAACCAATTATTGATTTAATTGACTCAATAGGGCAAAAAATCATGGTAAAGTTTGATCACATGAGAAGAATTGCAACTACATGGAAAGGCCGACTTGTTCCCTAGGTTGCTTACTACATAAGAGAACTCTCTCGAGTAAAGCCATTCAAACATTTACTTTTTTAATTTAAAGTTTTTTTTTAGTTTTTATTAACTTATATACTTTTCTTATTTTAGAGTTTAAATGGATATGAGGTACACAGAAGCATGTATCTTCAAGCTGAGGTGCAAAAGAATAATTCAAGGTGGGTTGTGAATTTGGAAGAGAAGACATGTACTTGTAGAGAAGTAAAAGGTATTTCATGTGTTCATGCAGCTGCTCTAATATCCTCGATAAGAAATGCTAAATGGGAAGACTATGTTGATTCATGCTTCACAATAGATCGGTTTAAGGCAGCTTATGTTATTGGCATAGCTCCAATGCCTAGTAAAGATGAATGGGTAAATGTGGATTTGGGATACAAGATATTTCCACCAACACTAAAGCGACCAGCGGGGAGACCTCGTAAAAATCGTATAAGGGCTTCAGATGAAACAAAAAAGAGATCTCATAAATGCACACGCTGCGGTTCGTATGTTCATCAAAGAAATACGTGCAAAAATACCGTTGCACCGGAAGCAAGCGGAGTTGGTACTTCATATGCACATTCGATAGAAGGGTCAAGTGATAGAAGGTTTGTATAATTTTGATTAATCAATAAGTTTATTTGCATTTATAATTGCTAATCTTTAAATATTTATTTTAGGGATGGAAGTGAAAGCAACAAGCTGAAAAGGAAAAGAGCATGCCCACCAAACATCTTCAAGATTCTCGAAGAAGACAATATGTAACCCTTGCTTAATGTTTAGTTTATCAAAAACACGAACTATTTATTGCATTGTTATGTTTTCTTAGTGTTTTTAGAACATTTTAGATGTTGAGAGAAAAATAAATGTATTGCTCAATTATAGAGCTATCTTAGACACTTTTTACCCTTCATTTAGTTTGAATAAACACTATTATTTAGGTCAAGAATCAATGCTCAAATGCTCATACACTAAAATTGTTAAAATTGATTTTTCTTCAATTTTGACCAATAGACCCAATAATTTCACTTAGGAGTTTAGCACATGAGATTAAAATACGATATTCTGTAAAGCATTCAATATATTTCACATAAAGGTCTTTTGATTTTAGTTAATTTTAACTTGCTTTGCCAAAGCCAACAAGTTTCAATTACCACCAATTTTAAAAATTATTAAAATAATAAACAAGTGTAGAAGATCACTCTTATAATTACATTTTTGGTAAGATTTTTCTTTTAAAAGAGATTGTGTGTTTTTTATTTTTATAATGTAGTTTAAATTTGATTCTTAATGATTTTTTTAATTCATTAATATTAGATATAACAGATAAGGATAATTAGACAAGATTGTTAAGTTTTTATGGGTATATATCCAATTTTAAAGTTTAAATGGACATATTCCCAATTAAACAAGTTTCAATGTATATATATATCCAATTCTCCCTTTCTCTAGCATTTGTTTACTTCTCTGCCCTCGACATCCAGTCTCTTACTGCGGTGCTTCGATTCGTCGGTGCCGGCAAGTGTGGCACAAGCACAACGGTTTCCTTGCCTCGTCGACATCTACCGGATATGAATCAATGGCCATGCCCGACCCAACCGCCTACCATGGCGGTCTCTTCCACTCCGCCTACTCCAACTCCTACGCCAACCTCGCAATCTTCCACCCGTCCACCACTCTCGTCGACGGCGATCTCGTCTTGGTTCACCCACCACTCTCCCCCCTATGCAAGGATTTAAAACTATGCTTGAATGAGTTTTCACAAATTAATTTAGGGCTTTTCTTGATTGAGTTTCTACAAATTGATTTAGGGCTTTTTTTGTTTTGAGTTTTCACAAATTGATTTAGGGCTTTACTTGAATGAGTTTCAAATTGATTGAGTTTTCACAAATTAATTTGGGCTTTTCTTAATTGAAGATTCTGGCTGGGGCTTTGCTAGATTAAGTTTCTAGCAGTGAAGAAATGGAAGAGTTGTGCTCTGGTCAAATGTTCATTTATTAAATTGATAAAAAAAATTGAGAAAAATCCCGTAACTATCCACTTTTCAGTAATTTATTCAAATGATGTACTTCTTCTAATTTTTTTTTCCAAAAATATACTTTTGTATTTGTAAGTACTAAAATACCCTTAACTTAAGAAAGAAAAAAGAGAAAAAAAAAAACAGATTTATGCGTAGGAAGAAAGAAAACTGGTTTATACTTCTGCATCTCAATTTTACTCACATCAATTTGACAATTTCCCTTGGAGCAGCTACCGGCCCACCGACCACCGGTAACCACTATCGCACTCCTGCGACCCCGACGATTACCGCACGCCTGCCACCCCGGTGATTCTATCATCATCAATATACTGTGAGATTTAAATATTTACCGATTGAAACTATTCGTCTCAATCGTAACTAGTAAACCTAATTGTATCCGGTATTTTTGTGATTCAATATTTACCGATTCAAATACCTAATTCAAATACTTTTTCAGTTTATAAATGGTGTATGAATCATTGGGGTTACGGTAAAATTAGTTTAAATTATGTACGAAATTATGTAAACATGAATTTAGTGTAAAATAGGGTTTTAAAATTAGTCTTCAACAAAATTGATCTACATAGAATTTATGTAAAAAAATTGACGTAAAAAAATAATTTACGCAAAATTTATGTAACAAAATTAACCTACATTAATTAACTTATACAAATTTATGTAACAAAATTAACCTATATAAATTAATTTACAAAAAATTACATTACATAAAATTTATGTAATAAAATTTATCTACACGAATTTGTGTAATAAATTTAGTTTACACAAAATTAACTTATACAAATTTATGTAACAAAAATTAACCTATAGAAATTACTTTACACAAAATTACATTACATAAAATTTATCTACACGAATTTAGCCTGATTTTTCATATGATCGCAGCGGTGCATTAAATTTATGTACCGTTCACCTCTGTTCGTACCATACTAGTCAAAATTACATTACATAAAAGTAACCTATTTTATGTAAAAAAATTTATGTAATAAAATTACTCTAAAAAGGTTATGTAATAACAAGAACCTATAAAAATTTATGTAACAAATTAATAAAAAAAACCACGAGCTAACTAGATTCTATTCTATCGTAATATAACAACATTAATATACAAGATTATATAATAAAATAGTAAGTAGAGATAAGCTTTCCAACTAAAAGATAATATTCTCAAACAAAATAGATAAAAGGTATTTAGATAAATGAATTACAAAGATATTATGCAGATTGTGAAAACTACCTAGATTTTATCTTATCATTGAAAGATTCGGTGAATCAAAATTGTCCTACACAAAATTTATGTAACAACATATTACACTACACAAATCACCATACAATGTAACAAAATTATCAAATAATTTTATGTAACAAAATTACTATACACTAATTACATGAATTACCCTACAAAAAATATTTTGTAACACTAAATTATTGAAACTAATCATAATTTGATTAATTTTTTGTAACACTAAATTATTGAAACTAATCATAATTTGATTAACAGAATATTTACACCAATTTAAGTTAATGTAATAGGCTAAATATTTAATGTAATAGGCTAATTAATGTAACAAAATTACCATGCATGAATTATCCTACACAAAATTACTATATATACAAAATTTATGTAATAAAGTTACACTACACAAATTTATGTAAAGGTTGTAGGGGCAATTTTATCTAATTTTCTATAAAGGATTATTGTTGGCCAAATTATAGGAGGAGGGTATATTGTTTGAAATAATTAATGAAAGTTGGCTAGTTATGTCTTTAACCCAAAAAAAATTAGAAAAACTTTCTTAGGTCTTTCTCTTTATTCTACCTTTTTTTCCTTGACTAGATCGACAAAGGAGGGCGGGGAAAAGCAGTGGACAAGCAGTGGAGGAGGGCGAGGTCCGATGATGGATTTGTAAATTCAGATGGCATGGGACGATGATGACGATCCCGATAGCAACAAGCCGAAGAAGTGTCTTTTATGCGATTAATTGTTAATGGCTGAGCATATCAATTTAACAATAAAGTAAAAAAGAGGTGTGGTGGGGGATTGGTGGACATAGGCCATCGTCGAATATGTCGAGGACGAGCTTCGAGGACATCGGGCATGGTTCTGTGGGTGGTTATGTGCTGGGTTGTTGATATGAAGGAAAAAAAAGTAAATGCATTATTATTGTTTTTTTATATTTTTAAGACTCATTTATATTTTCAGATTTGAGATCTAATGGGAACAAAATGAGAATAAATATGGAGCTTTGGATTAGAGATATCAAGAGGGTAGAAAAGTCACACTCCATTAAGAGTTGTTTAAATCAAAAAGGTAAATTCATCATTTGTTCCATAAAAATAGAATTTCTCCTTCTTTCTTCTCCCTTCCTCCTTCCTTCCTCCTTCCAATGCCCCCTACCCCCAACCATTTTCTATTTGATTTTCTTCTTTCTCCTCTCCATTTGCATGGTTTAATTGAATGTAGTGATCATTTTCGACCACATTTGGGTTATTTTCTTCATAAATTTAGCTATTTTTGTGTTTCATAGAGTTTGAATGTCCAATTTGGGAGGTTTTTGAATTGGTGGTTTTAAATTTAGGGTTTTTTCGATTCGGTGCTTGTTTTACGTTGATTTCTATAGACTAGGCAATTTTATTGTGTTATTTAAATTGATTATATTGTCATTCCACTAATGTTGTTTGTGATTTCACTATTTTTAGATTCTAAGTCGAGTTTGATTATACAGATTTCGTATGAACCGTCACTTGTATTTTCATGAACCGCAAATTAAGATACAATTTTAGTTTTCTTTGTCGGGGTTTTGTTACTTTTGAGTTGTATGAATTTGTGAATATTTTTGTGTTTTTATATATGTTTTCATTTATTTGAAGCTTCAATATTTTTTGATATGATGCAAGAAAGCAAAACATTCTTGTTCTTACTTATTTAGGTCTTTTTAGTTGAATTTATGAGTGCAAACCAAATGTTTGATAAATTGCTAGTTTCAATAGAAGCTATTATAGAATTAGCTTTGCTGAGTTTACTCAAACCTATGAAGGTTATGTATGTTTTGCATTATAATTTTAATTTTTTTTATTGAAAATAAAGGTTAATGGTAAATGGTCATCTAATATCCCACCATGTGTTTGATAAAATGCCCAAATGGTCAACTTAGTGTTTTAGAGTGATTTTTTTTTTATCAATTGTTCTTATTACTCTATTTATTTTTATTCAACTTGCTTTATCAATTATGTCTTTAAAAAGTCGTGATTTTGAACTCGTATCTTCTTTATTTAGTGTTCAGAATTTATGAATCACAAGGACAAAGCACTTCAAAATTATGAACCCACAAGATACCATTTATGAACTAGAATACATCACACAAATAAGTAAATAACAAATAATGTGAATTAAATTCATGAACATTATTGATAATTGTTATACTCGTAACTATATGAAGACAAACACATACAATATCATTTGTGAACTACAATTAGAGCTGTCAAAAGCTGACCCGACCCGAAAAACCGACCCGAACCGCCCGAAAATTTTAGGGTCAAGACTCGAAAATTTGAACCCGAAACCTAACATAAACCGAACCCGATAGACCCAAAACCCATTAGGTTCAAACCCGAAACTCGTTGGGTTGACACGATTTTTTTATATTTTTAGAATATAAATAATATATTTTGAAAGTTATAATATATTTTATTATTAAAATATATAAAAATAATAGATTATTATTAAAATCATTTTTTAAATAAAATAAAATTTTAATAATTGTAAAAATTTGGATTTTCTTGACCTGTTGGGTCGACCCGACCTGCCCGAAAACCCGCAATGACCCGACCCGATTTGACCAATGACCAGTTAGGATCCGAACCCGACTCAACCCGAATCCGAAATAACCGGACCCGAACCCGACTTGACCGACCCGTTTGACAACTCTAACTATAATACATGATAAAAATAACAAATATTATGAATAAAATTACATGAACCCGATTATATAAAGACATGAAGCAACAAAACAACAAATATTATGAATTAAATTTCATGAACCTTTATGACAATTGTTATGAACCTAACCGTATAAATACATGAACCGCAAAATATTACACGTGAAATAAGATAAATCAAGTATTATGAATTAAATTTCGTGAATCTTATAAGAAACTGTTATGAACTTAACCCAATAAAGATATGAACCAATAAATTAACTTTTATAAACTAAAAAATATGAATAGTAAGACAAAATATTATGAACATGTAATTATAAAAACATGAACCAAAAGAACAAATGTCATGAACCAAAAGAACAACTAGTATGATTTAAAAGACATGAAATATAAGATGAACTATTATGAACCAAACTTTAATCTGCTATGAACCAAAAGAACAAATGTCATGAACTAAAATAACAATTAGTATGGCTTAAAAGACATGAACTGTAAGATGAACTATTATGAACCCGAGCTTTCAAAATCATGAACCGCAAGAAGAGTTACAATGAACCAAAATATATAAAGCGTTTATAGAATTAGCCTTAGTGAGATTTGAACCCACATTTATGTGTACATGCACATTGCTCTACCATTTGAGCTAATAGGCTACCCAAACATAAATACATAAGTTCAACCAAAATAGAAAATATGCAACTCTAAAAAAGATGCATTTTTTAGTTACTAATTTGTATTAAATATGTTTATACTTACTGATGGTGGGATAACTGTTAGTGCACAAAAATTCCGCCTTTAATGCACTAATTATGAACTCCTCCTCTTCCGCTCCACGTCCAATCTTCTGACCTAAAAACCTGCAAAACATTGGACACAAGGGGCGGGGACCCCCTAATCCACCTATGATGCCTAAGTCAAAAGAGCGAATTGTCGTTTCGAGCGTCGAGGTACAACGAGAGAACGACGAATCCCTGAACAGTCGAGCTAATCGAGTATTAGCATGTTTAAGTTTTCAGAATATGCCGATATGCACATGTGGCTCTCCCTACACGCCTAGGGCGTGTATTTATAATGGAAGAAGGAGATCAAGGGGTCGACTTTCTATATATCCTAGGGTTGCTTAGAGCCTAAGCTAGGAATATTCCCACCTTCTCCAAGTTTAATTCCATCATATTTGAAGGATATAATCTTCCATTAAGTTGCACAACTACCATATATTTAATAATATGGAAAATAATAAAAATAATAATAAATGCGTAGTAATTTAAGAGATACCTTTTAATAGCGAAAATAACTATGGTAACTATGTTTGTTTTACCCGCTCACAAATGCCCCACCTACACCGCCTTATATGTTTTACCATATTCGGCGACGTAGGGTACAGAGGTGTACTAATCGAAGTGGACACGTGGATTGGTCGATGTCAAGTCCCCTAACGCTTTCGTATATTCGTATATTCGTACACTCATGAGCGAATTTCATGGGCTTCAATATTTATGAGCAAATATCATAAACTCCTATTTATGAGCCAATATCATAAACTCCTATTTATGAGCGAATATCATAAACTCTTTATTTTATGAGCGAATATCATAAAATCCTATTTATGAGCGAATATCGTAAACTCTTTATTTTATGAGCGAATATCATAAACTCTTTTCCTCATACACGCATTTGAAAAATCCATTAGTACGATTAACTAATGTTGCACTATTTTTTTTAATGCACGACTCAAGCTAATGCAAAAAGCTGACCCGCGCGTTCTGGCTCAAATTTTAGACCAACATCAAGAACAAGTGGAGCTACTGAATGGGATGAAAAACGCCGAGCAAAGCCACCCCAATCGTCAAAAGTGCCGAGCCATACTTCTAGCAACACAGCTGAGACGAAAACTGGGCTATCCCCAAACCACTCGGGCGTTTTGGCTCAAATTTTGGGAGAAATTCAGAAATTCAGAGAGCTACAAAACAGAAAGAAGAACGCCTACAAAAGGAGCCAAAAATCGGCTTAAAAGGCAGTGTAGAAAAGCGTTCTCTAATAGCATATTCTAGTACTTCTTTCCCTATTTCTTTTTGTTTACTTCTTATGAGGAAAGAAATACTAATTCTGAATCAAGACATCTCTCATCTTCCAAAGTGTATTCAAGATCTTTTACAGGAATTTGAAGATGTTATGCCTGAAGAGTTGCCACAAGGCCTTCCACCAATTAGAGGCATTGAGCATCAAATTGATTTGGTGCCTAGAGCTTCTTTACCAAACCATGCAGCATATAGAGCAAGTCTAGAGGAAACTATTGAGCTTCAAAGACAAGTGCAAGACCTCATGGACAAAGGCTATGTTCGTGAATCACTCAGTCCATGCGCGGTTCCGGTGATTTTGGTGCCAAAGAAGGATGGCACTTGGAGAATGTGTGTTGATTGCAGAGCGATCAACAAAATAACAGTTAAGTACCGCCATCCCATTCCAAGATTAGATGATATGCTTGATGAATTACATGGTGCTAATTTCTTTTCAAAAATTGATTTAAGAACTGGATACCATCAAATTAGAATGAGGGATGGGGATGAGTGGAAAACTGCTTTTAAGACTAAGTATGGTTTATATGAATGGTTAGTAATGCCTTTTGGATTAACTAATGCACCTAGTACTTTCATGAGGCTTATGAACCATGTTTTAAGAAGATACTTAGGAAAATTTGTAGTTGTCTACTTTGATGATATCTTAGTTTATAGCAAAACTTTGCATGAACATGTAGATCATCTTAGGGCTGTTTTGGACACTTTGAGATTGGAAAAACTTTATGTTAATTTAAAGAAGTGTTCTTTTTGCTCGGAATCTACTATTTTTCTTGGTTTTGTTGTGTCTAAAGGTGGATTGAAGGTAGATGAAGACAAAATCAAGGCTATCAAGGAGTGGCCACAACCGACTACACCCACCATGGTGCGATCTTCCTCGGCTTGGCTGGCTTCTATAGGCGTTTTGTGCGTGATTTCAGCACAATTGCAGCCCCTCTCCATGAGCTTACAAAGAAGGATACATCATTCAAATGGGGAGAGCAACAAGAGAACGCCTTCAACAGTTTGAAGGACAGGTTGTGCAACGCCCCGATGATCCAGCTCCCTGATTTCTCTAAGGCATTCGAGATTGAGGTGGATGCATCAGGCCATGGCATAGGAGGCGTCCTCTTGCAAGACAAGAAACCCATAGCTTATTTCAGTGAAAAGCTTAGTGGGGCTGAGTTGAATTACCCTACATATGATAAAGAACTTTATGCTTTAATTAGGGTTTTGAAAACTTGGTCTCATTGTTTGTGGCCTAAGGAGTTTGTTATTCATTCTAATCATGAGGCCTTGAAGTATTCGAAGGGCCAATCCAGACTCAGTAGGCGACATGCAAGATGGGTTGAATTCATGGAGACCTTTCCTTATGTTGTAAAGCATAAGAAAGGCAAAGAGAATGTGGTAGCTGACGCCCTTTCTCGCAGGTACGTTCTCTTGAACCAATGTGATGTGAAAATCCTTGGATTTGCAATGATTAAGGAATTGTATGCTAGTGATCCTCACTTTGCTGAAATTTACAAGAATTGCATGTCCAGGGGAGAAGTTGATGCCTACTTTATTGATGATGGTTATTTGTTTAAAGCTGGAAAATTATGCATACCTTCATCTAGTATTCGTAGGCTTTTAACTAAAGAGGTTCATGAATCAAGAGGACATAGAGGGTTAGAGAAAACTTTAGAAGGCTTAAAAGAACACTACTATTGGCCAAAAATGAGTAATTATGTTCTTAGGTTTGTCAAAAGTTGTGTTGTGTGTGCTAAAGCCAAATCTAGATTAAACCCTCATGGCTTGTACCAGCCCTTGCCTATTCCTAGTTCACCTTGGGAGGACATTTCTATGGACTTCATTGTTGGATTGCCTAGAACTAGGAACGGTAGAGATTCCATATTTGTGGTTGTAGACCATTTTTCTAAAATGGCTCATTTTATTCCATGTCACACGACTGATGATGCTGTGCATATTGCTGATTTGCTCTTTAGAGAAGTTGTTAGATTGCATGGCATTCCTTGTTCTATAGTTTCAGTTTGTGATGCTAAGTTTTTGAGTTATTTTTGGAAGAGTTTATGGTCTAAGTTGGGAACTAAGCTGTTATTTTCTACCTCATGTCACCCACAAACTGATGGGCAAACTGAAGTTACTAATAGAACGTTAGGGTTTTTTTATTAAGAACTATGCTTAAAGCTAACCTCAAATGTTGGGAAGATGTTTTTCCTTTTGTGGAGTTTGCTTATAACTGGTCAATCCATTCAGCTACAAAAATGACCCCTTTTGAGGTTGTTGATGGGCTGAATCCAAGGACGCCAGTGGACTTGACGCCTCAGCCATACAAGGGAAAAGAGAGCTTTGAAGCTGACAAGAAGGCTGAGTTTGTGAAGAAGCTACATGAGAGAACTAAGATGCACTTGGAGAGTAAATCCATGAAGTACAAGGACCATGCTGACAAGGGGGCGAAAACAAGTGATCTTTGAAGAAGGTGATCTTGTTTGGGTGCATCTTAGGAAGGAGAGGTTCCCACATCAAAGAAAGAACAAGCTAGATCAGCGTGGAGATGGACCGTTTAAAATACTCAGAAGAATCGACCCTAATGCTTATCAAGTCGACATGCCTGGTGAGTATAATGTCCATCCAACGTTTAATGTGGCTGATCTTTCTCTTTATGTGCCAGATTTTGATTCCGACGTCGAATCAAAGACGATTCGAGGTCAAGTGGAGGAGAATGATGCAGTGAAGCCAGCCATGTCTCCTACCGACGTCGATGAGTTGATTCGAGTGCCATTTGATGGACCAATTACTAGGAGTCGGGCTAAGAAGATTGCTCAAGGGACGACACCGATCTTAGTTCGATTGGCAGCTATTGTTGAAGGGTCCAGCAAGATGAGATGGGTCACTTGCATTCGGCATCAACTAAGCCCAGATTCATTGGACTAATTCAATTGGGCGAGTTTCACACCTATTTCCTTATTTAGAAACATGAAATAGCTTGTCTCACTTTAGGGCTGAATTTAGTAAGTGACCGGGTGAGATGAGTTGTTACATGGGTCAAAGTCAACCCTTTGACTTGACCAATCTAAATAATGGAAAATATCAGTTTATTTATTTTATTAAGTTGGACGTTTTTATTATATTATGTTAAGAGATATTTTCGACCAATAGGCTTATGTTAGTTGGTTGATAATCTCTCTTCTATGTTTTATTTTATCTTTTAGATATTTTAAGTTTGTTAGGATATTTTATTTAAATAAATAAATCAGATTTGATTTATTTTATTTAAGAGAGATCTAGTTTGTTAGAGATAGATATTTTTATTATATCTTGGGAAGCAAGCAAAGGACTTTTCTACCCCTCTTGGGCCGGCCATGCTTTGTTACTTGCTCTCCAAGATTCAGTTTATATTGCCTTTAAATACTTTGCAATTTCAGTTTAATAAAATCAGCTTGAGAGAGATTAAACCCAAATTGGTTTAATCTATCTCTTGGGCCCAAAATACACGTGTGATTTGTGCTTGCAAGTTCATTCATTCGATCAACATCATCATCATCAATCTGCGATCTACATTCACTCGATCTCTCTCTCTTGTGTTTGTTTTAAGTTTGGTTTGATTGATTTAGTCAATTGAGATTGTTCTAGAATTGATTGTTTAAGATCATTCTAGTTAATCAATTGGATTTAGCGTTAGAGTCAATCCAATTGAACTATCAAAAGTTGATTCTTTCAATTTATCCAACTCGTTCCAATTCATTCACATTCGTTTCAGTTTGGTTACTTGCGCAACAAGATACTAATTGAATTAAGCAATTGTAGGTTCGAAAATCAGTTTACAAGGCAAGATCGGGACTTGTGTGGGTTACATACGAGGTTTCTAAGGAGTAATCCGAGGCAATCACGTATCACAACGAATCAAGGATCTCAATGCATTAGTACATTCAACCCAACTACTCTATGAACAACAACAAAGAAGAAGAAGGAAGCTTGGAATGCTCCAAAAAGGTATCCATCTAACTCTAGTTTAAATTCCAATTCTTATTCTTCTAATCCTTCCATGCAGCAAAAAGGAGCTTCTAGCTACCTAAACCAGGTACAATGACGCCTAGACGTCCCATAAATAGTCCTCAAACTCAGCCAAGGACAAGAGACATGTTGGTTTTTAGGGTATGTTAAACGTAAAGAAATGCATAAACAAGTTGAAGTGAAAGTCGATCCTTGTACAAACAAGGCAGTTTGAGTAGACCTCGAAAGGTAATCTTGTGAGTAGACCCCGAAGGGTAGTCTCGTTGGGTGTAGGCCCTAAGATAATCACCATCGACCCACTTAAAACATTTTATTAAGTTATTTGGATAAAGGCTACGAGTCACTCGATTAGATCAAGCTTTCCTTCAACGAATATTGCCCATATTCCATGCCAAGGGATACCGTAATATAGTTGTGGGATAAAACGCACCATACGAAATAATAGACATGTTGGCAAGACATATCTATCAAGATTAAACGTACCTTATTCGAGTCCCATGATTCTGATGCAGTGAAGCCAACCATGGCTCCTACCAATGTCGATGAGTTGATTCGAGTGCCATCTGATGGACCAATTACTAGAAGTCGGGCTAAGAAGATTGCTCAAGGGACGACAGAATGAAGGGGAAATTGAGATCCTTGATTTATAAAATATACCTTAATCCAAGCTTAGTTTACAAAGGAAGAAGAAGGAAGAGGAAAATTGAGATCCTTGATTTTCCTCTCGATCTCCCTCCTTTGTGTTTTTAAGTTTGGTTTGTTGATCTAGTCAATTAGATTGTTCTAGTTGTGATTGTTAAAGATCAAACTAGTTAGTCAATTGGATTTAGCGTTAGAGCCAATCCAATTGAACTATCAAGTTGATTCCTTCAATTTATCAAACTTAGTTTCGTCATTCTTCAATTCGTTCTTATTACTTGCGCCACAAGTTTCTCATTGATTAAGCAATTTCAGGTTCGAAATCACATTACAAGGCAAGATCGGGACTTGTGTGGGTTACATACGAGGTTTCTAAGGAGCAATCCGAGGCAATCACGTATCAGATTCCTCTTCATTCTTCACTTGAACGAAGTCCTTTTCCCATGACGTTTGTGGTTCTTCCATCACTTGGACGAACTCCTCATGCAACGCCACTTGAGTTCCTTCTTCACTCGTACCTGTGAAGATAGATCCATGATACACACATATGTGTTTGATTTCTCTCGTAAAACATTCGACTAAACTAGTCTAGTCTTGATCGACTACAAGTGTTGAACTCTCACCGATTTTATGTAGACTTGTGTGTCTTCTCACATGTGTCCAAAATGGACGACCAACCCCCTTTATATAGGCGTCATTTTTTGTCCAAAAACTACCTAAAAGGTGGTTACAAAGTCGGTTGAAGAGAGGAGAGGCCGAGAGGATTTTTAGGAGAAGTTATAACCACTTTTCCTTATCCATTTCCCTCTCTTTCCTAGTCATCTTAGGCGTCCAAAACTGCCCACCATGGAGTCCAAAAAGGCGTCCAAATCCAGCCTATAATGGCCCAAAGAAATGGCCCAAAACTCCATCAAGAAATCCAATCCAAAAGCCCAGAGCCACGGCTCAAAAGGCAAGGCAAGAGGCCCATCCTTGCGTCCATGTTTGCGGCCCATCCAGCCCACACGCGCGCCCCATGGGCCGGCCCACCAAGGCCCACATCAATCTAGCATAGCTAGGTACCTAGCTAGGTTACTTACCTAGTGTAGCTGACCCTTAGCTAGTTGAGCTAGCATCCAGCTAGTTGAGCTGGCTTGAGCTGCGTCTTAGCTCGTTGAGTTAACTTTCAAGCTACTTGAGCTAGTTTGAGCTTCCATGAGCTAATCCTTAGCTACATGAGCTTCTTACCAAGCTTACACTTTGAGTCAAGAGCTTATTCAAGCTTCTAGAGCTAACTCCAAACTAGTTTGAAGCTTCAATACTCCTTTCTAGCATACATAGCCATGTGCCAAGCTAATCTCAAGCTTTGGTTCTTGCTTAAAGCATTCACCAAGCTTTAGAGAAGCTTCCTAACCTCATTAGATTATGCACAAAGCTATTAGACTCTTATAACAAGCTCGAAACCATACCTTTGCTCAATCATTACCACTCGACGCCTTGTGCCTAAACCCTAGGCGCGCCGCAAGCTCCTCGCACACATCCTAGGTGCACCGCTAGCACCGTACAACCATGGCCGTGCCAACGCAACACCAAAGGCGCGCCCCAACCACCAAGAAAAGAACCTCACTTGTGAGCGCCGACGCTTTACCCTTGCATCAAGCCAAAGCCGTGCAAGCGCGCGCCACATGCATCGGCGCGTCTCCACCGAGTGCCAAAGCAATGTGCCGCTACCGAGCAACGTCGCCACCTAGGCACGCCCTCGACTAGTGCCGTTGCACATGAGGTTTTGTTCCTTAGCTTTAGTGTGCCTTAACTTGGATCTTTCTTATACATGACTACTTCTCTTTATCATATCATGGCAAGTCACATCAGTCAATTTTCTCAATCGACATTTTCTAGTGACTTCTTAACCTCAACATGCTCTCAACGGAATTGATGACTTTTCACAAATCACCAACAAGACATTGTGTGCTACAAGTGTCAAGGAAGATGCCATTTAGCTAAAGATTGTCCAAAGCAAAAGAAAGTGCTCCTTACCACTAATGCTGGTTATGTGAGTGATGAAGAGATACCTCTAAATTAAGTGGAGGAGGAGAATCTTGGCCATGAAGGGGACGACATTGAGGCCATCGAACCTGATTGCATGGAACAACCCAAAACCTTAGTAATCATGCGTACTCTAACTTTACAAGAAACACCTAGGCTAGATCAAAGGGAAAACATTTTTCATACTAGGTGTACAGTGAAAAATCAAGTGTTATGCATGATAATTGATAGTGGTAGCTGCTGTAACATTATTAATGCTAAAGTAGTTGATCACTTGCAATTAAAAACTCAACCTAGGGCTACTAGTTACGGTCTTAATGGAATTAATGATTCAGATGGTCCTAATCTTGTCACACATCAGTGCTTAGTACGTGTTTCCATTGGTATTATGTTGATAATATTATGTGTGATGTGGTAAACATGGAATGCACTCATATCTTGTTAGGTAGGCCATGGTTATTCGATAGGAGAGTTATTTATGATGGCATGCTTAATACCTATTCGTTTAACAATGACGGGAGGAGAGTTTCTCTTCTACCATTGTCGCCCCAACAAGTTTTACAGGACCAGGTACGAAGAGACCAAGCTAGGGCACTAAGGCGTGCCAAAGAGGAGCAAGAGGCCGCCGACGCCGTAGCCAAGCGGCGCCGGCGCCCGATGAAGTCGCAGAGACGAGCGGCGTTTCCCAGCTTCCACTCGAGCATTCTGGCTCAAATTTTAGGAAAACATCACAAACCAGTTGAGCTACGGATTGGGACAAAAAACGCCCAGAAAATCGGCCTAATTCGTCAAAAGTGTCGAGCATTAATTCAGACAATGCAGCTGAGACGAAAACGGGGCTATCTCCCAATCCACTCGGGCGTTCTAGCTCAAATTTTGGGAGCAACTCAGAAATTCAGAGAGCTACAATCTAAGAAGAAGAACGCCCTAAAACGGACCCAAAAATCGTTTTCAAAGATGGAGTAGAGAAGCGCTCTCTAATTGCACAGTCTAGTACTTCTTTCCCTAACTCTTATTGTTTGATTCTTATGAGGAAAGAAATACTAATTATAAATTAAGATATTTCTCATCTTCCAAAGTGTATTCAAGATTTTTTACAGGAATTTGAGGATGTCATGTCAAAAGAGTTGCCACAAGAGCTTCCACCAATTAGAGGCATTGAGCATCAAATTGATTTGGTGCCTGGTGCTTCTTTACCAAACCGGGCAGCTTATAGAACGAGTCCAGAGGAGACAAATGAGCTACAAAGACAAGTGCCAGACCTCATGGATAAGGGATATGTACGTGAAGCACTTAGCCCTTGCGCGATTCTGGTGATTCCGGTGCCAAAGAAGGATGGCACTTGGAGAATGTGTGTTGATTGCAGGGTGATCAACCAAATAAGATTTAGGTACCACCATCCCATTCCTAGATTAGATGATATGCTTGATGAATTGCTTGGTTCTATTTTCTTTTCTAAGATTGATTTAAGAAGTGGGTACCATCAAATTCGAATGAGGGAAGGGGATGAGTGGAAAAATACTTTTAAAACTAAGTATGGCTTATATGAATGGTTAGTAATGCCTTTTGGACTGACTAATGCACCTAGTACTTTTATGAGACTTATGAACCATGTTTTATGAAGATACTTAGGAAAGTTTGTAGTAGTCTACTTTGATGACATCTTAGTTTATAGCAAAACTTTGCATGAACATGTAGATCATCTTAGGGTTGTTTTGGACACTTTGAAATCTGAAAAGCTTTATGTTAATTTAAAGAAGTATTCTTTTTGCTAGGAAGCTACTATTTTTCTTGGTTTTGTTGTGTCTAAAGGTGGATTGAAGGTAGATGAAGAGAAGATCAAGGCTATCAAGGAGTGGCCACAACCGACTACACCAACAATGGTTCGATCTTTCCTCGGCTTGGTTGGCTTCTATAGGCCTTTTTTGCGTGATTTCAGCACCACAACATCCCCTCTCCATGAGCTTACAAAGAAGGATACATCATTTAAATGGAGAGAGCAACAAGAGAATGCCTTCACCACTTTGAAGGACAGATTGTGCAACGCCCCGATGCTTCAATTCCCTGATCTCTCTAAGGCGTTTGAGATTGAGGTGGATGCATCAGGCCATGGCATAGGAGGCGTCCTCTTGTAAGACAAGAAACCCATAGCTTATTTTAGTGAAAAGCTTAGTGGGGCTGAGTTGAATTACCCTACTTATGATAAAGAACTTTACGCTTTAATTAGGGTTTTGAAAACTTGGTCTCATTATTTGTGGCCTAAAGAGTTTGTAATTCATTCTGATCATGAGGCCTTGAAGTATTTGAAAGGTCAATCAAGACTCAGGAGGCGACATGCAAGATGGGTTGAATCATGGAGACCTTTCCTTATGTTGTCAAGCATAAGAAAGACAAAGAAAATGTGGTAGCTGACGCCCTTTCTCGCAGGTTTTTTTCTCTTGAACCAATGTGATGTGAAAATCCTTGGATTTGCAATGATTAGGGAATTATATGCTAGTGATCCTCACTTTGCTGAAATTTATAAGAATTGCATGTCTAGGGGAGAAGTTGACTCTTACTTTGTTGATGATGGTTATTTGTTTAAAGTTGGAAAATTATATATACCTTCATCTAGCATACGTAGGTTGTTAACTAAAGAAGTGCATGAATCAAGAGGACATAGAGGGTTAGAGAAAACGCTAGAAGGCTTAAAAGAACACTACTATTGGCCAAAAATGAGTAATTATGTGCTTAGATTTGTCAAAAGTTGTGTTGTGTGTGCTAAAGCCAAATCTAGATTAAACCCTCATGGCTTGTACCAGCCCTTGCCTATTCCTAGTTCACCTTGGGAGGACATTTCTATGGACTTCATTGTTGGATTGCCTAGAACTAGGAAAGGTAGAGATTCTATATTTGTGGTTGTAGACCGCTTTTCTAAGATGACTCATTTTATTCCATGTCACACGACTGATGATGTTGTGCATATTGCTGATTTGTTCTTTAGGGAAATTCTTAGATTGCATGACATTCCTTGTACTATTATTTCAGATCGTGATGCTAAATTTCTGAGTTATTTTTGGAAAAGTTTTTGGTCTAAGTTGGGAACTAAATTGCTATTTTGTACCTCGGGCGCCACTTTCCTTTGTTGGGCCTTGTTCACCCTTTTTTCCTAATTTAGATACATGGAATAGCTTGTCTCAGTTTAGGGCTGAATTTAGTAAGTGACCGAGTGAGATAAGTTGTTACATGGGTCAAAGTCAACTCTTTGACTTGACCAATCTAAATTGTGGAAAATATATTTATTGTTATTTATTTATGGAACAATTTTATTCAGCTTTATTTATGGAGATTTCGGTCGTTAGGAGGTTGTTAGGACTGCTAATCTCTCTCTTATATTTCTTGTTATCTTTTAGATATTAGGAGTTTGTTAGGAGTTTTCTTAATTAAATAAGTCAGATAAATCTTTATTTGATTTATTTAATTTAAGGGGATCTAGTTAGTTAGACCTAGAGTATTTTATATTATCTTAGGAAGCAAGCAAAAGCCCAAAAGTACCCCTCTAGGGCCGGCTGGACTCCTTGCCTTGCTCTCGAAGAAGTTGCTTTGTACTCCCTTAAATACTCGCGTGTTCCAGCAATTGCGTTCAAGAGCCGACATTCATTGGTTTTTCATTAATAAAAATCATCTTGAGATTAGATAAACCCTAAATTGGTTTTATCTAGTCTTTGGGCCAAAAACTCACGTGTTCCAGCAATTGCGTTCAAGAGCCGACATTCATTCATTCTACTCTCTCTCTCTCTCTCTCTCTCTTTGTATTCTTCAATCTGGTTTATTCATTTGATCAATTGAGATTGTTCTAAGTTGATTGTTAAAGATCAAACTTAGTTAATCGATCGGATTTAGCGTTAGAGCCAATCCGATTGAACTATCAAAGTTGATTATCTCTTTGAATTTAGATCCATTTCAATTCCATATCAATTGTGTCGTTTTGTTACTTTTTACGCAAGCTATTAATATTGAAAGTGAATTTAGGTTGGATAATTCGATTACAAGGCATGGTCGGGATCTTGTGAGGTTCAAACGAGATCAACGAGGAGTAATCCGAGGCAATCACGTATCAGTGATCCAAGAGTTAACAATTCAAATTGAAATCAAAGTCACATGTCAACCTTAAGGATCAAACTTGGAGAGCAAGGCGAAAATGGTATTTAGGACAATCACCTCAGATGGATAAGGGTTTCTCATCATGCATATTTAAACCCTTTAAGAGTGACCTTGCTGCTCACTTTTTATAAATCACAAATTCAAAACACAAAGAGCAAAGAGCTAAAGAGCTACTCAAGTGAAGACCATCAAGTTTGTGAAAAGTCCCCAACGGCGAGCTAATGTCGACGACGGTGAAAGAAGAAATAAGGAGTTCTTAGGTCTAAGGGAACTCTAGTGAAGAGACAGAAGGACGGAGAGGTTTGAGTTTTCTTTTGTTTTGATTGTGAGCGTTCACCAGGTTAGGGTTTAGAGAATACATTAGTGTTGCCTAGGGAGAGAGTCCTTGTAGGAATAAAGAAGTTTGTATTCGGCCTTGTAACCTGAAGGGAACTAAGCAATAAAGAAAAGGGAACTTATTCGAAAATCCTCCAAGCGGAAGTAGAGGTTTACTCACGCGATTAGTTGATCGTTGTGGGGTTCCTCTATAAGGGAACTATCTCTATTGTTTTATTTACCTGCAGGTTTTATCTATTATGCTGCACGTGGGAACTGTCTGATACAGTTCCCATAACTATTTATGACTAACCTTCAATCCAACAGTCTCTTTCGGCCACAAAAACAAGGGCGAAATCATTGGAACTGGCAAAGGCCTTCTCAACAAGGCAATCAAGATCAAGAATAAGAATCTGGTTAAGGACCTCGGGTATAATCTGTTAAGTGTTTCCCAGTTGTGTGACCAAGGGAACAATGTGGTCACATTTGATTCAAAGGAGTTCCTAGTGATCGGATCAAGAATACCAACAAGTTCATACTAAAGGGAACAAGGTCCAACAACGTCTTTCTGGTAGATACCATGTATGAGCCTCCAAGGAAACTATGCTTGCGAGTTCCCTAGATAAAACGGTGTTCTGGCACAAGAGACTGTGACACGCTGGCGTGAATCAAATTCTGAAGTTGTATGTACAAGATCTTGTCATTGGACTTCCCAGGATCAATCTAGAAGGCATGAAGATGTGTGTAGCATGCGTCATGGGAAAGCAAACAAGGAGTTCCTTTAAGCCCAAATGAATCGTGAGCACTACTTGTCCATTGGAATTGATCCACATGGATCTCTCTGGTCCCATGAAAATGACTAGTCATGGAGGAAAAAGGTACATGTTTATTCTTATTGATGATTTTTCTAGATTTACTTGGTTTATTTTCCTTGTGTCCAAAATAGATACTTTTAAAGAGTTTGAGCCATTCATGAATAGAATTGAAGTAAGTTTGCGACTCAAGCTCATTGCGCTAAGATTTGATCATGGAATTGAGTTCAAGAACTCAGAGTTCGTATAATATTGTGAAAAGAATGGTGTGTCACACAACTTTTCAGTTCCATGCACTCCACAACAAAATGGAGTTGTAGAAAGGAAGAATCGAACTTTGGAGGGCATGGCTAGAACTATGATGCTTGAGAGTGGAGTTCCCCAGAGGTTTTGGGCAAAATCAATCTCTACAAAAACTTAAATTCTCAACAGATCCATGGTCCGTCCCATGATCAAGAAGATTGCCTATGAGTTGATCAAAGGAAGGAAGCCCAACATTTCCCATCTAAGGACCTTTGGATGCAAATGCTTTGTGCACAACAATAGGAAAGATAACTTAGGCAAGTTCGATGCTAGAAGAGATGAAGGGATCTTCTTAGGTTACTCAACACAAAGCAAATCCTACAGAGTATATAACAAGAGGACCAAGAAGATAGAAGAAAGCATTCATGTGGTGTTTAAGGAAGAATCAGTTAAGATGGGAACTTAAGTGCAAACGATGGGAACTCTTTTCGAGCTCGTTAGGAATGAAGAAGACGATGATGATGAAGATGAGCCAAGGAAAGGAACACGTCATTATCCTCAAGGGTACAACAACTCTCAAACCAAATATGCTCAAGAGTCTACTGAGTTCCCATCGATTGACGAGTCTTATGATACTTCACAAGTTGGTTTCCTTGTTCCTCCATGAGAAGATATTCCTAAGTCAAGCTCACAGGAGGAACATAGAGGGAACACTACAGACGCTGAAAATGAAGAAACTAAAAACGATGAAATTGTTTAGAGTTCCATGAAGATAGGGAACTACATGAAAGGCGCAATGACAATGAGGAACCAAAGGAGGAAACGGATACGGATCTCACCAACATCAATCCAAGGAACATCATCTCCTCTCTTGACCAAGGAGTGCAAACTCGTTCCTCACTTGAAAACTTATGTGCATTCAATGCCTTTGTTTCCATGGTGGAACCAAAGAACATCAAAGAAGCACTCAAGGATCCAAACGGGATTGTAGCAATGCAAGAGGAACTCCACCACTTCGAACGAAACTAAGTATGGAAATTTGTTCCACTTCCCAAAGGAAATAACATGATAGGAACTCGGTGGGTATTTTGCAACAAATTGGATGACACAGGGGCAACCTCTAGGAACAAAGCAAGGCTAGTGGCCCAAGGATACAACCAGGAAGAACGAATGGATTATGATGAGACCTTCGCTCTTGTGGTGAGGATCGAAGCAATTAGGCTTTTGATAGCCTTCGCAGCACACAAGGGATTTAAACTCTACCAAATGGATGTGAAGACTGCCTTGAAAGAAGAAGTGTACATGGCTCAACCATCAGGTTTTGAGGTTGGTAACTTTCCAGATCACGTCTACTTCCTACAATGTGCCTTGTATGGACTCAAGCAAGCCTCAAGAGCTTGGTATGACAGGTTTGCACAATTCCTCTTGTCACATGGTTACCTTCGTGGTTCCATTGACAAGACACTTTTTCTTAAGCAAGATTCTAAGGACGTTCTCATTGTCCGAGTTTATATTGATGATATATTGTTTGGTACTACTAACCCTTCTCTTGTTGAAAAGTTCAAAAAACTTATGAGTTTAGAGTTTGAGATAAGCCTGATTGGGGAATTCACATTCTTTTTGGCGATCCACGAAGCAGTTCCCTTAAGATTGTTGCCTACTCAGATGCGGATTTTGCCGAACACTTAGTGGATAGGAAGAGCACATCAGGGATGTCTCAGTTCCTAGGAGAGTGCCTTGTCTCATGGGGATCCAAGAAACAAAATTCGGTGGCACTCTCAACGGTCGAAGCAGAGTATGTGGTTGCTGCATCATGTTGTTCCCAAGTCTTGTGGCTCAAGTACCAACTCGGTGATTATGGTATGTCCTATGGCCTTGTTCCTATTCAATGCGATAATACTAGTTTCATAAACATATCCAAGAATCTCGTTCATCACTCACGTACTAAGCACATTGACATTCGTCATCACTTTCTACGTGACAATGTTGAGCATGGGAACATTTTGTTGGAACAATGTAGGGCTGAAGAGATGATAGCAGATATTCTTACTAAGGCATTGGATAGACGTCGTTTTGAGCATCTTTGCATGCTCTTGTGTCCAAAGTAGAAACTCTTAAGGCATTGGCTAGTTTAGTTGTTTTTGCATGATAGGAATTGTGCATTCAATTTATCTTTTTTTACTAGTCTAAGGCTAATAGTTGTACATATAGGAACACTATTTCTTTTTGGCTCAAAATGATCATCTTGAGTTCCCTCTAACCCACTTTACAAGCCATAATGATAGTTGATCATAAGCTTACCCAAGCCATGGACTAGACAAACTCATCCCATGAACCCTTCTCGTTTACCTTTTCGGTTTGAAATTGTCTAAGTCCTTTGTCTTCCTGTCCCTCACAAGAAAGTTTGAACATGAGTTCCCTTCACCACTCTGTTCAAACACAACCTTTCTTGCAAGATCATGGGAACTTCGAGTTGGAGTAAGTCGAAACGCCTAAAGAGAGCATGCCAACTTTTCTTAGGAAGCCAAATGGATGTATCAGATCTCTAATGAGGGAGAATGTTTGTGAGCCAAGCATTTATGTGTTGCATGGAAAAGACGACACACGTCAATACTTGCAGAGAAAGCCTTAGGGAAAGTTGAAGTGTCATTGACCATTTTTCGAAATCGAAGGGAACAAAGTAAAAGACGACAATACTCCTCTGGCCAAAAGGCCCAAGGCCTTGCTAAAATCAAGGAGGAAGCCCCTTATGGCTAGGAGGGTTGCTCATGTAGGCTTGCAAATGATAAGCAAGTCATCGACAAAGGCGATGCTAGTTAGCTTGAGTTGCCGACATTTGGGGTGGAAACAAAACCCCCCAGCGGTGCTTGCTTTGGCTAGTCTTCTGCTAAACACTTCCATCACAAGGACAAAAAGGAATGGTGAGAGGGGATCGCCTTTTCAAAGACCCCTTTTACCGAGGAAGAACCCCTTGGGTTCTCCATTAACAAGTATTGAATAGCGGGGTTAGGTGACTGTTTGGAGGACCAATTGGATGAGCCAAGGTGGGAGGGAGAAGTAGTGCATGGCCTTCTCAAGAAAACCCCAATCAACACAATCAAACGCCTTTTGCAAATTAACTTGTAGCAAGCATCTCTTGGTTACACCCAATTTTTCATAGTTGGCAGCTAGAGTTATATGTGTTTCGAGACAACGGTCTAAGATACGACGAAGATAGAAAGAAGACAATGGTCATCAGAATGAAGGAGGCTGTTCATCATCACGAAAAGGAGCCACACGCTCGGAAAGTGGTAACGATCATCTGGTCCCCCTCCGGTGAAGGTGGTAAGTGGGCGACGATTAAGATAAGCTCCGATGAATGTGGGTACATGGCTGAAAACGTGAATAATGGCTAGAATTCAAGAGATTAGAGGGGGAAAACCACTTATAGTAGGATCATCTTGTAATCAACAAAAGAACACTCGAAAAGAGAGAGTAATAGACATTTGTTCATCTTTTCATTCGATTCAACCAACCACCATATATTTTCATAGTTATTCGATTGTGACCCCGATTTAGGGCGTAAAATTTGGCGACCACTGTGGGGCCTTGCAATCGAAAAAGGTCCTTTGCACCAGATATATTAAAGATGAGTAGTTACCATGAGCAATCCCGACGAAAGAAATCAAGAACAGGACGTTGGGGGTGAGGAGCTTGCAAGTCAGGAAACATCAATGGCGATCAACGTGCTTGTAACGGAAGGCACAAAACCAGCATCGAACAATTCACCACTGACAATGATGGGTTGCGCTCCCAATTGCGATTTATTTCGTCTGTTGGCCCACGCACTAGAACGACAGACCGAGCACGAACCAACAGAGGTGAAGGCACATCCCGAAATCCAATAGGGCAAGGCGAACTAATGGTCGAATCGATTAACGAAATGGATGTTGCAAAGGATCGCCTCGCAAGAAGATCGAAACCCTCTCTTAGACGAGTGAAGATGGAGCAGGATATGGATGTTGCCCTTGGATATTACACGCCAAGAACAACAAACTAGGATCGAGAGATCCTCGGATATTATGCACCAATAATCAAACTACAAGATTCATGAAATGAAAAGTGCAAGAAAACTAGATTGAAAACAAAGAGAGAACAAGGCAAGTCATGATTCAAATCTAAACAACAAGGAGGCCAAAAACGTGGATTATACCCTAATTCTCACACCTCACACATTCAGCCAACACTTCTAAGGAAATTACAAAAAATGCCCCATAAAATCCAAGAACAAACTAATTGTCCTTAACTTGTAAGCCATGAGACTCCAGCCTTATTCTTTGTAAACCTCTGGAAACTTGTAAGCCATGAGCTCCTTTTTGATTTGGTCAAGCGTCATTTTAGCTCAGGCTCGAGGGATGCACCCAAGATAGAGAGTTGAACCTTGGCGCGCGCTACGGTCTCCTTGCAAGGGCACCCCCATAGGCACGGTACCGTGCGGCGCGCCCTCGGCAGCAGCCTCAGTGCTGAGAGCGTCGGCATTGGATAGGTCGGTACCGAGGGGAAGGGGATCGATATCAAGGGGAAGAGGGTCGGTACCGATGGGCACAACCTCAACAGGGGGCTCGTAACTGAGAGAATCACTCGGCAAGGGCTCGGTAGAAGGTGTGCTAGCCTCGATAGGGAGCTCTGGGGCCTCGGTAGAAGGTGTGGTGGATGGACTCACTTCATCCTCCTCCCCTTTAAAAGGGTTCATCCACGAACCTTGATCCTGCTCAAACTCAACATCATCATTAGAAAAATAAGGAACAAGATCGGATACGTTAAATACCTCGTGGACGCCATAATTAGGTGGAAGGTCGAGCTCGTAAGCATTATCGTTGATGTGCTCTAACACCTGGAAAGGCCCATCTCCGTGAGGCTTAAGCATAGAATTCCGAAGAGTAGGAAACCGCTCCTTCCTCAAATGAACCCAAATAAGGTCGACGGGTTCAAAAATCACTCTTTGCGCCCTTTGTCAGCTTGGCGCTTGTATTGCAATGTTCGCCTCTCCAATTGAAGGCGAGTTTCCTCATGAACCTGCTAATATGCTCAGCTTGGTCACACCGTACCCCTCACGGCTCTCTCGGTCCGTAATAGAATAAGGCGCCAAATCAAGCGGCGTAATGGGATTGCGCCCATACACCACCTCAAAAGGCGTCTTCATTGTAGCGGAATGGATGGACCTGTTGTAGGCAAATTCAATGAAAGGAAGACACTCTTCCCACCTGCGCAAGTTAGTTTTCAAAATAGAACGCAACAAGGCACCAAGAGTACGATTAACGACCTCGGTTTGCCCATCCGTTTGCGGGTGGCAAGTAGTAGAAAATAATAGCTTGGTCCCTAACTTGGACCAAAGCGTCTTCCAAAAGAAACTCAAAAATTTTACATCACGGTCAGAAACAATGGATTTAGGGACACCATGCAATCGAACAATGTTGTCAAAGAACAAAGTAGCAAAATTAGAAGCATCATCAGTTTTGTGGCAAGCAACAAAATGTGCCATCTTAGAAAATCGGTAAACCACCACAAAAATGGAATCCCTACCCCTCCTATTCCTTGGTAACCCCAATACAAAGTCCATAGAAATATCCTCCCAAGGTGCACAAGGAATTGGTAACGGGGTGTACAAACCGTGAGCGTTCACCTTAGACTTTGCACGTAAACAAACAACACATGAAGCACAAAATTTCTCTACCGACCTAAGCATGTGAGGCCAATAAAAGTGCTCCATAAGCATATGAAAAGTCTTCATAACACCAAAGTGCTCCATGAGGCCGCCACCATGGGCCTCTTGCACTAGCAACCGCCTAACACATCCACTAGGCACACATAATCGAGTTCCCTTAAAAAGAAAACCCTCATGCAAATAGAATTGATCCCGAATCCCCCCTTCAAACAAGCATGAAATATGTCATACGTGGGGTACTTGAGCTCGACTCCTCCCAACTTCTCACTATAGTAGAAAATAGGCCTCCCTTCTTGCATAAGCACCCCTCCAAGCCCGATTCCCGACGCATCACACTCAATCTCAAACATCTTGCTAAAATCGGGAAGGGAAAAAAACGGCGCTTGTGTCAACTTAGCCTTAAGGGTTGCAAATGCCTCTTCTTGCGCCTCTCCCCATGTGAATGGGACGTTCTTCTTAGTGAGAAAGGTTAAGGGCGCAGCCAGAGTGCTAAAATCTCGCACAAATCGGCAGTAGAAACCGGCTAACCCAAGGAAGCTTCAGATTTGTGTCATGGTAGTCGGTGTTGGCCATTCTTTAATCGCCTTCACCTTCTCTTCATCCACATGCAGTCCATTCCTACTCAAAACAAAACCAAGAAATACCACGTGATCCGAACAAAAGTGGCACTTCTTGAAGTTAGCAAATAGGCGCTCCCTTTTCAAAGCATCAAGCACTTGCCTAAGGTGCTTAACACGGGAAGGTAAATCATGGATTTAAATTAAAATGTCATCAAAGTACACAACCACAAACTTACCAATAAAAGGCCGTAGGACGTGGTTCATCAAGCGCATGAAGGTGCTAGGAGTGTTGGTCAATCCGAAGGGCATGACCAACCACTCTTGAAGGCCCTGCTTGGTTTTGAACACCATCTTCCATTCATCTCCCTCCTTCATTCGTATTTGATGGTATCCGCTCTTAAGATCAATTTTGGAGAAGAGACTCACCTCATGAAGCTCATCAAGCATGTCCTCAAGCCTCGGAATTGGGTGGCGATACTTGATGGTAATGTAGTTGATTGCCCGGCAATCAACGCACATCCTCCATGTGCCGTCCTTCTTAGGCACAAGAATGACGGGAACGGCACACAGGCTGAGGCTCTCACGCACATATCCATTGTCTAGGAGCTCTTGTACTTGTCTTTGAAGCTCCTTAGTCTCCTCGGGATTAGCTCGTTACGCTGGACGGTTTGGTAGAGTGGCGCCCGGGACGAAGTCAATTTGATGCTCTATTCCCCTTAGCGGTGGGAGTCCCATTGGCACCTCTTCTTGGAAAAGCTCCTAAAAGTCCTGAAAAGATTAGAAATGGAAGGAGGAAGATCAACTAATTCTTGGGAAGATAAATAAGACTCTTGGAAAATAAGTAAAAGGCAAATGCCGCTTCCCTTGAATGTGTGAACAATCTCCTTCGGTTTGGCTTAAATCAAGGGCGTAGTGGGGCCGCCTATGGCCAGCTTCTTACCCCTTTTTTCCTCTCAATGGGCATACTTCTTCCCTTTCTCCTTGGCTGCATGATCCAACATAATTTCATGGGGGGTCATCGGGTTCAAAGTCACCTTCTTTCCCTCCATTTGAAAGTGGTATTCGTTGGATATGCCATCATGGATTGCCCCCTTGTCAAATTGCCAAGGACGTCCCAATAGTAGATGACAAGCAGTCATCGGAACCACATCACACTCCACCTCGTCCTTGTATGGTCCTATAGAAAAACAAACACGACCCCTCTCCTTGACTTGGATAGGGGTGTTAGAATTCAACCACACAAAGGGTAAGGTAAAGGGTGAGGAGTAGTATGCAAGGAGAACCTACCCACCACCTCTTGACTAATGATATTACAAGAAGAACCTCTATCAATAATCACACTACATACCTTTTCCATGATCTTGCATCGAGTGTGAAAGATAACTTCCCGTTGACTAGGTGTGGTGGTGTTCTCGGTCATGAAGAGCGTCCGTTGAACCACAAAACACTCTCCATCCTCGGTGGTGACATGAAGCTCTTCTTCTTCAATCTCGGGGATCTCCTCCTCCTCTTCCGCAGCCCCTTCATCCTCGTATTCATACTCTCCTTGGGCGGTAAGAAGGACCTTCCGATTGTTGGGGCAATTCCTAGCATAGTGCCCTTGTCCGAGGCACTTGAAACACTTCACATCACTAGCCCGCTCTCCTCCTTCTTATCGTGAGCGTGGGGAAACTCTTTCCTTGGTTGAGGGGTCGACTCCTTCCTAAACTTCGACTTCTTGGACTGATTTGAAAGGCACCCTAGGAGCCGTGGTGGAAGGTTGCCACGCCCGAGGATTGGTGGAACTTTGGCGCCGTTGAGAGAGGTGCTTGTAAATGTTGTTGTTGTAGTGTAGTACTTTCTCAACATCGGTTCCCCTACTAAAATGCTGCATACTGACAATATTCTTTAGTTCCGAATTTAAACCATTAAAAAATTTAGAAATCACATACCCGTCGGGGAATTGTAATCCGAAACGAAAGGTAAGCATACACAACTCATTGTAGAACTCGTCAAGGGAACCTTTTCCGTGGCGCACTTGCTCCAACTTTGCATGGATCCTCTCCGTATAATCTTGAGGCACGAACCACTCCTCAATGGCCTCCCTAATCTCTTGCCAAGTGTTGATGGGAGTCATCTGGTGCGTCCTCCTCACCGCCTTGTCCTCGAGCCACCAATGGTAAGAAAAGTCGGTGAAGTGGATGGCCGCCATGGCCACTCGTCGAGCATCATCATATCCATAAAACTCAAAGATGGAATCCACTTTGGCAAGCCAATCAAGGCATGCATCGGCGTCGGATGTTCCTGCAAAGGTCGGCACATTAAGCTTAATGCCTTGATGGGGGGTCTCGAGGTCGCTCCTCTTGAAGCAAGGGCACGGCTTGCCAAGGCTGTCCGGAGGCACCTTGCGCCAGCTCTCACGGCGGCTGAACATGCCTAGGAAGATGCAAGGCTGGTCCGGGCAAATTGGTGGCCACTGTTGAATTAGCTTCTTGAAAGTTTGGTACTCCACATCCTGTAACGTTAGTGGAAACCAAAGGAATATTATTCGGAAAAGTAGCAAATGAAGGTCTTACCCCGGGGTTGGCCACATAATGTTGATTGTGGAAGCTCATGGGAGGAACATAAGGAGGAATGCTTCCCAAGGATGTACTCAAGCCAAGTGAGGCGAGAGCCTCAGTATTTGGTACATAGGACTGCGAGGCTTCTTCTTGCATCAACTCCACCCGATTGGCACTTTGTAAGACACTTGGTTGAGCTTCCGAGTGAAGCACTCGTGACCTCTCATCAATCCCTTGGACTCGGCGCTCCAAGTTGCTAAAGCGAGCCTCTAAGCGAGTCTCCATGGATTGCATAGATTGTTGTAAGGACCGAAACATGGCCTCCACCGAATTGGAAGACTCTTCATTGACCTTTTGTTTGTCTTTTTCATCACCTACACTCGTCATCTCAACAAACCAAGTAAGAAGCATGGGTATAGAATGCACACGAATTAATCACCAATACTTGCTCGAGATGAAAATCCGACAAGTTGCAAGTAGGAGATGACCAACAAAAGACAACAAGTAAGAGCTCAAACACACTACACACTTATCAAAAAGGAAGCAACAACTAGGAATCTACTAAACACCATGAAAGTTAAGAAAGTCAAGCAATACTTCAACAAAGATTTAGGCCTTCACTCGAGTTCTTTTTCTCACGGGCGCCGACTTTTTCTATGCCCGACCTCTCTTTCACTTTCTCCGAGTCCGAGTTTTTCTAGCCCCGATTCTCTTTCTCCCCGAGTCTGACTTTTTCTTTAAGGCTCGAATTTCTGATTTTTTTAAGCAACAAAAAATAGAGAACAAGCAAGCAAGACAAGTACTTCTCGGTGTCGTTCCCGTATCCTAGAGTCGAACCAATTCAACAAGCATGTAATAGAAACAAAAAGGAACGTTTTTCTCACTTATTCCCCTCGTGATTCTTCCAGGAAAATTCAGCAAACAACAATCAAAACAAGCTCTTAATGATGGCATTAAACAAGGAGTAATGACCACCCTTTCAACTTCAAATCAAGCAAGAATGAACCCTTGGTGTGCCTTCACCATTTTCGTGTGAGAAAATGCAGCAAGGACTCAAACTTTTTCGTCCTTCAACCACAACAAAACAAGGACGCAAGTTGATCACAAAAATGGCGTAACAAGGACACACACACACACGAACAACAAGGACTAGTCGGAAATGACAAACACTTGCAACAAGTGGAAATCCAAAGTCAAAACAAGGTTTAGATGGCGATACCTTCGTGTGGCTCTGATACCACTTGACGACTGGATCGATGGACGGAATGGATGGTGCAAAGGATCGCCTTGCAAGAAGATCGAAACCCTCTCTTAGATGAGTGAAGATGAAGATGGCGTGTTGGATATGGATGTTGCCCTTGGATAATAGGCACCAAGAACAACAAACTAGAGCGAGAGATCGTCGGATATTACGCACCAACAATCAAACAATAAGATTCATGAAAAGAAAAGTGCAATAAAACTAGATCGAAAACAAAGAGAGAACAAGGCAAGTCATGATTCAAGTCTAAACAACAAGGAGTCCAAAAACGTGGGTTATACCCTAATTCCTACGCCTCACATATTCAGCCAACACATCTAAAGAAATTTCAAAAAACTCCCCATAAAAACCAAGAACAAACTAATTATCCTTAACCGCAAAAGAGTCACTTGTTGGACCACTAGTTAAAATGAGACTCCAACCTTATTCTTTGTAAACCTCCGGAAACTTGTAAGCCATGAGCTCCTTTTGGATTTTCTCAAGCATCGTTTTAGCGCGGGCTCAAGCGATGCGCCCAAGATAGGGCGTTGAACCTCGGCGCACACTACGATCTCCTTGCAAGGGCACCCCCGTAGGCACGGTATCGTGCGGCGCACCCTCGGCATGCGCCTTGGCGCTGAGAGCGTCGGCAATGGATGGGTCAGTACCGAGGGGAAGGGTGATGCAGTGAAGCCAGCCATGTCTCCTATCGACGTCGATGAGTTGATTCGAGTGTCATCTGATGGACCAATTACTAGGAGTAGGGCTAAGAAGATTGCTCAAGGGACGACGGCGATCTTAGTTCGATTGACATCTATTGTTGAAGGGTCTAGCAAGACGAAATGGGTCACTTGCATTCGGCATCAACTAAGCCCAGATTCAATGGATTAATTCATATGGGCGAGTTTCACATCTATTTCTTTATTTAGAAACATGAAATAGCTTGTCTCACTTTAAGGCTGAATTTAGTAAGTGACCGGGTGAGATGAGTTGTTACATGGGTCAAAGTCAACCCTTTGACTTGACCAATCTAAATAATGGAAAATATCAGTTTATTTATTTTATTAAGTTGGACGTTTTTATTTATTATGTTAAAGAGATATTTTTTACCAATAGGCTTATGTTAGTTGGTTGATAATCTCTCTCCTATCTTTTTGTTATCTTCTAGATATTTTAAGTTTGTTAGGATATTTTCCTTAAATAAATAAATCAGCAATGATTTATTTTATTTAAGGGAGATCTAGTTTGTTATAGCTTAGATATTTTATTATATCTTTGGAAGCAAGACATGTGGTTTTTCTCTCTCCTAGGGCCGGCCACATGGATGCCTTAGGCTCCGTTCTGCAAATCAGTACTTATTGGTGCTGATGTTGATGTTGATGTTGATGCTGATATTTATGGTTGTTGATGTTGATCTTGGATGCTGATATGGGATACTGATATAAGTTGTTTATTTTCCAAATAATCTGGGATGTGTTCGGTAAACTGAATTGTTGATATTTTAAACAAGAGGTGTAAATTTCTTAGAGGAATTGGCTGAAAACCACCCGTATAATATGACATATTTCATTTAACCACCCATATTTTCAATAATTATTTAAAACCACCCATAATACATGCTCCGTTAATTTTTAACCACCCAAATCCCAGATCCGTTAACTTCCGTCAAATAAGAGTGACATGGCACTCACATTTTAATTTTTTTCTTAAACCTTGCCACATCGACCCATTTTAAAACCGATCCAAATCCCACTCGTCTCTTTCAAAGAGGATGACACTCGAGACGGAACGATGGCATATCTTCTCTGCAAATTTCGAGTCCGACAACAAACTCTACAAATTCTTCACCGTCGCTTGACTGATAAACAACCCTAGGAAAGAACTAGAGCGAGAATCAAGACGGAACTTTGACATATCTTCTCCTCTGTCAAGTCCTCGTCGACAAGCTCCACTACTCCCCATTCAATTCCTTGGCGGCAGCCACGACCAGAGAGTGAGGACGGAACGGCGGATTCTCTATGCTGATGGTGAAGTCGACCGGATATGGGCGACCCGATCTCGAACAGATTTGGGTGAGAAGATCTCGAACAGATTTGGGCAACCAGATCTCGACATTTCTCCTCCCCCGATTGGGCTCCAACCTTACCCCTCCTTCTCCTTCAATTCAACACAAGTTCAAACCGTCCATTACCCCTCTCTTACAACAAAACCCAATTTCACAAAATCCTAGATTTTCAATCTCTATAAAATCAAAAGAAAGGGATAGGGGTTGTACCTCAGGGGCGGTGGTAGGTTGTCCGGTCGACCGGTGGAGTTGAGGGAGGGTGGCTATAAGTGAGGGAGGGTGAAATTGAGAGATGGAGAAGGAAGAAGAAAGAGCAGAGAGGTTGGGTGCGCAGGAAGCCAGGAAAGAAAAGAGAGGAGAGGAGAGAGAGAAAAAAGAAAAGAGAGAAAAAGAAAAAGAAATGAAAATTAAAAAAAATTAAAGAAGTGTATGATGTGGCAAGCTTTAAGAAAAAAAATCAAATGTGAGTGCCATGTCATTCGTATTTGACGGAAGTTAACGGATCTGGGATTTGGGTGGTTAAAAATTAATGGAGCATGTAATATAGGTGGTTTTAAATAATTATTGAAAATACGGGTGGTTAAGTGAAATATGTCATATTATACGGGTGGTTTTCAGCCAATTCATCAATTTCTTAATATTGTTTTTTTTGTGGGTCCCGCTTACTTATATTTTGATAGAAAAGTTAGCTTATTTGAAATAAGGTGGGAGGTTGTTGATTATTTTTTCAGCAGATAAGTATCGGAAATAAGTAACTTATTTCAAATAAGCAAATTTTACCGAACACGTAAAACGATGCTTATTTTTTCAGATAAGTAACTGGGTACTTATAAGTATCCAGATAAGTGTTGCCGAACGGAGCCTTACTCTCCAAGGATCATCTTTGTATTGCCTTTAAATACTTTTGTTATTTCATTTAATAAAATCAGCTTGAGAGAGATTAAACCCAAATTGGTTTAATCTATCTCTTGGGCTCCAAAAACACATGTGAATGTTATTTGCTTTCAGCCATTGATCGATCATCATCCTCACCAATCTCATTCGAACTCTCTCTTTGTTCTTTGTGATTAATTCAGTTTGTTCATTCAAACTGATCAATTGATTATTTCTAGTTTTGATTGTTAAAGATCAATCTAGTTTATCAATTGGATTTAGCGTTAGACCCAATCCAATTGAACTATCCCTTTTGACTCAATCTAGTGATTCAAACTAGTTTCATTCATAATTCAAGTTCGACTTTGTTGCTTGTGTTACAAGTTATTGATATTGAGAGCAATTGTAGGTTGGAATTTCGATTACAAGGCAAGATCGGGACTCGTGTGGGTTATATACGAGGTTTCTAAGGAGTAATCCGAGGCAATCACGTATCAAGTGGTATCATTCATCAAACGTCTCGCCAAGTAATTTCTTCTTTCCTTAATTTGCTTTCTAGTCAATTTAATTCCGTTTTTGATCCAAAAAATCCAACCTTTACCCAAAGCTACAATTTTTGAGACCAAATCTTATTTTTCTATACCTAAACCACCAAATTCCGCCACCTTCACCAAACATCACCGCCGGCACCACCACAAACTGGTGTCACACTAGCCCACCGCACCCTCCACCACCACCGTCCGATCACAACCCCACCACCCCCGTTCTCATCGGACCACCCTAACCCTAAATCGCCATCCTCAACCGCGCCCTAAACCCTAAAAATTCAGCCTTTGGTTGTTTCTTGCCCCCCCAAGTAACTAACAAACTAGGAGATATTTAAGGGATTTGTTGCATGTTTATGGTTAATTGGTTGAGTTTGTTTCCAATTTAAGATTAGCTTTTGTTTTCCCACAGTTTTATGAGTTTTTTTTTTCATTCATATTGCATGATTGATAGAGATTCATATTGCTTGTTTAATATTTGCTGATTTTTGTTATTGCATTCCATAATTTCGACCATACCCTATTCTTCTCTTTTAATTTGGCTTATAGTTGGTTTCATTAGTAGCAAAAATCACTTAATATAAAAAAAAATCAGTTCGTTCTGCCCTCTTTTGCATTCGTTAGTTGCATTGCTTTGCTTTGTTTGTTCTAGCACAAGAGTAGTTTGTGCATAAATTCAAAAAAAAAGTGCAAAAGAAGTGATCTACCCCAGCTAGTTTCAAGCCACTTTCACCCCTAGTGATTGCTTGCTAGAAAAGTAGTTGGTAATCACTTTGAAGAAAAACAAGTGACGAAATAAAAGTCACATAGCCTACCTTGTTTCCGTCCTTGCATGCATAAATTGGCTTTATTAACTTGCATAGAGTCAATTGAGAGATTGCTTGTGTTTGAAAGCTTATAAAGGGATATCTTGCATTGCTTGTCTTATTGCATACTTGCTAATTGCTTGAACTGCATATTTCCTTTATTTATCATTAGAATACCATATCTACACCTTTACTCCCTCATTTCAACCCAAAAACTGAATTAGTTGATTGGATTGCTTTGAGGCAAGTTTTGGCTTGATTAAGGTGTGGTATTGCTTGTTCGTTTTGCTTTTGGAACACACTACTCTCTCATTTCTTGCTTTGTTTTCAGGATACAATGGTGATCCCGACTGAGCCTAACCCGGCTGAATTGAATCTTACTAAGGAGGCAATCGACTTCATTAGGTTGTCTATTAGTGAGAGCATAAGAGATGGTCAACAACGAGCTGCGGAAGTTGCAACAGCGGCATTGAATCCAAGAATGCAGCGTATTGAGGAGCAACTTGCAACCATAATAGAAGCCTCACAAGCAAGTCATAAAGTTGCCCCTTCAATTACACTTCTAGATGACCCGAATAATGCCTCAGCTAGCGACAAGGGCAAACAGCATGTAGTAGATGAAGAGCATGATGTGCTTGCTAGCTACAATAGAGAAAATGATCTACCGGGACAATATTCTCCAAATGGTGGCCGAGGTAGAGGAAGAGGCAATGGGACGAGGCAGCCACCGGTTACACATCAACAGTTGTATACTCAGCAATCGGCACGGTTTTCAGAAGCCACTCATCAACAACAATACAACAATCCTTATGATGATGTGACTTATGGCTACCCCGGGGAAGAAAGACGCCCATGGCATCCTCCCCTTGATGATTTCTACAATCAAGCATGAGGTTGTAGAAGAGATTCCACCGGCTTATGGAGTACAAAGGCAAGCCAACAACAACGCCAATCAGAATGTCGCTCAAATTGGCAAGCGTGACATTAAGATCAAAATAGAACCATTCAGCGGAGAGCTCGATCCGGAGAAGTATCTAGAGTGGGAACAAGCTACAAACTTCATTCTAGATCACATGGGCTATGAAGAATGGGAGAAAGTTGTTGTTGTTTTTGTTGTTGTTGTTATTCACTTTGTTGGAACCGCTAGAAATTGGTGGTTCAGAATGAAGGAAGATAGAGCTAGAAAGGCCTTGCCACCTATTGAAACTTGGGGCCAGCTGAAGTTTGTCATGTGAAAAAAGTATGTGCCAGAAGAACACCCCGAGCACATGAGGCTTAAAGTTGTCACATGCAAACAAGGAACCAAGTCTCCAACTGAGTACTTCAATGAGCTTGAAGATTTGAGCTTCAAGGTTGGAATTCATCATTCTCAAAGGTCTTTAAGGACCCAATTCATGGCTGGACTGAATCAAGCTATTAAAGACACACTTGAGATTCAACAAATCAAAGATCTCAATGCATTAGTGTATTCAGCCCAACTACTCTATGAGCAGCATCAAAGGAAGAAGAAGGAAGCATGGAATGTGCCAAAAAGGTATACGCCTAACTCTAGTTCAAATTCTAATTCTTATTCTTCTAACGCTTCTATGCAGCAAAAGGGAGCTTTTAGCTCACCTAAACCAGCAGGTTCTCAAGGCCAAAGACGCCCCACAAATGCACCTCAAACGCAGCAAAGGACATGTGACATACTTTGTTGCAAATGCCAAGGACGAGGTCATTATACTAAGAATTGTCCAAACCAAAAGCAAGTGCTCCTTACCACTAATGGTGGTTATGTGAGTGATGAAGAAATACCTCCAAATCAAGTGGAGGAAGAGAGTAATGGACAAGAAGAGGAGGGCGTGTGTAATATCCGCTAAATTTCAAAAATAATAAAACGGATATTTATCCCAATAAATTTTTTTTTCTCTATAGTAGAGGGAACTAATAATATTTATAATTTCTTATTAAATTATAAAGAGGTTGTAAAAGTTTATTACAAATGACAATTAAGAATTCATTTAAATATATTAAGCAAACTTGGTGTGCATTTTAAATATTTTTCTCTTAATAGAGAGTTTAATAGTTTTATGATTTTCTTAATGAATTATAAAAATATTATAAAGGATTACTAAAGTGACAAATAAAATGTCAAACATATATGATTATAATAATTTCGGATTTTATAATTAATGCATCAATACAAAGCTAACAAAAATAAAAGAGATGCAAATAAAAGGGTGTCAAGAGCCGGGACTCGAACCCGAGACCTCTTGCACCTCTTCTATAATAACACCCACTCCAAACCGCTAGGCTAACTCATTTTTACTACCCATATTACAATTCTTTTAATTTTAAACAAATCCTTTCTTCTTCTTCTTCCAAAGTCAAAGTGAGTTTGATTGATTTGACATGGGAGCAATGCATGTTCACCTCCTTCTCCCTTTGCTTGCAAGAATGGCCTAATGACATCCTTCCTTACCTCATCTTCAACAAACACACATATGACCAATTGATGATCATCTCCTTCTCCTCCATTGGTCCATCACCATTGCCATGGATTGAGAAGCTTGCCCCTTTGCCTATATAAAGGAGCTTCAACCTCCCTTCAAACTCACACCATCTTCACTCTCTCCTTCTTCTTAGTGTTTTGCTCTCAAATTAGTCCAAAAATCAACCCTCAAGCTCTAGTTTCTTCCATTCAAAGCTCCTCCAAGAGCCTTCTTCTCTCCCTTGTGTGCATCGCCGGCTTCGCCCCAGCACCCGCCTGCCACCGGAGCGCCGTCCGACGCCCTCTGCGCGCCGCCCTGCCCGTCGGAGTCCCTGGTGCCGCCGCCCCCTACACCGCCGGTCTCCCCTGCCTCCTCCTCCTTAGTATTCTGTAAAATAGAATACTACTAGGGTATATCTTTAACCTTTCTAACTAATTTAATTAATTTATAATTGTAGAAATAAATTGTAAGTAGAGTAAAAGTAAATTAAATAAGGGTGATTTTTGCAAGGTTATAATTTAATAAAATATTTTAAGTGAGATCTTGTTAGTTGAAAGAGAGAAGATAATTTAATAAAGTATTTATAATTTTTGTATCATATTATAATAAAGTGGCAAGACAAGGTAATTTTAAATAATTTTTAAGAGCTCTTATAAAAGTATTGTTATAAAATTATTAGCATATGGATTATAGTTTTTATATTGAATATTTCTTTTATAAAGGAATAATATTATTTATATAAAACATTATGTTGCTTATCTCTAAGTGTAGAGAATAACAAGTTATATGAATATAATTATATTAATGATAGATATATTAATAAAGTTATCATTTAATAAAATATTAGTTTAAGCTATCTCTAGGTGTAGAGATTTCCTACAAGACATAAGTTTTTATTATAAATATGATAATTGTGACTTTAAATTGATATATAATATGTTATTATATTGTTAAGTTATAAAAATGTCTTGCATGAAAAGATATTGTAAGATATAGAAAAGATATTATTTTTGTGACCTAAGATATCATAATATACTATAAGTATAAAGTAAGATATTTTAAGCCATTATCATGTATTATATAAACTATAAGATATGGAAAGAAAATGGGAATAAAATAAATAAAATTAATTTAATATTATGTTAGGTTTTGGAAAGCTTACTTCATAAAGTAATAGAAAGTTCTATTTATGGAAATTACTAAGAAAATGGTCTATAATTACTCTATCTTTATTTAATATGGTTTATATAATTAAATAAGGTTTTATTAAGAGAACATTATTATTAAAACATTCTTGGTGGGAAAATAATACTTTAAGTACCTTTATGAATATTTTGAAAATAAAAGTAATATTGTAATTAAGTGAAGTATTGTAATAAGGTTATAATAGATTCTTTATAATCTTAAGGAGGATATATATTTTAAAACACCTTTTTAGGTAAATTATATTATCATATGTTTTTATGAATTAATACTTGCTTAACTATTTTTAGAAGTTAGCAAGTGAAATTAAAAGAATTATTTTAACAAAGAGAATAAGGATTTTCTAAGGAATAAAAGGATATTACAAAATTAAAATAATAATAAAGGAATATTATTATTTTAATTAACCACCTAAATTATTATTATAATAATTTAGAATTCCATTCTCTTATACTAAATATATAAAAGAATTCCAAACCTTAAGAGAAATTCGTATATAAAGATCGTTCGTAAATTTCCGTGTCGATAGGTCGAGATCTTTGTTCGGAGTCGCGAACCACACTTTCCGTCTTAACGCTATCCTACTCGTGAGAACAAGGCAAGTTGAATTTCCCCTTGTAACCTTATATATTCGTTTCCGTGAAATTCTCGATGTTGGGAACAACTTGTGTGCTAAGTAACAAATGAACCTAGGAAATATCGATTGTTAGATATAATCACCCCACTGTTAGCGTAGTTCTCTCTTTATTATTGATAGGATTATTTATGCTAGTTTGGTTGTGGCCTTGATTGTTTACGGTCTCGTTAAGAGATCGATGTCGAACAAACTAGTGAGGGGCGCAGAAGTAGCCCGACGCCTCTATATAACTTACTAAGTCGTATGCCTATGTGCTTAAAGTACGACTTTCAGGATCATGATCCAGTCCGCTCCGATTGCAAGGAGGGATGAGCAGCACTGTAGCTAAGTGTCGGAAACTGAGTTTTCCCTTGGTGGACCGGGCCATTCAAGCCCCCACCCCCCTAAAAAAATCATTTAACGAAATCAAATATTTTCGTCACTATATAAGATAAGTGCCCAATGCACATTTAAAAGACATCAAACCCGGACCGATCTCAAATGACCGATCCGGCTCTCGGTCCGCTCAGGGCGCGAGAGGTTTTTAAACTTGCTTGAAGTAATAACGTTCCCAACATATAATCTATTCTAAAAGAAGTCTACAATCTAGTAGCTCTTCTCTCGATTATCGAGCTATCTCCGCTTGAGATACGCTCTTCTTCGTACCATTAAAACCCACATAAACAAGCCATATCTTAAACACAACCCGATAATATCTCTCTCGATATTGTTAAACTACCGAAATACCCTTGGGAAGTTCCGTTCCCGCTTGCTTAGTCTCCTTAGACTAATTCCCCACTTCTGCATTTTTGCCTGGTATTTCTCGCCCTTCACGACAAATGCCAGACTGTAGGAATGTACACCAAAGTTTTGAAGACAAAGTCAAGAAGGTTCAGGAAACGTTAGGCGAGGATTGAAGGTCAAGGCAAGACGACATTGAAGGAAGGAAGGAATTCTCATAAGAGCAAGGCATTCCGAAGATAGTGCACTCGCTCTTCCCTTTTTAAAAACCAAGCAAAACATCATCACATGAGTTGTCTTGGGAAAACATTCTTGTAAATTTTAGATTACGTATTTTAAACCCTTTTTAAACGGCTTTACTTTCCGCTGCTACATCTTTTGTAAAAATGACCCTCAATGTAATGAACGAAAGTTCTTATCAATAAATAAAATTCCGGTTTTGGTCAATTTCATCTTCAATTAAAGAATCAAGTCTCATTCGTGAGCATCCGTTTATTTATGTAACGTATATGTTAATTTTCGGCATTTGTATGAGTTCAATATCATTCTAAAAGCCTTGGGTGACTTTGGACGGGAAAGTCCGAGGTCACTGGCGGTAATACCCAATGTTGTAAAATAGGGGTGTTACAACGTGGAGGCCATAGAGCCTGATTGCACCGAACAACCTTTAACCTTGGTAACCATGCGTACTCTTACTTTACAAGAAATACCTAGGCTAGATCAAAGGGAAAACATTTTTCATACTAGGTGTACTGTGAAGAATAAAGTTTTATGCATGATAATTGATAGTGGTAGCTGCTGTAACATTATTAATGCTAAGGTAGTTGATCACTTACAATTAAAAACTCAACCTAGGGCTACTAGTTATGGTCTCAATGGTATAAATGATTCAGATGGTCCTAACCTTGTTACTCATCAGTGCTTAGTTCGTGTTTCAATTGGTAATTATGTTGATGATATCATGTGTGATGTGGTAAACATGGAATGCACTCATATCTTGTTAGGTAGACCTTGGTTATTCGATAGGAGAGTTATTTATGATGGTATGCTTAATACCTATTCGTTTAACTATGACGGGAGGAGAGTTTCTCTTCTACCATTGTCGCCCCAACAAGTTTTACAGGACCAGGTACGACGAGATCAAGCTAGGGCAGTTAGGTGTGCCAAGGAAGAGAAGGAAGAAGCCGACGCATCGGCCAAAGCTGCGGCGCGTCGTTCGGCGCCCGACGCAACAACAAGCCACACAGGCATTTCCCAGTCTCCACCCGGGCGTTGTGGCTTAAATTTTAGGGCAACATCAAGCACAAGTGGAGCTACTAAATGGGAAGAAAAGCGCTGAGAAAAAGTCTAACAATCGTCAAAAGTGCCGAGCCATACTTCTAGCAACGCATCTGAGACGAAAAAGGGGCCATCTCCCAAACCACTTGGGCGTTCTGGCTCAAATTTTAGGAGAAACTCAGAAATTCAGAGAGCTACAAAACATGAAGAAAAACGCCTGTCAACTGATTCAAAAATCGGCTTAAAAGGCAGTGTAGCAAAGCGCTTTCTAATTGCACAGTCTAGTATTCCTTCCCTTAACTCTTCTTGTTTACTTCTTATGAGAAAGGAAATACTAATTATAAGTCAAGACATCTCTCATCTTCCAAAATTTATTCAGGATCTCTTACAGGAATTTGAAGATGTTATGCCTGAAGAGTTGACACAAGGTCTTCCACCAATTAGAGGCATTGAGCATCAAATTGATTTGGTGCCCGGAGCTTCTTTACCAAACCGTGCAGCATATAGAGCAAGTCCAGAGGAAACTTCTGAGCTTCAAAGACAAGTACAAGACCTCATGGACAAAGTCTATGTTCATGAATCACTCAGTCCATGCGCGGTTTCGGTAATTTTGGTGCCAAAGAAGGATGGCACTTGTAGAATGTGTGTTGATTGCAGACCGATCAACCAAATAACAGTTAAGTACCGCCATCCCATTCCTAGATTAGATGATATGCTTGATGAATTGCATGGTGCTAATTTCTTTTCCAAAATTGATTTAAGAAGTGGGTACCATCAAATTAGAATGACGGAAGGGGATGAGTGGAAAACTGCTTTTAAGACTAAGTATGGGTTATATGAATGGTTAGTAATGCCTTTTGGATTAACTAATGCACCTAGTAGTTTCATGAGGCTTATGAACCATGTTTTAAGAAGATACTTAGGAAAATTTGTAGTTGTCTACTTTGATGATATCGTAGTTTATACCAAAACTTTGCATGAACATGTAGATCATCTTAGGGCTGTTTTGGACACTTTAAGATTAGAAAAGCATTTTGTTAATTTAAAGAAGTGTTCTTTTTGCTCGGAATCTACTATTTTTCTTGGTTTTGTTGTGTCTAAAGGTGGATTGAAGGTAGATGAAGACAAAATCAAGGCTATCAAGGAGTGGCCACGACAGACAACACCTACTATGGTGCGCTCATTTCTCGACTTGGATGGCTTCTATAGATGGTTTGTGCGTGATTTCAGCACAATTGCATTCCCTATCCATGAGCTTACAAAGAAGGATACATCATTCAAGTGGAGAGAGCAACAAGAGAACGCCTTCAACACTTTGAAGGACAGGTTGTGCAACGCACCGGTGCTCCAGCTCCTTGATTTCTCCAAAGCATTCGAGATTGAGGCTGATGCATCAGGCCATGGCATAGGAGGCATCCTTTTGCAAGACAAGAAACCCATAGCTTACTTCAGTGAAAAGCTTAGTGGGGCTGAGTTGAATTACCCTACATATGATAAAGAACTTTATGCTTTAATTAGGGTTTTGAAAACTTGATCTCATTATTTGTGGCCTAAAGAGTTTGTAATTCATTCTGATCTTGAGGCCTTGAAGTATTTGAAAGGTCAATCAAGACTCAGGAGGCATATTGCTGATTAGACCGTTTTTCTAAAATGGCTCATTTTATTCCATGTCACACGACTGATGAAGTTGTGCATATTGCTGATTTGTTCTTTAGAGAAGTTGTTAGATTGCATGGCATTCCTTGTTCTATATTTTCAGATCCTGATGCTAAGTTTTTGAGTTATTTTTGGAAAATTTTATGGTCTAAGTTGGGAACTAAGCTGTTATTTTCTACCTCATGTCATCCACAAACTGATGGGCAAACTGAAGTTACAAATAGAACGTTAGGGGTTTTATTAAGAACTATGCTTAAAGCCAACCTCAAGCATTGGGAAGATGTTTTGCCTTTTGTGGAGTTTGCTTATAATAGGTCAATCCATACAAAAATGACCCCTTTTGAGGTTGTTTATGGGCTGAATCCGAAGACGCCAGTGGATTTGACACCTCAGCCATACGAGGGAAAAGAGAGCTTTGAAGCTGACAAGAGGGCTGAGTTTGTGAAAAAGCTACATGAGAGAACTAAGATGCCCTTGGAGCGGAAATCCATGAAGTACAAGGCCCATGCTGACAAGGGGCGAAAAAAAGTGATCTTTGAAGAAGGTGATCTTGTTTGCGTGCATCTTAGGAAGGAGAGGTTCCCAAACCAAAGGAAGAACAAGTTGGATCAGCGTGGATATGGACCATTCAAGATACTCAGACGAACCCTAATGCTTATCAAGTCGACATGCCTGGTGAGTATAGTGTCCATCCAACGTTTAATGTGGCTGATCTTTCTCTTTATGTGCCAGATTTTGATTCCGACGTTGAATCAGAGACGATTCGAGCTCAAGTGGAGGAGAATGATGCAGTAAAGCCAGCCATGTCTCCTACCGACGTCGATGAGTTGATTCGAGTGCCATCTGAAGGACCAATTACTAGGAGTCAGGCTAAGAAGATTGCTCAAGGGACGACGACGATCTTAGTTCGATTGACAGCTATTGTTGAAGGGTCCAGCAAGACGAAATGGGTCACTTGCATTCGGTATCAACTAAGCCCAGATTCATTGGATCTATTCATATGGGCGAGTTTCACATCTATTTCTTTATTTAGAAACATGAAATAGCTTGTCTCACTTTAGGGCTGAATTTAGTAAGTAACTGGGTGAGATGAGTTGTTACATGGGTCAAAGTCAACCCTTTGACTTGACCAATCTAAATAATGGAAAATATCAGTTTATTTATTTTATTAAGTTGGACGTTTTTATTTATTATGTTAAAGAGATATTTTTGACCAATAGGCTTATGTTAGTTGGTTGATAATCTCTCTCCTATCTTTTTGTTATCTTCTAGAAATTTTAAGTTTATTAGGATATTTTCCTTCAATAAATAAATCAGCCATGATTTATTTTATTTAAGGGAGATCTAGTTTGTTATAGCTTAGATATTTTATTATATGTTTGGAAGCAAGACGTGGTTTTTCTCTCTCCTAGGGCCGGCCACATGGATGCCTTGCTCTCCAAGGATCAGCCTTCTATTACCTTTAAATACTCTTGTTATTTCATTTAATAAAATCAGCTTGAGAGAGATTAAACCCAAATTGGTTTAATCTATCTCTTGGGCTCCAAAAACACGTGTGAATGTTATTTGCTTTCAGCCATTGATCGATCATCATCCTCACCAATGTCATTCGAACTCTCTCTTTGTTCTTTGTGATTAATTCAGTTTGTTCATTCAAATTGATCAATTGATTAGTTCTAGTTTTGATTGTTAAAGAATAATCTAGTTTATCAATTAGATTTAGCGTTAGAGCCAATCCAATTGAACTATCCCTTTTGACTCAATTTAGTGATTCAAACCAGTTTCGTTCATAATTCAAGTTCGACTTTGTTGCTTGAGTTACAAGTTAATGATATTGAGAGCAACTGTAGGTTGGAATTTTGATTACAAGTCAAGATCGGGACTCGTGTGGGTTATATACGAGGTTTCTAAGGAGTAATCCGAGACAATCACGTATCAAAGGGGGTCGGTACCGATGGGCACAACCTCGACAGGGGGATCATAACTGAGAGCATCACTCGGAAGGGGCTCGGTAGAAGGTGTGGTAGCCTCATTAGGGATCTCTAGGGCCTCGGTAGAAGGTGTGGTGGATGGACTCCCATCATGAACACACCACCGGCATGGAATTCATTACTCTACATACCACCATACTTGGGGTGTCGGCCATCACTCCCACGCAGAACACCAACACTAGGGGAAGCACAAGACCACCCTTTCGCCTTCGATCGACAAGGGAGACAACCGACGCTACCTTGAGGACGACCTCATTGAGGATTATGAAGACTAGACCACCGTCGTCCTTGGAACATGGAGGATATCATTCGTGATCATTTCAAGATGTTCACAGATTAGATCGCCAAAATCTCGGGGGTCCCACGACCCATCGAGATGGAAGCAGTCGACGGTTATGACGAGTCTCCGTTTGCTCCGTCCATCGCTCGAGTGGAGATACCAAAGAAGTTCTCAGTCCCAAACATGAGTGCCTATGACGGAACAGAAGATCCGGATGAATAGATAGCCATCTTTAAATAAAAAATGATGACTAGTGATGTCTCATATCACTCACGAGAGGCACTAATGTGCAAAGGCTTTGGGGTTACCCTTGCTGGACCAACCTTAAAATGCTTTGTGAACATCTCTCGAGGAAGCAGACGTTCTTTCGCTGAGTTGATGGATTCTTTCCCCATGTAATTCGCCAGTAGCCGAAAATTTGATTAGCAGTCTAGCGACTTGTACCGTGTAATGCGAAAATCGGAAGAATCTACCCGAGAATACCTCGATCGTTTCAATCGAGAGAAAATGTCAATCCTACACTTGGATGTGCCAACTGCTATCGAAGCTTTTTGTCAAGGGGTCAGCCAGGACGGAGACCTATACAATGAACTCACAAGGCATCCTTGTCATACCTTTGAAGATGTCCAAACCAAGGCGCTTGCACAACTTCAACTTGAAGAAGATCTAAAGCTAAGGAAACCCGCAAGTGTCTGGGTGATGAGTTCAACCTGGGTATATCCCCCGAAGAACTCGTGAAAAAAATAGCATTAATGGCACGAGGTATAAGGTGGCCGAAGTGGAATGAAAAGCCATATCCAAACAGAAACATGAGCAAGTGGTGCGACTTCCACGATGATTACGGTCACGTGACCAAAGATTATGTGGCCCTCAAAAGAGAGATCGCATGTATCACGATGAAGGATAGAAGAAGTGGCGCCAAATGCGCAAGTCCCATAGAATATAGTGGAAACATCGAATGCGGGAAGGCCCACGTCACCAGTACCCGCTCGAGTAGTGAATGTGATCATTCAGCGGCTAAAAGAAACGCCAGGGAAAACACTTTTCGTCGACCAATACAGATGAAAAAAGACATCGTCCGCGATTCACTTCAAGGAGAATGACGTCGACGGTCTAGAGGGTCTCACCACGATTGTTTGGTTATTTTCCTATCAATAGGGAATGTGCTGGTGAAAAGAGTACTTATTTACACCGGCAGTTCCACCAATCTAATGACGCTCAGAGCGCTAAAAGAAATGGGATTGAGTCAAGACAACATGGAGAAGAATCCGATCTCCTAGGTGGGTTTCAGCGGAGAGGTGAAGCACATGGTCGGCAATATAGTCCTCCCCACATATGCAAAGGGCATAAACATTCATGTTAGATATTTTGATGACCGGATCGATGGAGATGGAGATGTGCAAAGGAATCACCAAGAGAACTCGAGAACTCCTTGCTTTGGATTATGGTTCGAAGTAGATGACAAGGGATATGGATGCTCGGAAACTTGGATATGACTCACCAAGATTTCAAGCAAACTAAGATGCAAGATTGTCGGATATTACTCACCAACAATCGAACAACGAGATTGAACGAAAGAAATGCAAACTAGATTGATCAAAGTAAAGAAAAACAACAAGGGTGTGTTCGTTCAAAGCTAAGGGAGAAAGACAAGAGGGCTGGCCATATAACCTAATCCAAGGTCTTACAAAATCAGCCCCCATACTTAGGAAATTACATAAATTAACCCAAAAACTTAATAATTGTCCTTATCTGTAGAATTGTCACTTAGAACCATGAAGCAATATAAGACTCCAACCATCTTCATTACACTCCTTCGGAAAGCTACACCCCATGAGCTCCTCTTGTACTTGACATAGAATGGCTTTAGCTCGGGATCGCGTAATACGACCTAGATAAGATGTGGCTCCTTGAGATTTGGCACCATTAATACCGGAATCCACCTTTTGGCCAGGCGCGCCAACTCCAGGCAAGGGCGCGCCTCCAGCCGTGTGCAAGGGCACACCGTCCCTTGGCAAAGGCGTGCCATCATCCCTCCGCAAGGGCGCGCCACCATCATCCCTCCGCAAGGGCGCGCCACCATCATCCCTCCGCAAGGGCGCGCCACCATCCAAGCTTGTAGGCGCATCTAGGGCAGGCGCGTCTAGGGTATGTCGTGGCTCCTCCAAGTGTTTCGGCGTGTGCTCCATTGTTGGCTCGGATGTTGATGGAATCACATCATATTTCGTTATGGATTGTCGTTCATGCTATAATGTGATAATGGGTACACCTTGGCTTCATGACATGAGGGCAGTTCCCTCCACCTACCATCAAATATTGAAATTCCCAACATGATGAGGAATTCAAGAGATAAGAGGGAAATAATCATCTAGAGAATGCTACAAATCGGCGTTAAAGCCGACAGTTTGCCAAAAATCAGCATAGCAACTACTAACCACCATAAAATCCACCCAACGACAGAAAGAAGAAGATGATCAAGGTGGAGGAAGTGGCCATAGACCAATCAGACCTCAATCGGTTCGTAAAGATTGGTACAGATCTTGAAACGTCAATGAGAAAAGAGTTGTTAACATTCTTGAGCAAGAACATTAATTGCTTCGCGTGGTCGCATGAAGATATGGTTGAGACCGACCCGGAGTTCATCACACGAAAGCTGAACGTGGACCCAAGCCATCCGCCAGTGAAGTAAAAAAGAAGAAAATTTGATGTGGAAAGAAACAAGATAGTGGATGAAGAAGTTGGAAAACTGATTGAAACAGGGAAGATTAGAGTGATCAGGAAACAGGGAAGACATTGATCAAGAAAAGACCACCTTTATCACCAGTCGAGGAACATATTGCTACAAAGTCATGCCCTTTGGGATACAGAATGTTGGTACCACGTATCATCGATTGGTAAACAAGATGTTCCAGATCGAACCAGATCAGAAAAACCATGGAGGTGTACAAAGATGATATGTTGGTGAAGTCGAATAAAGCCTCAGATCATTGTCGTCATCTGGAAGAGGCGTTTGAGATCCTGAGACAATATAATATGAATTTGAACCCCCAGAAATGTACTTTCGGGATAAAATCGGGAATATTCCTTAGGTATTTAGTCACCCAGAGAGAGGAATAGAAGCGAGCCCGGAACAAGTACGATCAATAGTGTCTTTAAAATCACCGAGATGTGTAAAAGACGTACAAAGGCTCGCAGGGAAGATCGGCGCGTTAAACTGAGTCATCTCAAACCGCTGTCGTTATTTCTATGAATTGGTCAGGAAAAATAAGTGCTTACAATGGACTCAGAAGCATGAAGAGGCCTTCCAAGAGTTAAAAAAGTAGTTCTCCAACCCCTTGATACTAGCCAAACTAGAAGATGGAGAAATACTGTCATTGTACATGGCAGTCACCGAAAATGCCATTAGTGAGGTGTTGGTTAGGGAACAAGACGACGGTCAACAGCAACCCATGTACTATGTGAATCGAATCCTCCTACCAGCCGAAACCAGGTACTCTTCACTAGAAAAACTGGTGCTATGTGATACGTGACAACTTTCGGGATGAAGATGATCACGAGAAGAATTGACCAGGGTATGGATTTTAGATTCAAAAACTTAGAATTCAGATTTCAAGAACACAATAATAATTGAAGAAGATTGTAGTTTGGATGAAGAAGCGAGAAACACCTTAGCCAAGGTGCCTCACTTTAATTTCATCATATCTTTTTTTATAAATAACAAACATATAAATAGAATACAAGAGCAAAGTTCCTTGGGTAGCAAGGCAAGAGGTGGTTGGCCCTAAGAGGGGCAAAAGGAACCTTTTTCTTGCTCTCCAAGATAACTTATTATAATACTAGAAACTCTATCTAAGTTCCCTTACCTTAATTAAATCAAATAAATAAATATTTGGATTAAGAGATAAGGAAACTATCCTAACAAACTCAAAAGATATTAATAATATAGGAGAGAGAATATTCAGCCCTAACAAACTCCTAATGGCCGAAAATTCTCTTAATTATTCTCTAACTAAAGATAGAATTAAAATAAAAGATAAGATTCCCGTAAGACGTAAACACCTCTCAGTAAAATAAAAGATAAGGAACCCTTTGCTGTTGTAGATCTTTTAATTATCTTTCCATCGCATACTTAGAAGACTTGAAATGAATTTCCTAGCCCAAGTTATAACCATTTTACTGAGAACTGTTTTTAATTCGACGAGCTTCTTAACTTCCGAACTTTTATGACTTTATCCTCTCACAACCAAAAACTCCCAAAGAGTAGAACCCACGACCTCTCACAACCAAAAACTCCAAACTTTTATGACTTTATCCTCTCACAACCAAGAACTTTTATAACTTCTGAACTTTTAAGAGTAGAACCCATGACCTCTCACAACCAAAACTCCCAAAGACACCCGAACCAGTTGTGCTAGCCACTCTTTCAAGTTTATAAGGGAAAGAGTTGTATTTAATTTCTCCCGCGTGACAAAGTCATCTTTAACCCGGTTCGTTTTTGTTCGATTTTAATTAAAATTGTCTGGTTCACCTTGTTTTAGGGTTCATAAAAATTTAAATAAACTGGTTCCGTAAAGCTTAAAATTTTTATGATTTTATGAAGCTATAATATATGATTTTTTTTATAATTTATTATTTTATGAATAATAATTTCATGTAGACTTAGATTAATTCGAACTAGGTCGAAAATGGATTGGAATATGGTAAAAGGGTCCGATTTTGGACTTTATATAATATAAGGTATTTTATCATATAGTTTTAAGAGATTTATTCTTGGAATATTTATTTTATTAAAATAGACTAGCTATCGAACCATAAGACTAACTATCTATAACTATATATTATAGCTATACCTTTTCGAGCCACCACGTTGATTTTGGCCCCACCTTATATTTAAATTTTTTATTTTTATTTATATTAATTTAGCCTTTTCAATTAAATTCATTTCTATCTATTTACGAGAGAAAAAAAATTTAAATTCGAATTTTAATTAAAAATAATGCAAAACAAATTTATCTTTATCTTTTTATTTATTCAAGTAAAAGTTTTATCTTAAATCAAATCTATCTATAACTATATATTAAAGTTGTACCTATTCGAGCTACCAAAATAATTCTGGCCCCACCTCAAATTTGAAAAATTAATTTTTATTTATATTATTATAACTTCTTTCTATTAAAGTCTTTTTTAACTACTTATTTTATCTCTAACATCAAACAAATATCTATTCAATATAATAGTATCTTTTCAAAGCTTCCTTATACAAGTATTTAAAATTAAAGATAAAATATTTAAAATATTTTAAAATAAATATAAATCTCTTAGCATAAATCTTTTGACGAATTTATTTATACATATATAGGGATTTTCATTTATAAAAACCTAATGATAAATATTCCTAATATTTAAAATTAACAAAAATAGATAATAAAATATTTAATATATATATTGAAATATATGATAATCTCTAAATTTACGTACATGAAAAGTGATAAAATATTAAGAATTTAATATTTGATTAAAAAGTATAAATTCTATGAGCAATAAATTACTTATACTAAAGTTTATATTATATTTTAATTTATTAATATCCTATTTATAATGTCTATAAAATACTGAATCGTAGTCGTACATGGTACGACAGGTAAAACTAGTATAAAATAATTTGTTTTACGAAAATTTTATATTCCTTTAGATTCATTCATTCTATAATATCTCTCATTTTTATAAAGTGTAAAAATATATTTTTATATTTTCCTTTAATATAATAAAATATTTACATATTTACTTCTTAAAGTTACAATGTTATATCATTTTAAATGTTATAAAATTGTTTATAAGTATAAGATTGTAATATCCGTCATTTTTATAAGGGTAAAAATGTAATTTTATTTTGCATTTATCCTTTGAGATAATAAAATATTTTTAAATTTTATTTTCATGAGATTATTACTTTATAACATTTTGAATGTTATAGGTTGTTTATAAGTTTAAGACCATATTAAAGGTTACAAAAATTATTGTCTCATATTATAAATACTAATTATGAATCATATGAGTTATGGTTTTAAGATTATTATTATAATATGATAAAATTATAAAATAATAATTATAAGTAATCAAGCTTATGTAGAAATATAATAGTATATCTCTAGAATCCAAATGAATACATCACACTGAAGTTTAAACACATAAATTATTTATAAATTTTTTATTTGTGGAATAAAAAGATTATTTATTCTTTTAAAAATTATTTTTCCAAATGGGTATTATTTTACAAGTTGATATAGGTTTTTAATAAAAAAGAAACAAAGGTAAAAATACAAAAAATGGGCAAATGCCATTCCGAGGACTCAAACTCATGAGCACTCCCACGCACACACATAGATGACTCCTAACCAATTGTGCTAAGTTAACTTTCAAACACATAAGGAAGGGATTTTTATTTATTCTTTTCCAAGTGGGTCATCTTCAACCTCAAGAACAAGGAACGACGTTTCCGATTTCGATCTTATCTTTGGGTAATTAGCACCACGTCAGGCTGGGAGTCCAACTGGTTCGTTTCCTTGGCGTTCAATTTCAGATAATGAATATGAGGATTAAATTAGAGTTATCATTCTAGGGTTTCAATTGGGAGTGGAAGAGGTTGAGTTTGGGTATAAATAGAGGTTGGATTTTGATGAGTTCCACATCAATTTCGTTCACTATTCTAAACATCCAAACAATACAAGTGAGTTAGGGAGTTTTCATGTCGGAATGTATTCGGTTTGGTCTAGATCCATCACCGGATTTCACTCCTCGGCCGCGTGTTAGTGTCACCGCCAAAGCTTGTTTTTGTCCGCCGGTCGTGCACCGTCGCCGCACTTGTCCGCCGGCTCCTCCCTTTGGTTCCTCCCTGTTGCTGATTTCCCTTGTTGCTACTACGTTGTAGTGGCTCTGTTGCTGTATTATATTCATACGGTTGTTGTTGCTGTGTTGTTTTTGTTCCAGGCATTTGTTCAGTAGATTAGGATTAGAATTAGGTTAGATTAAAATATTAATAATGATAATAAAAACAGAGTAGGTGTTCGATTAACAAAAAATCTTTTGCCTATTAAAAATACCTTTATCTTCCCGTAAATTGCATCTCCCATGTTTGTAATTCGATCGATCGCATCTCGAATTCTGACGCAATCTAACTTCTATCTAGTCCGCGGATCAATTTTAGCAATTACTCTTCGTTTTGAGGTACTTTGTTCCTAATTTCAGTCATTGACTATAACATATACATCTTGGATTTATGAAGGATGAAGGATCAGAGATGATGCCTATAAAATATATCGATTCAAAATATAAAAAAAGAAGAATGAAAGAGAGGTATGTAATGTAATTAGACCTATAAACAATAGGAAAAGGGGGTCAATATAATTCAATAGACGAATGTAATCTAGTTTGAGCAGATCTGAATGCGTCTTATTTGATTTCGGCGTTCTCCATCTTTCAACCCATCCTCTCTTAATTTAACAAAGCAATTGACAGATTTGTAATTAGCAACAGAGAGCAATTGTTTTGAGGTAAAATAGTAATAATGTATTAAATGGAGAGCAATTAAGCATACATGTAAATCGGTGGGATAAATTTTGGTTTTAGAATACATTTACTTTTATGGTAATTTATTTTTTCTTTTTATTTAATTTAAAACAAACTGATAAAACTACATTTTTTTATAGAGAAAATGTCCAAAAGAGGTCATCCTTGCCATTTAATTTAAAAAAGGTTATTTTTTCATTACCAACTTGATTAGGGGTATCTATACAAATTCGCGTTTTTATAAACTTAAATTAGTTACAATTTCTTGAAAATCAAAGTTATCGGATGAACAAAACAAATTGACGAGAATTTATTTTGTAATTTATTGAAACAAGAACGATTCTAGGTCAGTAATTACGAGTGAGCTATTCGTAACCCGTCTACGCCAATTTCAAGGCAAGTGGTTTGGGTGATTTCCATATAAAATCTTTTATGCATCATTTGTTTGATCAAGCATGTTACATATATTGTTATATGATTTCACGTGCTTTAAATTGTTTTATGACTATGTTGGGACTCTTGCATGAAATAAAATGAATCTAGGATTTATATTGTGAATATTTCTTTAGAATCCTTCATTCTTATAAGAAAACATTACATTTCTTTAGAGTCGTTCTTTCTTATAAGAAAACGTTACATTCCTTTAGATTCGTTCATTCTTATAAGAAAACGTTACATTCCTTTAAAGTCGTTTATTCTTATAAGAAAACGTTATTTTCCTTTTGAATCGTTCATTCTTATAAGCAAATGTTATATTTCTTTATAACCGTTCATTAATTCTTATAAGAAAACGTTATATTCCTTTAGAATCGTTCATTAATTCTTATAAGAAAATGTTATATTCCTTTAGAATCATTCATTCTTATAAGAACATATTATATTCCTTTAGAGTTGTTCATTCGTATAACAAATCATTATAATCATTTAGAATCGTTCATTCTTATATTCCTTTAGAATCATTTGTTCTTATAAGAAATCGTTATAATCGTTCAAAATTGTTCATTCTAATAAGGAATCATTATATTCCTTTAGAGTCGTTCATTCTTATAAGAAAATGTTATATTCCTTTAGATTCGTTAGTTCTTATAAGAAAACGTTATTGATACGCGATCGCCTCGGATTAATCCTCGTTGATCAAGTATTTAACCACACAGGATCCCAATCTTGCCAGTAACACGATTTCCAACCTGATTTGCCTTCAAAGTTAATAACTTGATGAACAAGAAACTTGAAATATGAATGAGAATGAATCTGATTTGAAGAGTTAAGATAACCAAAGAGATAGTTCAATTAAATTGGCTCTAACGCTAAATTCAATTGATGAACTAGGTTTGATCTTTAACAATCAAACTAGAACTAACTTAATTGATGAAATTAACAACTCAAATATGAATTGAAACAAGAACGAACTGGTGATGATGATGATCGAAATAGTTGAACACAATAGTTGCTTTAATGGCCCATAAACTAGATAAACCAATAGGGGTTTATCTAATTCAGGTTGATTTTTATTGAATGATAACTGCAAGGTATTTAAAGAGAATTCAAAAGAGTCTCTTTGGAGAGCAAGTAACAAGGTGGCCTGCCCTAGAGGGGTATAATGGACCTTTTGCTTGCCTCACAAGATAACCTAATATATTCCTAAAACTCCTATCTAAGTCCCCTTACCATAAATAAATCAAATAAATAATTATCTGACTTATTTATATAAGAAAACTAAAAAGCTAATCCTAAAACTAAAAAAGATATAAATAATAATAAAGCAAGATATATTTAAGCCCTAACAAACTCATATGGGCGGAATTATCATAAATATAATATCTAGAAATAGATAGAATTAAAATTAAAGATAAGATTCTCGTAAGACTTGAACAGCTCTCAGTAAATTGTGTTTTTCGCCCCTTTTCTGTTGGATTCTGGATTTTATGTAAACTATAAAGTTGTAGATCCTTTAATTATCTTTTCAATGCATATTGAACGCACTTGAGATCAATTTTCTAGCCCAAGTTATGACCAGTTTACTGAGCATTGTTTTCCATTTGTCGGGTTTTAACATTCCGACTTTTCATAACTTGATTCTCTTCCTTGGAGGCCTTGAACACCATGAATGGATATTTTGAAGGGATAATATCAGATCCATGAACACTTTCTTGAACTTGAACGCCCGAGACCTTGGAAAAGGTCTTGGTCTTGGCCTCTTAGACACCTTCTTTGGAAGCGTATTCTTCATGGTTCTTTGATCGCTATCAGTTATATTCCTTTAGAATCATTCATTCTAATAAGAAATCATTATATTCCTTTATAATTATTCATTCTTATAAGAAATCGTTATATTACTTTATAATCATTCATTGTATAAGAAATCGTTATATCCATGTAGAATCATTTATTCTTATATTCCTTTAGAATCGTTCATTCTAATAAGAAATTATTATATTCCTTTACAATAGTTCATTCTTATAAGAAATCACTATAATCCTTTAGAATCATTCATTCTAATAAGAAATCTTATAATCCTTTTAGAATCGTTCATTCTTATAAGAAATTGTTATATTCCTTTAGAGTCGTCGTTAATTCTATTAAGAAATCATTATATTTCTTTAGAATTGTTCATTCTTATAAGAAATCATTATAATACTTTAGAATCGTTCATTCTAATAAGAAAATCTTATATTCAGTTAGAATCATTCATTCTTATAAGAAAACGTTATATTCAGTTAAAATCTTTCATTGTTATAAGAAATCATTATATTCATTTAGAATCATTCATGCTTATAGGAACACATTATATTCATTTAGAATCGTTCATTCTTATAAGAAAACGTTATATTCATTTAGAATCGTTCATTCTAATAAGAAATCATTATATTTGTTTAGAGTCGTTCATTTTAATAAGAAAACGTTTTATTCCTTTAAAGTCATTCATTCTAATAAGAAAATATTTTTTCCTTTAGGGTCGTTAATTCTAATAAGAAAATGTTTTATTCCTTTAGAGTCATTCATTCTAATAAGAAAATGTTATATTCCTGTAAAATGAATTAAATTGTTTATGTATGAATATAATTTTATAACTTTTAATACTCCTAATTATTTATTCAAAATGTGTAGATTATTTGTATATAGGAAATTTTTGATACTAAATAAAGAAAAAATAAATTAGTAGAGAATAAAAATATTTTAGCGGGCTTAAAATTTTACTTGGAGGGAATGTATATTTGAGGAGGGAAAATGAAATTTTGAACCTGATAAAACTAAGCCCGTGAAATATTTCGGCGGTGTTTTGAGAAGTCTAACCCTAGTTTGCTCATTTTTTCTATCCCCACTCTCAGATCTAAGGCGCTCCTCCCTCCTCCTCCTACTCCTCTCTCTCTCTCTCTCTCTCTCTCTCTCTCTCCATTTCGCTCCCAGAATTGAACGCCCTAAATCCCCCCCCTCTCTCATTAGATATGGGCGCCGTTCTTGAGAATGGAACTTGCTTATTCCTCTTTGTCTTATTTTTCTCCATTGAGGAACCTCAAGGAATAGTAGAAGCCCAAAGGATTTGCTTGGTTGGAGCAAGCCAGAGAAGGAACACTTGGGGGAGAGAAATTGTAGAGAGTACGACTTCATGAGGTTTAATCTATCTTCATGACATCTAAACTGTTTTTTGTCTTGCTTTTCTTTCAATTGGATTCCATTTCTCTTAACCCACCAACTCGATTAGCTGAAGAAGGACAAAGAGAACAAGGTGTCTTCTGATTTGTTGTGCCAATCCAACTATATAGTCGCAGATCCATGGAGGAGACTCTTTCCCCTGGCCCCTTGTATATAAGGTAATGTTTGACCTCTTCTCTGCTAGTAATCACTTCATGCTTTTCTTTTATGAACAAGAAATTGGAACTAGTTTCTTTAGTGCTTTCTGCAGTCAAGATAGTTGACATTTTGTTTCTGTCATGATCATTCATATATTTGTATTAGAACATTTGGAACGGTAAAACCTGTAAGTAATTATGCTCAATAAAATTTTCCATTTTACATCCTGCAGTTGTCTGTGCTGGCAGGAGACCTTTTGCTATTGATGAGGTATTTTCAGTGGTCGTTATACCTACCAAAGTATCCTAACTTAACCAAATTCAGTAGAATGGTAAGCAAGGGTCGATCCTACAGAGACTCGTGTAAATGTGTTTAACTTGAGTGCCAAGTAAGCAAAGAAGGGGGGTTTTAGTGAATGATTATCTAATCTAAGATGCAAATTAAAAAGTAAATATGAATGCAAAGTTGATTGTGTTAAACAAGTATGAGGAAAGCGTATTCAACTAGTTAGATCCATCATAGATATGCTTATTGATCATTGATTCTCCCGATTCTCAATTCACTTGAATAATCTATCGTGGATTATTATCCAAAACTTTATATTTAGTTGAAAGAGCTAACAATCTGAACAACCCTAATCATCTAACAACCTAAAACAACGTCTAGATTCAATTAAACAACAACTTTAAGTTCAAAGTATCGATAGAAACAAATACTCGGTGCAAACAACTAATCAAGTTATTTGTGGTTTATTCCCTTCTACAACTGAATAGCCCAAACGGGTCCAAACAATTATAGTTGCTACTTTATTTAATCAATCCCAAACAGGCCGATACGTAATTATCTCCTCGATTGATCGATGATGACAATTCGGTCTTGTTTTGGCCCGATCTTGACAAGTAAATCTCTTTCCAACCTAAATTGCTCGAACTCAATTACTTGTGGTGCAAGAAATTCGGCTCTCACTAAATTCAATGAAGAACGACTGAATTCGGATGATAGTACTTCACAAACTGAATTGTCAATTGAGAGGATCTAACGCTATCTCAATTGATTAACTAGTTAAGATCTTTAATAATCTAACTAGATAAACCAATTTGATTATACTAAACTCTCGAAATCTAAATTGTGTTTGAAGAACTTGAATGAACGATGAATGGAATGTAAAAGCATGAACACAAGTTGTTTTTGGGGCCCAAAAGCAAGACTAAACCAAAGGGGTTTAATCTTACTCCAAGCTGCATTTTTATTAATGAAATGCAAGAGTATTTATATGAATTACAAAGAAACTTCTTGGATAGCAAGCCAATAGGTCAGCCGGTCCTAGAGGGGTAATTTGGACCTTTTGTTTGCTTCCCAAGATACTATAAAATAATATAAATGCAACTAACTAAATTCCCTTATATTAAATAAATCAAATAATGATTTACTTGACTTATTTAAAATAAGAAAACTCCTAACAAACTTAAAGATAACAAGAATTATAAGAGAGATATATTTCAACCAACTAACATAAGCCTATGGCCGAAATTATGCATAAATATAATATTGATGTGATTCCATCGACATCCGAGCCAACAATGTCGACATCCGAGCCAAAAATGGAGCACACGCCGGAACACTTGGAGGAGCCACGGCATACCCTAGACGCGCCTGCCCTAGACGCGCCTACAAGCTTGGATGGTGGCGCACCGTTGCGGAGGGATGGTGGCGCGCCTTTGCCAAGGGACGGTGTGCCCTTGCACACGGTTGGAGGCGCGCCCTTGCCTGGGGTTGGCGCGCCTAGCCAAAAGGCGGATTCCGGTATTGATGGGGCCAAATCTCATGGAGCCACACCTTATCTAGGTCGTATTACGCGATCCCGAGCTAAAGCCATTCTATGTCAAGTACAAGAGGAGCTCATGGGGTGTAGCTTTCCGAAGGAGTGTAATGAAGATGGTTGGAGTCTTATGTTGCTTCATGGTTCTATGTGACAATTCTACGGTTAAGGACAATTATTAAGTTTTCGGGTTTTCGGGTTAATTTTTGTAATTTCCTTAAGTGAAGGGGCTAACTTTGTGAGGTTGGCTTTAGGATGGCCGGCCACCCCTTCCTTCTTCTCTTAGAATTGGACGAAATACACTTGTTGTTTCTTTGCTTTGTTTCAATCTATTTTTTGCATTCCTTTCGTTCAATCTCGTTGTTCGATTGTCGGCGAGTAATATCCGACAATCTTGCATCCTAGTTTGCTTGAGATCTTGGTGAGTCATATCCAAGTTTCCGAGCATCCATATCCACCCTCGTCATCATCTTCTCACGTCATTGCTAGGAGTTTTCCGACTTCTTCTTTGCGATCTCTTTGCACCATTTCCATCTCTAACGATCCGGCCATCAAGTGGTATTAGAGCCACGCGAAGGTATCACCATATAAATCTTGTTTCGAACTTGAATTTCCACTTGTTGCAAGTTTTTTGGTTCGAAATTGTTGTGTGGCTGCGTTGTTGTTGTGTGCAGTCTTAGAGGGAGTCATTGTCTTGTGTTATTGTGGACGTTTTATGTTTTGAAATTGTTGTTGTCTTGGCCGAGTTTGGTGCTCAGCCATGGCTGCAAAACCTTGCTGAAAAAACGTCCATGGTTAGACTCCAAAGGTCCATTTAATTTGGTAGTTGAAAGGTTGTTTCTAATGCTAGTTTAATGCCTTCAACTAGTAGATGTCTTGAATGAACTTTGCTGAATTTTGAGGGCTGAACACGTGAGCTTTGAGTCCACAAACCAGCCTTGAATTTGTTTTCGTTACATGCTTGTGAAAGTTTCGGTGCTAGGATACGGGAACGACACCAAGACGGAACATCTTGAGTTGTTGTTTAAGTGTCTTGAAATCTTTTGTTGAAAAAAAATCAGAAAAACCTTGCCGGCGGCGTAAAGCTAATAAGGAGCGAGGCACAGAAAAAAAGATTAAGACTAGAAAAACCTTGTCCGGCGGCGTAAAGGTAATAAGGGGTCGGGCACGGAAAGAGTAGTCATCTAGTAGTGCCTAGCAAAGGCCTACTCGAATTTATAAAAAAAAATTAAATTCTTTCATTATACTTGATTTTGTGTTTTGGTGGTTTAGTGGCTTCCTAGCATTGTTTCCCTAAGCAAGTGTGTGGTGAATCATTTCTTTGTTTCCCTTTGTTGTTTTTACCTACTTGCAACTTGTCGGATTTTCATCTCGGGCAAGTCTTGGTGGTTAATTCAAGTGCCCTCTATACCTTGATCTTTGTCGTGTTTGTAAAATTACAAGTGTAGGTGATGGAAAGGAGAAGCAACAGGTTGAAGAGACATCCACTAGTTCGGTGGCTGCCATGTTGCAATCCATGCAACAGTCCTTGCAACAATCTATGGAAGCTATGGAGACTCGTTTTACTAATAGGTTGGCTGATTTGGAGAGTCAAGTGCAAGGCCGAGATGATAGAGCACGGGTGCATCAAACGGGGGATCTACCAAGTGTGTTACAAAGTGCTAACCAAGTGGAGTCGTTGCACGAAGACGCCTCTACATCTTACTTGCCGAACACGGAGGCGCAAGCATCCCTCGGAGTGAGTACTTCCATGGGGGTTATGCCTCCTTACATTCCTCCTACGAGCTTCCAAAATCCACACTTTGTGGCCAATTTCGGGGTAAGACCTTCATTCGCTACATTTCCTAATAATATTCCTATTAGTTCTACTAACGTTTCAGGATATGGAGCGTCGAGCTATCAAGAGGCCAATGCTGCAACGACCATTCAACCCCCACCTATGTTGCATCTACCAAGGCGTGGCCAACCTCCTAGAGGGCCGGCCAATGTTGCCGTCGGGCAGCCTTGGCAAGGCGCGCGGTGCATCACGAGGAGCGGCCCTGGGATCCCCATCACGACATTAAGCTGAACGTGCCGACTTTTTCGGGAACTTCCGACGCCGATGCATGCCTTGATTGGCTTGCCAAGGTGGAGTCCATTTTTTATTTCTATGGATACGATGATGCTAGGAGAGTGGCCATGGCGGCCATACACTTCACCGACTTTGCTTACCAATGATGGCTCGAGGATAAGGCCTTGAGGAGAGCACGTCGGATGCCTCAACTTAACACTTGGCAAGATCTAAGAGAGGCCTGAGAGGAGCGGTTCGTGCCACAAGATTATACGGAGCGCATCCATGCCAAGTTGGAGCAAGTGCGTCAAGGAAACCGGACTCCCGACGAGTTTTACAACGAGCTGCGTATGCTCATTTTTCGTTCCCGCGTACAATTTCCCGACGGGTATGTTATCTCTAAATTTTTCAATGGGTTAAATTTGGAACTAAAAAATGTTGTGAGTATGCAACACTTTAGTAGGGGTACCGATATTGAGCAAGTACTTCATTACACCAACCATATCTACAAGCACCTTGCTCAATGGCGTTCAAGTTCAAGTACTTCCCGGGCGTGGCAGCCTTCATCCAGGGCTCCTAGGGTGCCACCAAATCAGTTTAGGAAGCCGAAAATAAGGAAGGACTCGACTCCTCAACCGAAGAAAGATTTCCCTCCACGTCCTCGGCAAGAAGGAGGAGGACGGGCGAGCGACGTGAAGTGTTTCAAGTGCCTTGGCCATGGGCACTATGCTCGGGATTGTCCCAACGAACGGAAGGTTCTTCTTAACTCCCAAGGGGAGTACGAGTACGAGGAGGAAGGGGCTGCGGAAGAGGATGAGGAGCGCCCCGAGGTTGAGGAAGACGGCCTCCATGTCACCGCCGAGGAGGGAGAGTGCTTCGTGGTCCAACGGACGCTCTTCATGACGGAGAACACCACCACACCTAGTCAACGGGAAGTTATCTTTCACACTCGATGCAAAATCATGGATAAGGTATGTTCTCTTGCGCTCGAAGACCCTCTTCAATACGCAAGTGGCTTCCATGTCCCACAAGAGAAATTTCTTCCTTCTTGTGCTTAAGCATGTGTTTAAAGTCTTTCTACGATGGTGGTAACTTGTCAATAATACTTGACACCGAGATGGCTTCCTCCATCTTCAAATTATGTTGGGCAAACCGCCCTAACACATGAAGAAGTTCATTGAACTGCTCCATCACCGACCTAGCATCAACCATCTTGTAGTCGTTGAAGTTACTAACAAGAAATTTCACACTTGATGCATCCTCGGCCATGTATTTTGACTCAAGAGAGTCCCATAATTCTTTGGCGGACTCCACGTGTTGGTAAACATCAAAGAGTGAGTCAGGCATACCATTAAGAATGTGACCACAGCAAATTCAATCATCATTCTCCCATTTGCACTTGCGCCTTATAGCATCTAAGGCCTCGTCGTCACAAACCTCTGGCATGGGGGTGGAGAGGACGTACACCACCTTCAAGGTCGTCAACAAGAAGTGCATCTTCTTTTGCCATCTTTGAAAGTCCATGCCCTCGAACTTCTCCTGCTTTTGGAACTTCGAGGTCATCTCACCAATGGACGCCATTGATCTGAATTATCGGTTTTGATTGTTGGTGTCGTGTGCTCTTTGAGTGGAGCAACTCTGCAAGGTCGACGACTTCAGGCAGGTCGACGACTTCTTCAGCACACCAGGGGAAACGATCAATGAGCGTATTGGTAACTTGATATAGGTTTGAATCGCATAGAAGCTTTCCTAAACCGATATTTCACCCCTTATTCAGTCCAAGGGAATCCGTGAAATTCAATTTGAGATAAGATAAACCTTCTTGTCCTTGTCGTGGCTGGCGATCTAGGACAAAACCTTAGAGTTTAGTATATGAACGATTGCTTCTTGTTGAGAGTGTTTTTTCAGAGAGTTACAACTCTTCAACCTTCGACACAAAAGCCCAATGAAGCCTTTAAATAGGCATTTGGACGTCCAAGACGGTTACAAGCAGTTTTCTGGAGTGGATGACATGGACAGTGGTTACTGGCGGTTATCAGCAGTTACCACTTCTATCCACTACCTCTCCACGTGTTCCCACTACCATTATACGCCTCAAGGAGTCTCTAATCTGATTAGATAACTTCCTAACAGTTACATGCACGTTTATTTGACTGATTCAACGGCGGTTACACCAGAACCGTCACCAGGTCATTGACCTCACTGAAGTCAGCAACTTACAAGTCCTAACCTCAAGTTCCCAACATGTAACATACTTTGAACGTATTCAACCTTCTGGAACTTAGGTTCACTTACACGGACGTCAACTCCGCACACCCTAGCCCCTGTTATAGTAAAGTCAGTTCCCATTGTGTCTACGTGAATCCTGATCACACCAAAACTGACGTCGGTGACTTCTCAAGTGTCGATGACACTAAAATCACCAACAAAGCAAAGCTGAAACAAGCATAACAAAAGCTGGCATGAAACTATATTTTACAAAGGACAGGACATAGAAACGTAAGAGAACTAATCATTAACAGGCTGGTTCTTCTTAACTCGGGTCCTTTTAGGTTTCTTGGAGGAGGTCGAAGTACCTAAAGATTTATCATTCACTACCTCAACCTTCTTGAGCTTAGGAGAGTCAGAAGAACTCTCCTCAGCATCCTTAATCTGAACATCATTCAAGTGCCTTATTAGTTGTGAGTGGGATGACTCAATCCCAATGTCTATACCAGTCGTTCGCATATAAGCCAACTAAGGAATTAAAGGGTTAGCAACATGGCCAAGACCCAATCTTGCAGGAGCTAGAGGAGAGGCACGGACAAAAGATGGGATCATCATTGTCTCGGGGCATGGGATATTCATAGCAGATAACGGACCATTGCAAAGAGCATATCAAAAGCCATGACAGGAGTCAAAGAACACATATTAGGTAACGGACCAGGAGGCAAAACACCCTCCATAGGAGGCTGAACTGTAGAGAATCCAGGTCCAGTAGAAACCAGGTTAAGAGGCTGCATTGGATTCACAACATTGGATCTTACAAAAGTAATACCAACATGAGCTTTTGAAGTGATAGTTCTACACACCAAGTTGCCATGCAGTTTCAATCTTGTTTGTTGAATAAGGTTAGCATCATTAGAGTTATCAACCACACTCAATTTAAGCTTCCTAGGTTGTATATTATTGAGAGGACACTTATCAAAAATATGAGCAGCCTCCCCACAACAACCACAACCAGTAGAAATAGATTCATACCAAACTTTCAAAGTGAGAAAGGGATCTTCTTGTCTCAAGAACACATTTCCTTTAGGACAAGAAGATCCCTTTCTCACTCCTCATCACTTCAATACCCAAGAAATACTTTCACAACCCCAAATCTTTAGTCTAAAATTGAGTATGAAGAAATGTGTTTAAAGATAAAATTCGCATGGTGTCACTACCTATAATGACAATGTCATCTACATAAACCACCAGTAAAATCATACCTTCCCCTAATTGCTTGTAGAAGAATAAGTGGAAACAAAGGAAAAGGTTTTGGATGATAAATGCTCATAAGTGACACATGTAGAAATCAGATGAGTACATTGGTGTTTACCTTTGTGAAGGGCAATAAGAAGATCTTCAATTGAGTCATGATCTAATGACGAGAAATTTACGGGTGTCGGACAAGAGTCATGAGGATTTTATTCCGAAAATATACTTAGGTAATACGATTAACACCTAGTTGTATTGATGCATGGGCAAGTAAAATAGTAGTTTTAACTAGTTTAGAAGCAATTGGAATATTAAGTTGAATTAATGGAGAATCATGTTGGACAGGTTTAGGGAACAAAGGTAAAATAGCATAGATGAGTAAGTCATCATCTTCACCAAGGCTATTATGATTAGATAATGGAGAAAATGGTGTGTTCTAAAGAGAAGTGACATCAACTGACACTATTTTCCTATTAGGACAAGGACAATAACGCTGATATCCCTTTTGAACATGAGAATACCCAAGAAAATACATTTGATAGATTTTGGATCAAATTTTTTGACTTGAGGGCAAGCATCCCAAACAAAATAAGTGCAACCAAAATTTTTCGTTCAATTGGAAACAAAGATTTTGTTGGAAAGATTGTGTGATATAGAGTTTTGCCCCTCAAGAACAGATGAAGGCATTCAATTGATTAAAAAATAGGTTGTAGAAACCGCATCTGCCCAAAATAGTTTGGAAACTTTCATTTAAAATAGAAGAGCTTGTGCGGTTTCTAACAAATGGTGGCTTTTTTTTTCTTTCGGCCACTCCATTCTAAATCGTACAAGATTGAAATTTCTGTATGTTGGATCGAAGGTTAGTTGTGAACAGTTATGGCAACTATATCGGACAATTCCCACATGTAGCGGAATAATAAAAACATGAAAGTAATAACTTGAGACAGTTCCCTTATAGAGGAACCCCACAGCGATTAACTAATCGCGTGAGTAAACCTCTACCTCCGCTTGGAGGATTTTCGAATGAGTTCCCTTTTCTTTATTGCTTAGTTCCCTTCATGTTACAAGGCAGAATACAAACTTCTCTATTCCTACAACGACTCTCTCCCTAGGAAACACTAATGCATTCTCTCAACCCTAACCTAGTGAACGCAAAACTCAAACCTCTCAGTTCTTCTATCTCTGAACAAGAGTTCCCCTAGACCTAGGAACTCCTTCTCTCTTCTTTCACCGTTATTTAGATTAGCTCACCACCGGGGACTTTTCACCAAGACGATGGTCTTCACCTGATAAGCTCTCACTCTTGTAAGGTCAAAGAATTAACAAGGTTGAGCTATACAGTGATTGCATACATGGATAACAAGATTGAGAAAATGTGAGTGTCAACTTTGACGTCATATGTCGCAAAGTCATTTAAGGAAAGGTAGAAGAGGAAGGACTCAGTATGGTATAGGGCATGAACTGGCATTGGAAACATCTTTGTCAAAGTGATTACTAACAAGTTGAGACAACTTTACAAATATGTGAATAAAGGAATGACATTGTGTGTGCTAATGTGGGGAGTGGAATATGGAAAAACTCTAGGATAAAGATTCTTCTATTGTAGGAAGAGTTTGCGGACTAGTAGTGTGATGTGAACCCGATCTCGGATTCACAAGTTCGATCTTTTCCTTGGACTCGTAGTGGATCTTTTACACCAATCGAACCGATAATGAGGCTTGATCCTAGACTTTGAGGTGAGAACAGAAGTGAAAAGATGAGAAGGGCGTCTAGGATGAACTAGACGAGAAGAGTATGAGATAAGAAGAGAATAATGACGCCTAAAGGGATAATTTCTGGAGCAATCTCAACAGAGTTTCGTTATTATTCAATCAAGCATGCCAAATACAATAAAGGAGGCTCCTTTATATAGAGGAGCTCCTAGAAAACCCTAAATGAAACCCTATGGGCCTGGGAATGACTAGGGAGGGACGTGCAAGCGGCCCAACATCAAGCCCAAGCCCAAAAATACCATGCCAAACATAGAAATACCTTACTAAGCAATGTTTAGAAAGGAAATAGTACTAAAAAAGGAAATAAAAGATAGAGGTCATGGTGGCCATGTCGCGAGCGTCGCGACAAGGCCGTGACATGGGCTGGCGCGACGCGACAAGGTTGTCGGCGCGCCAGCATGCGCGCGCAAGGTGTGTGTGGCACAGCCTCGACGTGGCGCACGAGAACCTCATGTCGTGACGCCGAGTTGGCCCGGAGCGAACATGGCAAGGTTACCCGAGGCGAGGTCCTTTGTACCGTGGGGTGAGGCTTTGGCATCGTAATGTGGCATGGTGCCGACGATGCAAAGGCATGTAAAGAGGGGTGCAGCTGTGGGTGCGCCATGGCTGGCGATTGTGCGCACGACTATGGATGTCATGGCTCGAGCTATGGCACAGGTCCTAGCTCGAGTGGTGGGTCCGTCGGAGCGCACGGACATGGACTCATCCTCCTGGATGGCGTTTGCAGTACCACTAGATATTATTGTTGTTGCTTGAGCCATCTAGGTGGGATTTCCTCTAGATACAAAGGGCACGAGAGTTGTGCCTAATCAAAATGTTATTGTGGGCATTTAAGTTAGTCTTGGAATTGCAAAGGCAATCGAGATCGAAGGTAGTTGACTGTACGTCAGAGAAGTAGGGTCAAAGGAGTTAGGTTGGTAATGAGTATGGCAAAGACTACCAAGTTGTGCAGTGATGGATATGTGGGGTACTAGTGGTCTACCTTTCAAGAGGACAAGGAAAGACTACGCATTTAGAATATATCTGATGTTTGTAAGTTGCGAATGTTATTCCGGGATTAGCTTTCAAGATTACCACCGTAGAGTGGAGTAGATTCTTAGTAGTGAATTGAAATTGGGATGAGACCAATATCGAAAATTCTGAATCGTATGGTCTTGAGGAAGGATATTTTACTATGATTGTGTATTGATTATGATCGCTCTCACGGTGTGCGAGGGTCTAGAGATACAAAGAGAACAGTCGGGACCGACACAGAGGTCACGTCGGGCCCGATGTTGGCGACAAGAGGAAGTCGGGACCGACGTAGGGTAAGTCGGGCCCGAGGTAGCTGGGTTTGTCGAACTTTAAAGATTAAAAGTAGATCTTGGGCTTTTGGGTTCCTTCTCTAGTAGATTAAGGCTCATCCACCCCAATTCAAGCAATGAGTGATGATCGGACTAGGATCGAGTGCTTTCGCCCTCGTTCCAACCACTTCTACACATCGATCATTGGGGAAATCCCCTTCGAAGCAAGGTCTTGAGATTGACACATGTTCACTTTCGCTACTTTGCCAATCTCAAGCCTTGATTCCCAACTTTCGCAAGGAATTGTAGCTCTATGTAGAGTGGGTTCCTTAGATCAAACACTCAAGGCTATGGAATTGGGGTTTCTAGCCTAAACCTAGCTAGGGTTTTCCCCCATAACCCAAGATCAAGGAGATCTACTCCATGTGACAAGCAAAGAAAGCAATCAAATCAAAAGGGAAAGCAATCATCATAATCAATCTCAAAACAAAGCGAAGTTTCATTCAAATCCAAAGCAATCCACAAATTCAAATCAAGGGTTTTCAAATCCACAAGAACAAAGCAAATCTACCAACAAAACCTATCAAGACTTCCTCCCTTGGCCGATTCTCTCTCTCTTCCTTCTCCTCTCCTTCCTCCTTGCTCTCCAAGAATCCTCTTGGCTCCCTTGGAACCCCCTTTTTGTGTGAGAGAGCACCCCCCTTTTTTGTGAGAGAGAACCCCCCTTTTTTTGTGAGAGAGAACCCCCTTTTTTAGAAGACAAGAGGGCCTTTTATAGATTAGATGAGGGGCAAAAGTGGAAGTTCACAATTTCGTGCCTTGGAGCCCAAGTAGTCCAGTGACCGACTCGGACCGACACGGAGGACCTCGGGCCCGAGTTACTGGGCAACTCGGTCCGAGGTTGGAGACTTCAAAGTCGGGCCCGATGTTGGTTGCAACTCAGTCCGAACCTCGTTCCACCTTCTTCTTGTTGGCTTTCCTCTTGTTCTTCTTCATGGCTTGCTCCTCTCTTTCCTCCTTTGCTCGGGCCTCGCTCCATGTCTCGACCCTCCTTCAAATCGATCCTTGATTCATGCCAGATTACCTACAAAACACATAAAATGTGCGTAGTCTCCGAATCTCATAGAAATACGGGAACTAAGCTAAAAAGGAACAAAACGCACAAGAAAAGGGGAAAAAGAAACATATTTACAAAGGAAATCACATATGAAAACACCACCAAATAGAGAGACATCAGATTACTGAGAGTTGACCTAAGTGATCATTGTCCTATAATGATGACTTGTTGCCTTGCTAGACCAATTGTAAGGGGCCATGGTGTTTTCAAAAGTGGATTTGAGATAGAGATTGAAGGGACAAACATTCCCAAGATGTTTTTTTAGCAAGATATAAGCATTATAAATGTGAAGTGATGTCGTTTGGATTGACTAATGCCGTTATAGTTTTTATGGAGTGATGAAATTGGTGTTCATTGACCACCTGGTAAGGTTCATGGTGGTTTTATTGATGACATTCTGATTTATTCTCAAAAACATGTAGAACATCTGAGACTAGTATAGGGAGTATTGAGACAACAACGATTGGGTGCAAAGTTATCCAATTAGGAATTCTAGTAGTTAGAAGTTACTTTACTAGGACATGTTGTGTTCGCAAAGAGAGTTGAAGTGGACCCCTTGAAGATTAAAGTTAAGTTGAAAAAAAGGAATAATATAGTGATGTCTCAAGGTTAGGCTCGATTGTGTGCTGATGCAGAGGGATAAAGGTTTTGCATATACTTTAAGACAATCGAAACCGAATAAGTTGAATTGATTAAGGCATGATCTGTAATTAGTAGAAGTGGTGCATGCTTATAGGATTGGTGCCATTGTTAGTAAGGAAATACGTGCAAGGTGATGATGGATTATAAAAGTTATAAAAATATCTTTACGCATTAGGAACGAGTATTAGACAAAAAAAGATGGCTTGAGCTGTAACGGATTATAATTTAGAGATCCTTTATAATCCTAGAAAAGAGAATGTAATCATTTATGCTCTTAGTTGGATGGAAGCAATTGAAGGACACTTTGGTTAGAGTTATGTGAGACTTAAACCTTCACATAAGCTTCATGAGAGAGTAGGGATTGCTATACCATGACTGAGGATAAGGAAAACTTGAGTGGAGTTGAAATTCCCCCAGGACCACAAAGACCAAGAGGAGGATCTACAGGAAGATGCAAGTAGGTTAAGGTCACGATAATGGAGCACAAGGTTGGGAACTTACCCCAAATGGTTTAGGATGAGGAGACTAGCAAGTCAAAATGAAAAAGGAAAAAGTTAGGAAATGGATCCAGTTTTAGTCGATCATAGTGGTTTATGGCTATGTTAGTAGGGCTATTGGAAATTTGCAAGTTTATTGATTGTGAAATGGATATTCATAGCATATACCTTATAGAAGGAGATCTGACCTAGTAGTAAAACTAATTGGGACATAAGGATCAATCGATAAATGACTTTATGAGTCAATTAGAAAAGGATGATGATGAGGAAAAATTGATCCAAGTGGAGTTAGGGATATTATCTTGGATGTAAGGAGAAGTTAGCCTGTTAACACGAGTTGTATGGTTCAATGTGAAGTGTACCGGTTAGTTGAGACAAGTCTTTAAGGAGCCTTGTAGTACAGGTTTTTCCTAGATAGCTAAGTCAAATGAGTATTATAGTATATCTTCATGAAGAAAGTTGGGAGTAAGGAAATATCGTTGCTATTGATTCAGTGATCTCAACGAAGAGTTGAGAAGGCCACTTAGGAGACTGAGATAAGAATAAGATAAAGCTATCCTGATTTGTAGCCGAGTTTAGTTAAAACCTTAAAGAGTAGAAGTTAGAAGTGTGTGAGAGCCTTGTGGTTGGTAACTAACTATGTGCTTTGTTTGACTAGACTTTGTGTGCTTGACTTGTTTGATACTTGCTTGTAGTGTACTGATGGTATGAATTACATGATGTTTGACTTAGTTGGTTGTTGCATGTGGTGTAGTAAGGGTATGATCTATATGTTGTTTCGCTCATGTGAAAGTTTTCAAGTAGTGGTATGAGTTTGTTTTTCGTATATCTCTGAAGTTTCGAGACGAAACCTTCTTTAAGGGGGGTAGAATGTAATATACAGAAATATTTTGATATTTTTATGCTCCTTGATGTTCGTGTTGGGATTACTTTGTTTGCAAGTAATCTCGGCTAAATAATAATTTTTAATATTTTATTTTGAATTTTAGTTAATTTTATTTTTTAAAAAGTTTTTAAACTAAAATTAATTAATTAATACTTCAGGGTAAAGTTTGTAGTAAAGAAGATTCGAGGGTGAAAAACATAATTTCTATCAAAATTAAGGCGGCTTTTGTTATTAATGCCGACTCATAGTGGCATATATATATATATGTAGTCTTGTTTTGCAAAGGCTGCTACGTAAGAACAGAGCAAGAGAGGAACAGCGAAGACAGAGAGAGAGGAGAGAGAGAGAGAGAGAGAGAGAGAGAGGTAGCCTCGATGCGGAGTTCTTCCGTCTGGTCGGATTTTGGAGTTCAAGCATCGTTTGATAAGTTTTAATTAATTAGTGGTTTACTTGATTTGTACTAATTTTTCTAGATCTAGGTTTATAATTGATTTTGAATTGGAAATCGGTTGATTTATAGTTCTCAAAGGGTGTTTTCGATATCGGATTTATATTCAATAAAAGATTTTAGAGTGTTTTTTAGGGTTTTGTTTTGTAAAATGATTATTGGAGATCTTTGATCAAGTTTAACAAAAAGGTTTGAACTAGAAAAATGTTCTTTTATATATTTAGTATATTCCTGTCAAGTTTTAAAGGATTTGGATGTATACAAAAGAAGTTATAAGACATTTTAATTTTTCGTTATTTTTAGGGTTAGAGTTTGTAAGAGTAAATGTCATCTTTATTTATTGGGACGAGGGGAAAAGACGGGCTATCTGTCTTAGACACGGTTCCACGTTACATGATAGTTAGTGTTTCTTGGCTTTGGAATTTCGTCTTCAAGGTAAGTCGTTTACGACTTGCTCAGTTTCTATTTAAATCATGTTATACTTCATGTTGTGCTCGTAGGATTGGTTTTAGGGAGCTAGTCCCTAATTGATTGTTTTATGGAAAAATTGTTTACTTGTCTGTGATATGTGTGTAAATGGATTTCAAAAAGTTTTCATCTTATGAGAAGTTTTTAAACGTGTTCTCTGTGTTGGTACCGTTCTCGGCATGGCCATGTGCGTACTCCTCTGGGTTGAAGTGACGGCTACGTATGGTTATGTGATAGGGAACAATGCCCCTTCAAAAGAAAAGTTATCTGTGTTTTGGCCAGTGCTCCAATGGAGGCTGACCCGGGGTTAGAAGGATGAAATTGTGAAGGATGGGAGGTCGCGCCTCGGCACCTGAGGCGTAGGGTTTTTGCTTCGGGTGTCATGATTTTAGAACTTGGCACTTTATAATTTAAACTTGGATTTTTTTTATTGGTTGTTCTTGAGCTAATACTTTTCGGGTCTTTTAAGGCTATATATGAAATTTTAGTTGCTCAGAAAAGTAGTTTGCATTTGACATTGATTCTTGAGTTAAGTGCATTAACTTCGAGTTAGGAATATTAGAATGTTTTCAAACTTCACTTTTTTGGATACCATGGAACTATGGAAGTGCGGTGGCTCGTGTTTGGTGAGGCCACTATAATTGTGCTTGCCTAGAATCAAAAGCTACTTCTCGCGTTAAGTCGGTTAGTTGTGAACGTTATGATTCGTATGTCTCTAGTATTGTCGCTTTTTGTACTAAATTTGAGGATCGCCTTCAATGTAAGTTGTTCTCGACTTGATCGGCTTTATTCTAGTCTTGTTAGATTTCATGCCATGATTGTGAGATTGGTTTTGGGAATTAATCCCGAATGTATGTTCTTTCTTATGAAATGTTTTTCTTGATGTGATGTGATGCCCTTTAAATTTCAAACGTTTTCATGTAAAAGAAATTGTTGTTGTTTTCTCTGTGCTGGCAGCATAACCGGTACAATCATGTGCAATGATTGTTGGTGGCGAAGAGACGTCTAGGCATGGTCATTTGTCGGTTGGGCCCTTTAAAAATGAACTCAGTGATTTGTTTTTTGCAAGTGCTGCGGTGGAGGCTTGACTAGGGTATTAGATAACAACCGAGCAATTTAAGGTATTAGATATGGTGCATGAAAAGCTCAGGTACTAATCATCACCCCATAGACTCTATCAACTTAGAGTATAACTTGGGTAACTCTCTTGCATACTTGCCTCGGTTTCCCAAGTGGCCTCCTCAACTCCACGTCGAAACAACTACACTAAAACTAAATGAATATCCTTGTTTCGTAGGTTCTTCATTCGACGATCTGGGATACTTGTTGATTGTTCAACAAAAGTATGATCTGGCTCAATTTTCAAACCCTCGTAACTAAGCTTGTGGTTGGGATCGGGTATGTATTGCCCTAGCTGATGATACGGAATTATCTCCTCGATTGCTCGATGATGACAATTCGGTCTTATTTTGGTCCGATCTTGACAAGTAATTCTCTTTGCCTTTGAATGCACGAAATTAATCACTATTTTCTCACCTTAATTGAATCAAATGATGGAGGATTCAATACTAAGAACACACGAATTTGAATCACTCAATTTGGAGTTGAATTGCAAAAGTTATGAAGATTACAAGAACACAAGATACAAATGGTGTTTTGGACCAAAGACTCGAGAATAACTATGCAAAGTTAGTTTAAATAGAACAAGAGAGGACTAGAAACTTGGAGAACAAGCAAAGGAAGAGTCAGTTACAAGTCAACTGATTATCTTCTATCTATTCTCAAGTTTTGTGAGCGGGTATAATAAACATACCTACCATAATTATTTACGTTATCAACATTAAAGGTATTTCTTAAATTACTGCGTATTTATTATTAGTTTTATTTATTTTACTATTATATTAAATATGGTAGTTGTGCAACTTAATGGAAGATTTTATCCTTCAAATAGGATATAATTAAACTTGGAGAAGGGGGGAATATTCCTAGCTTGGGCTCTAACGCATCTGACTAGCCCTAGGATATGTGTAAAGTCGACCTCTTTAATCTCCTTCTTCCATTATAAATACACGCCGAAGGCGTGTAGAGAAGGCCACATGTTGCATATCGGCGCATACTGAAAACTTGAACACACTAATATTCGCTTAGCTCGACTATTCAGGGAATCATCGCTTTCTCGTTGTACCTTGACGTTCGAATCGATAGACTGCTCTTTTGACTTAGGCATCGGAGGTGGATTAGGGGGTCCCCGCCCCCTGTGTTCATTGTTTTGCAGGCTAAAGGTTGGAAGAATCAGTTTGGAACGGAAGAGGAAGGAGCATTCAATTAGTGTATTGAAGACGAAATTTTTATGCACTAACAATTGGCGACATTTGTAGGAACGAAGATTAAATCCATGAGTAATCGTACCTAGAAGAAAAAGAATCGAATTTTCGAAACCCTAGGGCGATCGAGCGAAGCAAATTCATTCGCAGAAGCCCTCAGCGACGAAACCCCGGGCGCGGGTCACCAGGCCGCGACCGCGGGTCACAAAACCACGGGTGCGGGTCACCTAGCCGCATGCGAGGGTCGCCGGAGTGCGCCTCCTAATTTTTCAACCGGAGTGCCCCTCCGGAAATTTATGCCTCTGGAAAATTGCGTTTTTTGGGTTTTTTCTAGCCAAAGGGCGTCCAAAAAACCAACAAAAAAGATCCGCTTTAGGATTCGAATGAACCCTAAGCAAAATCATGATCGAATCATCACAATCAGTACTGATCGCAGTGCACACTGCGAAATCGACGACACTGAAGGCAAGGAGCAACCTTACTAGCCCCTTGTCGAATTCAACCCCGTCTAAGGTTGGTAGTCGACCACCAATTGACGGATTAGGCTCTGGGTGCGCGCTCCGTAGCCAAAGTTGAAAACTTGATTGTGAATCAACGTTCAACCACAATCAAAGTAAAGAAAACCTAACGAGGGAAAAGTTGGTAACTTTTTAGAGCGGACCCGGGACTCGCACAAGCGACGACGATCGATATTTGCTCGATCGGGCGCGTGTGGCAACCGAAATCGACAAGCAAGGAAAACCGCGGGCGCGACACGAGAAACCGCGATCCATGCAAATGTGACCGCGACACCCGATATCGCGGCCGCGGGTCCCCCAAAATCGAAGATATGCGAAAGACGACGTGCCGAAACGAACCAGATAGGCTTGGAACCCAACAATAAATCTATTGATGAACTATAACAGAGATTCATGGAAGAAGAGAAGCCGGAGAAGAAGTTTTTCATTGGGGCAAACCTGATGGGAAATAGGCTTTCAGCAATCATATACCTATTGCAGGGTAATCGTGACCTCTCCGCATAGGGCTCATACAATTTGCCTGGAATAGGATAGGATGTTATTTGACATAGGCTGAACGTCCTCCTAAACGTGAAGCCGACCATAAAAGCAATCGAAACGATCCTCTATCTAGCAAATGGAAGCCATAATCACAGAAATAAAGAGACTAAAGTAAATCAACGCTATTCAAGAGGTTTGGTGTCTAACTTGGCCATCAAACACCATCATGATAAAGTAGAATTGGAAAGTCTGAGTGGACTTTACCAAACCCTAAAAGCGATGGGGCAAAATCTGATCTTCGCTTGGAAAATAATCAAGACCCACAGGGTGATCAAGCAAAACTCCGATATTCTCTCGGGGGATCAAACCTTAGAATGTACCGAGCAAGACACCTTGCTCTATGATGATCAAATCCGTGACCCGACCTCACCCTCAAAGCATGGTTGCTTTTACTGCAAGCCAGCGAGGTTTGGATCGAGCGACGGAATCAATGCTCATAGCGCTACATAGTTTGGTAAAATCAATCAGCGATGCACGTCGTTGAACCTGAGAGCAATCAAGGTAGTGGGACATCGACCACCACCAAGAATAAAGACGAGATTGTGCTTACAACACACTCTAGTTTCCGCTTTAATAGGGAACAAGCGGATTCAAGGCAAGCATAATTGAATAGAGTCTTGTTGCAATCAAGCCTTGGAGAAATCGCTAGGCTAAAGCGTTCTTTGTAAAGATCCAAGTAAATCGCCTCATCAACGAACCAGTGATCGTAGGGACCAATCGACAACTCGTTAGCGTTATCGGATTTTTCGGTAATCGCCGTGGTCCCGAGCCAGTAAGCACTGATGATAATATCAAAGGAGTACAAGACGACTACTCAAAACAAATGTCGAAATCGCGACCAGCGAAGACCACGAGCGCGACCAGCTAAGCCGCGGTCACGGCCCTATGTACCGCGGCCCCTAGAAACGAAAAACTGCCTCAGTTAACGGGGCCGCGGGCGCGGGTTGCAAAACCGCGACCGCGGTTCACCTCAGTAAGCTTCTAATCGAGATAAATCGTTGAAATCGTACGACGCATGTCGGAATCAAGGACCCGAAGACTGAATGTTGGGGCATTATGAAGCCAAATATGTTTGACTATGATAGAAGAGTTCAAGTTGCTCAAGATTAGCCAATGATCAAGCGAACAAAGCGAGTCCATTGATGTCTTGGCAACATTAGCCACTCATGCAAGAATCGCTTAAGACCTCGATGCGCGTCGAGGCAACGGGATGTCCAAAAAATTGGCATCTAAATCGAAATTGTGAGTAATAACGTGCTTGCAACTGTGACCATAATCACAAGAAATGAAACTGCGTAGGATCTCGAATGGCAAACGCCCTTGATGCGTAACTTGGATGAGAACGTTTAGCCCTCGGATATCATTGGGGCATGAGAGGTTCTCTTAAGGGCTCACAGATTTTGGCTATCGCCGGAAGAGATTTTATATCATCGTTCTTTTTCCGAGCCAAACTTGAGAAGTGTACCCCAAGCAAGGTTGAGTCTACATTGTACGAGATCCGTGAAAGCTTGTACAAGATGTACGCCGGAGATTGCATTTCGGCTCTCCAAGCTCGTTTGCAAAAATATTGGTGGCCTTTCATGTGAAAAGTGCCTCGAGAAAACCAATAAAAGAATCATCGCGCTCCTTCCGACCACCTCGTCTTCGCCGAGGATCGTCGATATGCTGCCTCTGCACGAATCGCATCCTACCAACGGGCAGCCGTAACCCAACGTGTGGAGGCCTATACGTTAGAAGGTCAAGGAAAAACACACATGTATGGTATAGCTCAGCCCGAATTGGAAGGGATCATATTAGGTGGTTGCAGCGCAAAGTCAGAGAGCTCAATCATTTAAGAGTATCGACGGGAATGTCGTCCCTTATGCTTGGGATATCGCCCATCTTGAGAAGGCTCCTCGCATGGATGTTGTGTTAAGGGTAAAGCCTATTGGACAAAGACCTCGTTTTTGTGTTCTTTGTTTTCTAAAACAAAATCCACGACCGGAACCTTTTCAACGTTCTGTTCTCCCTTCTCTGTTTTGCTTGTTCCAATAGGTCTACCTTAAACCTCAACAAATGACACGCATAAGAGTGAGCAAGATTTCTATGATATTCGCTAAAAACTATGATATTCTCTCATAGGAAAATCTATGATATTCGCTCATAGATGTGTAAAATATGATATTCGCTCATAGGTAAATCTATGATATTCGCTCATAGGTAAATTTATGATATTCGCTCATAAATTTAGAACCCCGTGATATTCGCTCATGGACAAACTCGCATGCATGCACGCACGTTAGGGGATTCCAATCGCTAATCCACATGGCCACTTCGATTAGTACACCTCTGGATCCTACGTCGCAGTATATGAGAAAACGTATACAACGATGTAGGTGGGGCATTTGTAAGCGGGTAAAATAAACATAGCTACCATAATTATTTTTGTTATCAACATTGAATGTATTTCTTAAATTGTTGCGTATTTATTATTACTTTTATTTATTTTCCTATTATATTAAATATGGTAGTTGTGCAACTTAATGGAAGATTTTATCCTTCAAATAGGATAGAATTAAACTTGGAAAAGGGGGGAATATTCCTAGCTTGGGCTCTAAGGCATTTAACTAGCCCTAGGATATGTGTAAAGTCGACCCCTCTAATCTCCTTCTTCCATTATAAATACACGCCTTCGCCGTGTAGGGAAGGCCACATGTTGCATATCGGTGCATATTGAAAACTTGATCAGGCTAATATTCGCTTAGCTCGACTGTTCAGGGATTCATCGCTTTCTCGTTGTACCTCGACGTTCGAATCGACAGACTTCTCTTTTGACTTAGGCATCGGAGGTGGATTAGGGGGTCCCCGACCCTTGTGTCCATTGTTTTGCAGGCTACAGGTTGGAAGAATCAGTTTGGAACGGAAGAGGAAGGAGCAATCAATTAGTGCATTGAAGACGGAATTTTTATGCACTAACAAGTTTCTATCCTAAAATAAAAGATAACATAAAATATAGAAAGATAAAATAAACCAATAAAGCATCTAAGACTGTAATTCTGATTTCTATCTAAAATATAAAATATCAAAGCTATTAAATTCTTAAAATATTAGTAATAAGAAACTAATTATGGAAGTAGATAATTCCCGCAGGATTTTGTGCAGCTCTCAGTAAAACTGGATTTTGATCTTCTTCTTTTTGGAATCTCAACTTGACATGAACTATGAAGTTGTAGATCTTTGAGTTATCTTTCCAACGTATCTTGAATGAACTTGATATCATTTTTGTATCCAAAGTTATGACCAGTTTACTAAAACCTGTCCAGAATTCAACATGAACACAAACTTTCGAGATTTCTATTCGACATTCTATTGACTTCATTCTCTTCCTTGGTGGTCGTGGTCTATTCCCATATAAGAATTTCAATGTCTTCTTTTGGTTGTCATCAGCTGAGCCACATGAAACATGGGATGAACCCCCTCCAAGCATGGAGGGAGTGCCAAGCGATAGGCCAACTCCCCGACCCTCTATAAGATCTCTAAAGGCCTAATGTAGTGAGGACCCACTTTGCCTTAATCTTGAATCTCTGCACCCCTCGAGTAGGTGACACCCTCAACCACACATATGTGCCAACATCAAATTCTAAAGGGAACAAACTCCTAAGTTTTGTTCAGCAATTCTAGACTTAAATTTTTGGCTAAACCACATTTCTTTGTCAAATATCTCCTTCTTAAGGGCCTCATTTTCTTCTATTAGTTTGGATTGAGGAAGGGAACTATCAAGACACTTTTGGTTCTCAAGCAGTGTTTTAAGGATCCCATCCTTTTCATTCTCTATAACATCAAGTTGCCTTCTAAGGAGTGTGGTTTCAGTGATGGAGGACTGTAATTTTTCAACAAGCTTTGCACATTGGGAACAAGACTCCATACACAGTTACTCGGCTAATATATGTTCTGATTGATCAAGTTTTCTTTGGATTTTAATGTTATCTTTCAACATCTTAGCTAGCAATTTCAACAGCTTAGGTTTTTCATATTGAGCAATAGAATTAAGATGGGTTTCGGAATTTACCTCATTAGGTTGTTCCCCAGTGGTCTCCCCTATGGCCATAACGTAAGTCTCTAGTGTTGTCCATGCCACTGGCTCCTCATCATCGGAGTCCCTCCAAGTTGCTATGTAGGCCTTTTTCTTGCCATTGTCGGGTCTTCGCTCTTCAATTCCATGAGGGCAGTTCTTAGCAAAGTGTCCCTTCTTGTAGCACGTGGCATCTACGAGATCTTTGTCTCTATCCTGGTACTTGCTGTTTGACTCATAGTTCCTTCTTTCTCTATTGGAGTTCCCTTTGAACTTCCCTCTCTTGTAGAGGTTCCTAATAGCCTTGGTAACTAGCACAAGTTCCTCATCGTCGTCCTCCTCATATTCTTCATATTGTTCCTGGACAGATTTGAGCATCTTCTCCAGTTTGAGAGCTATGGCTCTAGTCTCCATTTCTTGTTGCTTATCTTCCTGTTTTCTCTTCTCATGACCAATGAGCTTACCAAACACTTGGTGAAGCATAAAGTTCCTATTCTCAAGGTTCTCCTTGAACATGGTTCGTTCATTTGCCCACTCAACTGCCAGCCCGTTAAACAGTTGATGCGCCTTCATTTTGTCGGAGATTTCTTTCTTAGTGATCCCAAGAGCAGCCAACTTGAAGCAAAGGGACTCGAAACCCGATTGATAGCTATCAATCGATTCTCCCATAGTCATTTTGAAGTTGAAGAACTCCCTTCTAACATTCATCTGGTGATATTCCCGTAGATCGGAACTCCCAACGTGCATCTGTTGAATGGCTTCCCACATTTCCTTGGCTATTTCCAAGTTAGCCATTCTGTCACTGTCTTGTTCTCACATGGCATTGTTGAGATACATTTTGGTCTTGTAGTTGGCCTCCATGCATTGCCACTCGTTGGGACCCCATTTGGACAAGTCGTCCTAAATAGTTGCATTAACCTGGAAGTTCCCATGCTCTATGACACACCAGGCTTGGTAGTCATGACTTCTCATCTAGTCTCTCATCTTGAGCTACCAATTTTCGAAGCGTCCGACGATGAGTCTGGGAGTGATGTGACTATGCCTCGCAAGCCACCTCATGGCTCTGACGCTCTCGGTACCGAGCCATCCACTCATGGTACTGAGCCATCCAACCCCGGTATCGAGCCTCCTAACCTTGGTACCGAAGTTACTAGCGACTCTTTTACCCAAGGTACCGAGCTGCCACACCTCGGTACCGAGCCACCTGGGCATGCCAGACGGGCCAGTGATATGGGGCCTTATCTAGGGAGGATAACAAGGACTCGAGCTAGTGTCTTGCAAGAAAAGCTTCAAGATGGTCTCTTGATCCCTGGAGCGCCAATCAAATATGAAGACGACATGGAGTGCACATTGCTTGTCACCGGGCGTGCCGAGGTCATGTCGGGCGCCTATCTTGTGCCGAGTTGGCGCCTCTTTCTTGCCAAGTCAAGACACATTAAATGATGGTCTTCCAAGGATTTTTTCATCTTCATTATTTTTTAATGGCTGGTTGGTGAAGGGTCTTGATGGATAGCTCTTTGTTCTTTAAAAGGGTCGTGTGTATCCCTTGCTAAAACACACTTAAAATGCTTGAAACTTTTGTCTTGTTTTAGTCATGTTTTCGACTTTGGTTTGGCGATTTGCCTTTTAATAAAGTTGTTTTATGTTCTTTGTTTTTCAATCTTGATTCGTGAGTAATATTGGATCACCCTTGAGATCCAAGAGCAAGGTGCGTCACATCCTTGTCCTTGAATCTCGTAGTTTGAGTTTCGAGCATGGTGAGTCATATCCACGCCCTAAACTCATCCATATCCAACAACCCTCACCTTTTCCATCCTCCATTTTCTGGTTCTTAAATCCATTCACACGTTACTCATCTTCATCTCCGAGGTCCATTCATCCAATCCCTAGACAAGAAGAGAGCGTCGAAGTGGCCTTGCACCCACTCCACCGATTTGATCCTTATCATGTGGTATCATAGCCACGCAAGGTATACGTATTTTCTCTCATCTTAGATCTGAAATTTGCTTGAATTTTGCAAGTGTTTCCCTTCATGAAAACATTTCACAAAGCCCCTTGCAATACCGACCCCTAAAACTCGTTACCGACCCTGTTCGTTTGTGTTGTCTTGTGTCTTCGAACCTTTTATGCTTAGATCTACCATTGGGGACGACCAAAACTGAATTGCAAGGTTGTCCAAAGGTTGAAAAAAGCTTTTACTCCTTGCTTGAATGACTAAAAGACGAAAATATACCAAGAGTCACCCTTTGGCCTTTCATTTTTTACTCGTCTTTAATATCACTTTTGTGGCTGAATTTTTTTTCCATTTTCCATGATATTTCGAGCATGTTTGGCATCATATAAAACTGAATTCAAGCTTACAATATTGTGTACTCACTCGGGTTAGGATACGGGAAAAGTACCAAGCCGTATAAAAAAAAAGTAACACCGAGTAGAGGTAGAAGTCAAGTTTTGTGTCGTTGAAGCTTTGTATGCTTGATTGTAAAAGGCTGAAAAGTGTGCCTTAAAAGTTTTTTAAAAAAAAATCCGGACTCGGAAAGAAAAAGAACCGACACTAGAAAAACCTTGTCGGCGGCCAAAAGGCTAATAAGGGGCCGGGCACAGAATAAGTCGGACCACGTGAGAAAGAAATTCCGAAAAAAGGTCCTATTTTTTGTTTAAGCTCTTTTGTTTATCTTTATGTAACTTGGTACCTAGTAGCTTCCTAAATTCGAGTGATAGACAAACTTGTTGCTTGTATTGCATTGCCTTTGCTTGTGCCTTTCTTTTGAGCCATTTCTTGTTTGTTTTACACCCAAAGTCCTAACACTTGCAAGTTTGGCACTTTTCGAGTCTAAGTGGAGAATTGATTGTGTGTGGCTCGAAGTACCACTTGCTTGTTGGATTTAACTTGTTTGGTGAAGTTGTGCAAGATGTCGGATACAGGGAATAATGACATCTCGGGATCGGGATGCTAACTCCGATTCATCCGTGGCTGCTATGCTACAATCTATGCAACAAGATCTTCATTCTTTTTGTTCTAGGTTTGATGACATTGAGCAAAGGTTGACAAGACACGACGAGCTCATCCAAGCGAGTGCCACCAATGCACAAAGCGTCAACCGAGAACCACCTTTGTCCCTCGGAGTGAGATCTCATCTAGAGCCAATCATATCCACCACTCGAGGCATACATTTGGAGGAAGGTTCTACCTCCAACGTTCAACTAGCGTCACAAGGTCATCTTTCGGGATCAAATTTCAATCAACCATTTGTGACGTCTTCCGGGGTAAGGACTGAATTTGTTCCTCCATATTCTACTTTTCCAAATAATATTTCGTTGCCTTCGAACACTAACAATGTAGGCAATGAGCGATATGGCTATAATCCTATGGCAACACCGGCGCAAACGGGCACGGCCCATCTCTTTCCCCGACGCATGGGAGTCCAAGGTGCGCCTCCTATGCAAGCGGCTTACCGAGCCCCATTTCAAGCGGCTTGGCCACAATAGCCCCCCTATGGTGAAGAGCAACATCAAGGGGGAGAGTGCCACCAAGGAATCAAGCTCCAAATCCAAACTTTCTCGAGAACCATCGGTGCCGACGCATGCCTCGATTAGATAGCCAAGACCGAAACCGTGTTTGATTACTATGGCTATAAGGACGAGAGAAGGATAGTCGTCGCCACCGTTCATTTTACCGACTTTTCCTACCATTGGTGGTTGCAAGACAAAGAAGCTAGGCGTCGTGATGGGGAACAACCGATCCGAACTTGGCGTGAGTTGAAGCGTGCCCTTGAAGAACGCTTTGTTCCATCGGACTACGCCGAGAGGGTCCATTCCAAACTTGAGCAGCTTCGACAAGGAAATCGGACTCCCGACGAGTACTACAACGAGCTATGCACGCTCATCTTTTGCTCTGGGGTTCAATTCCCTGACGGGTATGTTATCTCCAAAGTTATTCATGGACTTAATTCCGAGCTAAAATCTGTTGGGAATATGCAGCATTTTCCTAAGGGTACGGAGATTGAACAAGTGTTGCATTACACAAACCGATTCCATAAGAACCTTCCTCAAAGGCGCCAACTGGCACAGGCCTCGGTACCGAGCTCCAGACCGTCGGTACCGAGCACTAGACCCACGGTACCGAGCTCAAGACCGACGGTACCGAGCTCTAGACCGTGGAATAACGCCTCGGTACCGAGTCAGTCTAAGGGGCTTGAGTTTCGGCGTGACCAGCCGAGGCGAAAGCAAGAAGGGGAGAACCGAGCCGGTGAGTTCAAATGCTTCAAATGTCTCAGGCGTGGCCATTACGCTCGTGATTGTCCGAACGAGCGCAAGGTTCTTCTTACTCTGCAAGGAGAATATGAGTTTGAGGAGCTTGTTCAAGAGGAGGAAGAAAACCATGAGGAGCAAGAAGAGGACAAGCTCCATGTCATGGCCGAGGAGGGTGAGTGTTTTGTTGTCCAACGTACTCTTTTCACCACCGAGAACAACACCACTCCAAGCCAACGCGAGGTGATCTTCCATACTCGATGTAAAATCAAAGATAAGGTATCTAGCCTAATTATTGATGGTGGTTCTTGTTGTAACATCATCAATGAGGAGGTTGTTTCTCGTTTTTCAATTCCTACTACTCCTCATCCCATGCCTTATCCATTGTGTTGGTTGAATTCTAAATCGCCTATCCAAGTGAATGAAAGGGCCTTGATTTCTTTTTCTATAGGTCCATATCAAGATGTGGTGGAATGTGATGTGGTGCCCATGTCGGTGTGCCATCTCCTTTTAGGACGACCTTAGCAATATGATCGGGGCGTGATCCATGATGGCGTATCCAACGAGTACTCCTTCCACCAGGATGGCAAGAAGGTCACGTTGCATCCCATGAAGCCACACGAAATCATGCTTGATCACACGGCTAGGGAGCAAAAGCGAAGGCATGCTCTTATAGAAGGAAGCAAGGGAAAGACATTGGCCATTGGTGATAGCATGAGCACTTCCAAACCTCTTCTCTTAGCCAAACCGAGGGAAGTTGTTCATGACATTAAGGATTTCAAGGATTTATTTCCCGAAGAGGTGCCGAATGGGTTGCCGCCTACAAGAGGGGATCGAACATCAAATCGATTTCATCCTAGGCGCGTCGTTACCGAACCGGCCAGCCTACCGAGCCAATCCCGAGGAAACCAAGGAGTTGCAAAGGCAATTTCAAGAGCTTCTCGACAAGGGGTACATCCGAGAAAGCCTTAGTCCATGCGCCGTTCCGGTAATTCTTGTCCCTAAAAAGGACGGTACTTGGAGAATGTGTGTTGATTGTCGAGCAATCAACAACATTACTATCAAGTATCGCCATCCAATTCCGCAACTTGATGATATGCTTGATGGGCTCAATGGAGCTTGTATTTTCTCTAAAATTGATTTAAAAAGTGGCTATCATCAAATCCGGATGAAGGAGGGCGATGAATGGAAAACCGCATTCAAAACTAAGTATGGGCTTTACGAGTGGTTGGTTATGCCTTTCGGTTTAACCAACGCTCCTAGCACCTTTATGCGGTTAATGAACCACGTTCTCCATCCTTTTCTTGGTAAATTAGTGGTTGTGTATTTTGATGATATTCTTATTTATATCCACGACCTTGAGTCCCACGTCAAACACCTTAGGCAAGTGTTAGACGTTTTGAGAAAAGAACGCCTATTTGCTAACTTTAAAAAATGCCACTTTTGCTCGGATCATGTAGTCTTTCTTGGCTTTTTTGTGAGTAGGGAAGGGCTAAAAGTTGATGAAGAGAAGGTGAAGGCAATCCGAGATTGGTCGACTCCCACCACCATGACGCAAGTTCGAAGTTTTCTTGGTTTGGCTGGCTTCTACCGTCGTTTCGTGAGGGAATTTAGCTCCATAGTTGCGCCTCTCACCGCACTCACCAAGAAAAATGTACCATTCAGGTGGGAAGAGCCCCAAAAAGCTGCGTTTAGCCTACTCAAAGACAAACTCACACAAGTGCCGCTCCTAGTTTTGCCCGATTTCAACAAATCGTTCGAAATCGAATGTGACGCTTCGGGCATTGGCTTAGGCGGTGTTCTCTTGCAAGAGGGCAGACCCGTGGCATATTTTAGTGAGAAATTGGGTGGGGCCGAGCTGAATTATCCCACCTGCGAAAAAGAGTTGTTGGCTCTTGTCCAAGTACTCAAGACGTGGGAGCACTACCTCATGCCACGCGAGTTTGTTATACACTCCAACCACGAGGCGCTAAAATTTCTTAAGGGACAAAGCAAGCTCAACAAGTGCCATGCTAAGTGGTTCGAGTTCATCGAGACGTTCCCATACGTTATCAAGCATAAGAAGGGAAAGGACAATGTCGTCGCTGATGCACTTTCTAGGAGGTATGTTCTTCTATCCCTTCTTGATGCTAGATTGTTAGGTTTTGGATTCATTCGTGAGTTATATGCTAATGATGCTGATTTTAAAGAGATATTTCATGCCTGTATGACTCATGGAAGTAAGGACTAATTCTATATACTTGATGGATTTTTGTTTAAGGGTCCTAAGTTGTGTCTGCCTAGGAGTTCTATTAGGCATTTGCTTGTCCAAGAGGCCCATGGAGGCGGTCTTATGGGACATTTTGGAGTCATGAAGACTTTGCATATTCTTAGGGAGCATTTCTTTTGGCCTTTCATGCTTAGGTCGGTAGAGAAATTTTGTGCTTTTTGTGTGACATGTATGCGTGCTAAGTCTAGGGTACAACCTCATGGGTTATACACTCCCCTTCATATCCCTCATGCTCCTTGGGAAGATATTTCCATGGACTTTGTCTTGGGATTACCTCGCTCTAAGAGGGGGAGAGACTGCATTTTTGTTGTTGTAGATAGGTTCTCTAAGATGGCTCATTTCATTGCATGCCATAACACTGATGATGCATCTCATGTTGCTTGTCTATTCTTTGATAATGTTGTGAGATTGCATGGCGTGCCTAAATCTATAGTTTCTGATCGTGATGTGAAATTTTTGAGCTATTTTTGGAAGACTCTTTGGGCCAAGATAGGCATAAAGTTGCTCTTTTCTACCACTTGTCATCCTCAAATTGATGAAAAAACCGAGGTCGTGAATCGAACTCTTGGTTCTCTTTTGCGCTCTCTTTTGTCTACTAATCTGCGCAGGTGGGAAGAATGTCTTCCATTCATAGAGTTTGCTTATAATCGATCGGTGCATTCGGCCACCAAGAAGACGTCGTTCGAGGTGGTTTACGGGCGCAACCCTATTACGCCCCTTGACCTCATGCCTTATGCCACCAAGGATCGGGAGAGCCGTGAAGGTCTTGACCATGCTGCTAAGGTCAAGAAACTCCATGAGGATACTCGCCTTCAATTGGAAAGGCGAACCATGCAATATGTGCGCCAAACCAACAAAGGGCACAAGTAAGTCATTTTTGAGCCGGGCGACCTCGTATGGGTGCATTTGAGGAAGGATCGCTAGCCTATCCTTCGCAATTCAAAGTTGAAACCACGACTTGATGGTCCATTTGTGGTGTTGGAGCGCATCAATGATAACGCTTATCGAGTGGAATTGCCACCAAGCTACGGTGTGCATTAGGTATTTAATGTTTCCGACCTTTCTCCTTATTTTCTTAACGATGATGATGAGGTGCATGATGAAGGTTCGTGGATGAACCCTTTTCAAGAGGGGGAGGATGATGTGACTACGCCTCGCAAGCCACCTCATGGCTCTGACGCCCTCGGTACCGAGCCATCCAATATCGAGCTTCCCAACGTCAATACCGAGCCATCCACTCATGGGACTGAGCCATCCCACACCGGTACCAAGCCTCCTAACCTCAGTACCGAAGTGACTGGCGACTCTTTTACCCACGGTACCGAGCTACCACACCTAGGTACCGAGCCACCTGGGCATGCCAGCCGCACCAATGATATGGGGCCTTATCTAGGGCGGATAACAAGGGATCGAGATTGTGTTTTGCAAGAAAAGCTTCAAGATGGTCTCTTGATCCCTGGAGCACCGATCAAATATGAAGACGACATGGAGTGAACATTGCTTTTCACCGGGCACGCCGAGGCCATGTCGAGCGCCTAGCTTGTGCCGAGTTGGCGCCTCTTTCTTGCCAAGTCAAGACACATTAAATGATGGTCTTCCAAGGGTTTTTCATCTTCATTATTGTTTATGGCTGCTTGGTGAAGTGTCTTGATGGATAGCTCTTTGTTCTTTAAAAGGGACGTGTGTATCCCTTGCTAAAATACACTTGAAAATGCTTGAAACTTTTGTCTTGTTTTAGTCATTTTTTCGACTTTGGTTTGACGATTTGCCTTTTAATAAAGTTATTTTATGTTCTTTGTTTTTCAATCTTGATTCACGAGTAATACCGGAGCACCCTTGAGATCCAAGAGCAGGGTGCATCACATCCTTGTCCTTGAATCTCGTAGTTTGAGTTTCGAGCGTGGTGAGTCATATCCACGCCCTAAACTCATCCATATCCAACAACCCTCACCTTTTCCATCCTCCATTTTATGGTTCTTAAATCCATTCACACGTTACTCATCTTCATCTCCGAGGTCCATTCATCCAATTCCTAGACAAGAAGAGAGCGTCGAAGTGGCCTTGCACCGACTCCACCAATTCGATTCTTATCAGGGAGGCTTGTTGTTCCCATGTCCAATTTTCGTGTGTTCCGGAGACATCTTTCCTGATACATGCAAAGACTAACCAAAATTTAGAGCGCCTGCTCTGATACCAATTGTTGGATCGAATGTTAGTTGTAAATAGTTATGGGAACTGTATCGAACATTTCCCACACGCAGTCGAATAATAAAAATGTGCAGGTAATAACTTGAGACAATTCCCTTATAGAGGAACCCCACATCGATCAACTAATCGTGTGAGTAGAACTCTACCTCCGCTTGGAGGATTTTCGAATGAGTTCCTTTTTTGCTTAGTTCCCTTCAAGTTACAAGGCAGAATAGAAACTTCTCTGTTCCTACAAGGACTCTCTCCCTAGGAAACATGAATGCATTCTCTCAACCCTAACCTAGTGAACGCTCACAATCAAAGCAAAAGAAAAACTCAAACCTCTCAATTCTTCTGTCTCTGAACCAGAGTTCCCCTAGACCTAGAAACCCCTTCTCTCTTCTTTCACCGTCGTCGAGATTAGCTCGCTGCCGGGGACTTTTTACCAAGACAATGGTCTTCACTGATAAGCTCTCACTCTTGTAATTTGAATTTCTAAGTTGTGAAATAACCTTTATGAAGGGTTTAAATAGGCGTTATGAGAAACCCTTATCCATTTGAGGTATTTGTCCTAAATATCCTTTTTGCCTTGCTCTCCAAGTCTGATCCTTAAGATTGACATGTGACTTTGATTTGAATTTGAATTGTCAATTCTTGGATCACATCGGACCGTTGGATGGTCGTCTTCAACCTACTGCAACTTTGAAGCCTAAGACGCCCTTTTGTCCGATCGAGACAGGATCCCTAAAAATGCGCTAAGATGTTGCTTTCACGCATGCACCAGTTCCCATCGAAAGGGAACTCTCGTCTTTACGGTTCCCTTGTCTTGGGACTCTTCTTGACTTTGAGGGATTCCTGTTCTTCTCATCCAGTTCCCATCGTGTGGGAAATTTGGTTCACTGAGTTCTCATCTCATGGGATCTCTTGTTCACTTCTGAGGTTGATCACATCTTTCTCGTCGTTGCATTAGTTCACATGCCTTGGGAGCTTGTTACTTTGTGTTTCACTTAGCGACGTGCAACCTGTTATACTGAAATACTTGGCAATAGGTGTTAGTTCCCATGGTGTTTGTCATTATCAAAACTGAGGGCATTGTTCCAGTGTTAATGAATATGAGTTCCTAGCACCGACTCAACACTGTGATAAATATTCCTTAGCATTATCACTTTTCGAAGTTTGCACACACATAAATTGAGTCTTAATCTCATCACAAAAGGAAGAGAAATGGGAAAATATTTCAGAATGGTTTTTCATTAATAATAACCAAGTCATGCGAGAATAATCATTAATGAAGGTAACAAAGTACTTGAACCCAATTTTAGACACAATAGGATAAGGACCCCCATGCATTGAAATGTACTAATTCAAAAGGAGCATTTGCTTGTTTATTGACCCTAGGACTCGACCTCAAGCGATGATGTTTGGCAAACTAACAAGACTCACACTCTAGAGAAGAAAAACCATGAACTGAGGACATAATTTCATTAAGAGAGGAAGAGATAGATGACCAAATCCTCAATGTGCTTCCAATGGGTTTGCTACACCAAAACATGATGGGTACATTTGTATTAAGGATGTAGAGGCCTCCAAACTCATGTCCCTTACCAATAATCTTGCTCGTCACAAAATCCTAAAAAGATGAGATAGAACAATTCACATCACGATTAAGTTTGCTCATAGAAATTACGTTGAAAGATAGATTAGGCAAGCTTAAAATATATGACAAAGGGATCAATGGACTTGGTGTAATTGTGCCAAATCCAACAACATGAGAAGGTGAGCCATCATCTATGGTAATTGTAGAGATGTTTTTGTGTGATTGAAAGGTAGAAAATAGATTCGGGTTATATGTCATATGATTTGTAGCCCTCGAGTCAATGACCCAATTTGAGGATGAGGCAACAAGGCATGTATTCGGATTACTTGAGTTGGTGATGACAAAGGTAGGAGTATGTGACGACTTTAGTGATTCTTGGTACTTGGAGAAATTAACATACTCTTTTATAGAAAAGGTAGGAGTATGGGCCACCTTGTTCTTCATGTTATTGTATTACAACCTTCGACAATCATGCTTCATATGCTTGGTTTGTGACAGTAGTGACAAACAATTCCTCCTCCAAATTCTTGTCCACTATCATCACTTTCTTTATTGTATGATTGTCTCTCGGCCTCATTGTCCGAACAACAAGGGTAGTATCGACCTAGATAAGTGAGGAACTAACAATCTCTCTCCAAACCTCAATTTGTAGGATATGACTAAATGTGTCCTACAGCGAAGGGATCTTAGAACAATAGATTATTGAGATTTTTCTGTATCAAATTCAGAAGGGAGTTCAACTAGAAAGCTTATAACAGTCATTTGCTCCCTTTGACTTTGTTGTACCTTCACATCTGAACTGAATGGTAACAACATATTTAGCTTTTCATAAGTCTTCTTGAAATCCGTGGAGTATTTTGGAGGGACCATTCGTAATTTTCTGATCGATAAAAGGCTTGGCAAACCACATAAATCCAAGAGATTTTTCCTTTTCCAAAATACAAGAAATTCAAATACTCCATTAGTTCTTTAGCAAACACACATGAATTAATTAAGCCAATTACCTCACTATCAATAGAATTCCGAATTTGCAGGAATAAGCGAGCATCCTCTTTCAACCACGATTGTCTTTGTCAATGCTCCTTAGAAACAAATGAGTTGCCTTGCTCCAACCCTAGTAATTCAAAACAGTCAGCTTATGATCTATGATCTTGAACATCACATACATTATTTCTAACATCGGGGCTGATATCTTATCCACCATAACTCCTTGACAAACGCAAATCAGCAAAGCACAAAGGAATTTACTGACACAAACGGACAACGAACAAAGGATGGCTAAAGGTTTGGAAAGATAAAAAAAAGCTTAAGCTATTTTCTAATTAGGCACAAAAAGAATGAAACCTTAACTGAGCTTTGATACCATGAAGACTAAGAGGAATAGATCAAAATAAAATAAAATAATATTGTATTCATACACATAAATAAGGTTAAAAAATAAAATAAAAAATAAAATAAAAAATAAAAAAAGTTCAAAATTGATGAACAATGTTATCAAAAACTCGATGCACAATTAGTTAGTGTTGATGAACAATTGGTCAATATTGATAAACAAATCACTAGTTTTGATGAACAAATTGGACGCATTTCATAAAAACGTATTTTTCCAAAATTGCGTGAATAATACGGGAAAAATGGGTCCGTGCCTTGTTTTATTGAAAAATACGCGAATAATAGGGAAAAATTCGCACGTGCCGTATTTTAATTTTTTTAATGAATGTTTAATCAGGGATGTTGATTTTTGGAAGGAACGTACGAGATTTATTCTTAATTCTCACTTTGGCGCCCATTCGCACATGACTCTTTCTCATAACAATAACAATAATAATAATAATAATAATTATTATTATTATTATAAATGAGATAATATTATTATAATACGTAAGAAATATAAATACTAAAAATAATTAAGTGTAAAAGGGTATATAAACAAGAGGTTGGTTCTAGTGAAAATGGGGCTTATCCTAAAAACTGAAAATGAATATGGTCCATTGGATGGAATAAATGAAAGGCTGGGATTAATGTGGGGGAAATAAGAAAAAAGAGGGACACATGCTTCTTTATTTGAATTTTAATGGCATTTTTGTAAATATCATTAAAAGGCACTCTAAAATAGTCATTAATACCCTTCTATATTCACAAACCAACTGCAAAATTAATCGACCATCAACTCTCCTCAATTCTCTCTCAAAATTGAATAAAATCGCCTCAAAATCTCCCAATCTCCCTTTCATTTGAAGACTTAATTGAAGGTCTGAATCACGTCTATGATAGATTTGGAGCAACAATTGTTGAAATCCGGTTCCAAACAAGGTAAGAAACCCTCTCTTTTTCGAATTTTTTGATTCTAGGGTTCGTACCCAAATGGGATTTTGATTCTAGAAATTGAAAGGAACGTAGAAAGTGTTTTGGGTGCATTGTTTTGTGATTAAATTGATATTTTGGTGATGATCAGTAAACTAATTAAATGGATATGGGGTGGAGATCTGTGGGATGCTGGATTTTTAGACTATTGGGGTGGAGATCTGTGGGATGCTGGATTTTTAGACTATTGGGGTGGAGATCTGATTAATGATGATACAAAAGGATTTGAGAGGAAACTAGACATTGAGAGGAACCTAGAATCTTCAGACTTATTGGAATCTTATTTAGACTACAAACATGGAGAAAATGTGTTATTCTAGCTTATTCAGACTCATATGTAAGTTGTTTCCAAGCTTTCAATACTTGTATTGTTAGATGTTCATATATTTCATTTAAAGGTTCATTTATTTTGTTCACATGTTCATAAACATAGTTCGAATGTTCAAATGTCAACAAGGTTCATATAATTTATTGAAAAGGTAGGTGCTCATGTATTTCATTTAAAGGTTCATGTATAACACTAAGAGGTTTATGTATTTTGTTCACATGTTTGTATTGTCTGAAAAAGCTAATATATTATATCTTCTTCTTTTTTTTTATAAACATAGAAAGCAAAAGTGGTGCATCATATAGTCAGGACCAAAATTACAATACAATTGAAAAAATTGGTGGTGAAGATATTGAAGATGATAGCAAACAAAGTTTGGAAGAAGATGGTGAAATTTTGAATGATCCTGCAACTCAACCAACAAAAAAAAAGCCAAAGAAAGTTGGAGGATGCAAATGGACTACTTCTGTTTTGAATGGAAAACATTGAATAAAACAATTATTTTGAAAATAACTAGCTAGTTCCGATGGTATAGAATCTAGATGGTTGATGTTAAGCTAAGAAACTAAAGATGAAGTTATGTTGGTGGGGTAGTATTAAAATAGAAAGACGTGGAATGACATTTGTAAGAAGGTACAAAACCGTTTCACAAATGAAGTTTGACACCTAGTTTCGTTAGGTTCATGTTTATTATGTCCACGTTCACACATTTATTATGTATGTTCATGTTTATTTATTGTATTTCATGCACATTAATATAACAAGATTGGTCTTATGATTTATATTTTTGTTGGTTAACTATGCTAGCAAAGGCTGTAGCTGAACTTGATACATGACAGTTAAAAAAAACGAAATTGAACCAAATATTGTGAATGTTCATATATAGTAGTCGTAGGTTCACATATAGTATGAAATGAAAAATTAAACTACTAACCATAACAAAAGAGGCTAGAAGCACAAGTGCCTTATATCAAACACATGAAACATCAAAAAAAACTCAACGTGCACTCAAATGAAGATGTATCGTTCAAATAAAATGGATAAAAAATAAAATTAGTTCCGAAAATTCAAGAGTTGAAATGACGTCTCGAATTGTGTCAGATCTTGTTACATCGAGTTTGATGGTATAGCCCAGTTCCATGAGGATATTCACAAAGATCTGCATATGGCTCTTAAAGTGAGTGAGTAGTTCGAGGGTTAATTTATTCTTGATGTTATAGTTGCCAACATACTCAACTTGACAACCATGTATGGCAAAAAATTAGCACATGGTGATCACTTGGAATGCCCTCTTTGGCTTGAATTATGGTCATCACATCTTCAACTGTGTAAGAGCTTTCCAACTCAAGGGTGATGATATTTGTCTGCAACCTTCACAAAGATCTTCATCTCCGACTTTTCATACTCCTCGGACCTAGAACAAGGCTCTGTCATCTTCAAGTTACTTGCAATGTATCGACGCTAATTATATTGGACAACCAACAAGTATAGTATCAAATGAAATTCTAGAGATTTACAAGGATTGCACAAGCACAATAGATCATACTCTCATGAATTTTTTTTACCATGACACCAATGATCTTGCATATATGCAAATATAAGCTCAAAACTTTCATACTTAATAGGCAATGCTAAAGGCAATAAAATGGAGTTATAATTCATGATTATTACTAGTGACAACAAGAAAATAACCAAGATCATGTAGGCAATGATAACCAACTAAATTTGTATTCTAAATCATCGTGCAATCAACATTATCCACACTACAAGCATAGGACATTTCACCATTCAAATCAATAGAAGTTGATGGACAACCTACAATAAAGGACAAATGTACAAAAAATTAAATAAAAGAATGCACATTTTGTTGTAAGGTTCACGCAAAAATATATAAAGTTCACGTAACAGCATAATATGTTCACGTAAAATCCAATTCAGCATAGAAGAAAGCTCTCATCTCTTAGGACTTTCATCGAACATGTTATATGCATTTCAAACTAAAAGATCAAATAAATCGAAAAAAAGTATTGGACAATGGACTATGGAAAAACAACATGAATACACTAAATACTTGAAATTTTCTACCGATTCGATCTCATATTGTCAATTTTGATTTTAAACTTGAAATCAACACAAAAGTTAAAAGAATAAAATAAAACTCGAAAAGAGCAAAGCACATACCTTAATTTGAACCCATTAAGAAAGAAAAACAAAGAAGAATCGATCGAATGGAGAAATTGGAGATAAGAGAAAGAAGAACCGATTGAATTTGTATCATGTAGAAGAGAAGAGAAATATTGTACGTTGGTGTGTTGTAGACAATTTGGAGAAGATGATAAAAGAGGCCAAATGATAAGCTTGCCCTTGATTCTTAAGAATTGAAAAAATACGCGCGTTAATCACAACCATGCAACATAGACAATCTAACGGACAAAAGTGATTTTCAGTTTTCACGTTAACCTCCGTTTCTATTTGATTCAATTCCATTATAAAAACGAATTAAACAAGAGCCGTTAGATGCCCCACACTTAATACCGGGCAGAATACATAAACAGACCCTTGTACTTACACTTTTTTTCCTATTGGACCCCTGTACTAAAAATTTTTCAAACAGACCCCTGTACTGCCCCCAATTTTGCCTATTAAACACTTTCAATCTTATTCTCCTTCCAGTGTACATCACGTGCCTTATGTGTCATGTTATTTTGCCAAATAAGCCAAAATGGTCAAATACGTACATGTTATTTTGCCTATTGAACACTTTCAAGTCTTCACGCGCCTTATGTAACATGTACGCATTTTGTCAAAATAACATGTACATATTTGACCATTTTGGCTTATTTGGCAAAATAACATGACACATAAGGCGCGTGATGTACACTGGAAGGAGAATAAGATTGAAAATGTTCAATAGACAAAATTGGGGGCAGTACAGGGGTCTGTTTGAACATTTTTTAGTACAGGGGTCCAATAGGAAAAAAAGTGTAAGTACAGGAGTCTGTTGATGTATTCTGCCCTTAATACCGCGTATGATCCATTCATCGTACATGATCCGATGTCAAGCGATTCAAAATTCTTGGATATGAATCAGGAGCCCAATTGATTCCAGGTAGTTAGTTATATAAAACTCGTCTAAAAAGCCCAATACCAAATAATTCCAAGATCTTGTGGTGTCGACTGTGCAAGCCCCCGCCAAAATGATACATTCGAAAAAAGCAGCCTCCCACGTGGCTTTCCACTTGATCAGTTTCCCAGTTTGTTCTCCTCCTTCCAACACAGAAAAGCAGTACTATCAAATTAACCCCTCCAGAGTCCAGTCTCCGCCCACTTTCTTTTTTTTTTGATGAACGTCTCCGGCTCTCCGCCCACTTTCACTAACACAGAAAAGCAGAAAAGCAGAAAAGCAGAAAAGTTGATAAAGTTGTCACAAATCTCTGCTCTTTTCTTAGCGCCCGAAAAAGCACTCCCCAACAAATCATACAATTCCAAAGACAACAGCGTTAAGTAAACATGCCTAATCCCATTTCTCATCTCCTTGTACATATACACCGGATACGCATTTGCCTCCACTCTAATGAAAATGTCTTCTGAGATTGTTCTTGCAGAGCCTATTCATGACGATGAGCCAAACAGTAGGAACAACGAAATTGAAGACGAAGGAGAACAACGATTCTATGAAGCGGAAAGAGAACGATTCGATCAGGCTCCCTTTACCAGGTCTCTCACTTACAGGCAGCAGGCGCAGGAGTATGTGCCCGAGCCTTTTGACAGTGAAAGGCTGCCTGTCACCTTGGGATCGGAGATTCGCAAGTTTCTTCGTGTTGCCAATCAACTTGAAGTCGAGGAGCCCCGAGTTGCCTATCTATGTATGTGAAAAAACCTAGATTTTCAATTGGCTTAGTTTTGGTCGTATTCAAGGGTTTAGTAATCGGCTTCGAATGTCAAAACTGGATGCAGGCCGTTTTCATGCATTCGTGAAAGCACATGTCATGGACCGAAATTCAACAGGACGTGGCGTTCGACAGTTTAAAACTGCTCTTCTTCAGCGGCTGGAACGGGTACCTGAAACTTGTTAGGCCGATTAAATTGCCATTACTTAATCAGTATAGACGAAAGCAGAAATCTACTTGGTCAATTATTTCACTATTGTAAATTGGATGACATATCAGCATATGACTAGCTTTTTGTTGTTTCACCATCGAAATCTTAGATAATATTTTATACCTTGTTAGGACACCCCCTATTGTATTGGATCTAAGTCTTCTATAGTAACTTCTAGAATTTGTTAGTCATGGAGTCTAAAAAAGTTTAAGAGGCTCTATAATTGACCGAGTATCCATTACAACAATTAACATTAAACCATAACATTTACTTCACGAGTGATTGATCTTTTCCAATGTATGCTAGGCATCTATTCTTCTTTCCCTTTCTTTGTTCCTGTCTTGCTTCAGTCCCTCTTTTCCTTTTTGGAAGACATTGTTACTGAACTTGCATAGTTCTTACTACTTTTCAAACCCATTCAAATTATCTGTTAATTTTGTAATGTTTTTGCTCTTCTCTAAATGTGTAGGATATGGAAGTTACTATTGAAAAGCGCAAGGCAAAGAGTGATGTACGTGAATTGAGACGCGTTTACAATGGGTATAAAGATTACATCATCAGACATACCAGAACTGATGATTTTGCATATCGGTAAAAATTTCCTTCTTATTGTGAATAAATACCTTCAATAACAATTATGTGTACATTTTTTTTAATAAAAGTATATTATTCGATTCAGTGAATGGTTATAATACATGGTTCAATTCAATATTGTTGCAGGGAGAAGTTGATTAATGCACGTACAATTTCTTGTGCATTGTTTGAAGTGTTACAGACTGTTACAAGTGCAGCAGGTCATCAGGTTTGCCCTACTTTCTGAATGTGAGATTTCTGGTTTTGGATCATTCAGAATTTCAACAAAAATTCTTGCTGAGTTATTTCCTTATTATGAATTTGATCATTAACAGGCTCTTGCTGACAGAGATAGCATTGAAACAAATTCCGAACTCTATAATATTTTACCTCTTCATCGTGGGGGTGCTAATCAAGCTATTATGCAGCTACACGAGGTTAGATTTTTTAGGCAATGACTTGATTTTTTTTGTGATCTTGTTAACTTTCAGAATCATTTCAGTTTTACTCATCTTGATAGTCCAATCTACTAGTATTTATAAAGATGCTTTAATTGCAATACTGATGCTCCACTGTATCGTGGTAACATTGATGGTTGCCAGTGCGTAGGGCTTGTAAAATCTTCTTCATAAATATTAGGGTTTTATGTAATCTCTTGATGCAGATCAAAGCTGCTGTTGTATCTGTTCGTAATGTACGTGGCTTACCTTTCATGGATGACATAAAGAAGAGCAGACGTGGTTGTCTTGATATATTTGATTGGCTTCAGTTTTGTTTTGGATTTCAGGTAATTAACTACTTTGTTTCCTAAAAATATGCTGCCTTTTCCCCACAATCTATTGATCGGAAAACACCATCATTGTGCTTAACCCCCCCCCCCCCCCCCCCGTCCCCCCCCCCCCCCCCCCCCCCGTACTTTTCACATTATATAGATGCTTAATTCTTGCTTTATATTCTCAATCCATTTTCTTGTTTAACTTAACAGACAGGAAATGTTGCTAATCAAAGGGAGCATTTAATCTTGCTTCTTGCCAACACTCACATTCGAGAATGCGAAAGAAAAGCATCAGTGCAGCAGGTGGCTGTCTATGATCTAATATGCTCTTTAGTTCCAACATGTTCAAACTAAGCATTTGTTTCATCTTCAGTTGTCAGAGTTAGCTGTAGACGGACTCATGCGGAAGTTCTTCAAAAATTATACAAGCTGGTGCAAGTTTTTGGGTAGGAAAAGCAACATAAGGTATCTTTGCATAAAACTTATGGCCTTTATCCTTATAATATCAATACTTGAAACTTTCATTGTTGTTTTTTATGGCATCTCAGATTTTTCATCTGCTGACTGCTGTAAATAATACTACTTAATTTATTATAAACAAGAATGAACTAATTAGAATTGGTTCATGTTGTGAATTTAATTTACTAAATGATGTGCAACGAGGCATTCATGCAAAGTCACATGCTTTAGCTTTCAAACTTAAAATTTGTACTAGATTTGTGTTGGTATGTAACAAGTTTGTGTGTACAGGTTGCCATATCTGAAGCAGGAAGCCCAGCAGTATAAAATTTTGTATGTAAGTCTTTATCTTCTCATATGGGGGGAGGCTGCCAACTTGCGATTAATGCCAGAGTGTCTTTGTTACATATATCACCATGTAAGATAAAATTCATTCATTACTTTGATTTGAAAATCTCATTGAATTTTAATTTAATAAAAGACATGAGTGTTGTTCATTTGTTTTAGATGAATTCCTTTTCAGATAGATCTGCCTTTGCAATTTCGTAGCTTCTAAAGTTATAACTGTAGTGGAATTCAGTATTTCTTACTGAAGCTAACTTTTGTTTTATGGAAACTGCTCACATCGATAATTTAAGAACTTGCCACAGAGAGAGGGAGATTTATGTTGCCATTACAAGCCCTTATCAGAAATCATGAAATGATTTTCAGTTTTTTGGATGATGTGTGCTACTCCCCCTTCCCATACCACACTGTTTGAATTGACTTTGTCCACCTGTCCCTGATGATACCATATGACCTAACGACCTTTGAAAGAACAGCTTGCGTTTTTTTTTGGCTGACTTGCTGACAGCAGAACATTTTGTTTGAAAGTCATCAGGTCTGGTCTGTGATCTTCATCACTCTCTGATGTGTAATTCCATCAGCATAATTGGCTCTAACGTCTTGACTTTGCTGGTAGTGAGAAGATCTTTTCAGGTTTCACCTTGTTCATACACAGAACATGAGATGCTAAAACCTAGAGCTTAAATCTTTAAACTTTTGATGTTGTATGATAATTTAGAAGATAAGATTTATTTCAGCATTTATGAAATGTGCCTTTCATCTTTAATTCTCGGGGTACAAGACATCTATTATTTTTGTTCTTCTACTTGGAGAATATTCATACTCGTGTTTTGCTGTTTTAGATGGCATATGAACTACATAGCATGCTAACTGGCGCTATTAGTCCGGAAACATGGGACAAGGTCCTGCCAGCCTATGGAGGTGAAACCGAGTCTTTTCTCAAAAATGTTGTTACTCCAATTTACGATGTTATATCTGAGGTACTTTGATAGCAAGTGTTTATATTCTCTCATGCCAATTCAAGTTTTGAACGACTGCAGACTTGTTTGATAGCTTTCAATTGAGCGATGACGTGATACCATTTATGACTTGTCTTTCAATTTGAAGGAAGCTAAGAAGAACAAGAACGGTACAGCTGACCATTCCACTTGGAGAAACTATGATGATTTGAATGAATTCTTCTGGTGAGAAAGACATCTTGAAAATTGTTTGGCTCTATAACTTCACAACTTCACTTACCATATTGATTCCTCATATGAGGCACAGGTCTCCAGAATGTTTTGAAATAGATTGGCCCATGTGTTTGGACCATCCTTTCTTTTTCGTGAATTCCTCTGAAGATGAAGGTGACAAGAAAACCCGCCCTAGAATTTCCAGGTGGAAACCAAATAACAAAAAAGAGACAAATAATGATGAGGAGCAAGGAGTATGTCATTCAATTGCATTTATAAAATTAATGCATGATGAACTAAGTTGCTTAATAATCTTATCGTATTAGGTGTTTTCTCCCACATGTGTTTTAATTCCTGCGACGTTCTCTTTTTCTTTTAGCAATGTATTCTAGAAAATGAAGAAGCAAACCAAAAGATGTGGCTGGGGAAGACAAATTTTGTGGAAATACGTTCTTTTCTACAGATCTTTAGGAGTTTTGATAGAATGTGGAGCTTCTTGATATTAGCACTTCAGGTGATTATAATATTTTGTTCTATATTTTACGTCTTGACATCACATAATTCCACTTATTGAATCTGTTATTTTTCTTGCCAGGCTTTGGTTATTATTGCATTTCATGACCTTAGTTCCCCTTTTCAATTGTTCGAAACCAAAATACTTGAAGATGTTATGAGCATCTTTATTACATCTGCAGCTCTCAAACTTATACAAGGTATGCTAATATATGCCAAAATGAGCCTATCTCACTTTTATCATATAGCAGTTCCAAAATGGCTCAAAATATGTGTACTGATTTGCATGTATCAGTATCTTTGCCTGAAATGTTCAACCATTCCTTGTAGCTATACTTGACATTGCATTCACATGGAAAGCTAGACAGACAATGGACTTCTACCAAAAGAGGAAATATGTGTTAAGGCTGATTGTTGCAGTTGTATGGATCATACTCCTTCCTGTATTTTATGCCCGCAGTGGAAGGAAATACACTTGTTTTTCTTCCAATTCAGGAAGCTGGTTTGGAGAATGGTGTTATTCTTCTTACATGGTAGCTGTGGCTATATACCTGATGACAAATGCAGTAGATATGGTATTATTTTTTGTTCCTTCAGTTGGTAGATACATAGAAACCTCAAACTGGAAGCCGTTTGCCAATATAGCTTGGTGGAGTCAGGTACAACAGGATTGGTATATCTTAGACTAACGTCTTCTTTCGGATCTTTGCTTGATATCTAGCTGCCCTGTTTTCTGAGGTTTTTTCTTGTGTTTTGTAGCCTAGATTATACGTAGGACGGGGGATCCAGGAAGATCAAGTTTCCATATTTAAGTGTGTACTCTTTTTACCTCGTGCTTTCTAGTCATTTTGTAGCCGCTTTTGTAATGTTTTTAAGAGCTTATGGCTATGATTTGTAGGTACATGGTGTTTTGGGTGCTACTATTGCTTAGCAAGCTTTCATTCAGCTACTACTTCGAGGTGCGTAATTACTGAATCTCTTCTGCCAGGCAATATTGACATATTTTAAAACAACTTTTTATGGTTTTCAATTTTGAGCTGATAGTTTTGAAAATAAAGCGGTCACTATGGTTACAATAAAATTATAATTAATTATTCGCTCTAATTATATTATATTGAAAACACATCAGAACTGTAAACAGATAACTCATAGTGATTCTAAATGAGCCCTTGGAGGTTTAAACTTATCTTTATTTCAAATTATATCTAGAGCTAATAGATTGACTTGCCGTTATGGGAGCTTGCAGATAAAACCGCTTATAGAACCAACAAAGATAATCTTGAGAATTGGAGTGAAAAGGTACGAGTGGCACGACCTTCTTCCTGGAGGTAATTTCAATACATTCTGATCTTATTTGCATCAGTCTGTTTCTTGTATTACTTGCTGAGGGATTGTTTTTTGGTTTCAGTTAAGAACAATTTTGGTGCTGTTGTGGCTGTTTGGGCCCCCATCTTATTGGTGAGTGTTAAAGAAGTTGGCGTATTGCTCAATCTTCTTGGAGCGTTCATCTATCTGAGCAAGCTTAGAGTTGGCTATGTGGAAAATACTGAGATGAAGTAGGATTTTTATTTATTTTCCAGGTGTATTTTATGGACACACAAATATGGTACTCTGTTTTCTGCACAATATTTGGTGGACTTTACGGGATTCTGCATCATCTTGGTGAGGTTGGTTCTTATGCCTACTCTAGTATACAATCTCTTGTGTATGTTATATACATCATCTGGTTGTTATATCCTTTCTCTCTGCAGATACGAACTCTAGGAATGTTGAGAAGTAGGCTCCCTTCTTTGCCGTCAGGATTTAGTGCTCATTTGATCCCTCCAGTTCATAAAAATGATAAAGGAAAAACAAAACATTCTTTTCCATATCCTTTCAGAAAGGTACAAGCTATTAAAGTTCAGTATTAATTGCTATTTACATCTCTGCTCCAGGAAATCATTTTCTCTCTTGTTCCAGGATCCTGGAAATGATAAGAATGCTACTGTTAAATTTGTCGTTGTCTGGAACCAAATCATCAGCAGTTTCAGAGAAGAGGACTTAATAAGCAACAGGTATGATCTTGGGTATGTGACTCTATTGATAGATGCATGCAAGCAGAACCCTTGAGAGTCTAATTCTTTCATAAACAGGGAGATGGATTTGATGCTAATACCTCTGTCATCAGATATAGCTTCTGGTCAAATTAAGTGGCCCGTGTTTCAGTTGGCAAATAAGGTAAGATTCTTCAATTCGATTACTATAGTACCTTTTGGCAATTGGCCTAGTGATATCCTAAGCACTTTGGTATACTTATGCCAGTTCTCGACAGCATTGAGCATCACAACGGATTTTCTGGGGAAGGATGAAGATCTTTTCAAGAAAATTGGGAAGGATATTCACATGTCCTGCGCGGTGAAGGAGTGCTATGATTCTCTCAAGCAAATTCTTGATATTGTGATTGTGGGGGAGCTTGAGAAAAGGTAAAAAAGAGCATGCTTGAACAATTCACTTGTTCTTAGAGTCTTTGTAATCTCAAGCTTAGGCTTCTCATCATTGGTCTAAACTCAGGATCGTTTCCACCATATTGAATGAAATTGAGGGAAGCATTCAAAAGTCAAGTCTTCTTGAAAACATACGAATGGCTGAGCTACCACACTTGCGGGATAAATGCATTCGATTTGCTAAACTTCTGGTAATAGCTATTTTTGTGATGCCTCGAGAGCTTTTATTTATTTTCCAATGTTTGTTTCCCTTGAATCAAGCCATCTTGCTAATCATTTAAGGTCGAGGGGAACGAGCATCACCGTTCTGAAGTGGTAAAAGCACTTCAAGATATCTTTGAGCTTGTGACCAGTGATATGATGATCAAGGGTTCCAGGTTGATAACTGGCCAGCTTGATCTTTTTGTTTTTATTTGTTTAATTGAGTTCCACATATTATTTACTCCTTTGTTGTATTTATAAATGCAGAGTGGTGGATGTACTTACTGCTTACCCAGGTAATTATGGACAAAATGGAGTATTTTTCAGGAGAGAAATCCATCCGCAGTTGTTTGCATCATGGGAGTCTATTCATTTCCCATTAGCAGACGGTAGCCCTCTACATGATCAGGTAGCGCATTTCCTCTCTTTGCCTGATGATTTCACTTGAACCTCTGCTTGAGATTACAAACTCAGATTTAATTGTCTAGTAGTTGACCAAGATTAAATTTATTCAACAAATAGCAACTGTCCCAGTCATGCGTGTGTTCTGCTGCTAAGTCTAAGATAGCAAGCTAATGTTATTTCATATGACAGATCAAGCGATTCCTTTTGCTGCTTACTGTGGAAGACAGTGCTATGGATATTCCTACAAACATAGAAGCACGAAGGCGCATCTCTTTCTTTGCCACTTCCCTTTTCATGAATATGCCTCAAGCTCCAAAGATTCGCAACATGTTGTCCTTCAGGTTAGGCACTCATTGCTCTACATTCTGCTAGTGAACATTGGGCTGTTACTCGTTTCATGCTAGTAAAAGTGTCACTTAAATTTTGCTATCCTATTCCTATGCTGTGTAATACTGAAATTTATTTTGGTGTAATTTCTTCATAAAGAAAGAAGAAAAAAGTACATGGTGTCCTTTGTGCTCTTACTCACAATCAACACATGTTAATCAATGATAAAAAAAAAAGTAGTATGTATTTTGTCGAGGAACTGGATTAAGACCTTGTTTTTCCTGTATTTGAAGGGCAAAATGTGTACCTTTTTGAAATAAAGAAAAACAAGGCCTAAATATTGCTCTGGTTATAATCACGCAGTGAGTTAGTGTGCTTGAGATTTTATAAAACAAGGCTAGTCTCAGTTTTTATCTTGAAAAGGAAAGAAATGTGTATGCACTGAAATAGGTATAGCAAACAAGTCAGGCAGATTTGTTTATACTTGCTTGGATGCCAAAACACCACATAATGATGCCATATTCTTTGGGTACAGTGTTTTGACTCCACACTACATAGAGGAAGTTAAGTTTTCAATTGAGGAGCTTATGCTAAGCAACGATCATGTTTCCATTCTCTTTTACATGCAAAAGATTTATCCAGGTAATAAAATTAGAACTTTTCTCATGTGATTTGGAAAATATATCCTGTTTTGTGATGTTCAATACTTGTCGTATGATTATGCAATGGCCCTTATCTGTAGATGAATGGAAGAACTTTTTGGAACGCATGGGCTGTGAAAATTTGGAAGATTTAGAAGCTAAGAGGAAAATGGAAGAGCTAAGGGATTGGACGTCTTTCAGAGGGCAGACATTGAGTAGAACAGGTAAACTATATTTTTAACCTCTTCTTGTGTGGTGCGATTCGAACAGTTGGTTTTGTCATGCTAAAATTCTCTCACTTGTCTTGTCATTACAGTTAGAGGAATGATGTATTACAGAAAGGCCTTGAAATTACAAGCTTTTCTTGACATGGCCGAAGATGAAGGTTTGTTTGGATTCTGAATCTTTTTTTTATTTTTTGTATGTATAAAGATTTTGTATTAACAGGAAATGCTGAGTTGTGTGCATAAAATTCTTTCACTTGTCTTGGTTTGCTCATTTTTTTTTTCTTTTTAACACTCGGTCTGTGTGCATAAATAGATATTTTGCAAGGCTATGAAGCATTTGAAAGAGGAAACGATGCATATGCTGCTCAACTGGATGCATTGTCTGACATGAAATTCACTCATGTTGTTTCTTGTCAAATGTATGGAGCGCAAAAAATATGTGGGGACTCGCGTGCAGAGGATATACAAGATTTGATGAATAGGTATTATCTTGCTGCGAGTGGGACGTTCATATAACATAACAATGCAGCACATTCAGTCAATCTTTGACTTGTATGGCACGGAGCGTTACATTAAGCTATACCTGTTTTGTTTCTTATTTAGGTATCCATCTCTACGTGTAGCGTATGTTGAGGAGAAAGAAGTAACTAACGACAGAAACCGGTCTGAGATCTATTCATCTATATTAGTGAAGGCAGTGAACGGTCATGATGAGGTAATTGACCTTCACACACTAAAAGAATATTCATCTTGTAGCATTTGGAAGTTGCACAGGTTTCCTTTCCCTTCATGGGCACTGGCCACTGGGGGTTTCTTAATCAAGAGTTAAAACATTAGTCACTCTTTTTTTCAGAAAGTTGTACTTGCATGCATGCATGAGGCCATCTTTCCCTCAATTTTGAATTCATCACCATCACCATGTCCAATAACTTGTAACATGTGCTTCTTTTATATTCTTTTCTCACTGGGGTCCTGGCTCGAACTTACTTGTGTAGCAAAGATTTACGTTGTGATGACTTAGGTTCAAATGATCTCTTTCTGGGTTTTTCATCCCAAGTTTAGACGATGAATATTCTTCTGATTTAGATTTTGAAAAATATGGAGATTGCCAATGTTGTACTTGATTTTCAAATAAATTCTTTGTCAGCAATTAGGCTGGGTTCCTTGCGGTGAATTCAAAGTTTCTAGTTGCGAGCACCGAGCTCGTCTTTTTACCATGTTACTTTGTCACCTTTCTCTATGTCTACCTTCTCCATGCTAAATTTCAAACCTTGATTTGCAGCTCTCATCTCAAGTTTTAGTGTCTAAGAAGCATTGTGCAATAGAACAATCAAACTAAATCCATTATGACCAACAGAATGGCAACATCTTTTGTGAAATTCATCTTCCTTGCAGCATTGATCAGAGACTATGGAACTGATGCAAGTAGCAGCTAGTAGGAATTAAATTTATGTTCATTGATTTTTTCTGTAGGAAATTTATCGTATAAAGCTTCCGGGTCCGCCTAATATTGGAGAAGGAAAGCCAGAGAACCAAAATCACGCCATAATTTTCACCCGTGGAGAAGCACTTCAAACAATTGATATGAACCAAGTAATCTTTCTTGGCAGACTGTTTCTTTGGTTGTTTCACTGTCACTTTTACCTAGACCGATGTTGTATAACCATTTTGCCGTGACAGGATAACTACTTGGAAGAAGCTCTGAAAATAAGAAATCTTCTGCAGGAGTTTCTCCGACACCAGGGTCGACCGCCCACAATAGTTGGTTTGAGGGAGCACATATTCACCGGAAGGTCTGACTTGTTTATCAATCTTTTATGTATGTTTCAACTAAAACCCACCTGAAACGCTGATGTTTCATCATCTTCAGTTGAAGTGCATATTAACGGTCACTTTTATGTGAAACACTGCATGCAGTGTTTCGTCGCTGGCATGGTTCATGTCTTATCAGGAGACGAGCTTCGTCACCATTGGGCAAAGGCTTTTGACAACTCCTCTCAGGTACGTAAAACGATCACCTGTCCTTGGGGCGGATACTACCAACATATTTATGGCTTCTAATTCTAGTAATTGGGATCGGATGCAGGGTACGGTTTCACTATGGGCATCCAGATCTATTTGACAGGGTATTTCACATCACACGAGGCGGTGTCAGCAAGGCATCAAGGACAATTAATCTGAGCGAAGACGTTTTTGCTGGTATGATCGAGTTTTGAAACTGGTGTACAAGTGTGTGTATGTATACATTTATATATATTCCGCGTCCGTGGTTAGTATTAACTTGAAAAATGGCAAGCTTGCAGGATTTAATTCAGTGCTAAGGCGTGGATACGTGACCTACCACGAGTACATGCAAGTCGGCAAAGGGCGTGACGTAGGGCTCAACCAAATCTCCAAGTTTGAAGCCAAAGTAGCCAACGGAAACAGTGAGCAAACTCTAAGCCGGGACATCCACCGCCTCGGACATGGGTTCGACTTCTTCCGGATGCTATCTTGCTACTTCACCACCGTTGGCTTCTACATTAACAGCCTGGTAAGTACTTGGTGATGTTTGTTTCTTCTTCGATCATAAATGTCTTTCATATTTACTTTGTGATTCAACAAATTAATTATTAACAATGTATGTATCATGTAGTTTGTTATAATAAGGCTGGTTTGGATTGCTTTGCAGATATCGGTGATTGCAATATACGTGTTCCTGTACGGGCAGCTGTACCTGGTTCTGAGCGGGCTTCAGAAAGCGCTGCTACTCGAAGCGAGACTGAGCAACATAAAATCACTTGAAACGGCTCTGGCGTCTCAATCCTTCATCCAGCTGGGACTCCTAACCGGTCTCCCCATGGTAATGGAGCTCGCCCTCGAAAAAGGCTTACTCGCCGCCCTCAAAGACTTCGTCCTAATGCAGCTCCAGCTGGCTGCCGTTTTCTTCACCTTCTCGTTCGGGACCAAATCCCACTATTACGGGCGCACCATCCTACATGGCGGGGCCAAGTACAGGCCCACGGGCCGGAAAGTGGTCATCTCTCACGCCACCTTCGCCGAAAACTACCGCCTTTACTCGAGAAGCCACTTCGTCAAAGGATTCGAGCTGATGATCCTGCTCATGGTGTACGACATCTTCAGGAGGTCGACCTTCCAGAGCAGCATGGCGTACGTGCTCATCACGTATGCCATCTGGTTCATGTCCCTCGCGTGGCTGTTCGCTCCTTTCCTCTTCAACCCGTCGGGGTTCAGCTGGGAGAGCATTGTGGACGACTGGAAAGACTGGAACAAGTGGATACGGCATCAAGGCGGGATCGGGATCCCCCAGGATAAGAGCTGGGAGACGTGGTGGAACGAGCAGCAGGGGCCCGCGAATCTGAGCTCGAGGGTGTTCGAAGCGCTCCTCTCCGTCAGGTTCTTCATGTACCAGTACGGGCTGGTGTACCACCTCGACATCTCGAGGCATAGCAAGAACTTGATCGTTTATGTGCTCTCCTGGATCGTTATACTCGTGGTCTTTCTGTTGGTGAAGGTAGTGAACGTGGGGAGGCATTGGCTCAGCGACAACCATCAGTTTGCGTTTAGGCTGTTCAAGGCGTCGCTGTTCTTGGGGGTTATAGCCACCATAACCACTCTCTCTGTTATCTGCCACTTGTCGGTCATGGATCTGATTGTCTGCTGCCTCGGTTTCCTGCCTACGGGATGGGGTTTGTTGCATGTCTCGCAGGCGGCTAGGTCGATGATTGCAAGAAGCTGCCCCGGGCTCTGGAACTTCGTGGTGGTGCTTGCTCGAGCCTATGATTATGGGATGGGTGTCGTTCTCTTTTTCCCTATCGCGTCTTTGGCATGGCTCCCCATCATATCTGCCTTCCAGACGCGCTTTCTCTTCAACGAAGCTTTCAATAGGAGGCTGCAAATTCAGCCCATTCTTGCAGGCAAGAAGAAGCATGTTTAGCTCTTTTTCTGCTCCTTTCCTTCCTTGTTCATCATTTATACAGTACACGGATAAGATTATTATAATTATTTGGTAGGATCGAATATGATGTACATAAAGTACCATCCTTACAACTGAACCATAAAGTATAGTTTTACAGTAAATGCACAAATGATCCAATTTGCACTCTAAGAATCAGTATAAGAAACGACAGCTGCAGGAGCAACACTCGCTGAAGAATCCTCCACAGAGGACTCGCTGTTGTCACCACCGATTTCTCTATCCTCTGCCCTTTCCTTGACAGCTGAGCCTTCTTCTCCTGCCTCCACCACGAGCCTGACCCCGATCCTCTGTGAATCCACCGCTTTAACATTGGCATGACTTGAAGGGGAAAAAGGATCACTAAAGCTCACCAACAACTCCTCTCTCTTCCGGCTCTTGCGGAAGGCACCGTTTAACATCTGAAGCCCCTTGCTAAATACGTTACCACCACCACGGGACTTGTTGTTACCCTCTTCTACTTGCTCGGGGCTGGAACCACCACTCCCATCCTCCCTTTGGATTTCGGTTGTATCGAACTGTCGTCGACTCCTCCTCTTCCTCGGTTCCCATGTTTTTGAAACATCACTTCCTGGATGTTGAATCCAAATCCCTGTCTCCTTCTGTCCTTGTATATTAATTGCTTCAAAGGTATCAGCAAACTTGTGGGATTTTTTTGACTTTCCAGATGAGCCGGACGCAATCGCAGCCATCTCGCTTTCAGGGGGGTCTGCTTTCTCTTCCCCGCCTGCTTTGCTCACCCCCTGCATGCATCTTTCATTAGATGAAAAATATTAACACCCGTCAAAACCAATATCTGTTTTATATGCACTCAATGTGCCAAAATGTGTCAACGTACCTTTGAATCAGCTTCAACCACAGTTATAGCCAGATGCAATCTTCCCGTTTTGATGTTCTCTAGAGGTACCCACATGTCATGCCTCTTCCCATCCCTCAACTGGTTGACGTCAACAGAACAATCACTACAGCAACCAAGAAATACAGTCAGTAGTACATCTCATCAGGAAACAGCTAAAAACAGACAAAAGTACACACGTGAAACTAGATTAATTTGATTTATGACACCAAACCCATGACTATATATGATTTGTATGGTGGAAATTGAGGACAAACCCAAGACTGTCATCCAAGAAAGGGTCCTTGTCACGAACTTCGATATTCAGGACATTGTCAGATTCCCAGGAGCATATAGGGATTTTGAACTCTTCAGTCCACTTTGGTGCGAGTGTCTTCCTTTGAATCTTAGTCTTAAACTTGTATGGACCAAGTTGCCCTTTCACATAGGGATCTGCCAATCCTGCAGGAAATCGGTCAAGTGTAAATATAAACAGGAGGAATCACTAAGTGGTGAACTGGGAACATATTAATGTTGGCACTAGTCATACTACTTACCATTAGGATCTGATGGTTTCATATCTGATCCTTCCATAACTTCCACTCTTGCATAAGCAATAGGATCTTTGGCTGACATAGAGAACCATTTTGCTAGATCAAAAAGCAAAGCAATTAGTTCCATCATATATAGTTAACACAGGAAGTCGGATCAATACTTGTCCATTGAGATGCAACAAACAATATCAGAAGCCAGCAACTAAAGTATAGGGTCCATATAAATAAAAAAGGAAAAAAGACATAGATATACAGATAGAAAGAGGAATACATGTGGCGCTAAAGAATGTTTATATGATACAATATAAGCATAGCCAATATTTTATTTAACTCTGTAGGATAGAAATATATACTCGCATTACTAATTGTAAACTTCATCGAGAATAAACTTCACTCCAACAAGAACCTAACATCGAAAGGAAGGTAGATTAAGAGTTATATTCTCCCCCCCCCCCCCCCCCCCACCCCCCCCCCCCCCTTTTTTTTACTTGGAAGCTTCTGATATCATTGTTGCAAAACACAATAAATTCTGACAGCAAAGCCTAAATTATTTGCATAAACCATTGAAACACAGTCAAAGCCCATCAACCACTGGACGTTACTAGCATTTAAAAAATTTGAACGTCCATAATACTTCACTCTTCTACTAGCATCCATAAAATTCTTAGTCTAACTAATAATTGAATTTTGGCATTTTAACTGCATATGTTCTTTAGTTCACATGCTGTACTAGATACTACATTTAATTCCCAAGAACAATTTGACCAGAAATGGCACACCTTCCCTTCAACATGCATACTTGTTATGTGCATTTTGGCCACGATCCCAAATCCTATTGTCTCTTGAAGCTTTACTGCTAAAATTGCACTCATATCATCTGCTGTCAAAAAATTGAGTCCAAGTTCAAGTACCTGCATTTGTAAAACTTTGACGCATCTATATGCTAGAAAGAGAAGTTGATGGTAACCACTGATATATAGGAAAAACGATATCAAATGCATAGCAGGCATCACATACCAAGTGATCATCGTCTGAAGATTAACGATGAACCCTCATTTCTGTAAATATTGGTGCTTTTCTTCCCAAGTAAAGATGTTCAATTGCAGCTTTTTTCTGAAGATTTAGAACAAGGCACCATTTTAGAACTTACACAGATAAATTAATCTATAACATGACATCCTGCGACAACTGCACTAGAAAGGTATTACTCTATAATAACATCAATCTGCTCCATGTTTCAGATATGTGATATTGTGATGTACAGAATATCAACTGAAGATTCTTTCATTTTCTTTCATGCTGTTGTCTTGCACATATGTAAATTGATACTTTAACTGAAGAGCATAAATTGGCCTATGAATTGAAGATTGACAATCCCTCCCATTAGTCTCAAGTAACTCTCAAGGTTTGTAAGTAAGCATCATACTTCTATGCAGCATCCCAATCTGAATGGTCATGAAAATCAGATAGTCTATACAAGCTTCAGGAAGAAGCCCAATATTTGTTCAAAACTACACATATAGCAAGACTAAAGGCAAATAATCACTTATGAAGTATAGTGTTAGCCAGGAGATTAAAGGACATTTGTCCTGAGCATATGAACTACGGCAAACCAGCAAATAGTTTATATTCAATTATATCATCCGTGGTGTCTCTAATCAAGTGTGAACAAGTACTTGACATAAAAGTGGACCATATGATCTAGCCAGATGAAATACGGAGGACAGAGTTAATCATACAACAGTCCACGGTTTGTACTTGTCGAGGAACCACGGTATGATAGGAAGGAAAATCGTCTGAGAAACCATCTCTTCCATACAAACAGGCCAAATCTTTTCAATCACGAGATTCAACCACCTCACGGTTTCGGATTCCAACAGCACCTGAAGGTATGAAATGGAATCTAATAAACACAACGGTAAATTATACTCGCAGAAACAAAAAAAAAAAAAAAAAAAAAAAAAAAACTATCTCGATGTCCAGAAAAGTAACTCTTCTTTGATCAGCATGTCTTCTTCGCTCGTGCTGCAACTTTCTACTCAGCCTCAACACATACCTTTCATTCACCTGCAACAAACTATTCGATTGGTCAACAAAAAACAGCTCTGACTGAAGAAAACACAATGTATTGACGAAAAACCAAGCAAAAAGAAAAGCGGGGAACAGAAAAAGGCGGAACTAGAACCTGGAATAGGTACACTAAGGAAAGGAAATAGAAGATGGGGTGGCCATAACCAAAGGCGTTGAGCATCCACAGAAGAAACAGCACGATGGCGACATGATGAATGATCGAAATCTCCGTAATCCCCATTACTATTCTTCTTGTTTGAAATTGTATCTTCCACTGGTTAACTAATTTCTTCAACTTCTCATTCATCAGAACAGAAGAGATGATAAGTAGTAGAGCATCGATCTGATCGGCGAGATCGCCCGTGCGAAAGAATGAAAAGAGAGAAGGAGACAGAAATGGGGAAGAAGCAAGGGAGAGTTGAATTTCGAAAAGGGTGGGGCCCTCTTACTTTTGTCCACAACCCACGGGGCAGGTAACGTACATGACCGTATAACAATACTCCTCGTTGCCTGGTACCACATAAAGATGAAAAAAAAAGGAAGGAGAAAGAAATTACTTATAAGTTTGTAAGAGTAAATTTTTAATTGGATAAGATAAAATTGAATGGGAAAATATTTTACGAAAAGTTTAATATAAAACGGAAGTTGAAAAGAAATATAATAAGATGTTCGAAAAGGAATATAAGAGTAAGACAAACTTTCGAAGACGGAAAAAATATTTCATATAGTAGAGTTTAACATAAACTCCATTGTAACTAAACTTCATTTTTACTCTCTTTATTTAAAACTCAAAGGCCCTTAGCAATGGGCTTCTGCACTATCCGGTCCGGACATAAATTGACTCTGACTAATCGAACAGGGTGATGGATTAAAAAAAATTCATTGTCATTTTAAAAATTTTAAATAATTAATAATATCGTTAAATTTACTTAATTGGTTTTATGTACTTAATTAATTAGTCTTTGTTTGGATTACACATTTTAATGCATTATATTGCATTAAATGACTCATTTAATGCAACTTAGTGCATTAGATTGTATAATCCAAGTAGGGGGTTAGTATAACAAAAAAAGAATGATACGTGATTGCCTCGGATTGCTCCTTAGAAACCTCGTATTTAACCCAACATGATCCCGATCTTGTCTTGTAATCGAATTCAGACCTATAATGCTTTTAAAAGTTAGAACCTTGTTGCGCAAGTAATGGGAAATTCGAAATTGAATATGAACAATCCGGTTCGACCACTTTAGATTGAATCAAAGGGATAGTTCAATTGGATTGGCTCTAACGCTAAATCCAATTGATAAACTAGATTGATCTTTAACAATCAAAACTAGAACTAATCAATTGATCAATTTGAATGAACAAAATGAATTGAACACGAAGAACAAAGAGAGAGAATTCGGTTGTGATTGTTGATCGATCGAATGAACTTGAATGCTAATCACACGTGTTTCTTTTGGCCCAAGAGATAGATTAAACCAATTTGGGTTTAATCTCTCTCAAGCTGATTTTTCATTAATGAAATTGCAAAGTATAAATAGTAGAATACAAAGCTGAATCTTGGAGAACAAGGCACCCCTATGGCCGGCCCTAATAGATAGAGTTAGGCCCTTGTCTTGCTTCCCAAGATATAATAAAATATCTAAAGCTTAACTAACTAGATCTCCCTTAAATAAAATAAATCATGGCTGATTTATTTATTTAAGGAAAATATCCTAACAAACTTAAAATATCTAAAAGATAATAAAAAACATAGGAGAGAGATTATCAACCAACTAACATAAGCCTATTGATTGAAAATATCTCTTTAACAACTAATAAAAATCGTCCCATATAAATAAAGATATAAAGCTGATATTTTCCATATTTAGATTGGTCAAGTCAAAGGGTTGACTTTGACCCATGTAACAACTTATCTCACTCGGTCACTTACTAAATTCAGCCCTAAAGTGAGACAAGCCAATACATGTTTCTAAATAAGGAAATAGTGTGAAACTTCGACCCATATAGTTAATACATTGAATCCGGGCTTAGTTGATGTCGAATGCAAGTGACCCATCTCGTCTTGGTGGACCCCTCAACAATTGTTGTCAATGGAACCAAGATCGTTGTTGTGCCTTGAGCAATCTTCTTAGCCCGACTTCTAGTAATTGGTCCATCAGATGACACTCGAATCAACTCTTCGACGTCGGTAGGAGACATGGCTGGCTTCACTGCATCATTCTCCTCCACTTGAGCTCGAATCGTCTCTGATTTGACGTTAGAATAAAAATTTGGCACATAAAGAGATAGATCAACCACATTAAACGTTGGATGGACATTATACTCACCAAGCATGTCAACTTGATATGCATTAGGGCCGATTCTCCTGATGATCTTAAACGGTCCATCTCCGCGCTGATCTAACTTATTCTTCCTTTGGTGTGGGAACCTCTCCTTCCTAAGATGCACCCAAACAAGATCACCTTCTTCAAAGATCACTTGTTTTCGCCCCTTGTCAGCATGGGCCTTGTACTTCATGGATTTCCTCTCCAAGTGCATCTTGGTTCTCTCATGCAGCTTCTTTACAAACTCAGCCCTCTTGTCAGCTTCAAAGCTTTCTTTTCCCTTGTATGGCTGAGGCGTCAAGTCCACTGGCGTCCTTGGATTCATCCCATAAACAACCTCAAAATGGTTCATTTTTGTAGCTGAATGGATTGACCTATTATAAGCAAACTCCACAAAAGGCAAAACATCTTCCCAACGTTTGAGCTTAGCTTTAAGCATAGTTCTAAGTAAAACCCCTAACGTTCTATTAGTAACTTCAGTTTAACCATCAGTTTGTGGATGACATGAGGTAGAAAATAACAACTTAGTTCCCAACTTAGACCATAAACTTTTCCAAAAATAACTCAAAAACTTAGCATCACGATCTGAAACTATAGAACAAGGAATGCCATGCAATCTAACAACTTCTCTAAAAAACAAATTAGCAATATGCACAGCATCATCAGTCGTGTGACATGGAATAAAATGAGCCATTTTAGAAAAACGGTCTACAACCACAAAAATAGAGTCTCTACCTTTCCTAGTTCTAGGCAATCCAACAATGAAATCCATAGAAATGTCCTCCCAAGGTGAACTAGGAATAGGAAAGGGCTGGTACAAACCATGAGGGTTTAGTCTAGATTTAGCTTTAGCACACACAACACAACTTTTGACAAACCTAAGCACATAGTTACTCATTTTTGGCCAATAGTAGTGTTCTTTTAATCCGTCTAAAGTCTTCTCTAGCCCTCTATGTCCTCTTGATTCATGAACCTCTTTAGTTAGATGCCTACGTATACTAGATGAAGGTATGCATAATTTTCCAGCTTTAAACAAATAAGCATCATCAATAAAGTAGGAATCTATTTCTCCCCTAGACATGCAATTCTTGTAAATTTTAGCAAAGTGAGGATCACTAGCATACAACTCTTTAATCATTGCAAATCCAAGGATTTTCACATCACATTAGTTCAAGAGAACGTACCTGCGAGAAAGGGCGTCAGCTACCACATTCTCTTTGCCTTTCTTATGCTTTACAACATAAGGAAAGGTCTCCATGAATTCAACCCATCTTGCATGTCGCCTACTGAGTCTGGATTTGCCCTTCAAATACTTCAAGGCCTCATGATCAGAATGAATAACGAACTCCTTAGGCCACAAATAATGAGACCAAGTCTTCAAAACCCTAATTAAAGCATAAAGTTCCTTATCATATGTAGGGTAATTCAACTCAGCCCCACTAAGCTTTTCACTGAAATAAGCTATGGGTTTCTTGTCTTGGAAGAGGACGCATCCTATTCCATGGACTGATGCATCCACCTCAATCTCGAATGCTTTGGAGAAATCAGGGAGTTGGAGCACCGGGGCGTTGCACAACCTGTCCTTCAAAGTGTTGAAGGCGTTCTCTTGTTGCTCTCTCCATTTGAATGATGTATCCTTCTTTGTAAGCTCATGGAGAGGGGCTGCAATTGTGCTAAAATCACGCACAAACCTTCTATAGAAGCCAGCCAAGCCGATAAATGAGCGCACCATGGTTGGGGTAGTCGGCTGTGGCCACTCCTTGATAGCCTTGATTTTGTCTTCATCTACCTTCAATCCACCTTTAGACACAACAAAACCAAGAAAAACAGTAGATTCCGAGCAAAAAGAACACTTCTTTAAATTAACAAAAAGCTTTTCTAATCTCAAAGTGTCCAAAACAGCCCTAAGATGATCTACATGCTCATGCAAAGTTTTTCCATAAACTAAGATATCATCAAAGTAGACTACAACAAATTTTCCTAAGTATCTTCTTAGAACATGGTTCATAAGCCTCATGAAAGTACTAGGTGCATTAATTAATCCAAAAGGCATTACTAACCATTCATATAAACCATACTTAGTTGTAAAAGTAGTTTTCCACTCATCCCCTTCCCTCATTCTAATTTGATGGTACCCACTTCTTAAATCAATTTTTGAAAAGAAATTAGCACCATGTAATTCATCAAGCATATCATCTAATCTAGGAATGGGATGGCGGTACTTAACTGTTATTTGGTTGATCGCCCTGCCATTAACACACATCCTCCAAGTGCCATCCTTCTTTGGCACCAAAATCACCGGAACCGCCTATGGATTGAGTGATTCACGAACATAACCTTTGTCCATGAGATCTTGTACTTGTCTTTGAAGCTCAACAGTTTCCTCTGGACTTGCTCTATATGCTGCATGGTTTGGTAAGGAAGCTCCGGGCACCAAATCAATTTGATGCTCAATGCCTCTAATTGGTGGAAGGCCATGTGGCAACTCTTCTGGCATAACATCTTCAAATTCCTGTAAGAGATCTTGAATACACTTTGGAAGATGAGAGATGTCTTGACTTATAATTAATATTTCTTTCCTCATAAGAAGTAAACAAAAGGAAGTAGGGAAAGAAGTACTAGACTGTGCAATTAGAGAGCGCTTCTCAACACTGCCTTTCAAGCCAATTTTTTACTCTTTTTGCAGGCGTTCGTCTTTCTGATTTGTAGCTCTCTGAGTCTCTGAATTGCTCCCAAAATTTGAGCCAAAACGCCCGAGTGGTTTGGGAGATAGCCCCGTTTTCGTCTCAGCTGCACTGTCTGAAGTAGCACTCGACACTTTTGACGAATTAGGAGGCTTTTCTCGGCGTTTTTTGTCCCATTCAGTAGCTCCACTTGTGCTTGATGTTTTCCTAAAATTTGAGCCAGAACGCCCGGGTGGAGACTGGGAAACGCCGGTGTTGTTTGTAAGTGCACCGGGCGCCGAGCGGTGCGCTGCAGCTTTGGCCAATGCTTCGGCCTCCTCCTTCTCTTCCTTGGCACACCTAAGTGCCCTAGCTTGATCTCATCGTACCTGGTCCTGTAAAATTTGTTGGGGCGACAATGGTAGAAGAGACACTCTCCTCCCGTCATAGTTAAACGAATAGGTATTAAGCATGCAATCATAAATAACTCTCCTATCGAATAACCATGGTGTACCTAACAAGATATGAGTGCATTCCATGTTTACCACATCACACAAGAGCTCGGCGTGTCACCAATTGCAACTTGGAAATGTCGAGGCCGTCCGATGGATCGCATTGCAACTCGGGACCAACTTCGGAAAGTTCGTCAACTTCATCCTCCTCATGGCTCTCGTATGGCTCGCCTTGGGCCGTGAATAAGTTCTTCTTTTGGTTGGGACAATTACGCATCAAATGTTCTCGGCCACCGCATTTGTAACTTGCCAAGTCATGAGCTCTATCGGCACTCGGCGCGGCATTGCAATCTCTCGTCGCGGCTGGCGCCGATGGTGGCGTGGACTCGGCCTTCGGTGGCGCACATATCTTAGGATTTATCAAAGAAGAAGGAACACGATTAGGAGAAAAACTAGAAGGACTAGAGTTAGAAGTGTACCTCGAAGTGGACCATGTCGACTTTGCACACATTTCTTGTTTATGCAATTGCATCACCGTATGCACAAGTGTGTTGAGATCCTTGATGGGCAAAATCTCCAACTTGTCTTGGATGGATTGCCTTAGACCCGATAGAAGCCGAGCCCTCATGACGGAAGGTGAAACGCTCATGCCTGCCTTGAAAAACATCTCTTCAAGCTTGGCGAATTATTCCTCCGGCGTCATGGCTCCCTGTTTTATGCGCATGATCTCAATGTGCATTTTATCTTTGTAGTCCGCTGGGACGTACCGTTTCTTCAGAATGTACACCAATTGATGCCATTCTCGAATGAGGGGCTTGCCTCTTCGAATCCTTTCGGACTCAAAGCGATTCCACCAAGTTCGAGCAGCACCATGAAAATGTAACGTTAACACCTCCACCATTTCGTCATCTTCATAGCCCAGATGGTGAACTGTGTGCTCCGTTCCCTGCAACCATTCAATGAACGCATCAGGATCGTATGTTCCATAAAAATTTCCAAACATTACTGATGTCACGTCTGTTGACGTGTGGATCCCGAGCATCGCGACGATCGTGGTCTCGGCGTGGGCTGCGGTGCCGTGGTGAATAAGCGCGCCGAGGGCGCCGATCGCGGGGCAGCCCACGATCGAACCCATCGTCACAACCATCCGGATCAACGCCATCATCGGGGCGCCGAGGGCACCGATCGCGGGGCGGCCCACGATCGAACCCATCGTCACAACCATCCGGATCAACGCCATCATCGGGGCGCCGAGGGCGCCGTCCATCGTGATCGCGATCGCGCCGTTGGCGTTGTCCAGCCTTGTGAGTCGTATCGTTGGCACACTCATACTCCTTGCGATTTTTAGCGAGGTGCGGCGATGAGATCCAATCGGCTGGCCGATGATCGTGCTCCTCCGAATCCTTAACATGCGGATGATCAAAACTAGATTCCTCAGAATAATCATCGAACTCATTGTAATGGTTCTCAAATTCGGAGTATGGGTTGTGAGCACTTTGATGCTCCAAGTAATCCTCGACAATGATACGTGATTGCCTCGAATTACTCCTTAGAAACCTCGTACATAACCCACACGAGTATCGATCTTGCCAGTAAAGCACGTTCCAACCTGATTTCCTTAAACAAGTTAATTCCTTGGAGAACAAGTAAACAAATTTCGAACCTTGAATATGAATTAAACAGAAACTGAATTTGATAAATTGAAAGAATCAACCTTGATAGTTCAATTGGATTGGCTCTAACGCTAAATCTAATTGATTAACTAGTTTGATCTTTAACAATCAAAACTAGAACAATCCCAATTAACTAGATCAACAAACCAAATTGATTGAATGCAAAGAGAGAGAGGTCGAGAGAATTATGGTGATCGATCAGATTGTTGGTGGAATTGATCTCGAAATTCAGCAATAGCAAACTCGTGTTTTTGGAGCCCAAGAGATAGATTAAACCAATTTGGGTTTAATCTCTCTCAAGCTGATTTTTATTAATGAAATTGCAAAGTATAAATAGTGAATACAAAGCTAAATCTTGGAGAGCAAGTTACATAGCATGGCCGGCCCTATGAGACAGAAAGCCCCCATGTCTTGCTTCCAAAGATATAATAAAATATCCAAACTATAACTAACTAGATCTCCCTTAAATAAAATAAATCAAAGCTGATTTATTTATTTAAGGAAAATATCCTAACAAACTTAAAATATCTTAAAGATAGAATAAAAGATAGGAGAGAGATTATCAACCAACTAACATAGCCTATTGGGCGAAAATATCTCTTAACATAACATAATAAAAATCGTTCATAATAATAAATAAGTAAAACTGATAATTTTCATAATTTAGATCGGTCAAGTCAAAGGGTTGACTTTAACCCATGTAACAACTCATCTCACCCGGTCACTTACTAAATTCAGCCCTAAAGTGAGACAAGCTATTTCATGTTTCTAAATAAGGAAATAGGTGTGAAACTCGCCCAATTGAATTAGTCCATTGAATCTGGGCTTAGTTGATGCCGAATGCAAGTGACCCATCTCGCATTGCTGGACCCTTCAACAATGGCTGCTAATCGAACTATGATCGTTGTCGTGCCTTGAGCAATCTTCTTAGCCCGACTTCTAGTAATTGGTCCATCAGAAGGCACTCGAATCAACACATCGACTTCGGTAGGAGGCATGGCTGGCTTCACTACATCAGACATTATAGTCGTCGGCGTCGTAGTGTTTAGCCCCGTGCTTCTGCTTTGGGGTTTCGTACTCATACGCCGACGACTTGTTCTTTGCTTTCTTTTTAAGGCCACTTGTGTGTTGATGTCGATACTCCTCGGAGTCGTACTCCTCATCGGAATAAACGTCATGCACTTGGGTATCCCTATAATCTCGCGCCAATTGCCAGCGATCAGCGGTCCGAGGACCACCATCTCACCGATCAAACTGACGACTTTCTTTTATCGACTCCATGCGGTGCATGGTGCCGAATTTTGATGAAGGTTGAGCATGGCCTTTTCCCATGGCACGAGCGCGTGAAACCTCCTCCGCGGACACGCCCAGATTGGCATGGATCTCCGGACACGCCCAGTTTGACTCTCGGCCAAGAGGCGCTCGAGTTCCTCAATCCGAGCCACTGCCTCGGGTGGGAAATTTTGTTGTTGTTGTTGGTGTTGTGACGCCGATGGTGGGTCCTTGTCTCGGTTGTCATCATTTCCCGATTCCGAAACCGTACCTATAGTCACACCCGTCATAGCAAGTAAGATGTTCACAACAAAAGGCCAAGAGTTTAAGGATTTCTTAAGTCGGCCTCCCCTTAGTGTTCAATCCACACGAACAAAGAAGGAATGGAAAGGCTTAAGGTCACTGGACTAAAGCAATAGAAATTTGGATCCAAAACAAGCAATGAAAGCTAAAGCACGAAACAAAGAAGTAATGAATGAAACCGAAAAAAGAAAGAAGAAGTAGATGCAATCGGCGTGTGAATATTGTTGCCGAATTGAAAAGATTGGAGAGAGAAAGATCTTGCCTTATTTTGGCTTGTGATCTTCTCGAATTTTTTTTTTGTAAATAAAATCAGAAATATCTTACCTTATTTTGGCTATGATATTCCGAGATCTTTTTTTTTAATAACCGAAAATCTCTAGGATCTTTTAGATCTTCTAGAGATGGCAACAAACAAGCAATAGATCAACACAAGATATGCTCGAATGAACAGACTAGAAATCGGCAATCAAATACCCTAAGTGCAATGCAACTAGCATGACAAAGTAGTAATGTCACCAAAATCCAAAGTTCAAGTCGAGTAGGTCTAGGATGAATTAAGTGGGGGTTTTTTAACAATGAACGCATGAAAGAAAAAAAAATCGGTACCCTAGATGGAGGTTTACGAAGATGGTAGATAGATCTAGGGTTGATGAAGGAATGTATCGTGTGAAATTGAACGAAAAGGGTGTAGCGAGACTTACTCAAACCGTGGCTCTGATGCCAGTTGATGCGACCTCGTTTGATGGCTCGACGGATCATTGACGGTGTTTGAGTATTGGGTCTCGTGAGTAGCAAGCGGAAGTCTTGATTGATCGAATTTGAACACACGAACAGGAACACAAGCAATGAAGTAACGAAAGCTTTGATTGATTAATGTGATGTCGCAAGCACTAGGTTAGATCTAGGAGAAAACCATCGACTAAAATACTAACTAAAGTGTGTGTGCCTGAATTGAAAGGCATAGCACCTTATATATAGGTGCGGCAATAATGAAACCCTAATAAGCTATTGTGGCGCCTAGGGCATGGATGCAACCAAAGCCCATCGGCGCAAGCCCTAAGAAAGACCTTCTAAATACGTAAAACTAACAATAGTAATGTTTAAGAATGGAAAATATGCTAAATAAGGCATAAAATAGATAGGTCGCTCATGGCCGACACCGAAGTGTCAAGACAAGCCTGTCGCAAGGTGTGGCACGACGCGGCGAGGCCCTGGCGAGACGCTGGCGCGCGGCGCTGGCGAGCCTAGGGCACTACCGAGGGTGCGGGCGCGCAGAACTGGCCGAGGCTCTCGAGAACCTCAAGTTGCGATGCGGGTCCAGGCGATGGCGTGAGGAACGAGTTCGAGGTGATTGATTCCAAGGACTCGACTCGAGGTTCTGCGGACCTAATGATGCAAACGGTGGCGAGCGCTGGCACGATGCAAGGCGCGCCATGGCCTGCGGACAAGTGCGGCACCAAGGAATGCGTCGCGGTCTGGATGGCACGAGCCCTGGCATGGGTGACGGGTCCATCCGAGCGCATGACGAAGGCGTCGTCTTCCTGGCTAACGGGGTCGCATTACAAAACCTTGGCGGCACTTCGTGAACAGTTCTTTTGGCCTCACATGGCCTCGGATGTTCACAAGTATTGTCAAGGTTGTGTGCCGTGCCAAACCGCAAAATCGATGTCTCAACCTCACTGTCTTTACACACCCTTGCCAATCCCGGATATCCCGTGGGAAGATCTCTCCATGGATTTTATCACGGGCCCTCCGATGACAAGTCGTGGTAAAGATTTGATTTTTGTCATTGTGGACCGCTTCTCTAAAATGGACTTCGTGCCGTGTAAAGGAAACAACAATGCATAGGGACACGAAGTGTTCCTCGAACTATCGTTGTTTTTTGAACACGTCATGAAGCTACATGGTGTTCCTCGAACTATCGTTAGCGATAGGGACACTAAGTTTTGTAGTCACTTTTGGCGGACGTTGTGGGGAAAGCTAGGTACACAATTCTCATTTTCAACTGCTTACCATCCCCAAACCGATGGTCAAACTGAAGTGCCCAATCGGACTTTGGGCACCCTTCTTCGGACGGTGCTCAAAAATAACCCATGCGTGTGGGAGGACTTACTACCTTTCGTTGAGGTTTCTTATAATAGGTCCAAGCACTCGGCGACAAAGAAGACCCCATTTGAAGTGGTCTACGGGCTCAACCCTCACTCGCCCATGGATTTGGTGCCACGCTCTTTGAAGACCGGCGAACACCTTGACGCGGCCTACCGCGCCGACGCCATTCGCCGTTTGCATGAGCGCACTCGGATCCAATTGGAGCGTAGGGCCAGCAATCATGAGGCGCAACACAACAAAGGCCGCCGCCGCATGGTCTTCAACCCTGGCAATCTCGTGTGGTTGCACCTCTGAAAGGACCGCTTTCCAGACGCCCGCAAAACGAAGCTTCATCAGTGTGGCGACGGTCCTTTCAAAGTTTTAGAGCGCATCGGGGACAACGCATACCGTATCGACCTCCCAGGCAAGTTTTCCGTTCATTCCACCGTCAATGTTGCCGACCTCTCCTCCTACATTGAGCCTGCTTATGAGGAAACGGGGACGTTTCCCAACCAAGTGGGGGAGGGTAATGCGAACCCGCTTCACCTTGCTCTCGGATGGACCCGTCACCCGTGCTAGGGCTCATGCCATCGATACCGCGACACAGTCCTTGGTGTCACGCCTATTCGCAGGCCATGGCGCGCCCCTCTCCGTGCCGGCGCTCACCACCGTATGCGTCATTAGCCTCGGAGAACCTCGAGACGAGTCCTCGGCACCAACCACCTCGGACTCATCCCTCGCGCCAGATCTCGGACCCGCGTCGCAACTTGAGGTTCTCGACAGCCTCGGCCAGCTCCGTGCGCCAGTGCCCTCGACAACGTCCTAGACCCGCCAGCGTCGCGCCAAGGCTTCGCCGCGCCGCGCCATGCCTTGCGATGGCTTGTCTTGACACTTCGGTGCCGGCCACGAGCGACATATCTATTTTATGCCTCTTTTTAGCATGTTTTCCATTCCTAAACATTACTATTAGTAGTTTTAGTTTTTGAAAGTCTTTCTTGGGCCTTGCGCCGATGGGCCTTGGTTGCATCGAAGCCCTAGGCGCCGCACTAGCTTTATTAGGGTTTTATGTTAGCCACACCTATATAAGGTGCTATGTCTTTCAATTCAACGCACGCACACTTTGGTTATTGATTTAGTAGAGGGTTTTCTCCTAGACTTAACCTAGTGCTTGCGCTTCTTGCATTCGATTCAATCAAACGTTCTCCAAACTCTCGTTCTCGTGTTTGTTCTTGCTAGATCTAGCCAATCCAACGTTTGTTCGGTCTTTAAAGTCTTCCGCTACGCCATTTCGAGACCCAATACTCAAGCCTCGTCAAAGATCTGTCACGCCTTCAAACGAGATCGCACCATACAAGGTCGGGCCCAAGGAGAGTAAAGAGTTATAGAAACAAGTGTAGGAGTTGTTGGATAGAGGATATGTTCGTGGGTCATTGAGCCTGTATGATTGCACCGGATTTTTCTAAGCAACCACTTGGTCAAGTTCTAAGATTCCAAGCAAGCAATGGCACATAGGGGTTGGATCCTTGGCACGAGTAGGTTCTATCATAGGTGCGATAGTAGTAGTGGTGCCTAAGGTATTGGCGCGATAGAAGAAGCGAGCGTCGAAGATCATGGTGCTGTGGGAACCCGATCTCAAGCAACATCGGCAAAATTGCAGCACCAACAGGTTGCGACAAACCAGAAGTGAGACTTTGTCTCAGCACTAGGAGCAATCCTCGGGGTTAGCCGAGTATTGTGCAACTAGGGTTCAGAGCGCAAGTGAAAAAGAGGGAGAGATATAGAGAGTTGATGAAAGACCTCAAAAAGTGATCTCGATTCAAAGTTAATTCCAATGTAAGAGTACAAGAGAGGCAAGGAGGACTTTATATAGAGTACTCCTTCCTAACCATAAGTGAACTAGTATTGGCATGCAAACCGACAATAATCGTCCACCATACAACATAATATAAATGAAAATACATGGAACGTAATAAATTTATGCAACATAAATGTAATACTAAATACATAGGCATTGATGAGGCTCGGCTAGGCCAAGAACAGGCACGTTTACAAGCAATGGCACGCCTAGGGCAGACCGTCGAGCATAGTGTCTGGTGCCTCACACCTCGATGTCATAGATATCATGGTGAAGTGTGGCTCCACATGCTAAGTGAAATTGATGCGATCGCTCATCAAATTTGAGGTTCGATCTACCCTAACTTGGATCTTTGGCCTTGCTATGAGTCTCCCTTTATCGATCTTGTAGAAACGAAAGCAACCTGTTTTGGGGGTGACACCGAACTAGATGGGATCTAGATCGATTGTATGAAGTAACTAGAAAGGCTAGATCGAGAGGATCGAGCCTAGGATCGACATAGATGCGGCGGTCTAGAGGAGGGCGATTATGGTTAAAGAGAGATTGACGCCTTGGCCTATGGAAAAGATACACTCGATCACAATTGGTTGATAGATTGATTGGGAAGTAAGCAAAATAAGTGTTCGGTTTGGCCTAATAAAGGTGGCGGCCAACTAGAAGTAGTACTAGGGCAACTCAAAACATCGAGCCAAGTATACAAACGAGGCCCGCATCCCAAGAAGCCCAAAAACCAACTATAGTAACTTACTAAAAAAAGGAAAGGTCCAACTTAGGTCATACTACAAATAGAAAGTGAATCACAGACATAGGAAGCAAGGGAGCGCTGGGGGCATGCATGTGGGGACCGGGCGCGCCTAGGGCGTCGGCGCTGGCACGTTGGATCTGGGGTTAGGGTGCGGCATGGCTACGCCCAAGGTGACAAGCATCATGCCTCAGGCGTCGGCATTGGGCGTGTAATATTCGAAAATATTTATATATTTTTATCATATTTTTACGCTTCTTGATATTCGTGCTGGGATTAATTTGCTTGTAAGTAATCTCGCTAAATAATAATATTTAATATTTTATTTTGAGTTTTAGTTACTATATTTTAAAAAGTTTTTACCTAAAAATTAATTAATAATTATTTCAGGATAAAGTTTGTAGTAAAGGAGATTTGAGGGTGGAAAATAGGATTTTCTAAAAAAACATATGCCGACCTCGTTTCTTTATATATATTCATGTCTTCTCTAATTCTCTTACGTACGAGAGAGAGAGAGAGAGAGAGTCTCGGTGCGGGATTCGTTTGTTGAGTCCGATTTTTGGAGTTCAAGCATTGTTTGGTAAGTTTTAATTTGTTAATGGTTTATTTGGATTATACTAATTTTTCCAGATCTGGCTTTACAATTGATTTGGATTTGAAAATCGGTTGATTTATAGTAGTAAGAGGGTGTTTTCTATATTGGATTTATATTCGGTAAAAAAATTTAGAGTAATTTTAGGGTTTCGTTTTGTCATGATATTATGGACACCTTTGATCCAATTTTACAAAAAGGTTTGAACTAGAAAAATGTTCTTTTATATATCTAGTATATTCTTGTTATGTTTTAAAGGATTTGAATTTATATAAAAGAAGTTACAAAGCATGATGGCTTTTTGTTGCTTTTAGGGTTAAAGTTTGTAAGAGTAAAAAGGCTATTATTATTCATTGGGTTATATATATATATAGGAGCCTGGGTCTTAGGAAGTGAACAGAGATGAGGGGAAGAGACAGGCTATCTGTCTTAGACAAGGTTCCATGTTACGTGATAGTTATTGTTTCTTGGCTCCAGGAATTTGTCTTCAAGGTAAGTCGTTTATGACTTGCTCAATTTTGATTCAATTCTTGTTAGACAAATGATTGTTTTATGAAAAATGTTTAATTGTGTATGATATGTGTGAAAAAGGGACTTCAATGAGTTTTCATCGGATGCAGAGTTTTCAAATGTTTTCTCTATGTCGGTACCGTTCTCGGCATGGCCATGTGTGTAGTCCTCTGGGTTGAAGTGACAACTACGTATGGTTATGTGACTAGGAATGTGTGCCCCTTCAAAAGAAAAGATATTTGTGTTTTAGGCAAGTGCTCCTAAGGAGGCTTGACCCGGGGTTAGAAGGATGGAATTGTGAAGGGTGGGAGGTCGCGCCTCGGTACCTGAGGCGTAGGGTTGATAAGCGCCATGGAATGGATTGGAGAGTGAATGGTTGCATTATTATGTTTGGACTTATGTTTATGAATGTGTATATATGTGATGTGTGGTTTGTTTGTGTGATCAATGGGGAGTTAAGTATGGATTTAGAATTGATATGTGTTGTATTCATGTGAACCTTGCATGTGCTTTTGTTAGGAATTGTTTTGGTTTTTAAAAGTCTTATTAGTACTGTATGATTTCTAGAACGGATAACAATAGTAGCTGACCCTTCGGGGACTTGTTTTTTAGTTACAGGTAAGGACAAGGGACCCATGATGAAGCCTCGACAGAATGATGGTACGAGTCGTTGAAGGCCGTGTCATTAGGGTTGGGTTTTGTTGGGTGAAATAGTGGTCACTTACCTTGTATCTTTTTGTTTAATGTGTAGTTTTGGGTAAGGAAAGGATAGTTAGTTGCAATAGAGTTTTTATGTAACACCCCTATTTTACAACATTGGGTATTACCGCCAGTGACCTCAGACTTTATCGTCCAAAGTCACCCAAGGCTTTTAGAATGATATAGAACAATAATAATGCGGAAATAAACATAATTCATAAAATAGAAAAGATGCTCCCGAGGGAGACTTGGTTCGTACAAAACATCTTACATTGTTTTCAAACATAAAGTTGTTCGGACTTGAAATACAAAACCTGCTTGTCCTTGAAACGTAATGAAACTAAGGCAAAATGATAGAAAGGTGTACATCTTGAAAATCCTTGTTCTTCCTTCATCTTCACTTCACGCCTTGTTGGGATTCCTAGATTCTGACATAATTCGCGAGGGGCGATAAAATGCCAGGCAAACATGCGGAAAAGAAGAATTAGTCTAAGAGACTAAGCAAGTGGGAAGGGAACTTCCCGAGGGTAATTTGGTAATGTCAAGTATTATCGAAAGAGATATTAGGGTTGTGTTTACGAAGGGCTATACGATAGGACTTGTTTATGTTGAGCTTTTGTGATTCAAAGGAGAGTATATCTTAGATAAAGATAACTCGAAAAGAGATAGAAGAGCTACTAGATTGTAGACTTCTTAAGGACTTCGAAAGTACGTTGGGAACGTTTATTAAGTCATAGAAGTAAAAACCTCTCGCGCCCTGAACGGACCGAGAGCCGGATCGATCATTTGAGACCGGTCCGGTTTTGGTATCTTAAATGTGCATACGCACTTATCTTATATAGTGACGAAAGATATTCAATCTTATTAATGATTTTTTTATGGATAGTGGTGGGACACGGATAAACCGAGCCACCCGAAGGAGAACTTCAATTCTTCGGCACTTAGCTAGAGTGCCGCACAATCCCTCCTTGCAATCGGAGCGGATGGAGATCATGATCCCGAAAGTCGTATGGACGTACGACTTAGTAAGGTTGTATAGAGGTGTCGGCTAACCCGCACCCCTTTCTAGTTTATTCAAGGTAAATCTCTGAACGAGATTGTAATCAATCAAGATAACAACATACTAGCATATATAATCCTAACAAAGGAATATAACGTATACTACGCTAACAATTGTCGTTATTTCTAGCAATCAATATTTCCTAGATTCATTTTTATTTAAGCATACAAATTGTTCCCAACATCAAGGATTTTCACGAAATGGAATGTAAAGGTTGCAAGGGGAAATTCCACTTGCCTTGGCTTACAACGTATACTATTGATTCTTGACGGATGATGCGGTTTGCAACTTCGAACGCGGATCCCTACCTAAAGACACGGGATTTACGAACGGCTTATAAATATGGATTCCTCTTAACTTGGATTTTCTCTTATAATATTTTTATAAGAGAAGCGGAAATCTAAATTATTATGGTAATAATTTAGAAGATGATTAAAATAATAATGTTCCTTCATTATTATTTTGGCTTTGTAATATCCTTATTATTCCATAAACCCTTACTTAAAATAATCTCTTTTAACTTTATTCTCTATTTATTTAATATAAGTAAGCAAGTAAAATTTCATAAAATACTATACTTTGCCTAGAAGTATTTTTCTTATAAACTATAAGTTTTCCTTGAATTATAAGAAATTCACTTTAACCTTTCTATGTACTAGTCTTAGTTTAAAAATACTACTTTTAAATTCCTTAAGGATTTTGAAGCGATATATACCTTTAGTAGACTTTTATTTAATTCTATAGTTCACCTAAAAATAAGGTTCATAAACTTATAATCTACTTTTCTTGAAAGTTTTCATAAATATGACTTTCTATTTTTCTTTAATAGGTAACTTCCTACAGTTAACATATATTCAACTATTCTTATTTATTTTATTCCAATAATTCTTTTCATATTCTATGACTTATAAAATATCTATGCTCATAGTTGATAATATATGATCATGGCTTATAAATATCCACTTCATACTTATAGTCTATTATTATAATATCTTAGGTTATAAAATAATATCTTTTCTATATCTAAATGATTTCTTTCCATGCAAGTCATTCCCATAACTATATAATATCATATTATATCAATTTAAGATTACAAATGTTATATTCATATTAGATCTTTAGGTCTTGTAGGAAATCACTTTTCCTAGAGCTAGCTTAACCTAGTATTTTATTAAATGATAACTCTAGTAGTATAACTATCATTAATATAGTGGTATTCATATATTGGTCATTCTCTACAATTAGAAATAGGTGACCTAATGTGTGATATAATTAATGTTATCCCTTTATAAAAACAATATTTCATGTTAAACTATAGTCCATGTGCTACAAATTTTGAAACAATAATACTTTTATAAGATTTCTCTACCATTTTATTCTTATACTATGTCTTAGATATTCTAACATCATTATCATATAATATAACTAATATCATATAATAACCTAGTTCACTTTATAGTCACGTTTATCATATAATAATAAAAGTTTATATCTTGTAGTAGTTTTCACACTTAAAGATATGCTAACTTTATATTTTATCAACTAGTGAATTTATTTAATATGCCCATCATTATTATGACTACATTCATATAATACGATATCATCTATAGTTTAAGACATGCATCACTATATATCTTCTAGAAGTCTTATTTCTTTTATAAAGATGATATTTTTAATATTACAAACTCTATTCCATATGCTAGTTATTTTATAAAAATATTTTTGTAAGAAAAACACATGTCTAGCATAATATTATACTCATGATATGATTTTAAGTAATCTAGTAGGGTTATAATTACCATAGTAACTAATATTTCTATCATTATTATAATCATGAAATTCTCTACACTTAGGGATGAACCACATAATATGTTGTATAAATAACATTATTCCTTATAAAAATAATCTTTCATATAACAAGCTAGAACCTTTATGCTAGTAATTTTATAAAAATACTTTTATAAGAGCTTCTTAAAACCTATTTAAAATAATCATGTCTTGCAATTTATAAAAATAGTAGATTATCCAAAATACTTTATTTTTAATTGATTTACCTCCTCCTCTCAACTAACAAGCTTTCAACTATTTTTTTTATTAAATAAAATCTTGTAGGTTAACCCATATTTGCATTGTTTCAATCTACTAACAATTTATTTTACTACAACATGATTTAATTGAATAAAATAAAAAGGGATTAAATTTTATACCCTATTTGCTTCTTGTATTGTGGAATACAAAGGAAGGAGAGCAAGAGAGGGGAGACCGGCGGCGTGGAGGCGGCGGCACCAGGGGCTCCGGCGGGCATCGGGCGGTCCGGCGAGGGCTCGGCGGTCGTCGAGTGGGGCTCCGGTGGGCAGGGAGGCAGCCGGCGGTGCACAAGAAGGAAAAAGGGAGGCCTTCGGTGGTGTTTTAATGGAGGAACAAAGGCTTGAATGGGCTGAATTTTTAGGACTAAAAATGAGAGAGTTTGCTAGTAGAGAGGAGGATGGAAGAATGGTGTGAGTTTGAAGGAGGTGGGAGCTCCTTTAAATAGGCAAAGGAGAGCAAAGGAGTGATCCATGGCAATGGAGATGAGCCAATGGAGAAGAAGAGGATGATCACCTATTGGTCATATGTGTGTTAGTTTGAAGATGATGGAAGGTGATGCAAGAAGTGTGTCTAGCAAGGGAGAGGAAGGTGGAAGAAGCTTCCATGGACATGCATTGGGAGGGAGTCACATCAAGTTGACTTGTTTAAAGAAGAAGAAGATAATTGTTGTTATAAAATTAAAAAGGGTGGGGTAGATGGCAAGGAAGTTCACTTGGTCTAGCGGAATGGAGAGGGGGCGTGTGAGGGTGGAGTGCAAGAGATCTCGGGTTCAAATCCCGGCTCTTGCATTCCTTTTTACAAAGCTTGTAAATTGTATTTTTAGGCCTTTGTGTAATTTATTTTATGGAATAAATTCAATTTCTAAAAGACCTTATTTTTGTCTAATGCTCTTCTTATTAAATTACCTCACTTTATTAATCTATGCCCCTCAAGTTATTTTATTGAATTTTTATCTATTTTAATTTTCTTGATAATCTCTTTCAAAAGAAAATAATAGAAGTTAATTTGATATTTAGAAATTCTCCCTTTTAATTAGAGAAAAAAAATAACTGATAATAAATATTATATTATAAAAAGCTTGGAATATTGCGGATATTACATTTTACAAGTGGTATTGTTGGCTGGGTGTCATGCATGTTTTCCACACTTCGACTTGTTCAACACAGGTTGGACGTTTTCTTTATATTTTCTCGTCGTGCCCAAGTTGCAAGATCCAAATGAACTTGTTATCAGACTAGCCTACCCGGAGTGGTCTACTACAAAGTAGCGCCCCTATGTAAAGATGGGGTGTTACAAATTTGTATCAGAGCTTAGGTTGACAACAAGGGAACATGGAACTGACCAACAAGTGTACTCGAGGTCCAACTTAAAATAAAAACTGGCCAGTGATTTTAAAGTTTTCTAATGGGTAGTCATATTGCATCTACATGGGTAAATCACACGCCGCGACTTTGTCGCCATCAGCCGAGGATCTCATGTAGAACAGTAAGTTAAATTGCTAACTTTAGTTAAAAGTAGATTCTAACTGTAAGAGTTTTGTTTGGAGATAAAGATGGTAAATGAGGAATCATGGTCAAGAGGGAATCCTGTTGTTAGAGAACCACAAAATTTTTCTTTTCAAGAAGAGTAATATGTTGGTGGTATGTCTTCTAATGAATATTTGGTCTTGGTCTGATGGGTGTTCCAGTGATTGAACCTAGTGTAAAAGGTAAAAGAAGTTGTTAAACCAGAAGGGGTAAGATAATCCTAGACCGAATTCCGCTTAAGCACTTAGGATTCAAGATTGCGGTGGTCCTATTTGAGTTAAGACTGTTGATTGAAGATAAATGATGTTCGACTTGAAAAAAAAATTGAGCATTGTTTTAGGAAATGAACTGAGAATGTAGAGTGGAGGATAGGAGGACAAGTAGTTAAACTTCATTAGAATTGATTATAGGAAAGGTGTGAGATATGACTAGGTCAAAGTGTTGATAAGGTTGAGCTATATAGTGATTGCATACATGGACAAAATGATTGAGATAATGTGAGTGTCAACTTTGATGTGATATGTTGCAAAGTCATTTAAGGAAAGGTAGGAGAGAAAGGACACAGTATGGTCTAGGGCATGAACTAACATTAGAAACATCTTTGTCAAAGTGGTTAACTAACAAGTTAGGACAACTTTACAGATATGCCAATAAAGGAATGAGATTGTGTGTTCTAATGTGGGGGTGGAAGATGTAAAACTCTAGGATAAAAATGCTTCTATGGTAGGAAGAGTTTGTGGACAAGTAGTGGCACCATAGTTTGCAGTACCAGTAGATATTGATGTTGTTATTCGAACCACATAGGTGGGATATCTTTTGGATTTGAGGGGGACATGAGTCGTACCTAATCAGTACGTTGTTGTGGAGCATCTGGGTTAGTTTGGGAAATTGCAGAGGCAACCGAGATCGAAGGTAGTTGACTGTACGTTAGAGAAGTAGGGTCAAAGGAGTTAAGTTTGTAATGAGTGCGACAAAGACTGCCAAGTTGTGCAGTGATGGATATGTGGGGTACTAGTGATCTTCCTTTCAAGAGGACAAGAAAAGAATACACAGCTAGAATATACCTGATGTTTGTAAGTTGCGAACATTATTCCGAGATTAGCTTTCAAGATTACCACCTTAGAGTGGAACAGATTATATTAGTGAAATGGAGTTGGGGATGAGACCAATATCGAAAGTTCTAAATCAACCCGAGGAACGATATTTTCCTATGATCATGTATTGATGAATGAGAGTTAAACTAAGTGATTATTACGAACAAGAACTCGTTGTCCTTTAATGATGACCGGTTGGGCCAATTGCAAGGGGCCATGGTGTTTTCATAATTGAATTTGAGATCAAGTTATCACTAGTTGAAAAAAAAAGATATTCTTAAGATGGATTTTTGAGCAAAATATGAGCATTATAAATGTGTAGTGATGCTGTTGGATTGACTAATGCTCTTACAATGGTTATGGAGTGATGAACTGGGTGTTCATTGACTACTTGGTTTGGTTCATGGTGGTTTTTATTGATGACATTCTGATTTACTCTCAGAATAAAAAAAAACATCTAGAGCATCTCATTAGTAAATATACCAAAAAAAAGTCAAAATTGCGAGAAAGGTATACCTTTTTTCAAATTTGCAATTTTACCAAAATTAATTAAGTTGGTACCCATTTTTATTGCAAAAATGCCCACTCATCCCCCAAATGCAATTTTTTAGGAATTAAAGAAAAAGATAAATTAAATGCCCAATCAAATTCTATTTTTGGCTCGCCTTCGACATCCAACCCTCCCCAGATCCCCACCGCCAAATCCGCCGCCCCACCTCCGCCGAGCTCGACTCCTCCTCCACCGAGCTCGCCGGCTCCGGCGCCGACGAGGCCGCCCGGACCCTCAAGCGGCCCCGCCTCGTTTGGACCCCGCAGCTCCACAAGCGCTTCGTCGACGCCGTCGCCCACCTAGGCATAAAGAACGCCGTCCCCAAAACCATAATGCAGCTCATGAGCGTCGACGGCCTCACCAGGGAGAACGTCGCCATCCACCTCCAAAAGCACCGCCTTTACCTCAAGCGCATACAGGGCATCAGCGGAGTCGGCGGCGGTTCGGGGGATCCGGCGGCCGACCACCTCTTTGCTAGCTCCCCTGTTCCGGCGCACTTCTTGGTCGGTGTCGGCGGGTACGTGGCGTCGCCGGTGGCTTTAGCGGCGATGCATCAGCAGCAGGTGGCGGCGATGGTGGCCGGAGGCGCTGGGTTTCACCAGAGCCGGGGTGGCCAGGTGGATCGTTTTGCTTTGCCGGCGAATGGCGCGTGGCAGTTCGAGAATCCGTTTGTTTCGAGGATGGGGGCGGCGGGAGATTAAATGGGCATGCTTTGGATCAGAATTCGGGATCTGGGTTTGTGGAGGATTTTGAATCTGGGGCTTCTGTTAATGGCAGGAGAGTTTTTACTCTGTTTCCGAGTGAGTGATTGATAAAAGTTGGAATCTTCTTAGGCTGAGTTTCTGATATCTATTACTGTTGATGTGCTTCTGAATTGTGGGGGAGTAGTTTCTGATATCCGGCACGGCACAGCCGTCGACTTTTACTGCTTTCAATATGTTTTTCATATTTCTTTTAAAACTCATAAATTAAAAATAGAATTTTTTCTTTATTTAAAAAAAGATTTATTAATGTTCCTTTTATAGCAAAGATGCCCCACGTGGGTATTCAAATGCTATTTCAGTATAACATGGTCATTTTTTGCAAAAAACATTTTTAGTTGGTGTATTACTGCAAAATCGCTTTTAAATAATTTTCAATAGTAAATAATATAATATTAATATTTATTTTAATATAAATTTTCTACTTTTATATTAGGAAAAAATTTTCAATAATTGTTTTATTATATGAATTTATAAAAATATTTTATTCTTATCAAACAATCGATTTTTTAACTGATTTTTCTAAACTTTTTCTAAAACTCGTTTTTTCTAAAAAAAAAAAGGAATGAGGAATCGCTGCATTGTGCAGCGACATACCTTCCAAATGAATTAAAAAAAAATGGCCTTAAATGAATTTAAAAAAAGAAAAGAAAAATGGACTTATTCATTTGAAATGGAATATATGAGTCGCTGATATATACAACGTATATTGTAAATCTCTGGCGTCACCAGCGACTTCACTCCCACCCTAAAAAGCCAGCCTAACTCAGAAATATTTTTCTCCCGAGCGTAGATTTGGAATTAAAATGTTGAAAAAGCCTACTTCAGAAAAAAAAATCGGTTAATACTGGGTTGGTGTTGTTATTGTTGTAAACACAATTGCCAATCCTTGCATGGCACTCAACCAGTTCAATTACGTACTAAAAACAGATTTTGTTCGAACCAAAACAAAACCACATATTTTATATTCCTTTTCCCCAATTACAAAACGTAATCCTTGAGAAAGCAACACTTAAAATGTGCATTTTAGTTTGCACAGCAATAATCACAACAGCAGAACAAACGTTTGCTTCTCCAATACCTTTTTCAAGGAGTTTTATGTACATTTAACACAAGGTGGGGATGGCTTCCACACATATTACAACATCAACAGGGAAAGCAACCTCTGAGAGTGACCCAAGTGGCTACGTCAATTGCTTGTAGCATTTATAGGCAAAGCCAACAGATAAAGCAGCACAAACAGCAGCAATGGCTGCAAATGTATCTTCCCTTTCCCACGTCTCTATCCAAGTTGGCATAGCACATACCTTTTGTTTCCTGAGCCCCTTGTAGCTGTTACTCCTGGAAATCCTTCTTGTTTTCTTTTCAGTTATCCTAGGTTGTTGGACGCCTTCACTCCCCTCTGTTACAGTATTAACTTTGGTTTCTGATGTTACATGGCTTTGACAACAAACGCCTAGGGAACAACCGAACGACAGAGATGCGCATGAAGGCCATGCAGCATTCTCTTTAAGCTCATAGGATAGTAGCAATCCTGTGTTGATTTGGAGCCTCAGCTCCTGGGCTTTCTTCTGTTCCTCTTCTGTTAAGCCCATTTCACCTCTAGGATACATCATCAGATCAGATGGTAAACTCTAGTTAGTGCTTCATCATCATCTTTTAAAAGTATATATCTTGTTTCACCAGTTAGCAAAATGAGTCAATACAGAATATATAGTTTAGCTAGGTGTGCTTTGTCAAGTGAATGAATTTCGGGTTTAATTAGAGCAAATTCCTGATTGTATTAGGGACATTGTACTGTAGTTGCACAACTGGACAATTTAATTAATTAAAAAATGCATATTCTGTCAAAAATACACATGAGGTCATGCTGTTAAACCAAGGTAAAGGAAATCTAAAATCTGTATTTATAAAACCATGGTCAATACAGATTTTAGTTGATCATTTGGGAAGAGAGCATGGTTTCCTTCTTCATATATACCATTCTTCATCGATGTTCCTGTTATGTTAGCAAATAAAAATGCTGGAAGCTACATTATTAATATATTCAGCGACTGAAAAAGTGAATAAAGAAGAGCATTGGAAAGTACTTAATCATTTAACAGAAGAGAGCCCCATAAGTTGATAAGCAAAGAATGTTACCTCCACAAAGGTTCTACAATCTTTCCATTCATGATATGCTGTTGAAGCAATGCAGGTACATCCTCTGGAGAAACATATCCATACCTGCAAGGTGCAGAAAGTTATGAGAAAGTCGACCAGTTATCCTAGAAGATACATAGAGTGCGAGAGAAGTTTTGTCCCACAATTATATAAGATGGGAAAGGGAGGACGTTAGGGCAAATGCGACCCCCCTTACCAGTGGCCAGACATAATTCCTGCAATATTTGATCCAAATATAATCACATTCCCTGCATACTTATGTCCACCTATGTGAGAGCATGGGCTAACAGATACTTTGCCCATTCGACCATGTAATTCAACCTCTTCTCTAAATCTAGTAACCAACAGAGGTCCGCATGTGCCACAACGGCGATCTCGGCTTCCATGACAACACACAAAAACATAGAAACCTTCAAGTTTTTCAGGAGATCCAGGAAGCCATTCACTATCTTTAATAAGAACCTCTTCAACAAACGTATCGACATCAAAATGTGTCAACCTCCTACATTTATCAAAAACATTATTGTTAGTGTACAAGTAAAGTAACTTTCTACACCGAGAAAACTAGCAAATAAACATATGCAGGAACCACTATATAAGGCAAATTACCACCAACCTGTACCGAACCATGTCGGGGAAGATTAACACATCTCCATTTGAAGTTTCAGTTCCATCATGCCCCTCACAAATTGTTAATCGAATCTATAAATGAAACCCCCAAAAAAAAAGCTTTCAGCATTCAGCCATTGCTATTCTGTACAGATGTTATGGATTGTAAGACATGATAGTCTAAGCAAAAGTAGCTCTGTTCACACAAATATGTAGGACAAGAAATTGAATAACTCAATGTGAGACAAATAGTCAATCCATATATCCCTCCCAACTCAAAATATGGGAAAAGAAAAGAAAGAAGAAAGAGTGAAATGACAGAAACATCATATAATATTAAGGCTAGCAATTGATGTATCACCAAAAGCTGAATGTGTGCTTGTTTCCCAAAATGATAATCCTAAACATTGTTCCTAGGAGGATGTGTTACTAGATTGAAAAATTGCCAGAGCACATCTATTTCAGGGATAACATAAAAAGAGAAAGATGGCTCTTAAAGGTATACTTCCCAATGTATCTTTTATTGTATACACAGATAAACATTGAACCATGTGTTTGAATATAGAAAACTGTCTTCTTATACTAGTAATAGTGTGGTTAAACAGCATTTTCCAAGGAGGATTCAATAGTGTCAGTGTATTCCTTTTTGAAAAGCCAGAAAGTTGCTTCTATATCAATATCAACCAATAAAACCTTAAACTTTACTAAACCAAGACATTCTCTCAATGACGATGCAATTCATAAAATGAGAAACACAGAAACATCACATCACACTCGTGAAAGATTAGAAAAAATTTCAAGCGCAAATGTTAGCATAAGAAGATTAGAATTGGAACCACATATTTTGAATAAACAATCAACTTCAACATCATCACCTAGTAGAGTACCGCTCAGGTGGGATCTAGGGGGTCAAGAGGGGGGCATCCATAACCTGAACATGTCAGGAGGATACACCCGATAGACCCGAGGAAAACTGAAATTACGCTACATGAAAATAATAACTGAATTTAGTTAAAATGCACAAAAATCCATCTCAAAAGTACTATATAAAATCCAATGAGCCCCAAATATTTTGCATAAAAAGTGACAAGATTACAAACTTCAAAAAGCCTGCTTCAACCAAACCCCAAAACAGACAAGCAAGTATAATCAAACGATTTCAGAAACCATCTCACGTAATGATTCCCCAAAACGGTATCAGCCTTCAAAAAAAAACATTATCAGATAATACATCTTGCATCAAATAGCAGAATTCCACATACCTGACTACAGCAATATAGTTTTTTTTTTCCGTTTCCATAAGCAACATTTATAGAACTATTAATTGGAGCAAACAAGACACCACTTCGCCGTCTCCAAGCAAATTGGATTCCGGAGTACAACTAAGTTGCGAATCTGATATAATTTCCATGTTGCATAAATACCAAAGAGAAGAATAGTATCTCCAGGCAAGACTAGCTTAAAAGGCAAAAAGTGTGACCGAACGGAATATTATCTAGTCAGATCAGATGGTCGGCAATATTAAACACACGCATTTCAATCCCACACACTCACACAGCTCAGATCAATAAAACGTCTGAACATCAGACCAAATAAAAACCCTACGAACCTCTTTCTTCATATCTCCCTTCCTAGAAGCCATGGCAGCGGATAGGAGCCTCGGAAGGCGATCAAACTCGGCGGCCTCGATTCTCGGAGGCCAATTTCGAGGGTTCTTGTAGCAGAGAAACACATGGCGATCGTAATAGTCCACAGTACCAACCAGTGAGCTCTCACGAAAGTCCGGCCTCAAGATCCCGAATTCGAGCTCGGCTGTTGCGCTGTCGACGACTACGCCGCCGCCAAGCAGGCTGTCACTCTGGAAGCTTCCGGAAGCGCTCCCAATTTGAGCATTGCTGTGGTCTACAAGGTAGCTGACTTTGTCTCCATCAAGGACCGGGATGGGAGATGAAGAAGTTGGGTTTAGAAAGCTTAAAGGGTCATCTTTGTTGCTCGACATTTGTTGAGAGGGAGTTGGGTGAAGGATTCTTGAATTTGTACCCAAATTTGTTTGTGAGGAGATGGAGACTCGAGAACAAAGGGGAAAGGAGAGAAAAAAGAAAGTTATAAACCAAACAATTTTTTTTTAACAAAGCAAGGAAAATATTAGGTCACTAACTCACTTGTATATTACAACGTCAATTTAAATCTTTACAACAAATTGGAGACAAAAGGCTATCACTCTTGAAAAAAGGTTACGCGGACTAGGAGTGTCCATAAAAAAAACGAAACAAAAAAACCTAACTGAAAAACTGAAAAACTGAAAAACTGGTTATTTTTAGGTTAAACAAACCGACTTTTTTTTTATAAATTTCGGTTTGGTTAACCGAATTGAAAATATTTTCGGTTTATCGGTTCGGTTTCGGTTCATAACTTTACATATAATGGTTAACCGAAAAAACGAAAATAAATTAATATTTTTTTCAAATATTAGTTATCTTTGCTTTATTTAGTGGTTAAACTATATTATCTTCAAGGTGTTGTTCTAGTTTGAGTCACTCCTTCTATAATTTTAACAATTTACATACTATTTTTCACTTCTCATTGATATAAGACTCGCTTATTAAATTTGATGTGATAAAAAATAATACAGACAGTGTTTGATTTCGCACACTATAGTATATACTCTTCATATTTGTTTACAATAACCGAAATAATATGGTACAAGTACATATTTAAAATAAAAGTCAAGCTTGATCACTTTTTTTATTCAAATTTAATTATTTTAGTTTTAATTATTTAAGGTAAAATTACATAAATAGTTATCGGTTAACCGAGAAAACCGAACCGAAAAATTGGTTAACCGAACTATGGTTAACCAAATTCACGGTTCGATTACGGTTTATGATTTTAACTAACCGAAATCATGGTTAACCGAACTTCGGTTAACCGAAATCTTGGTTAACCGTGTTTCGACACCCTTAATGTGGATGAATTGATGAACTGGGGCTTAGTGAGAGAAACTTTCCCTTCTCTCTAGTTTTTTAGGGTTTCGTGTACCAGCCACCTTGGGGCGGCGCATCCAGTCTACCTGCGGGCTTGGGGTTGGGGATTGGTTTTCCCTGCGACATCCCGTGAAGATTGAAACATCGGTGGACTCCTTGGGTGGTCGGTGTCACGGAGGGAGCTAGGGGCGACGAGCTTGAGGGTAAACCACGGGACTTTGGTGGTTTCTAGTGGTCTCTCCGACCGGTGACCTAGGTGTTGAGTGTGGAGCCATCTTGTGTGGTGAAACTTGATTGAGACCACTTGGTCCGAATCAAGTATGTGAGGGAGTAGGTGTGGTGCGTTGAGAGCATAAAATCTAGTATAGGGTACTTGTTCTTGCGTCTTTGAGCTGGTTGGTTCTAGATCAGGCCACATCCTTGAGTTTTCTTGCTAGATCCGGCGTTTTGGGAGCCTCTCCGACTAGATCCAGCTCCTTTTGGTCCAGATCTGTTGCTTCTAGGTCAAATCTGGTGGTAAGAGACCTTCATGTCAACGTCCAAGAAAAAGAGGCATCGGTTCTCACCAGTCCAAAGGGGCTCGCCTTCTCCGAGCTTGGACGATGCCAAGTTAATCAGGTCCGAGTCCAGCCTAGGTGGTACGTGTTAAGATGAGCTAGATCCGGATAGAACTCCTAATTTCATAAAGAGTCTCTCGAAATACACAAGTTCAACCATTTAGATCTTCAAATTGAAAGAAGCTACTTTGGAGACTAGCGGCGAAGGCTTGATTTCGGGTTGTTCTGCGGCGGCACACCAGGGAAATGCATCGTAGCAGCCTTCTTCATTTGCTAATGGTTGAAGATGAGTAGCAAAAGGTGTCCCCTAGGTACCGGCCCTGCAAAAATCTTATGCAAAAGTCACATGTTCTGATTTTGCCTCTAATGGCAAGGCAGCTTTAGGAATGATGGGTCTTGACCATAATCCTTTGGTACAAAACCCTAGCTGCCCTCTTTCCAATGGGGATAAAGGCATCTCTTCAGCTAATTTCGGCCATTCCAACATCTCTTGAGCAGCAACACACAAGAAAAACTCTCAAAATGGACAAAAAGGGCAGGATAGAGCATTTGATGAAGATCATGGTCCAAATCGGCATGCCATGCCCAAAACCCGCAGGGTTGGAGATAAGAAGTTTGTCTTCGATTGGCTATCACCTAGATACTACAAGGGTGAGTGATGCGACCCCGTTATGGATGCTAGCCAGGAGGCCTAGTCATTCACACTACGCTCGGATGGCCTCGTCACCCGTGCCAGGGCTCGCGCCATCGAGACCGCAACGCAGTCACTCGTGTCGTGCCTTTCCGCAGGCCACGACGCGCCCCTCTCCGCAACGACGCACATAGCCTTGTGCGTCCTCGGCGTCGAGGAACCTCAAGCCGAGCCTTCGGTACCAACCTCCACCACCTTGGCACCATCGGACTCAGCCCTTGCACCGGACCCCGGATCGCAACTTGAGGTTCAAGTGCCCCTCGCGCTGCATCGCGCACCAGCGTCCTCGCCAGCGCCGTGTCACCCCCGCGATGGCCATGTCTTGACACCCCGGTGCCGGCCACGGACGACCTATCCTATTTTCACTATTTTTAGCATGTTTTCTAATTCCGAACATTACTATTCTTGGTTTTATATGTTTAGGAAGCCTTTTATGGGCCTTGCGCCGATGGGCTTAGAATTGCGCCGCTGGGCCTAGCTTGCATGCTAGCCCTAGGCGCGCCACTAGGGTTTCATCTCTTTTATTTGTGCCGCACCTATATATATGGTGCTATGTTTGTTATTTCAATTCAGCGCACATTTAGGGTTTAATTAAGTTAAGGGTTTCTCCTTGTTTTATCCTTTGTGCTTGTGCCGCCCCTCTTACTATCATCAAAGCTCTCGAATTCTCGCAATTGCTCTCGTGTGTTCAACCAACTCGATCATTCCAACGGTGATTAGAGTTCTTTCAAGCCTTCCGCCGCGTACTTCGAGACCCAATACTCAAACAACACACCGATGTGTCGCATCCCGTAACGAGGGACGCATCAACTGGTATCAGAGCCACGGTTTGAGTAAGTCTCGCTACACCCTTTCTAGTTCATTCTCACACGATCCATTTCGCTGCATCAACCCTAGATCCATCCTCCACTTCATAAACCGTCATCTAGGGCCCCAATTTTTTTTTCTTGCTTACGTTAATTGTTCAAAAAAAAAAACAAATCAGCCTTGTCCTTACTCACTTGATCTATTGATTTCGGTGAAAATTACACATTGTCTTGCTAGTTGCTCGCACAATAGGTCTTGTTTTGCCGATTTGTATCTTGCATCATTGCGTATTGCTTGTGTTGATTGCTTGTGTTGTTTTTGTTTACTCTAGAAGAGAAAGCCTAGAGTCGTAGTTCATTAAAAAAAACAGTGTTTCGGCTATCATAAACCAAAATAAGGTAAGATAGTCCGATTGTGATATAAAAAAATTTTATTTGGAAGATCGCAAGCCAAAATAAGGCAAGATCTATCCAAAGCCTTTCGTAATTTTCGGCAACCCTAATTCGCCGAGTGCATTACTTATGATTTCGGTTTTACTTGCCTACGTTGTGTCTTGCCTTGCTTACTTTGTTGTTTTCGTAGCCTTATATCGTGGATCGAGTTGAGTGACCTTAGCCTTGGCAATTCCTTGTTCGTGTGGTTTGAACATTAAGGGTCGGCTTGACTTAAGCGAACCTTCAACTCGTTGCTTTTTGTTTGTGAACATCTTACTACGATCACTGCTGGAAAACACGTCTGTAGCCAGGAAAATAGACACGACTTCCGCCACAAAAATAACCACGAAATCACGTTAGCCACGACATCCCCAACGGATTGCCCTACGAAAGGTGCCCTGGGGCTAAAACACGCGAGGCTAAATATCACTCTAGAAAAGAACCACAGAATTCTAGTTTTGTGGCTATTTAGCTGCAAATAATAGCCGCGAATTAGTTCATTGCTAAATGTGTGGCTATTGGTCACGAAAGTCATATTCAACCATATTAGCCAGAATTGAATTTCGTGGTTAGTTTTGAGTGCATCACCATCAAATTTTAGCTACAAATATATTTTGTATCTAAATTCGAGTCGAATTTGAACTCATTATCGCCAAATTTGCAATGAATCTGTTTAGTGGGAAAATTCATGGCCATTTAGCCTTGAACTTTGCATTGAATCTATTTTGTTTCAAATTTTGTGGTTAAATAATTAAGCATTTAAAAAAAATAAAAAAATATTATATCATTATATTGCATATTTGCATTATCATAATAATGAAATTACATAGTCTATAATACATATTGGTTGAAACATCCCACTACAAACCACATGCTAACCAAAACATACAACAAACCAAAAAAATCCTAGCAAGTGGAGCAACAAATTGACCACATATCTATAGCAGGTGTGTACTTTGTAGCCCCAAAAATCAACTCTGGAGCTCTATAATATCTTGAGCATATGTATGATATGTTTGGGCTCACATGACACCTATAGGAGAAAACGTTAAAAAGTTACAGCTACAAGTTTAACTTTCATGTGTACAAGTTAAGTTAATGAAATAGACATACCAACTTCTTTGCACTGCCAAACTCACACAGCTTCAGTTCATGCGTCTGAAATCTACCTGCATCAAACACAATTTTCAACTTCATTAATCTTAGACAAAAGCTACTCTTTAAGCAAGGCAAGAAATGCATAATTATTCATGTGCCTCATTTATAAATCACACATCTACTTAATCAAATTGCCTAGCAAAATTAATAACTATCACTTTGAAAGTTTGTATATTTTCCTAATTCAGAATGGATTGATATAATGAAGAATATAAAAACATAGAAAGAACTCAATCAAAATGCAATAAATATATTCATTCATTTTAAACAAAATAATCAAGTTGCAACACCAAAGATACCACAAACAGTTTCTAAATTGCCATGACAAGCAGGTGATATCTATCCCAATCAGCCATGAACAAGTAATATGTCATGAAAAAATTACATCAAGTATTCATGTGTTGTATTGAGAAATCTCAATTGGTGTGAGGGGGAAGTGTAAAGTTGCCATGCTGATTTCTTGCGCATTCTCTAACCCAAAAGATAATGAAAGAAACAGCAAGACAAAATGCAACCCAATCAAGGAAAGATGTCATCTATTGGAATGAAATCATAGAGAACAATTATTGCTGAAGAGAGAATGGCACAAAATAAAGAAGATAAATGTCTTCCATGAAGCTCTCAAAAGCCAAAAGTGGCATGAGCTATTATAGGTAAAAGCTCCAAGCAGCAAAGATCTCAAAAGAAGCAGCAAGAATAGGCAGCAACACAACAAGTCTAAATCTTACAAAAACATGCTGAAATTCTATATCATTTCCCAATTGAGCTACATCAAACTGAATACATAGCAAATTGATAGAGGTTTAAACTAAAGTAACCAGTTTCATGTTGATTCCTCTAAACCACACTTATGAATACATAACAAGTCAAAGGTAAGTTAAAGAGAGAAAGTTAAATTCGATGACCTTTATTTATTGCTTGGTTTTGGAAGCAACTTCTGGTGGCAATGAAACAAACTGTAATATATAGCATAACCTGCAAACCATGGACAAATACAAATTCAAGGTAAAACTTTCAACCACATATTTTGTAACATACTTAAAACCAGACTATAGGAATTCTGGAGTTTGTACAATTCTCTATATTTACCTGACCAACAATGTTAAACCTGCAGCGAATGAGATGGAAATATTAATGCCCTGGAGAATCTTTACGAAACGCTTGAACTTACTCTCAGTAGAGTCCTTTGATTTCTTAATAGGAAAAGGAAGAGATTTCACCATTCTCGGAACTAAGTCAGGCTCGAGAAGTGATGCTACCGGGTCGACACTATGGTCGTTAGGTACCCTCGGCGGGTCGTTATCGATGGGGTCGGTAACTACCCTGGGATTGAGAGGGGGGCTCGGATTAGAAAACTTACCTGGACTAGGGTCGTTGACGACCCTGGGAGCCTCGTCACCGTAGTGTGCCGGTTCGGTACTTGCTCTCACTGGCTCGTTACCGAGCTGAACCGTGGCGTCCTCTTCAGTCTTGTCCTTAGCTTGGACACTCTCTGGTAGTGTCTTTCCGCTCCTAAGGTGTACCGCTGCTATTTGTCCCTTAGGGTTCTCCTCGGGACGGCCCGGGAGTTGCCCTTGTGGTCTTGGAATCTGTGCAGCAAGGTTCCCTAGTTGAGAATCGACATTTTTCTTCCACACATCGAACTCGCCCCATTGTTTGTTTTGATTGTTAAGGTTGGCTTGAACTTTGTTAACCTTATTGTTTACTCCGTTAATGCCTTCCTGTAACCCTTGTACCCATGATGGTGGCTCCTGATAGCCTGGAGGTCGATACGGTGCAGGTCTTCTATCCGGTGGAGGCACTGCATAGTTAGCACTCGGATTTTGGTTGCCCCATGTTGGATAATTGTTCGACCCGTCAAAATTACTAGGCTGGTTTCTGTATGGGCCTCTCATATAGTTCACTTCAGCATATGTCTCAGCGGCTCTTACATGTTCTATGTTAGTGCAAGCAGAAGTACTATGGGTAGAAGAGCCACAATCTTGACAAGATTGAGAGGATTTCAGAAAACTTACCTGCTTCTTCAGGCGGTTGACCTCGTCTTGCAGAAATTGATTTTTGACATCTGGGTCAACATCGTCCTTGTTAGGGATGTAGAGACGCTTCTGGGGCTGTGGAGTTTGCTGGGTACCATACATGGCATCATAGTTAGACGTACAGCTTGTCCAACAATTCCCATGCAGCCGTAGGTTCCATCTCTATAAAACCGCACGCTGTATGCGTGTTGATGCGGTTCTTCGTCTCTGCATTAATACCCTGGAAAAAGATTTCTTGGAGAACATATAAAGGTTGCCCATGAGTGGGGCATTGTCTAAGCATTTCTTTAAATCTTTCCCATGTTTTAACGAAAGTCTCATTAGGCAGCTGATGATAGGAGGTGATACGCTTTCTCAACTCCGTTGTCTTAGCAGGAGGGAAAAATTTTGTAAGAAATTGATCATACAAAGTTTTCCAAGTCCTGATAGACTTAGAAGGTAAGCTCTCCAACCAGCTCAGGGCCTTTCCAATAAGAGACCACCTGAAGGCTTTTAACAGAACATATTCAAGTGAGACACCTTCAGCAGCTATGGTGTCACATAAATCAAGAAAATTCCTAATATGTTCCATAGGGCACTCAAAAGGTTTCCCTTCAAACTGAGCCCGTTTGATCAAGGATATAAATTGAGATTTAATCTCAAAAGGTTTCTCTATCTCCGGAAGCACAACTGGAGACTCCGGTACCCTTAGTTCTAGATGCATGTAGTCTTTGGCAGTCCGTGGATAGGCGTTTAGTTCTTCCTGTATACGAGCACTGTTGACTCGTTGACGCTCAGCCTCGACAACAACGACTTCTTTCTCGATTTTTAACGCCTCCATCTGCCTCTGTAGTTTAGCCATCTGGCGAGTCAACTCTTCGGGTGTAGACATAGCTCGGTTTTCTCGGCGTCTACGGTGCAAGGAACGTTCAGGTTCTGAATAGTAACCGGCGTTGTCAAACAGACAAAGAAAACAAAAATTAAAAACAAAAACTGGGTCGGGCTATTCCCAGACCCACTGATAAACAAACAAACACTGTTGCTTCCCCGACAACGGCGCCAATTTGTTGAAGGAAGGTTTATTGACAACAAAAAAATTTATAGTCAAGACCCCGCTGAGTATAGGGGAGTCAGGATCGTTCCACGGGAAGCACGGTTGTTTGTCTGTCAAACTACTAAGAAAAATAAACAAAGCAAAACAACACAACTTAACTACGACCAACCTCGTTAACGACTTTGTCAGGGTCATTAACGAACCCGAATAAACTACTAACGACCTAAGAACAGGTTCGGTACCGAGGCAGCGAACTCAGTAACGAATATAATCGAAGAATTCAAATAAATACAAAAATCTAGGACAAGGGTCACCACAACATAGCCATGCATATAAACTCATAAGAAGATAAAGATCATGCCTTTAAATGGACAAATTCATCAACTTTCGTTGATTAGCAAGCAAATCAATTTATTTTCATAAACTAACTCACTCAATCACTTGTTTTGGATCCAAAGCTCGAAACTTTTGCAATCGAACAATATCAACATTCAAGTTACTAACTTTCTATTTCAATCAAGTTAAGAACTCAAATTACCTTGATTCTCATCTAAGCATAAACACAACAAGCAATCTTTAAAAATAGATAAAAGGCATTCAACACATCAACTTACTCATCAAACCATGCATAACTATGCCGGGTTTAACCTCGACCCTAGATAGGAAAACTACTCACTACTGATAACTATAAAGCAAACAAATTCAATAAGAGAAAACATTGAAAACAAAACAAACTACTTCAAATTAATAAGAAAATATCGTCTTACAGAATTCAGAAGAAACCGAAAACAACAAGAATGCCGAATACCGAATCGAAAACACAACAAACGACCTAAGCTTCACTCTCATTAGCCTCGGTACTCTCTCATCCGACTCGTTCTCTCTCGGCTCCTCCTTGAACACGTCCGAACACCCCCCTCTAGGCTAGAAAAGAAGGGTATTTATACTAATAAAGCTATCTAATAGAAAGGCTAGAAGATAAAAAAACTTTCCCAAAAGATAGAAACTAACTCTAAAAAGATAGAAATAAAATCTAAAAAGATAACAAGACCTAAAATATAAAATATAATAACCCTAAAACTCATTAAAAACCCTACCGACACGAAATAAACTTCCGCACAGGGTCGGTAAACATAAGCTCAAACTCTCGAAAAACTCTATCTTTAAGCCTCGTTAACGACCCTTCACAGCCTCATTAACGAGCCTGGATTCGGCTTTCTTTCAATACTTCAACTCTAAAAACTTGACTTCGACTTCTTTATCCTCGTATTCTTCCGTCTTCCACCATAGCACTCCATTCAACTCTAAAAAGCACCGTTTTCTTGCTAAAACCTACAAAAAGACACAAAACAGATTAGCTTCCATACTTTTCACAAAATATGCAAACTCATCCAAAAACACACAAAACTAACTCTAAAACTACTAAAACTAAACCTAACAAACTAAGGAAACACACTAAAAACTATACTAAAAACATGAACATCAAGAGCCAAGAGAAATCGAAGGACACCGTGCCCGTGGCTCAAGTGCTTGCTTTCGAAATTCATGCCAATCCGGGAGTCACCGCGAACGATGTTGCACGAACTCGTGCCAAGGGAAAGCAACATGTGCAACCTTCGTCCCAATTCGGCACCATCAATCGAATGGAGTCGATAAAAGAAAGTCGCCACAATGATAAGCACGATGGTGGTCCACGGACCGCAGATCACTATCAAATGGCGCGAGATTATAGGGACACGCAAGTGTACGACGTATATTCCGGTGAGGAGTATGACTCCGAGGAGTATAGACGCCAACACACTAGTGGTGACCCTAAGAAGAAAAAGAAGAAACATAAGTCGTCAGCGTATGTTTACGAAACCACAAAGCGGAAGCACGGGGCCAAGTACTACGACGCCGGCGCTTATAGAGTCAAGGACGATCTCGAGCATCAAAGTGCTTAGAGTCCATATTCTAATTTTGAAGATCATTATGATGATTTTAGTGATTATTCTAATGAGTCAAGTTTTGATCATCCGCAGGTTCAGGATCCCGAGGAGCTTGACGATTGGCCTTCCGATTGGATCCCACCGCCGCATCTTGCTAAGAATCGCAAGGAATATGACCGCGCCTATGGATTGGCGCACAAGGACGACACGAAGAACCGGCGCGATAGGGATCGCGACGCACGACGTCCTTGGCGTCCGGATGACGGTGATGATTCGGATGACGGTGAAGACGATTACAATCGAGGACCACCTCGGCACCGGCACGATCGCCGCGCGCACTCGCCTAGGCGCCGCAGTCCGCGTTGCGACAATGATCGTCGTGGGGCTCGTGATCCACGCCACAACCGCCGCGACATCAAGGTAAAATTCGAACCCTTTTATGGCACTTATGATCCTGGTGTTTTCATTGAGTGGTTGCAGGGCACGAAGCACACGCTCTGAAATTTAGGTTACGAAGACGATGAGAAGGTTGAAGTCGTGACCTTACACTTCCATGGTGCCGCTCGAACATGGTGGATCCGATTTGAGTCCGAAAGGATTCGAAAAGGGAAGCCCCTCATTCGAGAATGGCATCAACTTGTTTACATTCTGAAGAAGAGATACATTCCGGCTGATTATAAAGACAAGATGCACATCAAGATCATGCGCATCATGCGAGGTTCGATGACCCCGGAGGAATTCTTTACCAAGTTTGAGGATATTTTTTTCAAGGCTGGCATGAGCGTTTCTCCATCCGTTATGCGGACTCGTTTCATTTCGGGATTGAGGCAATCGATCCATGATCGTTTGGAAATATTGCCCATTAAAGATCTAAACAACTTGGTTCATACGACAATGCAAATCCACAAACAAGAATTGAGAGCCAAATCGACTTGGCCAACTTCAAGGTATGCATCGTCCCCTAGTAAATTAAATTTTTCTACTAACCGTGTGCCTTCTTCCGTGCCAAGTGCTAAAACAGGTTCGCAATCCAAGACGGAAGCCGCACCCTCAAAGGCGCCAACGGCGCCATGCACCGCCGAGGGTAGCACCGATTGTGCTCGTGATTTGGCATGCTACAAATGCGGGGGCCGTGGCCACATCATGAGGATTTGCCCGAACCAAACGAAGGTCTTATTCACGACACAAGGGGAACCGTATAAAAGCCAAGAGGAGGACGAGATTGGGACGCCGAGTGTCGACACATCCGAGTTGGAGTGCGATCCATCAGAAGCTATTGGCGTCTCCAAGCTTCAATTGGTGACTCGCCGAGCTTTAAGCATGCAAGAGGCACCTAAAACCGATCAACGGGAACAATTACTCCACACCCGTTGTTTGGTCAATAACGTGTCCTTGAGCGTCATTATACACTCGGGGAGTTGTGCAAATTTCCTCTCAAAGAAGGTTGTTGATCACTTCAAGCTACCAACGACGCCACATCCGCAACCGTTCAAACTTCAATGGATATCCAACGACCGCGGCAATTGGGTTGACATGCAAGTGATCTTTTCCTTTTCAATTGGTGCATATTCCGATTCTATCTTATGTAACGTAACGCCAATGGACGCCACACACCTCTTGTTGGGGCGCCCATGGCAATACGATTGTCGCGTGCTTCACGACGGGTTTTTGAACACTTACATGTTCAATTTCCACGGGAAGCGCATGACTCTGTTACCAATGTCGCCTAGTGAAGCTTTACAGGATAAAGCCGAAAGGCAAAGACGAAGGACTAGTGACAACAGCACCACCGCGCCGAGCACAACGCCTTCGGCGTCCCCTGCGACGCCTACCGAATCCAGCGGCGTTCCTGGTGCCAAAACGCCTCATTCAGGTTCCCATGATGTTGAAAAAGGAAAGCGCCGACATAAGTTGGAGTCGGGCCGACAGATTGCATCGCGTGGCATCGGTAACGCGCCGAACGCCGCAGATTTCTCAAAACAAGGGCTCCAACAGCTTTGTGACAGTTCTAGCGGCATTTCTTGTGGAAAACCTATTAATTTAGAGTTTCCAACAGAATTGAAGAAAAATCGCCCACAGGAGATGAATTTAAGCAATGGACCGCCGCAAGCTTCGCCTACCGTTGCACACCACGCCGTCGCCGCACGGAAATTCGGATTCCAAGAGCTACGGAACGAGTTTACATGCGTTTCCAAGGTCATTCCTCCTCAAATTTCAGGAGCTATCAAATATCCAAAAAGAGCCCCGGAACCAGCCGGATCGAGTGAAGATGCCGAGGCACCCCTCCTCGGGACGTGCCAGGATCGTCTAATTTTGGCTAGTCTATCCAGGGGAGTCTTTCTTGTTTCATTTTGTATCCTTTTATTTCCATTACTAAATCCTTGAATAATTTACTTCCGCCTTCTATTGTTTCTCTTTTGAAGGAATATGAAGACGTGATGCCGGACGAGCTTTCGAAGGGATTACCGCCGATCCAAGGGATAGAGCACCAAATCCACCTCATGCCAGGCGCTTCTTTACCAAATAGGGCAGCGTATAGGACTTCACCAAAGGAAGCACAGGAGCTCCAACGGCAAGTTCAAGAACTTTTGGACAAAGGCTTTGTCCGAGAGTCTTTGAGTCCGTGCACCGTGCCGGTAATCCTCGTGCCAAAGAAAGATGGCTCATGGCGCATGTGCGTCGACTGCAGGGCCATTAATCAAATCACAGTGAAGTACAGGCACCCGATACCACGGCTGGACGACATGATTGACGAGCTCCACAGCGCCACCTTATTTTCGAAGATTGATCTCCGGAGCGGATACCACCAAATCCGCATGCATGAGGGCGACGAGTGGAAGACCGCATTTAAAACCAAGCATGGTTTGTACGAATGGCTTGTCATGCCTTTTGGCTTGACAAACGCCCCTAGTACTCTTATGCGGCTTATGAACTTTGTTTTTCGTAAATTTTTAGGATGTTTTGTCGTCGTGTATTTTGACGACATTCTTGTTTTTTCTAAGGATTTGGAATCTCACGCGAGGCACCTCAGGTTGGTGTTAGATGGCCTTCGCGAGCACAGTTTGTATGTAAACTTAGACAAATGTTCGTTTTGCACGGACACGATGAACTTTCTTGGTTTCGTCGTGTCCAAGGATGGCCTTAGAGTGGATGATGACAAGATCCGCGCCATCCGAGAGTGGCCCACCCCTACGACCCCAACGATGGCTCGCTCCTTCTTAGGGCTCGCAGGGTTCTATCGGCGATTCGTCAAGGACTTTAGTTCCATCGCCGGGCCACTCCACAACCTCACCAAGAAGGCAACCACAATCAAGTGGATGCCCATTCATGAGGCCGCCTTTCAGGCCTTAAAAGATGCATTGTGTAGCGTTCCAGTCTTGCAATTGCCAGACTTTACTAAGCGCTTCGAGGTCGAGTGTGACGCCTCCGACTATGGCATAGGCGGCGTACTCCTCCAAGAAAAACGCCCCATTCCTTATTTTAGCGAAAAATTAACGGGGGCCACTTTGAATTGCCCGACGTATGACAAAGAGTTATATGCATTAATTCGGGTTTTAAAGACATGGCAGCATTACCTATGGCCTAGGGAGTTCGTCATTCATACGGACCATGCCGCCTTAGCGTATCTCCAGAGTCAAACGACTCTAAACCGACGCCATGCACGATGGGTGGAATTTATGGAAACTTTTCAATATATTATCGCCCATAAGAAGGGAAAAGAGAACGTTGTGGCAGACGCTCTCTCGCGCAGGTATGTTCTTCTAACTCAACTACAGGACAATTTGCTCGGGTTCTCCTTGATTAAGGAGTTATATATGCATGATCAATTTTTTCAACCGATCATGGAGAACCTCGAGCATCATCGAATCCATGAGTCCTATTTCTTGGACAATGGATACCTCTACAAAGCCGGAAAGCTTTGCATTCTGACCTCATCCGTGAGGCATCTATTGCTAAAGGAAGCTCATGATGGCCGAGGCCATTTTGGCATAGCCAAGACCCTAGCAACACTTCATGAACACTTCTTTAGGCCACACATGGCGTCGGATGTTCACAAGTATTGTCGCGGTTATGTGCCGTGCCAAACAGCTAAATCGAGGTCCCAACCTCACGGTCTATACACGCCATTGCCAATTCCGGATACCCCGTGGGAAGATCTTTCCATGGATTTTATCACGGGCCTTTCGATGACAAGGCGCGGTAAAGATTCGATTTTTGTAATTGCGGACCGCTTCTCTAAGATGGCTCACTTCGTGCCATGCAAAGGGAACAACAATGCGACTGAAATCGCAAACTTGTTCTTTGAGCATGTCGTGACGCTCCATGGTGTGCCTCGCACTATTGTTAGTGATAGGGACACCAAATTTTGTAGCCATTTTTGGAGAACGCTATGGGGAAAGCTAGGCATGCAATTACTCTTTTCTACCTCTTATCATCCCCAAACCGATGGTCAAACTGAGGTGACTAATCGGACTTTGGGCACCCTTCTTCGGACGGTGCTCAAACATAACCCACGCCGGTGGGAGGATCTAATTCCTTTTGTTGAGTTTTCATATAACAGGTCCAAACACTCGGCGATGAAAAAGACACCTTTCGAGATTGTCTACGGCCTCAACCCGCACTCTTCGATGGATTTAGTCTCTCGGCCTTTGAAGAACGACGACCACATCGACGCGGCCAACCACGCCGATGCCATCCTATGCTTGCATGAGCGGACTCGACTTCAATTGGAGCGCCGGGCTGCACAGTATGAGGCACAACACAACAAGGGCGGCAAAGGTCTTGTGTTCAACCCGGGGGATCTCGTTTGGCTGCATCTTCGCAAGGACCGTTTTCCGAACACCCGGAAAACCAAGCTTCATCAACGAGGAGACAGTCCTTTTAAATTCTTCGAGCGCATTGGAGACAACGCTTACAAGATCGACCTCCCAAGCAAGTTTTCGGTCCATTCCACCTTTAATGTTGCCGATCTCTCCCCCTTCATCGAGCCTGCTTATGAGGAAACGGGGACGTTTCCAAACCAAGTGGGGGAGGGTGATGCGACCCCCGTTATGGATGCTAGCCAGGAGGCCGAGTAATTGATACTACACTCGGATGGCCCCGTCACCCGTGCCAGGGCTCGCGCCATCGAGACCGCAACGCAGTCACTCGTGCCACGCCTTTCCGCAGGCCACGACGCGCCCCTCTCCGCGACGACGCACACAACCTTGTGCGTCCTCGGCGTCGAGGAACCTCAAGCCGAGCCTTCGGTACCAACTTCCACCACCTTGGCACCATCGGACACAGCCTTTGCACCGGACCCCGGATCGCAACTTGAGATTCAAGTGCCCTTCGCGCTGCATCGTGTGCCAGCGTCCTCACCAGCACTGTAGCCCTCGCCAACGCCATGCCAGTGCCCTCGCCAGACTCGCCAGCGCCGTGTCACACCCGCGATGGCGATGTCTTGTCACCCCGGTGCCGGCCACGGACGACCTATCCTATTTTCACTATTTTTAGGATGTTTTCTAATTCCGAACATTACTATTCTTTGTTTTATATGTTTAGGAAACCTTTTATGGGCCTTGCACCGATGGGCTTAGAATTGCACCGTTGGGCCTAGCTTGCATGCTAGCCCTAGGCGCGCCACTAGGGTTTCGTCTCTTTTATTTATGCCGCACCTATATATATGGTGCTATGTTCTTTATTTCAATTCAGCGCACATTTAGGGTTTAATTAAGTTGAGGCTTTCTCCTTGTTTTATCCTTTGTGCTTGCGCCACCCCTCTTACTATCATCAAAGCTCTCGAATTCTCGCAATTGCTCTCGTGTGTTCAACCAACTCGATCATTCCAACAGTGATTAGAGTTCTTTCAAGCCTTCCGCCACATACTTCGAGACCCAATACTCAAAAAACGCACCGATCCATCGCGTCCCGTAACGAGGGACGCATCAGTGAGTCAAGCGAGCTCTCAAATGGCGTCATTAGGCCACCACAACCCCAGCTGAGTTCGTATTCCACCGCAATTCAGAAAGATCAGCCAACTAAGCCAAGTAACCGAGTAATCAAAGGGTGTGAGAGGCTGGAACGTTTTCACTTGGACAATAAAGTGGTTTTTGAGTTTGATATGGCTGAGATATCTCAAGAACAAGACATTTAGAAAGCTACTTTAATCGGTTTTGTGGTTGTGAAGAAGATCTCTCTAAAAAAGCTTGGTTGATTTTATTGAAGCTCATTGGGAGGTATCAATGCCTAAGTTGTTCATGAAGGAAAATGGGGTCATTACTTTCGGATTTTCTACCCTTGAGGATCATGATTGGGTGCTTGGGAATGGGCCATGGATTCTCCATCGGCAACAAACCACTTGTCTTGAAAAAATGGGAAATGGGAATGACCATCGATTGGACTAGCTTCGCCTCCATCCCGGCGTTGGTCAAAATTATCGACATTGATTCGGTCATTCTCTCTTCCAAGAATTTGTTGAGTGCTATTGGGAACTTAATAGGCTCACCCATTTGCGTGGATAGAATCACTTCAATAGTGGAGAGAATTTCTTATGCTCGCATGCTAGTTGAGGTTACAACTAAGGGTGTCAATCGGGCGGGTCGGGTCGGGTTTGGGTCGGGTCAATTTAATTTCGGGTAAGTTCGGATTCGGGTCAAATTCGGATATTTTGAAAATCGGGTCAAATTGGGTTGGATCATTTCGGGTCGGGTGCTCAATTAATCGGGCAAAGTCGGGTTTCGGGTCAATTTCGGTCGGGTCATTCGGTTTTCGGTCCAACTTGATTTCGGATAAGTTCGGCTTCGGGTTTAGTTCGGTTTCGGGTTTAGTCGGATTTCGGGTGAGTTGGGTTTCGGGTTTTTCGGATTTTGGGTGAATCGGTTTTCGACTTTGGCCGAATTTCAGGTTAATACGATTTCAAGTAAGCCGGAATTTGATTCAGACCATATATCGAATGATTATTTTTTGTAGTTGATCGCCTCTCGGATGCGAGGGTCAAGAGATACAATTTATAACCCGACCCCGTTGTAGCACGTGGTGGGTGTCGAACACTCGGGAAGTCTACTCGATCGATGTGCCTAGATACTAGGAAGCTAGAAAGGAGAGCATAAAACGAAGGAAAACAAAGAAAACAGTCGGGACCGACACTGAGGTCACGTCGGGCCCGAGGTTGGCGACAAGAGGAAGTCGGGACCGACATTGTGTAAGTCGGGCCCGAGGTATCTGGGGATGTCGAACTGCAAGGATTAAAAGTAGATCTTGGGCTTTTGGGTTCCTTCCCTAGTAGATTTAAGGCTTTTCCACCCCAATTCAAGCAATGAGTGATGATCGGACTAGGATCGAGTGCTTTCGCCCTCGTTCCAACCACTTCTACACATCGATCATTGGGGAAATCCCCTTCGAAGCAAGGTCTTGAGATTGACACATGTTCACTTTCGCTACTTTGCCAATCTCAAGCCTTGATTCCCGACTTTCGCAAGGAATTGTAGCTCTATGTAGAGTGGGTTCCTTAGATCAAGCACTCAAGGCTATGGAATTGGGGTTTCTAGCCCAAACCTAGCTAGGGTTTTCCCCCATAACCCAAGATCAAGGAGATCTACTCCATGTGGCAAACAAAGAAAGCAAACAAATCAAAAGGGAAAGCAATAAACATCATCAATCTCAAAACAAAGCAAAGTTTCATTCAAAATCAAAAGCAATCCACAAATTCCAATCCAAAAGTTCTCAAATCCACAAGATCAAAACAAAACAAAGCTAATCTATCAACCAAACCTATCAAATCTTCCTCCCTTGGCCGATTCTCTCTCTTCTCCTTCTCCTCTCCTTCCTCCTTGCTCTCCAAGTATCCTCTTGGCTCCCTTGGAACCCCCCCCCCCCCCTTTTTTGTGAGAGAAAGAGAACCCTTTCTTAGAAGACAAGAGGGCCTTTTATGGATTAGATGAGGGGCAAAAGTGGAAGTCCACAAATTCGTGCCTTGGAGCCCAAGTAGTTCGGTGACCGACTTGGACCGACACGGAGGACCTCGGGCCCGAGTTACTGGGCATGTCGGTCCGAGGTTGAAACTTCAAGTCGGGCCCGAGGTTGGTTGCAACTCGGTCCTGACCTCGTTCCACCTTCTTCTTTGTTGGCTTCTCTTGTTCTTCTTCATGGCTTGCTTCTCTCTTTCCTCCTTTGCTCAGGCCTCGCTCCATGTCTCGACCCTCCTTCAAATCGATCCTCGATTTATGCCAAATTACCTATAAAACACATAAAATGTGCGTAGTCTCCGAATCTCATAGAAATACGGGAACTAAGCTAAAAAGGAACAAAACGCACAAGAAAAGGGGAAAAAGAAACATATTTACAAAGGAAATCACATATGAAAACACCACCAAATAGAGAGACATCAAAATACCCCATACTTAAACTTGCTTGTCCTCAAGCAATAACAATGTGAGCAAGACCGAAACATAATCTTCAAGTAAAGCCTCGTATGAAAACACATTTTAAGCACAAGTGATCGATATTCAAGCAAGATTACATCATCACACATGATTAAGTGTTCCAAGGAATAAAGTCAATGCAACTAAGCCTCACTTTAGGGATATGTGAACGTTTATCACTCATCATGTGTTTGGGTTTAGCAATGAACACTCAAGCTCAAAAAAAATCATGCAAGTAAGGACCTTACTATTGAAGCTAATATCACCAATTCCTCCACCTAGAGATGCCTAATGCAAAGTACACAAAGAATTTCGAACTTGGCTCAATGGAGGTCCTCAAAGAGGTTCCATTCGGCCGGGTTGTAATGGGGCTTTTGGTATTTCTCAAGGTAGGAATTATTTGGTCTTGTGGTGCTTACAATGGGGATTGAACAACCTAAACTCTCACCAACTTCACCAAATTCCACAATTACTTTCACACTCACCCAAAAGACTTAACATTTTCCTTTCAACCCAAAATTTCACTTAACATTCCACTTCATCTTTGCTCTTATGCTTTTTGTTGGATTTTCAACACTTTCTACATTTGGACCGACTTTCTTATGACATCGGGCCCGATGTTGCTTGTAACTCGGTCGGACCCTTTTCTTAAGCTCTTTGCTTTATTCCACTTTACATTTCCAGCATTTTCTTTCTTCCTTTTCTTTCTTTTTTTCATTTTTGTACAACAAAGATGCACTACCCACATGATTCATAACACCATTCTTTTGCCCTTAAACCCAAGAGAATCTCAACTCTTCAAATACAATCCAAACCTCTCTTCTAAAGTCCAATCCCATAAGGGTCAAGTCATATAAGGCTAGGAATAATATTTTTGAGGAGTTTCAAACAAAGGCTTAGGCTAGAACGGGGCTACAAACAAAGGATTATCTTCATGGTAGGATATGGAACATTTATGTGACTAGAAGAATAAAGTTCAAAATCAATGTGACAATGCTAGGACAATTCTCATGATGGTCTTGGAAAATAGATAAACACCGCAATAGCAAGTTTTACTAAGCATGAATGAGCTAATCACACAAGAAAAATGAGGGATATGCAAATATGAACAAGCATCCCTAAAATGGCCAAAAATCAATCTCACAAGGGTCACTCATACTTAGTTGCATAAGAACTCATCCTAGAACTCACATGTTTAATAAAACAAGCAAGATATCATGATCACATCAAAAGCAACATCATTTAAGAGGCTAAACTATCCAAAAATATGCAAAGGAATTTACATGCTCACATCATCATTAGCTTTTATTGTGGCAATCTAAGATGGGAATTTCTAGTCCAAAACCTACAAAACACAAAATCTTTTTGTTGTTTTCAACACAATTTTTCAATTTTTATGGATTTTTTTTTGCAAAAATTTCTCTAAAACCAAAAACTCATCCATTCAAGACCAAATTAATCACTCATGTTTTTCATCAAACCACAAACCAAGAAGCAAACATCCCAAACACAAACTAGAAACACAAACTAAATATCCTCAAAATAATAAACAAACATAAACAAGTGAAATCATGAACACACTTACCCCCACCCCATACTTAAAATTTTGATGTCCCCATCAAACAAGGAAATCAAAACTTAAAAGCAAGAGAGAAGAGTATGAAAAGCTCACAATTTCTTATTCTTCAATGGCATGTATAGGATCAATCGAAGGGGTTGTCACGTCTACGTCCTCTTTGGAGCCTTGCTTGCCGCTCCCTCTCGTACACTTGTTCTTGGTAGAAGTCTTGTGGTGGTGGTTGAAGTTGAGGCTCCGGGCGTGTCCATTGGTCCTCACGGGAAGGGAAGTTCCCACTCATCCACGTGTTAAAGCTATCTTGGACCCGCCACCTTTGGTCTTCCACCTCCCTAAGCTCCTCTACTTCTCGTCTAGTGTAGCCGAGGGCCCGGTTCATCTCTTGTTGGCTAGCTTGGAAAGAGCTTTGTTGTTGAAGCATTTGTTGTTGTTGTTGGTACATTTGTTGTTGATGTTGGTACATTTGTTGTTGTTGGAGATTCACTTGATGGACCTCTTGGAGAACATTTTCTTGTTGAAGTTGGAGATGAGGCATTTGGTTGGCCAAGAAGGACATGTCCACGGTTTGTTGTTGCTCGGGAAACACCATTCCCGGACCGTACCATTGGGCATAGCCTTCATAACCGCCACCTTGGAATTGCTCTCGCCTTGCACCGCTCCCTTCTCCTCGTTCATAATGCCTCGGGACCTCACCACCATGGAATGAACTGGACCGACGTTGAGGGAAGTCGGGCCCGACTTGGTGTGTACCTCGGTCCGCCAGTGTTGGAGCATGGTGCGTGGCTCGGAGATCGGCCATCAAGCCTTGGAGGCGCTCATCTTCTTCACGTTGCCCTTGATCGACATCCATGTCCTCCCCACGAGGTGCAAACACGAAGTTATCTTGGTCGGAATCCGGTGTAGATGGAGGGGAAGTAAACCGAATGTGTTGAGATTGTTGTCGCCGCCCTTCTCTTGCACCTTCGGGGTCACCAAATGAGTGTGGCTTGCCGGCCCACACTTGGTACCAATTTTGATACCGAGAAAGGTCATAGAGGTTGTTCATTAACCGGATCGACACACCTTCATAGTTTGAGTGAGGGGCCAAGGAAATCATGTAGAGCTTCTCCTTGATGATGTTGGCCTTCTTGAAATACTTTATGTTCATGAACTCAACACCATTCGGAGCCGGAGAATACTTGTCAAGATCAACTCCTAGACGCATGGCGAGCCTTGCTATCATCCCACCGAAGTAGATCCAAGAGGAGCTTTGGAAGTCTCGCACCATCTTGACCCACTCCCATGCAAGGTTCATGGGCTTCTCGGTGTTGAAGAGCATCTCATGGAGCAACATGATCTCCTCCTTCATCGGCTTGCTCAACTCATGACGAGCATAGATTGCACACCCCAAAACTCGCACCATGACCCGAAAAAGAGGGCTAGCAATCTCGGTTGTGGAGGCGCCCTTTCTCATCTCACTCTTCCCGGTCACATGACGCCACACTTGGTTCACCTTCTCATTGTTGACGCCAGCCTCTTCTCTTGGGCATGGAAACCCGAAGTAGGTAGCCAAATCCCTAAGAGTGAGATTGTGGTCCTCGTTGCCCAATCGGAAAGTGAGCGCCCCTTCCTCATCCTCCACATTATCATAAGAGAACTCGAATGTGGCCATGAATTCCGAGGTGAGGGCGGGGTAGTGAGTGTTGTCCCACCTTAGCATCCCATTAAGACCGATGTGGGAGTAGCATCTTGGAAGGGCTTGATCCATGTCCATCTTCCTCACGGCTTCCCAATCAAGCCACCTCGTGTGGTGCTCAAGCGCCATATATCTTTCATAATTCTCCACTTGCTCATCATCCTCCAAATAGACATCATCCAACTTCGGCTCTTTCCTCGACTTCTTGGACTTCTTCCTTGGCCTTTCCACATGAGAAGATGAAGCTCTTGTCTCCATGGTACCTACACACATCCAACCAAACAAAAGGATCCAAGATAAACTCCATACAACTCAACAAAAGCACTCATCAACACACAACAACACATCAACACAAAGGGGACCCCATACTTAGTCTCTAGACTCACATGCATCTCATTCCAACATAAATCATCATGGATATCTTCTAACAATGGCTAAGCAAATGATCATACTACATCATGATTAGGCTATAGCCAACAATGAAACACATGAATCCACATGATATCACAAGAAGAGGGCAAAAACGACAAGGATCGACTTCCAGCCTATGTCGGGCCCGACTTACTCAACCTCGGTCCGACTTGATGGACCGACTTCCACAACTCGGGCCCGACTCTCCTGGGCACTTCGATCTCGACCTAATTCATGCTTCGACTTCTAGCCTTAAATCAACCCAAATCTCTCTATTATGCACTTAAATTCCAAATTCAACCATCAAACATCCCTAATCGAAGTTCTAAATGGATCTAAGCATGCATAAACAACTTTAAAGCTCAATTTCACAAATCATGCAAATCCACCATTGATGCTCAAGCTCAAGCTCTCAATCAAACATGGCATTACTCAATCTACGCAATGAAAGCACAAAATTTTCAAAGAAATAAGTAGAGATCGAGTAACACATACCGGATTTGAAGAGTATTGAACTTTTAAACAAATAACCAACTTAGAACTCAAATTTTCTCAATCTAGATCGAGATGGGGGATGAAGAACGAGATTGAACTCGAAATTTCTATTTGGAATTGGGTTTGGGAGGCCTTTTTGTGGTTGGAACGAGATGAAGTGGGGAGGATGTGGATCGAGTATGGTGAGGGTAGGGGCGGCCGACTTTGAGAATTTTTTGAGGGAGAGGGGTTGTATTTTGGGAATGGTGGTTGATATGAAGATGATAGGTAGGTGGGGGATAGTATTTAATGGGGAAAAGGACAAATTAGGTCAAGGGCAAAATTGGCATTCCAACTAGTCAAATCGGGTTGGACCGACTTCATGGACCGACGTCCCTATGTCGGGCCCGACTTACCTGGGCTCGATGTGGGAGTATTCGGGTCACCAATTTTACTCCATCCTCTTGCAACTTCTTTCCCATATTTCCATTTAAATATTTCACCTCAAATCCTACACAACTTTGAAGAATGCACGACACCATAAATCCACAAAACACTAGATAGAGATTGGTTAGGGAAAAGCTAGGCTAAACTAAGAAAAATCAAACTAAAATTACGAAAAGAAAGCTACTAGCTCGGGTTGCCTCCCGAGAAGCGCTCGTTTAGAGTCACTAGCTTGACTTCCTAACCTCAACCTTATGGCGGGTGAAACACGGTGAATTGCTCGCCATTGTTATGCCCATTCCCATTGCCTTCATACCCATAAAACCACCAACGATGGTCTATATAGGCATGGCTATCCGGTCTCGGGCCTATCTCATCATACTCCTCCAACGGATGAGATTTCTTCTCCTTACTTGCTCCATCATGTTCCTCTTTTCCTACACCAAAGTTATCCAAAGAATTCCTAGGAGATTCTACCAATTCATCTTTCAAGTCACTAAGGCAAATGTAGGAGTCTCCTAAGTCATCTTTCAAATCACTTAAACAAATGTAGGAATCAAAAGTTTGGGAAGAATTGTGGTCATCACCAACATCAAAAGGATATAAGTAAGGATACTCTTCATTTCTTCTTGGGCTAGCATTGATCCTTGACTCATCTTGATCCTCAATTTGCTCCAACAACTCCCTTGCTTGTATTTGTTTATTGAACCCTTCATCACTTCTCAACACAATGACCTCTCTAGCAACTTCCACTTCTTCTCCTTTTCTCTTAGCACTCTCTTCAAGTTTGAGGATAGCCAAGGCGTTCGGCTCATTCAAGGCCTTGTTGAAGTGAAAATCGACCTTTTCTTCACCAATCTCAAAGGAAACCTTGCCGTTCTTGACATCAAACCTTGCCCCCGCCGTAGCTAAGAATGGTCTTCCTAAGATTATTGGGACCAAGGGGTCCTCGTGCATGTCCAAGATCACGAAATCATCGGGGACAAAATACTTTCCAACTCGCACCGGAACGTCATCCAATATTCCCTTAGCCTTGATGATGGAACCGTCGGCCATAGTTAGGGACATATCGGCCGGCTCCATTTCACCCAAATTTGCTCTTCTCCAAATGCTAGCGGGCATCACCGAAACACTTGCCCCAAGGTCACATAAGGCTTGGAAGTTTTGAGACCCCACACCAATGGTTGTAGCAAAACGACCGGGATCTCCTAGCTTTTGTGGTAACTCCAAGGTCTTGACCTCATCTTGTATTTCAACTATGGACCTCTTCTTGCTCAAAATCTCCTTTAAAAACTTGGCATAATATGGCATCTCACTCAATGCATCGGTGAACGGGATAGAGATGTTCAAGCCTTGCAAGAGTTTGAGAAACCTCTTGAACTTGTTCTCAACAACATCTTTCGGCTTCTTTGAGGGATATGGAAGAATCGTTGCACCTTGAATCTTGCTTGGATCAACCTCCTTGGACTTCCCTACTTCACTTGCAACACTTCCTGGTTGGACCGACTTGGGCACCATGTCGGGCCCGATGTTGTGACTCTCGGTCCGAGGCAGAGGAGTTGGATCGAGGTCTGTGTACGTCGGTCCCGAGTTGCTCTCGACCTCGGTCCGTGGTGAAGGAGTCGATCTTCTGGCTGGGTCGACTTCGGGGAATGTCGGACCCGACTTGCTGGGTAAGTTGGTCCGACTCTCTTCATTCTTCTTAGGCACGTGTGGCTCGGGTAGGTTTCGGCCACTTCTCAATCCAATTGCCTGGACTTCATTTTGATTGTTTTGAGCTCGAGGATTCTCCTCGGGTCGGCCCGGAAGTCTCCCATTCTCTCTCGGGGCTTGAGTTGCAATTTGGGCAAATTGATTGTCGACTTGCCTCCTCCATGCACCAAACTCATTGAATTGGGTCCTCATCTCTTTGAACCCATCTCTCATCTCTTGAGCAAATGTTTGTAACTCATTGAATCCCGGTGGTCTATATGGTGGTGGTGGCGCCCTTGGCTCGTTTTGGTTGAAGTTGTTGTTGTAGCCTTGAGCTTGACCGTTGTTCCACCGGCCATTGCCACCATTGTTGAAATTGCCTCTTCCACCGAAATTTCCTCGAACATAGTTTGCCTCCTCAATTCGCTCGGCCAAGCGTACTTGGCTCTCATTCGGACAAACTTGTGTAGCATGTGCAAAGGATCCACACTCCTCACAAGCTCTAGCATTTTGCTTGTAGTAGTGGACTTGCCTCTTAAGCTTGCTCACTTCACCTTCAAGGAATTGGAGCTTCACATCCCTATCAATGTCTTCTCCCCTTGGATCATATAACTTCCTTGCACCTTCACCTTGAACTTTCACCTCCTTGCTAGCTTGACTCACCCCATACATGGCCTCATAATCGGATAGCTTGTCAAGTAACTCCCAAGCTTGATCCGGTGTCAAGTCTATGAACCCACAATCGGTGTGGAGGTTGAGCTTGTCCTTTGTTACCGGATTGATGCCTTGGAAAAAGATGTCTTGAAGTACATATGGTTGTTGGCCATGAGTAGGACATTGGCGCAACATCTTCTTGAAACGGTCCCATGCTTCGAAGAGAGGCTCATTCGGACCTTGTTGAAAGCTTGCAATCTTCCTTCTTAACTCGGTTGTCTTTGAGGGCGGGAAGAACTTCATCAAGAAAGCGTCATAGAGTGTCTTCCAAGTTGTGATTGACCTAGGAGCTTGGCTCTCGAGCCAATGTGTGGCCTTGCCCCCAAGTGACCATTTGAACGCCTTTAGAAGCACATACTCCAATGTCTCCTCGTCGGTGGAGATCGTCTCACACATATCCACAAATCGTTTAACATGCTCTATGGGACACTCATGTGGACGGCCCTCGAATTGATCACGCTTGATGAGGGAGATGAATTGCGTCTTGATCTCAAAATTCTTGGCAACCTCGGGAAGCACAATAGCCGGCTCGGGTACCCTCAACTCCGGATGCATGTATTGGCGTGCATTCCGGGGTAGAGCGTTGAGTTGAGTCTCGGCTCTCATCCGTTGCTCCCGTTCTCTTCTTGCCACCTCCTCTTGATTGTCCCTCTCAAGTTGCAATCTAGCCATTTCGGCCCTAAGTCGAGCCAACTCTTCATCAACATGGAGAGATTGATTCTCCATCCTTTTCCTTCTTCGGGCTTCTTTGAGAATACTTTCCGGATCACTCACAAACTCAAGCTCAAGTGTTCCTCGGGAGGAACGAGCTAGCATACACCTATGAAACAAAAACACAAACCAAAACAAATCAAAAACAAACAAAGGGTTTGGGCTATTCCCTCACCCAAATCACTACCAAAACACAAGAAACTCACCAAATTGGCACTCAATGCACCTAGACTTCCCCGGCAACGGCGCCATTCTTTTTGATCGCCTCTCGGATGCGAGGGTCAAGAGATACAATTTATAACCCGACCCCGTTGTAGCACGTGGTGGGTGTCGAACACTCGGGAAGTCTACTCGATCGATGTGCCTAGATACTAGGAAGCTAGAAAGGAGAGCATAAAACGAAGGAAAACAAAGAAAACAGTCGGGACCGACACTGAGGTCACATCGGGCCCGAGGTTGGCGACAAGAGGAAGTCGGGACCGACATTGTGTAAGTCGGGCCCGAGGTATCTGGGGATGTCGAACTGCAAGGATTAAAAGTAGATCTTGGGCTTTTGGGTTCCTTCCCTAGTAGATTTAAGGCTTTTCCACCCCAATTCAAGCAATGAGTGATGATCGGACTAGGATCGAGTGCTTTCGCCCTCGTTCCAACCACTTCTACACATCGATCATTGGGGAAATCCCCTTCGAAGCAAGGTCTTGAGATTGACACATGTTCACTTTCGCTACTTTGCCAATCTCAAGCCTTGATTCCCGACTTTCGCAAGGAATTGTAGCTCTATGTAGAGTGGGTTCCTTAGATCAAGCACTCAAGGCTATGGAATTGGGGTTTCTAGCCCAAACCTAGCTAGGGTTTTCCCCCATAACCCAAGATCAAGGAGATCTACTCCATGTGGCAAACAAAGAAAGCAAACAAATCAAAAGGGAAAGCAATAAACATCATCAATCTCAAAACAAAGCAAAGTTTCATTCAAAATCAAAAGCAATCCACAAATTCCAATCCAAAAGTTCTCAAATCCACAAGATCAAAACAAAACAAAGCTAATCTATCAACCAAACCTATCAAATCTTCCTCCCTTGGCCGATTCTCTCTCTTCTCCTTCTCCTCTCCTTCCTCCTTGCTCTCCAAGTATCCTCTTGGCTCCCTTGGAACCCCCCCCCCCCCTTTTTTTTGTGAGAGAAAGAGAACCCTTTCTTAGAAGACAAGAGGGCCTTTTATGGATTAGATGAGGGGCAAAAGTGGAAGTCCACAAATTCGTGCCTTGGAGCCCAAGTAGTTCGGTGACCGACTTGGACCGACACGGAGGACCTCGGGCCCGAGTTACTGGGCATGTCGGTCTGAGGTTGAAACTTCAAGTCGGGCCCGAGGTTGGTTGCAACTCGGTCCTGACCTCGTTCCACCTTCTTCTTTGTTGGCTTCTCTTGTTCTTCTTCATGGCTTGCTTCTCTCTTTCCTCCTTTGCTCGGGCCTCGCTCCATGTCTCGACCCTCCTTCAAATCGATCCTCGATTTATGCCAAATTACCTATAAAACACATAAAATGTGCGCAGTCTCCGAATCTCATAGAAATACGGGAACTAAGCTAAAAAGGAACAAAACGCACAAGAAAAGGGGAAAAAGAAACATATTTACAAAGGAAATCACATATGAAAACACCACCAAATAGAGAGACATCAGTAGTTTAACTACTATAGGGTCTAAATATTTAATGTAACATTTAATTTAAACATAATTATAATAAATATTCACTATTATTAATATTTTATAACATAATGTAATTTTCGGATGGTTTCGGGTCGGGTAACTTCGGATTTTCGGATGGTTTCGGGTCGGGTAACTTCGGATTTTCGGATGACTTCGGGTCGGGTAGAATCGGATATCGGGTTGCATCAGGCTAGTCCATTCGGGTATAATCGGTTTTGGGTTAATCTCGAGTTCGGGTTTTTTCGGATTCGGGTCAAATCAGTTCGGGTCAAACATGTCTCGTGTATAAAACTTTTTATTGTTTTCTCGGGTCGGGTTCGGAGTCGGGCGAGTCGGGCGGGTTTTTCGGTTCGGGTCAAATTTTGACAGCCCTAGTTACAACTGAAGAGGTCAATCGAAAATCTGTCAAATTGATGAGTAAGTGTGGAATGAGCTTTGGTATGCTATTGAATTTAAATGGATACCTTGGAGGTGCACTAATTGTAAGAATTTTGGGCATACCAACTCTTTTTGTACAAGGATCAACAAGTCTACATGGGCTAGATTGAACAGGGCCAACAAAGCATGGGTACCCGAAAAACACATTGATCCTAATCCGACCGGGGTACCAACCTCATCAGCCAATACTAGTGGAACCACAAAAGTTGATCGAGAAGCTGCTACTTTGTACACAAAATCAGCAAAATTTGGCCATGTAGGTAGAAGGGCCCCAAGTTTGAGTCCCAACCAAGAAATCAAGGATCAAGCTCCTACTAGTGATCCCAGCCCGAACAATGAAGTTGGGCCAACAAGCCAAGATACGAGTCAAGAGGTTGAGATCATTGAACCCGAGGTCATAGAGAAGCTTGATCGAGAGGCTGAATTTTCTAAAGACGGATCGAGCTCAAGGGAAGTGGTTCTTGGGCTAGGCTTCCATGTTCCTCCAAATAGAAAAGCCAAGAATCAAGTTATGCTATCCTACGTAGCCTTGGATGAGGGCTTCTCTTTACCTAAATGCAAGCACCGAGTAGGTTCGCCCAAGCCACTCACATATGTCAACGATTTGCAAGCTGACTTGAAGGTTGAAACTCTAAACAACACAAACCATTTTGAGCAATTCAAAGAGGGTTGTAGAAGCCCAAAAGTCGTTGACCGTGTCCAAACTTAGAATTGGATGTTGGAACGTTAGAGGGAGTGGTGACCCCTATAAAATAAACATGGTTAACAACTATGCTTACCAAAACCGTGTTAGTTTCATGGGTATCCGTGAAACAATAACTTTGAGAAGTAATGAAGACTCTCTTGCCTTTAATTTGCTAAGAGGTTGGGATTTTTTTACCGAAGATAGTACTCAAGAAAGAGGGTGCATGAGAGTTGTTTGGAATCCACAAGTTGTCAAAGTGGAGATCGTTATGAAGACTAGCCAAATGATCCATTATAGGGCTAGTGATAAGCTTTCTTGTTTGAGCTTTTTTCTCACCTTTGTCTATGCTTTTAATTATGCTAGGGATCGCAAGCCCTTGTGGAATTTGTTGCAAACCCTTGCTGGGGGGATCATGGAGCCATGGCTTGTAATGGGTGATATGAATTGTTTGCTTGACTCAACTGAAAGGTTCTCTTTGAAGAAAAGAGATGATGGGGATGAGCCGAATGAGCTAGCCAATATGTTGATGAGTTGTGAGCTACATGATCTTGCTTACTCGGGGGCTAGGTACACTTGGTCTAATCAACAAATGGGGCCTCTTCGGGTAGCCACAAAAATTGATCGAGCTCTTGTAAACAATAGATGGGGAGAAACCATTGAGAATTCCTTTGCCTTCTTTGGGGACCCAAATCTCTCGGACCACTCCCCTTTCCTTGTCCATGTTAATCCCACATCCACAAACCGACGCATTCCAGTCTGTTTCTTTAACATTTGGGTTGATGATGGTGAGTTTGATGGGATGCTAAGCAATGCTTAGGAGGAAAGAATAGATGGGACAACCCAATTTATCTTCCTATCTAAACTTCAAAAGATCAAAGTTGTCTTATGGACTTGGCAAAGGACGAAATTAAGAAATTTAGAGGCCATGGTGGAAGAGAGTGTTGAGAAATTGAAGCATGCACACGAGGCCTTACACAATGACTTTGCTTGTGTTTTTAAGAAATTAGCCATGACCGAGGAAATAAAGGAGCTTTAAATTCTTATAAGCAATTTGAGAAGTGCTACCACACAAAGAGCAAAGCTTGATTGGCTAGAAATAGGAGAAGAAACCTCGTCCCTCTTCTTCAACCAGATCAAGGAAGGAAGAGTGGGAAACACCATGCATATGCTCAAGAATGATGATGGCCTTGTCTTAGAGGACCAAAGGAAACCAATAAGGATGTGGTGGTCTTCTATGAGCGCCTCCTTGGCTCAACAAATCCACCACACCCCTTCAACTTTGATGAAATACGAGGGCCTACTCTCCACCAAGATGATATTGCTAGCTTAAGGCTAGCACCAAGTGAGGACGAAATCAAAAAACCCTTTGATGAAATTGACTCAAACAAGTACCCGGGACCTGATGGCTTTGGGAGCCACTTTTTCAAGAAGTGTTGGAGCATAGTCAAGGTCAACGTTGTCTTTATCGTGAGGGATTTTTTTGAGACCAAAAGATTGGTACGGGATTGGAACAACACGTTTGTGAGCCTCATCCCAAAAGTTGACACCCCCTTCCAATTAAAAGATTACGGTGAATTTTGGACGAAAAATAGCTTACTATTTTTACGCCCTAAATTGGGATCATAATCGAATAACTATGAAAATAGATGGTGTTTGGTTGAATCGAATGAAAAGATGAACAAATGTCTATTCCTCTCTCTTTTCGAGTGTTCTTTCGATGATTACAAGATGATCCAACTACAATTGGTTTTTTTCCTCTTATCTCTTGAATTCTAGCTGTTATTCACGTTTTAAGCCATGTATCCACGTTCATCAGAGCTTATCCTAACCGTCGCCCACTTTCCACGTTCACTTGGGGGGGGGGGAGATGATCGTAACTGCTTTTCAAGTGTGTGGCTCCTTTTCGTGATGATGATCTTCCTCCTTCATTTTGATGTCCATTGTCTTCTTTCTGTCTTCGTCATATCTTGGACCGTTGTCTCGGAACATGTATAACTCTATTTTCTTCTTGGGCTGGTATGCCAAGTAGGCTTATGTTTGAGGCCCAACAATACCCTCAAGTTTGATCTAAATATCTATGCGGGATTAGGATCAGATTTGTCGCGTTCTTCGGACATGACATGAGACACATGACAGCTCCCCGATTGTTCGATTGCCTTTCGGGAGAAGAATAGTCACATCTTTGCTTAGAGCTATAATTACCCGATAGCAGATCTCTAGGGAGATACACTATTGATTTTCTCTCGCCTTTCCTTTCGCCTCCTCTTCATCTTCTTTTTCTGGTTCATATCTTCTTTCATCTATGGGCAAAACAAAAATCTCTGATATGGGCTTCAAGTCATCCCATTCCCTTAATCCCAAGGATTGCCACACATGTTGAATGTCTAAACAAGAAGTTAAGAAGATCATTAGAAACCCGGGTTTTGCTCCAGGAACCAACTTCCATTGTCCCACTCATGAAGCCATAGATTAGGTAAGACCGTGATGGGTTTGTATTCTAGAACATCTTTTACTCTAGGGGCTTGATTTCCCTTTTCCTCGTTGGCCCTAAACTTCTTGGCTGCTCTAAAAGTCTCTCCGACACAATTGATGTCAGCTACTTAGAAGATCTTGCACTAGATTAGCGAGTTGTGTTTGGAAGAAAAGGTGGATTTTGCGGTATCAGATATCTTGTTCACCTATTGTGTGTGTACTCTCAAGGTCGGACACTTCACCCTCCAGTCTAGAGATGCGAAGAACCCTTTGATCCCAAATTCGAAGGTCAATGATAAAGACTAGGCCACCCGCTTTTTCTTCGTTGAGAGAGCAACATTGGGTTCCCAATACCAATTGGCTTTTTCTGACAACTAGAGTTCTAAGATTAAGAATATGTCTCTTCTTCTTACTTATGCTTCTTCCTTCTTTTTTTTTGCAGAAAGATAACATCTTTCCTAAATTTCTTTTTCTGTTGTGTTCATAGTCCCTCATGGTTTGGATGTCCATACTCTGGAGTTTGAGGCATGCATGAAGATTTTTGCTCTGCCACCGGGAAGGAGGACCTACATGAAGTCCATCGATCTCCTTCCTGAAGGAGAGTCGATTAACAAGTGACAAGAACTTATTGTTCAAGTATACGTTGATGATATCGTTTTTGGTGCTACTAATCTTGCTTGTTAAAAATTTTAAAGATCTAGTGAGTTCAGAAATCGAGATGAGCCTGATTGGGGAACTTACATTCTTCTTGGGGCTTCAAATCACCCAGACCAAGGAGGGAACAAAAATATATCAACAAAAATACATCAAGGAAATGCTCATCAAATATGGAATGGAGAACTCAACGCCTATCAACACTCCAATTTCCACCAACTCCAAGTTGAACACTGATGAAAAAGGTATAGATGTGGACCAAAGAAACTATCGAGGTATGATTGGTTCCCTTCTCTACCTTACAGCTAGTAGGCCTGATATCAAGTTCGTCGTGTTCTTATGCGCACACTTGCTAACCCCAAAGAATCACACCTGAAAGAGGTGAATAGAATTTTCAAGTATCTCATAGGGAACGACAATTTGTGCTTGTGGTATCCACACAGAAGTTCCCTTGAGATTGTTGCATTTTCAGACGCGGACTTTGCGGGTCATCTGGTAGATAGGAAGAGCACATCGGGTATGGCTCAGTTCTTGGGAGAGTGCCTAGTGTCATGGGGATCCAAGAAAAAAAACTCAGTGGCACTCTCGACGGCCGAAGCAGAATATGTGGCCGCTACATCATGCTGTTTCCAAGTCTTATGGATTAAGTACCAACTTAGTGATTACGGTATGTCTTATGGCCCTGCTCCTATTAGATGTGATAATACTAGTGTCATAAACATTTCCAAAAATCCCGTTCATCACTCACGTACTAAGCATATTGACGTTCGTCATCACTTCTTACGTGACAATGTTGAGCAAGGGAAACATTATTATGGAACACTGTAGAACTGAAGAGCAGAGAGCAGATATTCTCACCAAGGCATTGGATAGGCGTCCCTTTGAGCACCTTCGTATGCTCTTATGGATGATAACTTTAAATTAAACAAGTCCCTGTTTATTCTGTCCCCGATGATTGGTAGTTTAGTAGTTTGCTTGATAGGAACCAATTAGGAAGACTGCATTCACTTTATCCTTTATTACTAGTCTAAGGCAAACGATTGTACGCATAGGAACTTCTTGGAACCAATTAGGAAGACTGCATTCACTTTATCATCAACACCTTTAGCCTGTAAGAAGGCTCTCATGGCCACCAGCAAAAGAGGAAGAGGACCCAGTGGAAGTCCGTGCTTCAATGACATGAAGGAGAAGGTCTACTCATGACACCATCTACAAGGATGGTGTTGTTGAGTCTCAAAGGGTTTTTCTTGGCCAAAAGAAAAGGATCCAACAAGATTCTCTCTGCCACCTTTGTATTTCAGGATCTTGTCCGTTCCTTTCTTCTTCCGTCCCGTTTCTTCCCTTCCTTTGCCACCTTTGTATTTAACTCTGGAGTTCCCTTCTGTACAACTTGTTTGCCTATGTAATAAAATGGATCTTTAGTTTGAATATGTGTTCTTTACTTTTTTGTTCCGATATTCATGCTTACTCTTTTCGATGATGCCAAAAGGGGGAAGGATAAAATGTGTGAGATGCGTTGATTCAAAGTTATCACAGTATGGCCTTTGCTAAGGGGGAATATTTGCACAAAATCTGCTAAGTAGCAACTACATAACCATATAGTGGAACTCCCTGCGATATGTTGTCACACTAAGGGGGAACTTGCATGAGAATAAAATTGAAAGAAATACTTATCATTTTATTGTGGGTTTGTCATCATCAAAAAGGGGGAAATTGTTGAGTCGGTGTTAGGAACTCACCTTCATTAACACTAGAACAACGTCCTCAGTTTTGATAATGACAAACACCATGGGAACTAACGCCAATTGCCAAGTATTTCAGCTTAACAGGTTGCAAGTCGCAAGAGCACAAATTATCAAGTTCCCACTCCATGGGGACTAATGCAACGACGAAAAAGAGAAAGACCAACCTTAGAAGAGAACAGGTTGCATGTCGCAAAGTAAAGCACACAAAAACAAGTTCCCACTCCATGGGAACTAATGCAACGACGAAAAAGGAAGCGACCAACCTTAGAAGAGAATAGAGTTCCAATAAGATGGGAACTGAACATGAGGAACAGGAATCCCACAGAAGTCAAGAAGAGTTCCAAGGAGAAGGAAACCGAGAAGACAATAGTTCCCTTTGGATGGGAACTGGCACATGCGTGAAAGTGACATCTCAGCGCATTTTCAGGGATCCTGTTTCTTATGGACACAGAGGCGTCTCAGACCATCAGAGCCTCAACACAGGGACGACATCCAACAGTCCGGATTGATTCAAGAGTTGACAATTCAAATTCAAATCAAAGTCACATGTCAACCTTAAGGAATCATGCTTGGAGAGCAAGGCAAAAAGCGTATTTAGGACAAATACCTCAAGTGGATAAGGGTTTCTCATCACGCCTATTTAAACCCTTCAACAGTCACCTTGCTGCTCACTTTTCCCGAATTAAAAACTCCAAACTCAGAGAAAGAAGAGCCAAAGAGATGCTTGAGTGAGAGCCATCAAGCTGGTGAAAAGTCCCCGACGGCGAGCTAATCTCGACGGCGGTGTAGGAGAAAGAGCGAGTTCCTAGGTCTAGGGGAACTCAGGAGAAGAGACAGAAGAGAGAGAGAGAGAGAGAGAGAGAGGTTTGAGTTTCGCTTTGTCTTTGATTGTGAGCGTTCAACGGGTTAGGGTCGAGAGAGTGCATTAGTGTTGCCTAGGGAGAGAGTCCTAGTAGGAACAGAGAAGTTTGTACTCTACCTTGTAACCTGAAGGGAACTAAGCAATAAAGAAAAGGTAACTCATTCGAAAATCCTTCAAGAGGGAGGTAGAGGTTTACTCACGCGATTAGTTGATCGCTGTGGGGTTCCTCTATAAGGGAACTATCTCTAGTATCTTTACTTACCTGCATACTTGTTTATTCCGCTGCGTGTGGGAACTGTTCGATATAGTTCCCATAATTGATTTTGACTAACCTACGATCCAACAAGTAGACTATAAATGGGTATTTGTACGAAAGCGTAATGAGAAAAATAAAATTGTGAGATATAAGCCAAGACTTGTAGCCCAAGGTTTTTCTCAAATACCCGGTATAGATTATGAGCAAACATATTCCCCTGTAGTTGATGCAACTACATTAAGATTTTTAATCAGCCTAACTGTTTTAGAGGAACTACAAATGCGACTTATGGATGTCGTAAATGCATATCTATATGGATCACTTGATAGTGATATTTACATGAATGTTCCTGAAGGATTAAAACTACCTGAGGTATATAAAGCAAAATCTCGGAAAATGTTTTCTATAGAATTGCAAAGATCATTATATGGTCTAAAGCAATCTGGAAGGATGTGGTACAATTGGCTTAGTGAATATCTTCTTAAAGAATGATATCAAAATGATATCGTTTGTCCATGTGTTTTCATCATACGATCCAAAAATGGATTTGATATTATTGCAGTGTATGTTGATGATTTAAATAATATGGGTACATCCGATTAACTTGAAAATGCTGCAAAATATTTGATGAAAGAATTTGAAAAGATAGATCTTGGAAGAACCAAATTTTATCTCAGTTTACAAATTGAACATTTGAAGGATGGAATTTTTCTTCATCAAACAAATTACACTGATAAAATTTTGAAAAGGTTTTACATGGACAAAGCACATCCATTGAGTTCACCCATTATAGTTTGTTCTCTTAGTATACAAGATGATCAATTCAGACCTCGAGAAGATAATGAAGAGATTCTTGGTCCTGAAGTCCCCTACCTAAGCGCAATTGGTGCACTAATGTATCTCGCAAACAATACAAGACCAAGTATTGCTTTTGATGTAAACTTGTTTTCAAGATACAACTCATTACCAACAAGATGACATTGGAATGGAATCAAACATGTGTTTCGATACCTACGAGGTACTCTTGACCTTGGGTTATATTATCATAGAAATACAAATGTTGCTCTTGTAGGATATGCAGATGCAGGATATCTATCAGATCTGCACAAAGCAAAATCTCAAAATGGTTATATATTCACGTATGGAGATACGACAATCTCATGGAAGTCAACAAAGCAAAAGCTCACTGCTATATCATCAAACCATGCAGAAGTAATCGCTCTTTATGAAGAAGGAAGAGAATGTATCTGGTTAAGGTCAATGATTGGATATATACAAAGTGAATGCAAAACAAGATCAATTGCAGACAATCCAACCATGATATATGAAGACAATTCTGCATGTGTCACACAAGTCAAAGGGGGTTATATCAAAAGAGATCGGACAAAGCATATTTCACCAAAATTGTTCTCAACTCATGATCTAGAGGAGGAAGGCAAGATCGAAATCCAACAAATACGATCAAGTAAAAACGTTGTAGATTTATTCACAAAACCCTTACAACCCAAGAAGTTTTAAGAACTCGTGTACAAGATCAGAATGCGCAGATTTTGAGAAGTGCGTAGATTTCAGGGGGTGAATTATATGCATTAAACTTTTTTTCCCTTCGTTCAGGTTTTTTCCCACTGGGTTTTACCTGACAAGGTTTTTTTATGAGGCAATACTATGAAAGTGTATAAGACAAGTTGTACTCTTTTTCCCTATGCTATGGTTTTTAAGGGGGAGTGTTAAGAGATAAAGGTGAAGTATTCATCATATTCATTGCACATGCTTTTACACACTTTTGTTTTATTAGGCACTTTTGTTTTATTAGGATTGACAATCATTGCGGCAATTACGTCCTTCAATTTCTCTCAGCTTTATATGGTTGAATTTGTCATGTAAGCCAAAACTATGGCTATAAATAGGATGTACAATTCATTGTAAAGAATCAAGGAAATCAATTCAGATTTCTCAGGTCTCTCTCCCAAATATTCATAACATTAGGGAATTTTTTAAAATAAGTTATTCATTTGCTATTCCATTTTTTTAACGAGAGACTCACTTTTTGTGGTAAATCTCAAGTTTGTGAACTAGTAGGTAAAACGATAGGCTTGCACTGACCGGTAGGAAAAATGATGAGACTTGATTTTTTTACCCAAGTGATAGGGCGGAGGCAGAGATCGAACATGGGACCTCCAAACATCCCCTCATGCATCATACCACTAGATCACCCCATGTTGGGCCAAAAAAAATCAAATCTCTTAGTATTTTTAAGGTTTTTAGTTAGTGTTCCACTTCGGTAACTCTAGCCCAATATTGTATTTCTCACCCTTAAATTAGTGGAATTCGACTCTTAAAACACCCAAATTCATAAATGAAGCATCATGATTTAAATTTCTAAACAACTACCCTTAAAATTGTTAAAGTGGATGATTGTTCAGAATTTTAAGTCGGAATGGTTTTGTTATGAATTTGGGTGTTTTAAGAGTCCATGCCCACTAATTTGTGGGTGAGGAACACAATGATAGGGCTTGAATTTAATCAATTCGAAGTTCGAACACAAGAGTGGCGCCAATTGGAAAAGCCAAAACCTCGAGACACCATAAGTTTTTTTGGAACACCAAAAGGAAATGGGAAAAACTCAGGGGCACAAATGGAATATGAGTCAAATGCTTGACTGAAGTAGATTTCGATCTTAAAGCTACGAGATTCATGAATATGAGTTCTTCTATAGTTAGAGATGTCATTGAAAGTTTGTGCAAGATTTCATTACTCATGGTGGTGGTTGAGTAATTGGTAATGAGTTGAATGTCCAATGTAATTGTGTTGTCGACTTGTGGAAAGCATGTTCAGCAAGTCTTGGCAATGAAGCGGTAACTTTGGGTGTTTTTGTTGATGATGATCAAGGTTGAATCAAGTAGGCTTTTGTGATTTTCTAGTTTGATCAAGGGAGGTCACTAGGGAGTTGGTGCTTGCTCTTTTAGGGATCGAATGGTTGGGTCCTTCTCGATTTTGGATATTTAATGAACAACAACGTCTCTCAACGGCGACCGATCAAGCTACGAGCATCGGTTTGTTGGATTGTTAAGTTCCTATTTTTATGGGCTTGTTTATGCTATATAATGTAGGTATCATTATATGCTACGTGGAACATTGTTTTGTTTATTTTTCTAATTTTTTTTTATACTTACACGAGTAGCATTCTCGTCATATATTTGTTTGCATTCAAAGTTAAGGTAAATCATGCAAATAAACTTAGAATGCATTGTTTTGGTAATCTCGATGTTATGCAATTTGGTCAAGTAAAGTAACGCTGAAAGGACAAGGTGGTAGACTTGAATAAATATAGATTCCAAACTCATAAGGACAAGTTTTTTTCTCATTGCTTTTAGTCGAGTTCAATTTTTTGTATTGGAACTTAAAGTTGCATTAAATTTGGTTTTCCATTCCAATTTGAGTATATTTTGGTTAGTTTCAAATTCAACCTAGCTTGTGAAGCCTTTTTGCATAGTAGGTTTACTGTAGGGTTACTACCATGAGGTTTATAATTCATACTTTGTTTAAACATATTATGGCTATTCTCCATGGTTAAATTAGAAGGTAGAGCAAGTAAGAGCTGAAGATGGTTGGGATAAGTAAAAAAAATTCCCATTGTATTACTATTAATGCAACCAACACAAACAAAACTCAAATTTGGGTATAACACAAGGACAAGTAATAGAGGAGTTAGAGGGATCAAATTCAAAGCCATAAACCTCTAAAGTGCAATAGTACAAGAAAGTAAACAAACCATCAAAGTAAAGGTTACTAGGTTGAATTATTGAAGGTTTAACCAAGGAATATAGTTCGTAATTTATGTTATTAGTGGTTGTGTTCCAAAAGTAGGTGTTACAAATGGTTGGGTTGATTTTGGAAGGGGCATTCGATTTGGTGAGTGTAGGCCTATAAGGAGGATTGGTTTCTGATTTTTTTTTTCTAGGTTTTTTAATGTTTTTTTTATTACAAAGCAAGTTTTCTTCTTGAGAATTTTCCTATATTGGTACAAAGTTAAGGAATTTCGTAGATTGTGGCAGATTTCAGTAACAAAGACAATGCACAAAGGCACATCTAACATGAGCCACCATTTGAGCTCAAGAGCGCCACTAGCAACACACTATTAAAACAAGTGTGTTGCTCCCTTCGACTCAACCGTGACACCGCTAGGGTTTGTCCAAATGGAACTCGGCGCTAAACCTTCTCTTGGCACAATTACTCGAACTCGATCTAGAGGAATTTAAGCTAAGCTTAAAATATGACTTCTAACCGTTGAATGCCAAGTTAGATCAAGGTCGGGGTAAAAAAGAAACTATTATGAGAAGCGTGGATGATAAGTTTGAGAAATCCCTCCACTAGATTAGGCCTGGTGGAGCACGTGAAGAAGCCACCCCCTCTCAATCTCCTCGGGTGACTAATACACATCAAGTCATCGCCATGTTCCAAGAACAACGAATTGATCCTAATCCGACTCTCCTTGAGTGTGTTGAAGTCGACGACAACCATGGAGTAGAGAAAGGAGAGATGAATGCAAATGTTGTGGAAGGCAAGTGCTTTGTAATCTAATAGACCCTTGCCATTGGAAAAAAAGGAGTTGCATCAAACCACATGATTCTTGCTTAACCAAAGGAAGATATCTAAGCCATTCAAGGAAGTAAAGAACTACTTGACATTTTTCTTGATTTCGGTGGTCTTGTTAGGGTGCACTTGAGGAAGGAGCATTTTTCCATACTCCACAATTCCAAGCTCATGCCCCGTAGTGATTGTCCTTTTTCAAGTGTTGGAGTGGATCAACAACAATGCTTACCAATTTGAGTTGCCTCCATTTGATGGTGCCCATGATGTGTTCAACATGATTAATTTAATGCCTTTTAGTGGATCATCCAAAACCAGAGAAGACTAAAATTCTATGGTCAATCCCACCTTCTAGGGGCATTGTCATCAGGGGACCCTCTGAAGTTGCATTGGACACTAAATCCTCCAAGGAACCATAAGCTCAACAATAAAAGGAAAAAAAGGAGTGGGTAAGGAGAAGGAAAAATCTACAAAAGGAAAGGATATCATATAGGAAAGAAAAACGAGGATAAAGAGATTACAAATCAGGCCATGGATGATAATTCTATTATTGAAGTAAGCGGACAACCTAAGGAAATTAATGCCATTGAAAGTGAAACACAAGGTATGTTGCTAGAGGCAACTTCCCACCCTTGCATTCCATCAACATGAGATGAGTGGGCTGGATAAAACATTGTTTGCATTTGTGGGGATATTTTAAATGGTAATCTTACAGGATGTGGGAGTCACACACTTTGTGATGTGGTTAGAGACTATCCACCCCCTCCTAAACAATACGTTTTTATGATAGATTTGGAAATTTATGAGCAAACTGAGTACTCTAACTAAAGTAATATTACCTCTAGATGATTAATGGTTAATATGATGTGGAATATGACTACTAGAGGGGATGACATGTCAGTTTTAGTTTTTGAAAAAAAGGAAGAATGTTGAAATTGAAGTTGAACATTTCCTCTTCCTTGCTAAAGAGAAGCAAGAACGCATATTAAGTTAAGATAGAGATGCAATAAACCAGTTTCGGCCAAACTGTGTCTCCATGGGAATGTCTTTTAGTTTACTTTGGCTCACTATTTGTATAAAATCTAGTATGTTATATGTTAAGTGTTGGATCGAAGGTTAGTCATGAACGGTTATAGGAACTGTATCGGACAGTTCCAACACGCAGCGGAATAAATAAAACGTGTAGGTAAATAAAACAATAGGGACAATTCTCTTATAGAGGAACCCCACAACGATCAACTAATCGCGTGAGTAAACCTCTACCTCCCCTTGGAGGATCTTCGAATGAGTTCCCTTTTCTTTATTGCTTAGTTCCCTTCAGGTTACATGGCCGAATACAAACTTCTCTGTTCCTACAAGGACTCCCTCCCTAGGCAACACTAATGTATTGCTTAGGGATCTTGAATCCCCCAGATTGAAAAGACCTTTTGTGCCAGGAGGAAGCTACAAAAGAAGAAAAGAACGCAAATTTTTTTTCACTCTTCTTCAACAATAGATGATGATCAAAGAACCGTTGAGAATTACATTGCACCAAACAACTATGACATTCATTCGGGAATTTCAAGGCAAAATGTGGATGCAAACAACTTTGAGTTGAAACTGGCTCTTCTCACCATGGTGCAACAACACCAATTCTCGGGATTTTCATCCGATGATCCAAATCTTCACCTCTCGGTATTCTTGGAGATTTGTGACTCGATGAAATACAATGGAGTTGCACAAGATACCATTCGACTAAGGCTTTTCCCATTCTCTCTAAGAGATCAAGCAACGGCTTGGCTCTACACTATCCCGGAGAATTCATTCACAAATTTGGAGTAACTCTCCACCGCTTTCATGGTCGAGTACTTCCCACCAAGCAAGACCACCACTCTAAGGAATGAGATTACCTCTTTCCGTGAAAAGGAATAGGAATCTTTCTATGAAGCTTGGAAAAGATTCAACAAACTCTTGAGGAAGTGCCCATACCATAGCTTTGAGAAGTGGTTTCTAGTTCAAGGATTCTACAATGGGTTAACCCATTCATCAAAGATGGGCATTGATAGTGTAACAGGAGGAGCTCTTATGAGAAAAAGGATCCCCGAAGCTTGGGCATTGATTGAAGAAATGGCCATGAACCACCAAAAGTGGTCCAATCCAAGGTTTGAGCCCAAGAAATCTCCCGGAAGGTATGATGTCGACACCTTTGATCTTTTAGCGGAAAAAAATGATGCATTGTCGGCTAAGTTAGATGCACTTAATAAGAAATTTGATGCTATGAATGTGCATGCTAATGTGAATAATGTTGGTGTTAATAATCCTTGTGAAATTTGTGGTATGATTGGTCACCTTCCTTTGAATTGTCAATATGTGAGTCCATCCTCTTCCTCACAAGAACCATCCATTGAGCATGTTGACTACCTCAACCAACCGAGATCAAGACCTCAAAAAGACCCATATTCCAATATCTATAATCCCGGTTGGAGAAACCATCCAAATTTCTCATACCGACAAACCAAAATGCCATTCCTCAACGCCATCCAAGGCAACCTCCTGGTTTTAACCAAGGTCCTTATCAAACTCCACCTCCTCAAAAATCCAATCTTAAGCTCTTGACGGAAAACTTCATAACATCTCAAACCAAACAAAATGATGAGTTTAGGAACCAACTTGGCCAATTAACATCTGAGTTTGATGCTTTAGCAACTCATAATAAGATGTTAGAAACTCAAATATCTCAAATTGATCAAAGTTGCTAGCTCTTCTTCTAGGCCTCAAGATCGACTTCTCGGTCAACTCGAGCCTAACCCAAGAGATTGTGAGACAATTAACCTTAGGAGTGGGAAGAATTTGGAGAAGCCTAAGAGAACAAATGTAATGGATATTGAAAATCTAGAAATGGAAGTTTCATTGGAAGAAGCAAGTGAAGGACAAGAGAAGAGAAAAGAATCAAAAAGTAATAAAGAGGAGGAAGGTGAGAAAGAACCTAAGTATGTGGCACCACCACCCTACAAACCACCTATCCCCTTTCCTCAAAGACTTCAAAAAGCTAGGTTAGATAAACAATTTGGGAAATTTCTTGAAATGTTGAAAAAATTGTATATCAATATTCCCATCAAAAAGTAATAAAGTGGGAAGAATATGCTAAATTTTTGAAAGAAATCTTATCTAAAAAAAGAAGGCTAGATGATTTTAAAACTGTGGCCTTAAATGAGGAGTGTAGTGATATTCTTCAAAACAAGTTACCTCCTAAGCTTAGGAACCCCGATCATTTCTCCATACCATGTTTGATTGGTAGTGCTAGTTTTGAAAATGCTTTATGTGATCTTGGTGCTAGTGTGAGTGTGATGCCTTTGTCTATTTGTGATAAGTTAGACATTGTTGAATTAAAACCCACCAACATGCCTTTAGTTTTAGTGAATCAATCCATTTGGCATCCAAGGGGCATCCTAGAGGATGTTCCCATCAAGGTGGGCAATTTCTTTATCCCGATTGATGTTGTTATTCTTGAAATGGATGAAGATGCCAAATTCCCCATCATTCTTGGAAGGCCTTTCCTTGCTACGGCGGGCGTCATTATTAATGTAAAGAATGGAAAGCTTTCCTTGAATCTTGGGGAAGAAATTCCCATCAAGGTGGGCAATTTCTTTATCCCGATTGATTTTGTTATTCTTGAAATGGATGAAGATGCCAAATTCCCCATCATTCTTGGAAGGCCTTTCCTTTCTACGGCGGGCGCCATTATTAATGTAAAGAATGGAAAGCTTTCCTTGAATCTTGGGGAAGAAAAGGTTGAGTTTGATTTGCCAAATGCTACTAAACATCCTTCTTTTGAGCAATTTTTGTGTAGAGTTGATCTGTTGAAAACCTAGTGAAGAAGGATTTTTTGAGGTGTTGCTTGCAAGATCTGCTTGAAATATGCTTGGTGAGATCCGAAGGGCTTAATCATAAAGGTTTGAAAGTAGCCTCAAGTTCTTAACACATTGAAGAAAACTTGAAGACTTCACCTCAATTGTACAAAGATGAGAAGCTTGAGCAAGGACCAAAAGTATGTATACTTGAAGAGAAGGATTCAAACAAGGTGAAAATAAAACAACTTCCTTCCATTGTAAAAGATATGATGAAGGGTCAAATTGCAAAAAAAAAGAAAAGAAATGATGACACCAAACATCAAACCATCTTCACATTCAAGAAAGGAGACCAAGTAATGCTTTTCCATCAACGTTCAAAATTTTTTCTGGGTAGCAAGCATACATGGTGGTCCCCTTCCCCCTTTCAAGTGCACAAAAACTCAAGAAAATTTCATGTTTGCAATGGTGAATCATGTTTGCAATGGTGGGATGATTGAGTTATGGCACAATAACTCAAGAAAATTTCAAGTGTACAAAATTCGACTCAAGCACTACATGGTTCGAGATTCGATCAACAAGGGAGTCACCTTCTCCCTTTGTAATCCGAAGCCATGAATTAAGAAGGACGGTCTAGCTAGACCTTAACTAGCGCTTCTTGGGAGGCAACCCAAGCATCTGTATCCTTTTCTCTCCTTTATCTTTTTATTTGCATGTTTGTCTTCTTAGTTTAGTTGAGTCGAGTCGAGATAGACAATGCAATTATGTTGTTGGTGAGGGCTTTGCTTGAGATTTTTTAATGGGTCTCATATATAGAGCGCTTAATTAATTTTTAGGTGCATATTAAGGGCTTAGATAATTGCTTTTTTTCATGTAATTTAGCATTAGTAGGATTGCATGTTAAATTTTGAGTTTCTGATTTTGACAATGGATGCCCGTGCCAAACGGCATGGGCATGCCAAACTCAAGAAGCTAAAAAATTAATTCCCTGTTTTGTGCATGGGCAAGGCATGCCATATGGCATGACCATGCCATTTTTTTCAAAATAAAAGAAAAACGAAAAAAATGGAGTTGAAAAAAAATCATAATTTTGAAAAGCCCCTTTCTTCCCCCACCCAATCATCTTTCTCGTTCTTTCTCTCCCCTCTCTCACCAAATAGTACCGTGCAGCATCCCCGCTGCACCGGCGGTGCAACACCGCACCACCTCCAAGCCAACCATTAAGCATCTCCTCCACTCCCTTCTTCCCCTTCCCGTTTCTCTTTCTCATTCTCCTCTCTTTTGTCTCGCCAAACATCGCAGCTTCGCCCCTTTTCCCGACCACCTCCGCCCTTGCACGCCCGCCTACACGCAGCCCCCCACTGCTCGCGCCCACCTGCTCGTGAACCACCGTAGCCCAACCCCGTCCACATGCGAGCAGTCCAACCCCGCATGAACCACTAACTCCTCCCCTCCTCCTCCTCGTTCTCTTCCCTGCCCAGCCACCATCAGCCACCACCCACTCCTTTTAAACACAAACCTTAGATCCCTAATTTTGCCCTTGTGTTAATGATGAACAAGACAAGCGTTATCAAGTGATCATAGACCGCAAAGTTGTGTCAACTCGTTATCTTGATGAGGAAGCACTACGTTCCTTAAGCTTACTTGATGATGTGATGTGTATGTTTCGAATGGTGGGAATGGAGCATTTCATCCAAATCCAACAACCTGCCTAGCGACTCTTGGTTCCATTTTTCACCTCCCTTCCGATGGAGACTTCGCTTGTTATTTTGACCGTCAATCATTTTGGCAAGAAATCACGGTCACCAACCTACCCTACAAACCCCGAGAATCTAAGGCTAGCCTCATTCGGAATCCCATCCTCCGATATATCCAAAGAGCTCTTTATGATGTGGGCAATACTAAAAGGAAAAAGGGCAAATTTTGCCTTCTTCCTCCTAAAGAAACTCTTATCTGTTGCTAATGCCCTTACCGGAGATATTGCCGTTGGAGGTCTTATTACCCATATAGCCCATCATTATCATTATGACCTTTTTCTTCTCCAAGCCCTAGGTCCCGAGTTGCTTGACCTTGCTCGGTGTATTAAAATGCAAATTCTTGATAAAATAGGTGGGAAATACTTCTTGCACTTCAACAATGGTGACAACCCAATACAGTTACCAAATCAAGCTCGCACGACCATCCATGACCCCAACAACCTCAAAATGCTAAGCAATGGTCTCGATCTCGTAGTGAATGAAGAACTTCTCGCCTTGCCTCCAACCGATCACTTTGACCAAGGCGGTTCATGCCACACTCACGAGCTAGCAATGATGAGCGTTCCAACCATTTTGATGGAGCTTCCATGTGGGCCACACTCCATAGTATCAAGGAAGAGCAACGTTCCCAATGTGCCATCCTTATACAAGTGAAAAATCAACAATGAGCCATGAATGACAGGCTTCAAGCCCTCTACAACATGTACCTCAAGTACGGCTTTCCACCATAACAATGATTTGGTAATTTCCCCTCTCCTTGTGCTTCTACATTCATTGAGGACAATGCATAATTTTAAGCTTGGGGGAGGGAGTGAAAATTACCTTGGATTGCATATTTTCTATCTCTCTAGTGCTAGTTGCATAAATTCATGACATTGCATTTGCATTTAGTTAGTTATGCATTAGCATAGATTCATGACTTTTTCATTGCATATAGTTTAGGCCTTTTTATGGATCATGAAGCAAAATTTAAAATTTTGAATATGTGTCACTAATCGAACTAGGGATGCTTGTGGTTATCTCTTGGATTTGGCAAAATTTTAAATTCATGACAAAAATCGCGAGTTTCTCTTTAGGCCTTAGGACTTGCACTTCATGAGTCCTCTCTCTTTTCATGTGTGATTTCTCCATTGAATGTTGATCTCTAGAACTTGCATTTTGAGCTATTTTTTGAGACCACATTTATACTATTGTGCATGCACAAAAATGATTGAGGCAACTTTCTTTGATAACCCACTTTACTCATACCGACCTCTTACATTTAATTCCTTTTGTTTAGCCCCCTTTTGAGCCTATATTAGCCTATTCTTTTTAAGCACCACAAAAGCAACCCGAGCCTTGAATTATTAGCCCTTTGTCCTTCCGAGGAATTAGGAACATTCTATATTGACTTGCTTGTGTGTTAGAAGCTAAGCTTGGGGGAATGCAATGTAAATGATGGAAGTGTAAAGTGTTTGGTTGAAAAAAAAAAGAGAAAAAGAAAAAGAACACTTCTCACATTACTTTGCAATTTAATGCATACATCAAAATGTTTGTACCTTAATAAAACAATCGTGTGAAGTGTGAAAAAAAAAGAAAAAAAGAAGAGAAAACGGGAGCAAGAAATGAAGAGAGGTTGTGATATATTTGGTTTGTTGTTAATGATATGAAATTTTCAAGAAGTAGTTTAGTCAAGATAGAATTTTTCCAATATTCCTCGAACTAGCACCACAACGCTAAATATAATCCCTACCCTTTTTCATTACCCTGACCCCGTTACAACCAAATAAAAGACCTCTTGATTTGTATAATGTGCATGTTTTTAGTGGTAGAGAATTAAGACACTGATGCAAGCTTATGGTAGATGACTTTCTTTTGATTGATAATGAGCGAAACACGTCCTTCAAACACATGAGAGTGAGTGGATCACATTTTTTTTCATTCCGTGAGGTCTATGAATTTTCATGCTAGCCTAGTCTCTTCAATGACCACTTGCTATCTTCTATGATTTCATTGATCACATATTTGACATTACAAATCATGCTTGTATTTCTTTTGCATGGAGACAACCTCTATATTTCCTTTGGAATATCATTCTTTGGGTGACTATCCTTGCTTGAGGAAAAGCAAGATCTAAACTTGGGGGAGTTTGATAACATGTGTTTATAACACTTTTTGTCTTGATTAATCCCTACTTTTGTGCATAAAACATACAATTGCATGATCATTTTAGCATGATTATGGTTGTTTGTTCGGATATTTGCTCTCGTTTGCTTTTGGTTTTGTAGGTGCAAGAATTTGGATTCTTCTAGGATCAAATGGACTTCAATTCAAGCAAAGAAGAACCCAAAGGGATTCAACTTGAAGATTTAATGGAGAAGAATGAGTTACATAAGCCATACAACCTAAGGAAACACTCATATCCAATCAAAAATTATCAAGATGTCTTCTTAGGATATTGCATGAGGTGCTCGTTCCACTTGGCATGCCCATTCTAAGAGCCAAATGCTCAATCTCTACATGTTGTTTTTGGCATGTCATACCCGTGCCAAACGGCATGGGCATGCAGTTTTTAGCACATCTCCTAATCTAGAGTTGTATCTCTCCCACCTTTTGGGGGCACATATAAATACCAAAGCAAGACACTTTTGAGAGCCTCATGCCTTATTTTATCTCATCTTTCTAGGGTTTTAGAAGACTTTCTCTCTTTCATTTTCATCCTCATCTCTCTTAGATTTACATTTTCTTTTTCTAGATTTTGGCTAGTTTAATAGTAGATCTAGTTTGAAAATCCCATTTTGGGGGTTTGTTTGAGCTCTCCTGTACTTAGAGAAATTGGAAGAGGAATTCAAACCCAACTTTTTTCCCATGTATGAATGAAGAATCAAGATTTGATTTGAATGATAAGTGTCTCTTATCCATTTTTCTTATTTCATTCTTTGTCTTTCACTATTTCTATGTGTGTGATAGTTGGATTGATTTCTTATGCCATGTTTTTGCCAATTATGAGTGAGTAGTTGCTTATGTTGGGATTGGGGGTAGCCCAATGGGGATCATGTGATGTATTGGTGAAGATTTCTCTTTGGTTGAATGAGTTTTGGTTTACTACACAATTCTTGCACAACAAGTGTTTGTGAAAAAAGCCTAGCTAGTATTTTCTCATATTTTGGATGTTGAGTATGCATTGAAAGGTGATATTTGACGTCGAACCTTCAATAATTGAGCTAGGAATTTTAGGACCACGAAAGTAGGCCTAATTTCCTAGTGGTTATTTATCATTGTCTATGTGTTTAATGCACTTAATCTAGGATAAGTAGGAATTAAGCTTGATTAAAGTAGTTTTCCTTTGCCTTAAAAGAGGATTGGAGATATTTTAGGACAATTGACCATGGTAGACCATTCCTTGAAAACCTTAGAGAGATTTTTGCTTGACATTGTATAGTTCCATTGTGGTGAACCCAATCCTAGCCTCCCATCATTCAAACAATCAAAACCTTGTTCTAGTCTTTCCTAGTTTTATATCTTGTTTTTGTGTTTATTTTAATTAAGAAAATTCCAAATCCCAATCAATTTTTTGTGGTCTAGATTACTAGTTTGTGTGAGATTTGTGATGAACGAGTGCTCTCTTGGATCGATGTCTTGTATATTACTTCAATTGTACCGTGCACTTGCGGGCCTATCAGGTCTCTTATGATTAGCCCATCAAAAGGAATGCGAGTCATGTCCTGGACGTGTTGTGAAGTAATTGGGGTATGAACTGAATCATTCTCCTAAAGCGTCCTTGATTTATCGTCGGAGTCGTCATCAAGCACGAAAAAAGATAAATTAGCAACATTAAAGGTTAGATAGACAACATACTCCTCTGGAAGGTCCAAACGATAAGCACTGGCCCCACTCTCTTTACAACTTGAAATGGGCCTTCACCTCATGGATCCAACTTCATCTTGCGCTTGTTTGGAAACCTTTCCTTACTCAAAAATAACCACACAAGATTGTCCTCATCAATTTGGACATAATTACACCCTCGATTAGCTTGTTACTTGTACTTTACAATCTTGCGCTCAAGATGCATTCGAGTCTTCTCATGGAGCTTCCTCCCAAACTTATCCCTATTACAAGCCTAAAATGACTGCTTCTTCTTCATTGGGTGAGGTGTGAGATTAACTAGGGTCTTGGGATTTAAGCAATAAACTACCTCAAATGGAGACAACTTAGTGGCAGAATAGAGTGATCTGTTATAAGCAAACTCCACAAAAGGCAAACAATTCTCCCATCTTTTGAGGTTAGATTTCAAAACCGTACGTAATAAAATGCCTAATGTTCAATTTGTTACCTTAGTTTGACCGACGATTTATGGGTGACATGTAGTAAAAAGAGCAATCTAGTACCAAGTTTAGACCACAATGATTTCCAAAAACAACTCAAGAACTTAGCATCCATTTCCAAAAACAACTCAAGAATTTAGCATCCCTATCACTAACAATTTACAAGGAATACCATGCAATCTCACAACTTCTTAAAGAACAAATCATCAATAAGAGATGCATCATCAGTTTTATGACAAGGAATGAAGTAAGCCATTTATTGAAAATCTATCCATTTATTGAAATTCTATCTACTACAACAAAGATTGAATCACTCCCTTTTCTAGTCCTAGGTAAGCCCAAAACAAAATCCATAGAAATATCCTCCCAATGACTTATAGGAATAGGCAAAGGTTCATATAATCCATATGGGCTAAGTTTATATTTTCCTTTAGCTCAAGAAACACATCCTTTAATGAACTTAACACAAAGTTAGCCATTTTAGGCCAAAAGAAATATTCCCTAAGACCAACCAAAGTATTCTTTAAACCATTATGTCCTTTAGTCTGATGCACTTTCTACGATAAGAAGAAGACGGTATGTAGAACTTTCCAGCTTTGACTAAGAAACCATCATCAACAAAGTAAATCTCCTTTTCACCATTTTGGATGCAATACTCATAGATTTTACCAAAGAATGGATCACTAGCATAAAGCTCACGCAACATGGAAAATCCTATGAGTTTTGCAGCACAATGAGACAAGAGAACATACATGCGTGATAGCACATCTGCTACCACATTGTCTTTTCCCGTCTTGTGCTCCACTATATAAGGGAAAGTCTCTATGAACTCTACCCATCTAGCATGATGTCTACTTAAGTGAGATTAGCCTTTGAGGTACTTGAATGCCTCTTGATTAGTATGAATCACGAACTCCTTGGTCCATAGATAGTAATGTCATGTCTTTAAAACCCTAATCAATGCAAAAAGGTCCTTGTCGTATGTAGGGTAATTCAGCTCGGTAGCATTCAACTTCTCGCTCAAGTATGCTATGGGTTTCCTATATTGAAGAAGAACTCCACTAATGCCATGTCTTAAGGCATCACACTCAATCTCAAAGGTCTTGGAAAAATCTGGCAATTGGAGAAGAAGGTTGTGGGATAACCTATCTTTCAAAGTGGAGAATGCATTCTCATGATGCAATTTTCACTTAAACTCAACAGTTTTCCTAGTTAGTTCATGTAAAGGGAAAATCATGATTGAAAAATCACGTATAATCCGTCTATAGAATCAAGCTAAACCAATAAAAGATCTTACCATGGTAGGAGTGGTCAGTTGTGGCCACTCTTAGATAGCATTCACTTTTCCATCATCTATACTTAGACCATCTTTTGAAACAACAAAACCGGAACTAGTGCAAAAATCACACTTGGCAAGACTAGCTAGCATATCACTTTTCTAGCCTAAGACATTAAAAAATGGATCTAAACATGGTTTTTCTAAGATAAGCATGCAAAACATGGTTTATTAATCTCATAAAAGTGCTACGAGCATTAGTCAAACGAAAAGGCATAACAAGCCACTCATATATCTCATAACTTTATTTTGAATACAATTTTCTATTCATTGCCCTCTTTCATTTTAATTTGGCGATAGCCACTTCTAAGATCTATTTTGGAAAACAAAACAAAAACCATGCAACTCATCAAGAATATCATTCAAATAAAGTATATGGTGAAGATAATTTACTGGGATTTGATTGATAGCACGTCAATCCACACACATAAGCCAAAATCCATCCTTCTTAGGCACTAGAATCACTAGGACGACGCAAGAGCTCAAACACTCTTGAACATACCCCTGGTCCATCAACTCTTAGACTTGGCATTTGTACCTCTTTGGTTTCTTTTTGGCTTGTCGTTACGCTCACCACCGACGCCCTCACTCGATATGAAACTGCATAGTCTCACTTGATTATAGGCCCGATCTTGTTAGTCTTTCGTTATCGCCTTCTTTTCCTTGCACTCTATAGATGACAAGTCTAACTCTTCTTATGAAATTTGGACTTGACTTGGGTTGCAATAGAAGAATTGTGTTTGAAGAAGATTTGAGATGAGAAAACAAAAGAGAAGAGAAGTAGAATTTTGTTGTGTTTGAGAGAAGAAAAGATGAAGCTTTGGATTATTCTTATGTTAGATGTGTAATTTCTTAAAGATAAAGTCTTAGGACTGAAATGGAAGTCACAATTAGCCAAGTTTAACTTCAATATAATTCAATCTTATTAGAAAAAAGAGAAATTACAAGTGTTTATGTAAAGAAGCCTAAAAAATAGAAAAATCTATCTTAGGAAACAATAATAAAATGTGCAACTAAATTTATATCTTCTAATATTACTTGGCTTGCAAGACAACTTATCTTGCAAGAAAGGCTAAGTTAAACGCCCTCCCCATTGGACCACCCGAATCAACAACTAGTACAGAGAGAATTATGACTTCTCGCAAAAAAAGAGCCACTTTTATCTTTTCAAAAGGACTATGGAGTCAAAGAGCAAAATGTAAACAAATTAGATTAAATTATAATAACTATTTTCCTAGAAGGGCAATGAAAAGGAGAAATAAGAAAATAATCAAAACAATTTAGGATGGAGTTGGAGTCCTAATTGTTAGAGAAAATATTAGAAAGGAGATTATGATAAATTTAAGAAAAGGGCTAGGAAAAATAAAAACTTAACTCCGATACCTTAGGATTATCTAGAAATAATTCAAAAAGAAATTAGCTATAAAGACAATAGAGAACTAACTTAAATGTGAGTAATGAAGAAATTAAAAAAGCATTGTTCAATCTTGGCAAAGTCAAATCTCCAAGACAAGATGGGATGGTAGTAAAATTCTATCAAAAATATTGGCATATTGTGGGTACCTCTATCATTAAAGCCATCAAAGGTTTTTCTTAATTTGGGAAAATTCTAATATAAATAAATCACACTTTTATTGCATTAATACCGAAATGTGGGAACCTGAATTTAGAAAATAATTTTCGGCCAATAAGTTTATGCTCCACGATCTACAAAATTATTTCTAAAATATAGTTAGAACGGGGAAAAGTAATACACCCATTACAAGGAGCTTTTGTAGAAAAAGAAGCCATTCAAGATAACATTTTAATTATGCATGAGATTTTCCACGCATTCTAGTTACTAAAAGAATTGGAAAGCAGGATTACGATTAAACTTGATATAGAAAAAGCATATGATCTAGTCGATTGGAATTATATGCTTACAATTAAGCAAAAATTTGGATTTTTGTGAAAAAATCATAGGATGGGTAGAGGATTTTGGTAAATAATATCGTGATGAATTTATTGAAGTCCTAGCAAGGCCTTAGATATGGCGACCACTTCTCCCATTTCTTGTTAATTCTTCGTGCAGAATTACTAAAAACAAAGTCGAGTGCAAAATTAAGAAAAGAAGATCAAATATAGGATTTCCACTAAGAAGAGGAGGAAAGAAATTTCCATTTTTATCCTTTGAGGGTGATATGATAGTATTTGGAAAAGTGAATAATACGGCTTGTATGAGAATAGAAAAGATATTTGAGGAATTGTAACTTCTCGGGGCAAAAAGTGAATTATGGGAAATTTTATGCACACATCACACAGAAAGCAACGACATGTCAAAAAGCACAATTACAAGACATATTAGAAATTAATGAAAATTCATATATTGAAAAATGCCAAGGATATTCGATAATAGCCGGTTGCATAAATCAATCTACCTTCGCAGATGTGGTAACGTCATCTACGAAACAACTTGCAACACGGAAGGAAAATTCTATTTCACAAGAAGGACATGCTACCTTAATCAAATTTTTTTTTTGGCTTGAGTTTCCTAGAGAGAGAAGCTCTCTCTTCTCTCTACTCTCTAGGGTTTGCTTGTTTTGGGCCGGGGATCCCTACTTGGTGGCGCCGCCACTAAATCCGGCAAGGGGGTGGGGAGTGTAAGAGTCGGTGACACAACGTAAGGCTGAAGTACCGATGGGGCCTCCTTGGGCGGCTGGTACAAACGGAGGGAGTGGGTGGCATGAGATTTTGAGGGAAACACTTGGGTTTGTGGTGGTTCCGGCGACTTTTTCGGTGGCCACTACTTGATTGTGAGTGGGAGTCGACTTGTGAGGGGAAATCTGGCCAGATCCACTTGGATCTGGACTGGATACGTGAGGGAGATAGAAGTAAGTGAGGATGGTGCGAGTTCTTCAAGCAAAGAGGTTGGTGGGTCGGGCTGAAGGCCCTATGGTGGTTGGTGGCGTTGCTTAGGAGAGATCTGATTTTTTGGATCTATCATTTGAAATTTCGAAGGCTTCTATGGCAACCATAGACAAAGAGGTTCGAACAAGGGCTGAAATGAGTGAAATGGCGGTTTGGTTAGTTGTGGGTTGAAGAAAGCAGAGATGGAGGCGTCTGATGGGGGACCAGCCTTGCAAACAGTCATATTTGGGTCTCTTTCTGATGGTTACAGGTCAGGAGTGTGTGCAGCAAAAGGAGAGGGCCTAAAAATTGCATGTGACAGCCATTACTCTATTGGGCATTCCACTTTTGCAAAGGAGAAGATAAGATTTTCCCCTTTGGTCAATTCCCAAAATTCAGACCATAAAAACGTTTCCAATCAAATTCGTTTTCTCCCCTAGTGTTTTTACCCTCTCCCTCTTATAATGGCACCATGGAAGGAGGGAGTTCGAAGCTTGCTAGCTCTATCCCAAAAAATCAGACCCAAAAACACATTTCATTACCCGAAAAATCAGTGGGAAAGAACCATAATCTTAACTTGGCTGAGAAATTGAGATTTTTTCCCAAGATAAACAAAGAAATCTACAAGTTTGATGAAGGAGAAGTCGAATCAGCTGTGGTGGAATGGAAGGCCACTCTTTTAGGGGTGGTCCTAGGAGGTAAGTTCTCTTATGGAGCTATGGCTGAGTTTGTGAAAAAGAATTGGGCTGATTTTCCCCTCAAGCTATTCCAAAAAAGATAATTGGGTTTTTGTGTTCAAATTCCAAAGTGAAGATGGCAAGAGATGGGTGCTTGAGCATGGACCTTGGATGGTGGGGAGTTCCATGCCTCTTATGCTAAAAGAATAGAGTTATGTGCTTAATCTTGATTGGTCTTGTTTTGATTGTATCCCGGTGTGGGTGAATGTGATGGAACCGTATCCCATGTTTCTCTCTTCTAAACACATGTTGGGAGTGATTGGTAGCATGATAGGCAAGCCAATTTTCCTTGACAAGATCACGTCGGAGGTGGGTAGAATTTCTTTTGCAAGAATGCTAGTGGAAGTCACCCCGGCTGAAACGGAGCGTAAAGAGGTGGTTCTAGAGGACTCAAGGGGAAAGGTGTTTAAACATGATGTAGGTTTGAAAAGTTGCCATGGGTGTGTCATAGATGTAATTCATTTGGCACACTAAAACGTTTTGCAAGGTGTTGGGTGATCGGGGCTCAAGAGGTGTTCGTCGTAGGCCTCGAAAAATATGGGTGCCCAAATAGAGAGTTATGGAGGAGAAGATTAGAGACGAGTCAAATGTTAGAGACATGCTGAAAAAGGCTGAGATTGCAACCCCGTTAGTGGTGCTTGATGATTCACGTGAAGAGGTCTTAGGTAGCCCGAAACATGATCAGGTGGTATGTGAGGTTGGCGCTGTAGAGGATGGGTCTAAGGTTGATGGTGATGCTCATGAGACTGGTTTGGGGTTGGACTTGCTGGCTGATATGGATAGAGAGGTTGATGGTCGGGCTGAGGTTGTTGATGGTTGTAATCAAGAGAAGAGGGCAGATTCGAGTGCTTTGATAAGGGTTGATTTTGATGCGGATCCAATTTCTAACCCGGACCACCCTAGAGAGAATGAGATTGTCAAAGGGGCTGAGGTGTTTGATGACATGGTTGATTGCATAGCTGAATTATGGGGTAAAGAGAGTTTTGTTGCTCGAGAGGTTGATAAGCTGATGTTGGGAGGAGAATTTGAGGTTGAATCTGTTTTTGAGACGAGCTTGAGCTTTAGTGATGCGGAAGTTGCTTTGAGGGAAAAGTCAACAGGGGTGTCTCTCAAGAAAGGTTTAAGAATGGTGGTTATGGGGCTTAAAGCTAAGGCTCAAATAAGATCGGGTTTGGGCAAAATAGGAGCAGAGGTGTCAAGCTCAAAGAAAACAAAAATACCTCTCTTTGGCATGGATAAATGATGGCCGAATCGATGGAGATGAAGATGGTGCAAAGAAATCGCCAAGAGAACTCGGAAACTCCTTGTTTTGGAACGTGGGATGATGGAGGTGACGATGGATATGGATGCTCAATCCTTGGATATGACTCACCAAGAAACGAGCAAACTAGATTGCTAGGAACGTCGGATATTATGCACCAACGCTCTAACAAGATATTGAACGACGAAAACAAGCAAGAAATTAATTGAAAACAAGTAAAAGATAACAAAGCAATTTCATTCAAGTCTAAGGGAGAAAAGAGGCCATGGACGTGTCTATAAACCTAAATTCCACGCCTCACACATTCAATCACAACTCTTAAAGAAATTACAAAAAACGCCCCATAAAACCAAGAACAACTTATTGTCCTTAACCGCAAAATAGTCACTTGTCGAGCCACTAGTTAAAATGAGACTCCAACCTTCACCTTTGCTAAACAAAGTCCAATTTATGAGCCGTGATCTCCTCCTTGATCTTGTCAAGCATTGCCCTAGGATGTGCTCGAGTGATGCGCCCAAGATAGGGCGTGGTACCTTGACTTGGCTTCTTAGCGCCTCGATCACCGGCCTTGGTTACTTGTCCAAGCGAAGACTCCCCTTTGTCGTGCAAATTGGACTTGTCATTAGGGACGAAATCTTCACTCAAGTAATGGGGCAAAGTGCCATCAAAAGTGCCCGAAGAAGTGGCACCATCCCTCAAAAGCAAAGGCGCGCCAATGTCGGAAACTAGCGTGTGCAACAGCACCCCATTAGGCACGATATTGAGCGTCGCACCCTCGGCAGGAGCCTCGACATTGAGGACGTCACTCGGTAGGGCCTTGATAGAAGGTGTGGTAGACGAACTCACATCATCCTCCTCCCTTTTAAAAGGGTTCGTCCACGAACCCAACTGTCCTACAAAAAAAATCAACACACAAACCTCCTTTCCAAGCACAACATGATATGACAAAATGTATGCACAAGCAATGCCACTTTTCTTCATATTCTTACGGGTACATCTCATAATAAAACAATGAAAAGATGGAAAATAAGTAGGCGGCAATGGAACATTATGACCTATACACATGCCAAATGACATGTATTGAGAAAGAGAACTAAAATGGAAACAAGTGCACTTAGTCCTAGATGTCACAAATGCATGAAAGACAAATGGAATTGTTTGATCAAATGCATGCGACACATCCAACACATAATCATCAATATGAAAGAAAGGAGTGCAAGAAACTTCCCTAAGAGGTGCACTTGTATCACCATGTGAGCTCAACAATGGAGGTAGTGCTTCTATCTCCCATGGTGTGACATTTTTCAGGACAAACGCATCCTTCTTGGCCTCCACAAGCAAAGGAATGTAATCACCGCTTGGAGTGAATAAAACAGCTTCATCCTCCTCATGGAGCAAGAAGGGCAAACATGAAGGAATCATAGGCAACGCATCTATCCATGGTGTAGCCAACGAGTTCATGGAGCTAGGAGTGATGGTAGGACGACGCTTGATTTTAGGAGACGATTCCACAATTTCATCATCTTCTTGCAATATGTGCATCAGTTGTATTGGACACTTGATGGTGATGAGTTGTTCCAATTCATGGAAATGAGTCTCTCTTTTTGGTTGTTCTGTGTCACTCATCACTCTTTGTTGGAAGCAAGTCTCTTCCCCTTCAAAAGGGTTCGTCCTCGAACCTTAATCATGAACATCCTCAACATAATCATTAGAAAAAGAAGGAACAAGGTTAGAAACGCTGAATACCTCATGGAGGAAGGTTGCCACGCCCGAGAAGTGGTAGAACTTTAGCGCCGTTGAGCAAGGTGCTTGTAGATGTGGTTGGTGTAGTGAAGGACTTGCTGAACATAGGTTCCCCTACTAAAATGTTGCATACTTACAATATTCTTTAGTTCCGAATTTAACCCATTGACAAATTTAGAAATCACATACCCGTTTGGAAATTGCATTCCGGAACGAAAGATGAGCATACGCAGCTCGTTGTAGAACTCGCCAGGAGATCGGTTTCCTTGGCGCACTTGTTCCAACTTGGCATGGATTCGTTTCGTGTAGTCTTGAGGCACGAACCGCTCCTCCATAACTTCCCTTAGATCTTGCCAAGTATTGATTTGAGGCATCCGACGTGTTCTCCTCAAAGCCTTGTCCTTGAGCCACCATTGATAAGGAAAGTCGGTGAAGTGTATGGCCGCCATGGCCACCCGCTGAGCATCATCGTATCCATAAAAATAAAAGATGGACTCCACCTTGGCAAGCCAATCAAGGCATGCATCGGTGTTGGATGTTCCCGCAAAGGTTGGCACGTTCAGCTTTATGCCTTGATGGGGATCCCGAGGCCGCTCCTCGTGATACACCGGCGCGCCTAATTGCCAAGGCTGCCCGATGGCTCCATAAGCCGGTCCTCGAGGAGGTTGGCCACACCTTGGAAGGTGCAAGGCTGATTAGCACTTTGTAACACACTTGGTGGAGCTCCTGATTGAGGCACCCGTGTTCCATCATCTCAGCCTTGTACTTGACTCTCCAAATCAGCCAACCTACTAGTAAATCGAGCCTCCATAGCTTCCATGGATTGTTGCAAGGATTGTTGCATGGATTGCAACATGGCAGCCACCGAACTAGTGGATGTCTCTTCAACCTGTTGCTTATCCTTCTCATCACCTACACTTGTCATCTTACAAACACGGCAAAGATCAAGGTATAGAGTGCACTTGAATTAACCACCAAGACTTGCCTGAGATGAAAATCCGACAAGTTGCAAGTATGCAAAAACAACAAAGGGCAACAAAGAAGAGATGCAGCACACACTTGCTTAGGAAAACAATGCTAGGAAGCTACTAAACCACCAAGACACAACATCAAGTATAATTAATTAATTATTTTTTTTTGTTCGAGTAGGCCTTTGCTAGGCACTACTAGATGACTACTCTTTCCGTGCCCGGCCCCTTATCAGCTTTACGCCGCCGGGCAAGGTTTTTCTAGTCTTAATCTTTTTTCTGTGCCTGGCCCCTTATTACCTTTACGCCGCCGGCAAGGTTTTTCTGATTTTTTAAACAAAAGATTTCAAGACACTTAAACAACAACACAAGGTGTTCCGGTCTTGGTGTCGTTCCCGTATCCTAGCACCGAACCCGACAACAAGCATGTAATGGTATAAAGGAATCGAAATAGAGCTGGTTTAATCACACCAAGGACACGTTTTTCAGCATAGAAATTCAGCAAGAACTCTTTCAATTCATGCTTCTAGGAAGGGCATTAAACAAGCAAGAAAAGCAACCTTTCAACTACAAAATTATGAAGTCCTTTGATGTTCTATTATGGACGTTTTTTGAGCAGCTTTTCAGCCATGGCTGTTCACCATACTCGGCCAAAAGCAACAACAAGCAAGGACACAAGAACACCAACAACACAAGACAACAATTCAACTATGGCCGCACACAACACTAACAACACAGCCACACAATGATTTCGAACCAAAAACTTGCAACAAGTGGAAATTCAAGGTCGGAACAAGGATTATATGGCGATACCTTCGCGTGGCTCTGATACCACTTGGTGGCCGGATCGATGGAGATGGAGATGGTGCAAAGAAATCGCAAAGACACCTCGGAAATTCTTCACAAGTGACGTGAATGTAAGGGCGGAAATGAGGGATATGGATGCTCGGAAACTTGGATATGACTCACCAAGATTTCAAGCAAACTAAGATGCAAGATTGTCGGATATTACTCACCAATAATTGAACAACGAGATTGAACGAAAGAAATACACACTAGATTGAACAAAGTAAAGAAACAACAAGAGAGTGTTTTCGTCCAAAGCTAAAGGAAGAAAGAACAAGGGGCCGGCCATATAACCTAATACAAGGTCTCACAAAATCAGCCCCCTCACTTAAGGAAAATTACAAAATTAACCCGTAAAACCCGAGAACTTATTAATTGTCCTTAACCGTAGAAATGTCACATATCGAACCGTGTAGCAATAAAAGACTCCAACAATCTTCATTACACTCCTTCGGAAAGCTACACCCCATGAGCTCCTCTTGTACTTGACAAAGAATGGCTTTAGCTCGGGATCGCGTAATACGACCTAGATAAGGTGTGGCTCCTTGAGATTTGGCACTATCAAGATCGGAATTCGCCTTTTGGCCAGGCGCGCCAACCCCGGGCAAAAGCGCGCCTCCGGCCGTGTGCAAAGGCACACCATCTCTTGCAAAAGGCGCGCCACCATTCCTCTCCAAGGGTGCGCCACCATCCCTTCGCAAGGGCGCGCCGAGTGGCTCCGCATCCAAACTTGTAGGCGCGTCTAGGGCAGGCCGTGGCTCCTCCAAGTGTTCCGGCATGTGCTCCATTGTTGGCTCGGATGTCGATGGAATCACATCACCCAGGGGGTCGGTATCGAGCTTGCAGCGATCTCGTGAAACAAAAACTGAAAAGAAAAAAAAACAACTACCTGTCGACAGGGTCGGTAACGACTCGACAATGACATAGAAAACAAACAGAAAAAGCACAGAAATTGGGTTGCCCAGCAGGGTCGGTTCGATCCTAAGGGGTCGTTACCGACTCGGCTGTCCCAAAAATACGCAAAAAGAACAAAACTTGGCAGTATTGAAATCTCCCCGGCAAAGGCGCCAATTTGTTGGAAGGGTTTCTTGACAACAAATAAATTTATATCAAGACCCCGCTGAGTATAGCAAAATCAGGTTCGTCCACAGGGAGAAAGTCAGTGCTAAGTTTTATTACATGTCACGCAAGCAATCAATAAAGTAAGGGTTTTAACAAGAAAGAGAGAGATTCTAAGGTAAAGGTGTCACCACAACAAAATTATGCATGCCAAGCACTATGAAACATAAAGATCATGCTTTTATCATATAAAGGTGTCAACTTTTGTCAACCTAAGGAAGTAAATCAACTAACTTTCGTTTAATTAACAAACTTACTATCTATCTCTTCTACTTCAACTAGGATTGATTCGCTTTCGCTTCAAAACCCTAAATTGACTATTCTGATTCAAGGTTTCCGCTTTCGCTTCAACTATGAATGAGAAATTTCATTCAACTTTCGTTTCAAGGATTAAGAGTAAGAGAATAGATTTATGCAATAAAAACAATCAAGACATGATCATAAACAAGCATGCACAACCATTGTTGGGTTTAACCCCAACCTTAGAGAGGAAGACTACTAACAAAGCATAACTAAAGAACAACTGAATTAAATAAAAGAGAAAGCTTACAACCGAATCCACAACGATAGTTCTTCCCCACAAAAACTCGTCTCTTCCCCCTCTCACACGCCTCTCTCCTCCCCTTACTTGCCCTCCAAGGCAATTGATTGTGTAGAGACAAACAAAGGGTAGACAAGAGTATTTATAAAGAAACTAATCTATCTTAAATCTATCTATAAGGAAATAATATCTTCTAATAAGATATATCCCTTCTATCTATCTAATAACATAAAAGGAAATAGGATAAAAGCTTTTAATCTCGCCAACTCGGTCTTCGCTATGCCACAAGGTGCCTCGTTAACGACCCTGTTCAGCATCGAAAACAGCCTTGAGTAAAACTTGCGTAGCGGATTCGTTACAACTCCATTTTACTCGATTATTTTTCCTATGTTCTTGTAATGAATTTTTCTATCTCTTTCCAAGCTCAAACTTGATCTTCAATGACTTCATGAACTTCATTCCTTGAGATTTTCCTTAAGTGCTTCTCTTCGGTTTCGCTCTTTTTTCTCAAAAGTGATCCAAATAGCTTCTAAAAACCTACAAAACACCACCAAAGCTTATGTAGACTCCATATCTCATGAAAATATGAAAACCTACACAAACAACCCAAAACAAAACACAAAACTAAGGAAAAAGACTCCAACAAACTAAAAACACACCCTAAAAACACGGCTAAAAAGGCGAACATCATTGATTTGAATGAGTCTTGGCTGATTTTTGTGAGCTGGAAAACGTGGTTTGTTGTGCCCAAAAACCAGCCTTAATCCATTTCATTACATGCTTGTTGAATGGTTCGGTGCTAGGATACGGGAACGACACCAAGACGGAACATCTTGTGTTGTGGTTTAAGTTTTCTTTGAAATCTTTTGCTAAATCAAAAATAGAAAAGAAATCAGAAAAACCTTGTCGGCGGCGTAAAGCTAATAAGGGCCCAGACACAGAAAAAAATATTAAGACTAGAAAAACCTTGCCCGGCGTCGTAAAGCTAATAAGGGGCCGGGCACGGAAAGAGTAGTGAAATCGTATAGCCTAGCAAAGGCCTAATTAAAAAAAAAGTTCTATACTTGATGCTTGTTGTTCTTGGTGGTTTAGTAGCTTCCTAGCATTGTTCTCTTAGGCAAGTGTGTGGTGAATCTCTTCTTTTGTTTGTCCTTTGTTGTCCTTTGCATACTTGCAACTTGTTGAATTTTCATCTCGGGCAAGTCTTGGTGATTATTTCAAGTGCACTCTATACCTTGATTTTTGTCGTGGTTGTTAAGATGACAAGTGTAGGAGACGAAAAGGACAAGCAACAGGTTGAAGAGACGTCCACTAGTTCGGTGGCAACCATGTTGCACTCCATGCAACAATCCTTGCTGCAATGGCCCATCAACCTCCCTCGGTTTTGCATCGACCAAGACGTGGCCAACCTCCCAGAGGACCGGCCAATGTAGCCACCGGGCAACCTTGGCAAGGCGCACCGGTGCATCACAAGGAGCGGCCCCGGGATCCCCATCACGACATTAAGCTGAATGTGCCGACATTTTTAGTAACTTCCGACGCCGATGCATGCCTTGATTGGCTTGCCAAGGTGGAGTCCATTTTTGATTTCTATGGATACGATGATGCTAGGCGAGTGGCCATGGCGGCCATACACTTCACCGACTTTTCTTACCAATGGTGGCTCGAGGATAAGGCCTTGAGGAGAGCACGTCGGATGCCTCAACTTAACACTTGGCAAGATCTAAGAGAGGCTTTAGAGGAGTGGTTCGTGCCTCAAGATTATACGGAGCGCATCCATGCCAAGTTGGAGCAAGTGCGTCAAGGAAACCGGACTCCCGACCAGTTCTACAACGAGCTGCATATGCTCATTTTTCGTTCCCGCGTACAATTTCTCGACGGGTATGTTATTTATAAATTTGTCAATGGGTTAAATTTGGAACTAAAAAATGTTGTGAGTATGCAGCACTTTAGTAGGGGTACCGATATTGAGCAAGTGCTTCATTACACCAACCATATCTACAAGCACCTTGCTCAACGGCGTTCAAGTTCAACTACTTCTTGGGCGTGGCAGCCTTCATCAACGGCTCCTAGGGTGCCACCAAATCAGTTTAGGAAGCCGAAAATAACGGGCTAACGATATGAAGTGCTTCAAGCGCCTTGGCCATGGGCACTATGCTCGGAATTATCCCAATGAGCGGAAGGTTCTCCTTAACTCCCAAGGGGAGTACGAGTACAAGGAGGAAGGGGTTGCGGAAGAGGAAGAGGAGAGCCCTGAGGTTGAGGAAGACGACCTCCACGTCACCGCCGAGGACGAAGAGTGCTTCGTGGTCCAACGGACGCTCTTCATGACGGAGAACACCACCACACCTAGTCAACGGGAAGTTATCTTTCACACTCGATCCAAAATCATGGATAAGGTATGTAGTGTGATTATCGATAGCGGATCTTGTTGTAATATTATTAGCCAAGAAGTGGTGGGCCGTTTTTCCTTGAAAACTACTTGCCATCCTTTACCCTATCCTTTGTGTTGGTTGAATTCTAACGCCCCGATCCAAGTCAAGGAGAGGGCTCCTATTTGTTTTTCTATAGGGCCATACAAGGATGAGGTGGAGTGTGATGTGGTGCCGATGACCGCTTGTCATCTCCTTTTGGGACGCCCTTGGCAATATGACAAGGTTGCACCCGATGACTCCCCATGAAATTATGTTGGATCACGCAGCGAAGGAACAATGAAAGAAGCATGTGCTCCGAGAGGGAAAGAAGGACAAGAAGCTAGCTCTAGGCGGTCCTTCTACGCCCTTGCTTTTGGTCAAACCGAAGGAGATACTTCATACATTCAAGGGAAGTGGTGTTTGTCTTTTGCTTGTTTTTCAAGAATCCTATTTATCTTCCCAAGAATTAGTTGATCTTCCTCCTTCCATTTCTAATCTTTTGTAGGACTTTGAGGAGCTTTTCCAAGAAGAGGTGCCAACGGGACTACCACCGCTTAGGGGAATAGAGCATCAAATCGATTTTCTCCCCGATGCCACTCTGCTAAATCGTCCAGCCTATCGAACCAATCCGGAGGAAACTAAAGAGCTTCAAATGCAAGTACAAGAGCTCCTTGATAAGGGCTATGTGCGTGACAACCTCAGCCCGTGTGCCGTTCCCGTCATTCTTGTGCCTAAGAAGGACGGCACATGGAGGATGTGCGTTGATTGCCGGGCGATCAAACATTACCATCAAGTATCGCCATCCGATTCCGAGGCTTGAGGACATGCTTGACGAGCTTCATGGGGCGAGTCTCTTCTCCAAAATTGATCTAAGAGCGGATACCATCAAATAAGAATGAAGGAGGGAGATGAATGGAAGATGGTGTTCAAAACCAAGCAAGGCCTTTACGAGTGGTTGGTTATGCCCTTCGGATTAATCAACGCTCCGAGCACTTTCATGCGCTTGATGAACCACGTCCTCCGACCTTTTATTGGTAAGTTTGTGGTTGTGTACTTTGATGATATTTTAATTTGCAGCCATGATTTATCATCTCATGTCGAGCACATTAGGCAAGTGCTTGAAGCTTTGAAAAGGGAGCGCCTATTTGCTAACTTCAAGAAGTGCCACTTTTGCTCGGATCACGTGGTATTTCTTGGTTTTGTTGTGAGTAGGAATGGACTACAAGTGGACGAAGAGAAGGTGAAGGCGATCCAAGAATGGCCAACACCGACAACCATGACACAAGTCCGGAGCTTCCTTGGACTAGCCGAATTCTACCACTGGTTTGTTCGTGATTTTAGTACCTTGGCTGCGCGCTTAACCTTCCTTACTAAGAAGAATGTTCCATTTATGTGGGGAGAGGTGCAAGAAGAGGCCTTTGCAGCCCTTAAGGCTAAGTTGACACAAGCGCCGTTGTTGGCTCTTCCCGATTTTGGCAAGATGTTTGAGATAGAGTGTGATGCGTCGGGAATCGGGCTCGGTGGCGTACTTATGCAAGAGGGACGGCCTATAGCATATTATACTGAGAAGCTTGGAGGTGCCGAGCTCAAGTGCCCCACGTACGACAAAGAGCTGCTTGCTCTTGTTCTAGTGCTACGGGCGTGGGAGCACTATCTCTTGCCTCGGGAATTTGTTATTCATTCCGATCACGAGGCGTTGAAGTACTTGAGAGGGCAAGAAAAACTGAACCGAAGGCATGAAAAATGGGTGGAGTTCATCGAATCCTTTCCCTATGTCATCAAGCACAAGAAAGGCAAGGACAACGACGTCGCCGACTCGTTGTCGCGGAGGTACGCTCTCTTATCTTTACTAGATGCTCGTTTGCTTGGGTTTTCTTTTATGAAGGAGTTGTATGCTCATGATGCTGAGTTTGGTGGTATTTTTCATGCTTGTTTGAAGGGGGGGAGTCGGGATCAATTCTACTTGCATGAGGTTTTTCTTTTTAAGGGAACTCGCTTGTGTGTGCGTAGTGGTTCGGTTAGGCATTTACTTGTCCAAGAGGCCCATGGAGGCGGCCTCATGGGACACTTTGGTGTTATGAAAAGTTTGCATATGCTTAGGGAGCATTTCTATTGGTCTCACATGCTTAGGTCGGTAGAGAAATTTTGTGCTTCATGTGCTATATGTGTGCGTACAAAGTCTAAAGTGCACCCTAACGATTTGTATACCCCTTTGCCTGTTCCTTGTGCCCCATATGGAGGATATTTCTATGGATTTTGTTTTGGGGTTGCCTAGGACAAAAGGGGTAGGGACTCGATCTTTGTGGTGGTTGATCGATTTTCTAAGATGGCATATTTTATTGCTTGCCACAAAACCGACGAAGCTGTTAATGTTGCTACTTTGTTCTTTGATAATATTGTTCAGTTGCATGGGGTCCCTAAATCTATTGTTTCTGACCGTGATGTTAAATTTCTAAGTTTCTTTTGGAAGACACTTTGGTCCAAGCTAGGAACCAAGCTCTTATTTTCTACTACTTGCCACCCGCAAACGGATGGGCAAACCGAGGTCGTTAATCGTACCCTTGGTGCCTTGTTGCGTTCTATTTTGAAAATTAACTTGCGCAAGTGGGAAGAGTGTCTTCCTTTCATTGAGTTTGCTTATAATAGGTCCGTTCATTCCGCTACAATGAAGACGCCTTTTGAGGTGGTGTATGGGCGCAATCCTGTTACACCACTTGATCTAGCACCTTATGCTATGTCCGATCGAGAGAGTCATGAAGGACGGGACCGGGCTGAGTATATTAAGCAGATTCATGAGGATACTCGCCTTCAATTTGAAAGGTGAACTTTACAAAACAAGCACCAAGCTGATAAAGGGCGCAAGGAGCTGATTTTTGAACCCGACGACCTTGTTTGGGTTCATTTGAGGAAGGAGAGGTTTCCTACCCTTCGAAATTCTAAGCTTAAGCCACGTGGAGATGGACCATTCCAAGTGTTAGAGCGCATCAACGACAATGCTTACAAGCTTGATCTTCCTCCGAATTATGGTGTCCATGAGCTATTTAACGTATTCGATCTTGTTCCTTATTTTTCTAACGATGATGTTGAGTTGGAGCAGGATCTAGGTTCGAGGACGAACCCTTTTCAAGGGGATGAGGATGATGTCATTCCATCGACATCCGAGCCAACAATGGAGCACACCCGGAACACTTGGAGGAGCCACGGCCTGTCCTACACGTGCCTACAAGTTTGGATGCGGAGCCACTCGGCGCGCCCTTGTGAAGGGATGGTGGCGCGCCCTTGCAGAGGAATGGTGGAGCGCCTTTGCCAAGAGATGATGTGCCTTTGCACACGGCCGGAGGCGCGCTTTTGCCCGGGGTTGGCGCGCCTGGCCAAAAGGCGGATTCCGGTCTTGATGGTGCCAAATCTCAAGGAGCCACACCTTATCTAGGTCGTATTACGCGATCTCGAGCTAAAGCCATTCTTTGTCAAGTACAAGAGGAGCTCATGGGGTGTAGCTTTCCGAAGGAGTGTAATGAAGTTGGTTGGAGTCTTTTATTGCTACATGGTTCGATAAGTGACATTTCTACGATTAAGGACAATTAATAAGTTCTCGGGTTTTACGGGTTAATTTTGTAATTTTCCTTAAGTGAGGAGGCTGATTTTGTGAGACGTTGTATTAGGTTATAAGGCCGGCCCCTTGTTCTTTCTTCCTTAGCTTTGGACGAAAACACTCTCTTGTTATTTCTTTACTTTGTTCAATCTAGTTTGCATTTCTTTCGTTCAATCTCGTTGTTCGATTGTTGGTAAGTAATATCCGACAATCTTGCATCTTAGTTTGCTGGAAATCTTGGTGAGTCATATCCAAGTTTCCGAGCATCCATACCCCTCATTTCCGCCCTTACACTCACGTCACTTGTGAAGAATTTCTGAGGTCTCTTGGCGATTTCTTTGCACCATCTCCATCTCCATCGATCCGGCCACCACTGGGCCTCGGTACCGACCCTCCTCCGAGAACCCGTTTTTCTTTTGATTTCGTTTCTTGTTTTTGTTTTTGCTTACAGCGTAGGATAGCTGAAGGACGCCGAGTTGTCTCTAATCCAATAAGTAGACCCTGAACTAGAGCGTTCCCTCCACATGAGATTAAGAGAACGCAAAGCCATAACTACACCTTAAGAACTAGCTAAGCAGATTGCTGAACTCTGTTTAGAGATAGAGGAGATCCAGAGAGAAAGGGAAACCATAGCTGCTGAGGCTTATGAAAAAGCTAATTACATGAGGGGTCCATATAGGAACCAAGGTGATACTTTTTATGCAGGGAGGAATTACAATCAGCCCACCTGGGGCAATTATGCATATGGCCAAGGGAGCCAACCTTGTTAGCAAGAACAGAGGGCTCCTCCCTACAGACCCCCAGGCTATGAAGAGCCACCATCTTGGGTGCAAGGACTTTATGAAGGGATCAATGGTGTCCAAGCCAACCTTAACAATCAGATGAAAAGATGGGGAGAGTTCGATGTTTGGAAGAAGAGGTTTTGACTCCCAACTGGGTAACCTAGCTGCACAGATTCTAAGACCTCGAGGGCAATTTTTGGGCCGACCTGAGGAGAACCCTAGAGGACAAATTGCAGCCATACACCTCAGAACTGGCAAGAAGTTGCCAGATCGAGCCACGCCTAAAGACACTAAGCACGGTAAAAAAGATGATGCCCCGGTCAACCTCGTTACCGACCCCAACAGGATCGATATCGAGGCTCAACTACTCGATACCGAGGCTCCCCAGTTCAATAACGCGCCATCCGTGCCAGGTAAGTGTTCTGAACCAAACTCTAAGTTCATTACCGAACCATTTGCACCGATCGATCCTCTTGTCGATTCGGTAGGGCCTCGATCCGGGCTTCTCTCTGCCCCGAGTCCGTCAAAAACTCTTCCTTTCTCGATTAAGAAGTCTAATGATGTCACAAAAGGAAAGTTTAGATGGTTTGTTAATATTCTTCAAGGGTTAAATATTTCTGATGCAGTGAAGTGTGCCATGTCTCCAATCGAGTGCCTTCTGACGGACCAATCACAAGGAGTCGAGCTAAGAAGATTGCTCAAGGCACAACAACAATCTTGGTTCGATTGGCAGCTGTTCTTAAAGAGCCAAGCAAGACAAAGTGGGTCTCGTGCATTCGACATCAATTGAGCCCGGATTCCATGGATTAATTTATGAGGGTCGAAAATCACTTATTTCTTTATTTAGAAACATATATTAGCTTGTTTCACTATAGGGCTAAATTTAGTAAGTGACCGGGTGAGATAAGTTGGTATATGGGTCAAAGTCAACTCCTTGACTTGATCATTCTAAGTAGAGAAAATATCTTTATTGTTTTATTATATAGGCGTGTTATTTTATTTAAATAATGAAGAGAATTCAATCAATAGGCCGTGATTTACTTTATTCAATCAATAATGAAGAGAAAATATCTTTATTGTTAGTTGGTTGATATTCTCTCTCTTGATTGTTATAGATATTTTGAGTTTGTTAGGATATTTTCTTAAATAAATAAATCAGCCATGATTTATTTTATTTAAGGGAATCTAGATAGATATAGTTATAGATATTTTATTATATCTTGGGAAGCAAGTAAAGGTCAAATCTACCCCTCTAGGGCCGGCCATGCCTCTTGCTTGCTCTCCAAGGAAACTCTTGTACTCTACTATTTATACTTTGTTTTATGCTTAATGAAAAAACAGCTTGAGAGAGATTAAACCTAAATTGGTTTAATCTATCTCTTGGGCCAAAATAAGACTCGTGTTTATGCTATTGGAGAATTGCGATCATACTCGTTCACCATCATCACCCGAAATCTCGATCTCTCTTCTCTTGTGTTGTTAAGTTTGTTGATTGATTTAATCAATAAAGATTGTTCTAGAAATGATTGTTAAAGATCATTCTAGTTAATCAATCAGATTTAGCGTTAGAGCCAATCTGATTGAACTATCAAAATTGAATCTTTCAATTATCAAACTCGTTCGTTTCATATTCATTCGATTCAGTTTCGTTGTTACTTGTGCCGCAAGAAAACTGATTTTGAGAGTTTTTGTAGGATTGAATTCGTTTACTGGAAAGATAGGGACTTTGTGGGTTCACTACGAGATTTCTAAGGAGGATTCCGAGGCAATCACGTATCAAGTGGTATCATATTCCAGCGTCTCGCCAAGTAATTTATTCTTTCCTTAATTTGCTTTCTAGTCAATTTAATTCATTTTTTGATCCCAAAGTTTGCACCTTTACCATAATCTATTAACTTTGAGACCATAATCTAAATTTTTGCCCACAAACCACCACCATATCCGCCAACCACCACCATGAACCACCACCCGGCACCACGATTTGGTGTCGCTCCACCATACCGCACCACTCACCACCCTAGTCCGAACCTAACCCCACCAACCCCACCCTAATCGCACCACCCTAAACCCTAATCGCCACCCTCCCCCTCTTGAAACCCTAACCCTAGTTCGTAAACCCTAGCCCTAATTCGGAAACCCTAATCTGAGACCCTACCATTCTCCAAACCCTAGAGCCAAACCCGAAAACCTTAAACCTAGCTTCAGCCGAGACCTCACAAACCCTAACCCTCCTTGTTGTTACTTGCTCTCTAAGTAATACACCAATTAGGAGATTTTTAAGGGATTGTTGCATGTTTATTGGCTGAATTGGTTGAGTTTAGTTGCATTAGAGATTAACAATTGCTTTCCTACAATTTTTATGAGTTTTTATTGCATGCTGCATGATCAATAGAGATTCATATTGCTTGTTGATATTTGCTGATTTTTGCTATTGCATCCTATCAATTTCGACCAGCCTATCTTCTCTTTGTTAATTTGGCTTCTAGTTGGTTTCATTGGTAGTTTAAAGTCACTTAGATAAAAAAAAAATTCAGTTCGTTCTGCCCTTTAATTTCGTGTTGCATTAGCTTGTTTGCTTTACTTTGTTCTTCATTCTAGCACAAGAGTAGATTGTGCATAAAGTTAAAAAAAATCAGAAAAGAAAAGTGATCTACCCCAGCTAGTTTCAAGCCACTTTCACCCCTAGTGATTGCTTGCTACAAAATTAGCTAAGTAAAAATCATTTTGAAGAAAAAGTAGTGACGAAATAAAAGTCACTTTAGCCCACCATATTTCTGTCCTTGCATGCTTAAATTTGGCTTTATTAACTTGCATAGAGTCAATTGAGAGATTGCATGTGTTTAGAAGCTTATAAAGGGATAATTTGCATTGCTTGTCTTATTACATACTTGCTATTTGCTTGAACTGCATATTTCCTTTAATTATCATTAGTATACCATATCTACACCATATCTACCCCTTTACTCCCTCAATTCAACCCAAAAATTGAATTAGTTGATTGGATTGCTTTGAGGCAAGTTTTTGCTTGATTAAGGTGTGGTATTGCTTGTTGTGATTTTGCTTTAGAACACACTACTCTCTCTCGTTTCTTGCTTGTTTCACGAACAATGGTGATCCCAACTGAGCCTAACCCAGCTGAATTAAATCTTACTAAGGAGGCAATCGACTTCATTAGGTCGTCTATTAGTGAGAGCATAAGGGAATGGCAACAACAAGCTGTTGAGGTTGCAACTACAGCCATGAATCCGAGAATGCAGTGTATTGAGGAGCAACTTGCTACATTAATTGAATCATCTCAAGCAAGTCAAAAAGTTGCTTCTGCAGTCGAGCTTACTAGTGACCCGAATAATGCCTCAGCTAGCAACAAAGGCAAACAACATGTAGTGGATGAAGAGCATGATGTGCTTGCTAGCTACAACAAGGAACAAGATCTCCCGGCTCAATACTCCCCCACGGCAGGCCGAGGTAGAGGAAGAGGCATTGGGACGAGGACAACGCCGGTTACTCATCAACAATTCTATAATCAGCTAGCAAACCGGTTTCCTCAAGCCACTCATCAACAACAACAACAACAATAGAACAATCCATTTGATGATGTGACTTATGGCTATCCCGGGGAAGAAAGGTGCCCATGGCATCCTCCCCTTGATGATTTTTACCACCAAGCTGAGGTTGTAGAAGATATCCCACCAGCTTATGGAGTACAACGGCCAACCAACAACAACAACGCTAACCAAAACGTCAATCAGATTGGTAAGCGTGATATTAAGATCAAGATAGAGCCATTCAACGGAGAGCTCAATCCGGAGAAGTATCTAGAGTGGGAACAAGCTACAAACTTCATTCTAGATCACATGGGCTATGAAGAATGGGAGAAAGTTGTTGTTGTTGTTTTCCACTTTGTTGGGACCGCTAGAAATTGGTGGTTCCGAATGAAGGAAGATAGAATTAGAAAGACCTTGCCACCTATTGAAACTTGGGGCCAGCTGAAGTTTGTCATGAGAAAGAAGTATGTGCCAGAAGAACACACCGATCACGTTAGGCTTAAAGTTGTCACATGCAAACAAGGTACCAAGTCTCCAACTGAGTACTTCAATGAGCTAGTGGATTTGAGTTTCAAAGCGGGAATTCATCATTCCCAACGGTCTCTAAGGACCCAATTCATGGCTGGACTGAATCAATCAATTAAAGACACACTTGAGATTCAAGTAATCAAGGATTTCAATGCATTAGTGCATTCAGCCCAACTACTATATGAGCAACAACAAAGGAAGAAGAAGGAAGCTTGGAATGCTCCAAAGGGGTATAATTCTAATCCTAGTTCAAATTCCACTTCTTATGCTTCTAACCCTTCTTTGCAGCAAAAGGGAGCTTTTAGCTCACCTAAACCAACAAGTTCTCAAGGCCAAAGGCGTCCCACCAATGCACCTCCAAATCAGCAAAGAGCACGTGATATTGTGTGCTATAAATGTCAAGGAAGAGGTCATTTTGCCAAGGATTGTCCAAATCAGAAACAAGTGCTCCTTACCACCAATGGAGGATATGTGAGTGATGAAGAAATACCTCCAAATCAAGTGGAGGAGGAGAGCAATGGACAAGAAGAAGAGGACGTGGAGGCCATTGAACCGGATTGCACCGAACAGCCTTTAACCTTGGTAACCATGCATACTCTTACTTTACAAGAAACACCTAGGTTAGATCAAAGGGAAAATATTTTTCATACTAGGTGTACAATGAAGAATCAAGTGTTATGCATGATATTTGATAATGGTAGCTGCTGTAACATTATTTATGCTAAGGTAGTTGATCACTTGCAATTAAAAACTCAACCTAGGGCTACTAGTTATGGTCTAAATGGCATTAATGATACAGATGGTTCTAACTTAGTTACTCATCAGTGTTTAGTCCGTGTTTCCATAGGCAATTATGTTGATGATATCATGTGTGATGTGGTAAACATGGAATGCACTCATATCTTGTTAGGTAGACCATGGTTATTCGATAGGAGAGTTATTTATGATGGCATGCTTAATACCTATTCGTTTAACTATGACGGGAGGAGAGTGTCTCTTCTACCATTGTCGCCCCAACAAGTTTTAAAGGACCAGGTACGACGAGACCAAGCTAGGGCACTTAGGCGTGCCAAGGAAGAGAAGGAAGAGGCCGAAGCTGCGGCCAACAAGGCGTCGCACTACTCGGCGCCCGTTGCATTAACAAGCAACGCCGACGTTTCACAGTCTCCACCCGGGCGTTCTGGCTCAAATTTTAGGACAACATCAACAACGAGTGGAGGTACTGAATGGGACCAGGAACGCAGAGAAAAGCCTCCAAAATCGTCCAAAGTGCCTAGCAACACTTCCAGCAGTGCACCTGAGACAAAAACGGGGCTATCTCCCAAACCACTCGAGCGTTTTGGCTCAACTTTTGGGAGCAATTCAGAGCCTCAAAGAGCTACAAATCTGGAAAAAGAACGCCTACAAAAAGAGCCAAACATTGGCTTAAAAGGCAGTGTAGAAAAGTGCTCTCTAATTGCACAGTCTAGTGTTTCTTTCCCTACTTCTTTTTGCTTACTTCTTATGAGGAAAGAGATACTAATTCTTAATCAAGATATTTCACATCTTCCAAAGTGTATTTAGGATTTATTACAGGAGTTTGAAGATGTGATGCCTAAAGAGTTGCCACAAGGCCTTCCACCAATTAGAGGCATTGAGCATCAAATCGATTTGGTGCCTAGCGCTTCTTTACCAAACCGTTCAGCTTATAGAGCAAGTCCAGAGGAAACCACTGAGCTTCAAAGACAAGTGCAAGACCTCATGGACAAAGGCTATGTGCGTGAATCCCTCAGCCCATGCGCGGTTCCGGTGATTTTGGTCCCAAAGAAGGATGGCACTTAGAGATGTGTGTTGATTGCAGGGCGATCAACCAAATAACAGTTAAGTACCGTCATCCCATTCCTAGATTAGATGATATGCTTGATGAAATGCATGGTGCTAATTTCTTTTCAAAAATTGATTTAAGATGTGGGTACCATCAAATTGGGATGAGGGAAGGGGATGATTGGAAAACTGCTTTTAAAACTAAGTATGGTTTAAATGAATGGTTAGTAATTCCTTTTGGATTAACTAATGCACCTAGTACTTTCATGAGGCTTATGAACCATGTTTTAAGAAGATACTTAGGTAAATTTGTTGTAGTCTACTTTGATGATATCTTAGTTTATAGCAAAACCTTGCATGAACATGTAGATAATCTTAGGGCTGTTTTGGACACTTTGAGGTTAGAAAAGCTTTATGTTAATTTGAAAAAGTGTTCTTTTTGCTCGGAGTGTACCATTTTTCTTTGTTTTGTTGTGTCTAAAGGTGGATTGAAGGTAGATGAAGACAAGATCAAAGCAATCAAGGAGTGGCCACAGCCGACTACCCCAACCATGGTGCGTTCGTTCCTCGGCTTGGCTGGTTTTTGTAGGAGATTTGTGCGTGATTTTAGCACAATTGCAGCCCCTCTCCATGAACTTACAAAGAAGGATACATCATTTAAATGGAGAGAGCAACAAGAGAACCCCTTCAACACTTTGAAGGACAGGTTATTCAACGCCCCCGTGCTTCAACTCCTTGACTTCTCCAAAGCTTTTGAGATTGAAGTGGACGCATCTGGCCAAGGCATAGGAGGCGTGCTCTTGCAAGACAAGAAACCCATAGCTTATTTTAGTGAAAAGCTTAGTGGGGTTGAGTTGAATTACCCTACTTATGATAAAGAATTGTATGCTTTAATTAGGGTATTGAAGACTTGGTCTCATTATTTATGGCCTAAGGAGTTTGTAATTCATTCTGATCATGAGGCCTTGAAGTATTTGAAGGGCCAATCCAGACTCAGTAGGCGACATGCAAGATGGGTTGAATTTATAGAGACCTTTCCTTATGTTGTAAAGCATAAGAAAGGCAAAGAGAATGTGGTAGCTGATGCCCTTTCTCGCAGGTACGTTCTCTTGAACCAATGGGATGTTCAGATCCTTGGATTTGCAATGATTAAGGAGTTGTATGCTAGTGATCCTCACTTTGCTGAAATTTATAAGAATTGCATGTCTAGGGGAGAAATAGATTCCTACTTTATTGATGATGGTTACTTGTTTAAAGCTGGAAAGTTATGCATACCTTCATCTAGTATACGTAGGCTTCTAACTAAAGAGGTTCATGAATCAAGAGGACATAGGGGTCTAGAAAAGACTTTAGAAGGTTTAAAAGAACACTACTATTGGCATAAGATGAGTAATTATGTGCTTAGATTTGTCAAGAGTTGTGTTGTGTGTGCTAAAGCTAAGTCTAGACTTCACCCTCATGGCTTGTACCAACCCTTGCCTATTCCTAGTTCACTTTGGGAGGACATTTCTATGGACTTCATTGTTGGATTGCCTAGAACTAGGAAAGGTAGAGATTCTATATTTGTGGTAGTAGATCGTTTTTCTAAAATGGCTCACTTTTATTCCATGTCACACGACTGATGATGCTGTGCATATTGCTGATTTGTTCTTTAGAGAAATTGTTAGATTGCATGGCATTCCTTGTTCTATTGTTTCCAATCGTGATGCTAAATTTTTGAGTTATTTTTGGAAAAGTTTATGGTCTAAGTTGGGAACTAAATTGTTGTTTTCTACCTCATGTCACCCACAAACTGATGGGCAAACTGAAGTTACTAATAGAACGTTAGGGGTTTTACTTAGAACTATGCTTAAAGCTAACCTCAAATGTTGGGAAGATGTTTTGCCTTTTGTGGAGTTTGCTTATAACAGGTCAATCCATTCAGCTATAAAAATGACCCCTTTTGAGGTTGTTTATGGGTTGAATCCGAGGACTCCAGTGGATTTGACGCCTCAGCCATACAAGGGAAAAGAGAGTTTTGAAGCTGACAAGAGGGCTAAGTTTGTGAAGAAGCTACATGAGAGGACTAAGACGCATTTGGAGAGGAAATCCATGAAGTATAAGGCCCATGCTGACAAGGGTCGAAAGCAGGTTATCTTTGAAGAAGGTGATCTTGTATGGGTGCATTTTAGGAAGGAAAGGTTCCCAAATCAAAGGAAGAATAAGCTAGATCAGCGTGGAGATGGACCATTCCGAATTATCAAGAGAATCGGCCCTAATGCTTACCATGTTGACTTGCGTGGTGAGTATAATGTCCATCCAACGTTTAATGTGGCTGATCTATCTCTTTATGTGCCAGATTTTGATTCCAACGTCGAATCAGAGACGATTCGAGCTCAAGTGGAGGAGAATGATGCAGTGAAGCCTGCCATGTCTCCAACCGACGTCGATGAGTTGATTCGAGTGCCTTCTGACGGAACAATCACAAGGAGTCGAGCTAAGAAGATTGCTCAAGGCACAACAACAATCTTGGTTCGATTGGCATCTGTTCTTGAAGAGCCAAGCAAGACAAAGTGGGTCTCGTACATTCGACATCAATTGAGCCCGTATTCCATGGATTAATTTATAAGGGTCGAAAATCACTTATTTCTTTATTTAGAAACATATATTAGCTTGTTTCACTTTAGGGCTGAATTTAGTAAGTGACCGGGTGAGATAAGTTGGTATATGGGTCAAAGTCAACTCTTTGACTTGATCATTCTAAGTAGAGAAAATATCTTTATTGTTTTATTATATAGGCGTGTATTTTATTTAAATAATGAAGAGAATTCAATCAATAGGCTTATGTTAGTTGGTTGATATTCTCTCTCTTGATTGTTATAGATATTTTGAGTTTGTTAGGATATTTTCTTAAATAAATAAATCAGCCATGATTTATTTTATTTAAGGGAATCTAGATAGATATAGTTATAGATATTTTATTATATCTTGAGAAGCAAGTAAAGGTCAAATCTACCCCTCTAGGGCCGGCCATGCCTCTTGCTTGCTCTCCAAGGAAACTCTTGTACTCTACTATTTATACTTTGTTTTATGCTTAACGAAAAAACAGCTTGAGAGAGATTAAACCCAAATTGGTTTAATCTATCTCTTGGGCCAAAAATAAGACTCGTGTTTATGCTATTGGAGAATTGCGATCATACTCGTTCACCATCATAACCCGAAATCTCGATCTCTCGTCTCTTGTGTTGTTAAGTTTGTTGATTGATTTAATCAATAGAGATTGTTCTAGAAATGATTGTTAAAGATCATTCTAGTTAATCAATCAGATTTAGCGTTAGAGCCAATCTGATTGAACTATCAAAATTGAATCTTTCAATTATCAAACTCGTTCGTTTCATATTCATTTGATTCAGTTTCGTTGTTACTTGTGCCGCAAGCAAACTGATTTTGAGAGTTTTTGTAGGATTGAATTCGTTTACTGGCAAGATCGAGACTTTGTGGGTTCACTACGAGATTTCTAAGGAGGATTCCGAGGCAATCATGTATCAATTTCAATTCCATTTACTGATGCCCTTAATGAAATGCTTGCCTACGCTAAATTTTTGAAAGAGATTTTGAGCAGGAAAAGATCTATATCAGAGATGTCAAATGAGGTTCATTCCATAACGCTACCTGAAAAACTCGGTGATCCAGGTAAGTTTGCAATTTCAATTGGTATTGGAACTCACCGTTTTAAAGTTCTTTGTGATCTAGGTGCCAGTGCTAGTTTATTACCATTATCTATCTAAACCAAGGCTAACATGGGACCACTAGAGCATGTTAATATGAAACTCTACATGGCGGACGGATCTTCTGTAAAAGCAACTGGAGTCGTTGACGATGTCCCTATCCAAGTCGGCAAATTCTTTGTCCCAAATGACTTCATTGTTCTAGATATGCCTGAGGACCTTGCGGTGCCAATCATTCTAGGCAGACCATTCTTAGCCAAGAGTACGTGTAGATGTTAGAAAAGGACTTCTCACGTTTGATATTGGAGAAGAGAAGGTCGAATTTCATTTCAATCTGCCCATAAGCGAAGTTGCTAGTTGTAGTATTGAAGAGTCTACCGACCCACCATGGGTCGGTAATGATCCCTCTCTGAGTAAGGAAACGAGCAAAATCAATGGAGACATGTCTATCAAGGAGCCTACCGACCCACCATGGGTCGGTAACGACCCTTACCTGCAGGAAAACGAGGTGGCAGGTGGATCCAGGCACGACATCGAGCCACTTCCAGATCCAGTAGGGTTGTTAACGACCCACATAGCCTCGGTAACGAGCCCTTATCTGCTCGATCAAGGTGAGTTTTCTTGTTCTTATCCAATCAATTCTGGTCATGATTCCTTCTCCTATCCTTGTTCTATTTCATATCCTACTGTTAGTCTTGTGAAGGAGTCAAAACCTCCTTGGTTTTCGAATTTTACTAACCCTGTTGTAGGATTACCAAGCATACTTATAGATGATAGAGGACCACATATTTTGGAGAGAAGCTTTGATGCTTTTCCATCTAAGTATGGGGTTTCTCTTGATCCTAGCATAGCTGGATGGAAGCCACCTTAGAGGCAAGGTAAGTTCATCGGGCTAACGACGGTAAAAATAGCGCTTACGGGAGGCAACCCGCTTTTTAGTTTTCGCTTTTAGTTTTTGCTTTCTTAGTTCTTTTTGCTAGCTTTCTTTTGACTTGTTTTTAGGTTAGATTAGTATAGTAGGGATAGAAGTTTTTCTAAAGTGACTCAGGTAGAAGAAGTTAAGAAGTGCTAAAATCAAGAAGAATCGGTACAAGCATACAACAAGCTCGTTACCGACCTTAACAGCCTTGGTACCGACCTCTACCGAACCGAAAGAAAATTTAAACTCTTCAAGTGATCAATGGTTTCAAGTAGCTTCAGTTTTATTTTGTGAGTTCCCTTTTCTTTTCCCTCTTTATCTTTCTTTGTTTTAAATAGTGGGGACACTGTTTGGTTTAAGTATGGGGTATGAGAAAAGGAAACTCAGTTTTTGTTTCTGTTTTTGTGTCCTTGTTTGTGTTTTTAGGATTGATAATATTCCACTTAGATGTCCTATGATATGCTTTGACTTGCTTGATCATGTAATTCCATTAGCATGTTTGGATAGCTTTGCCTGAATCATGTTGAAAATTTTATGTGGATACTTAGCATGTGATGAAATTGAGCACATATGATCTTAGGTAGAAGTGACTGAAATCCAACAAAAATTGCTACCTTGTGAGTTGTTTTTGGCCTTATAGGGAGAACATAAAAAATCCCTCTTCTTTTCTTGTGTGATTTTCTCTCCTTATACATATTATCTCTTGTCATTGATATGGTTATCTATTTCTTGAGACCTTTATGAGATATTAGTTCATTGCATGTAAGATCATATGATATGGAACTTATTTCTTTAAACCACTTTTTATCTCTCTTTTTACCTACCTTATCATTATCCTCTTTTTGAAGCTAAATTGAGCCTTTTAGCCTTTTATTTTTAGCTCCACAAAATTATTCCCTAGCCGATGAAAGCTTGACCCTATCCGGGGATTAGGACTTAGTATTGGTTGTCGTGATGATTTTGTTGAGTGAGTTGTATTGGTTCAAGTGTGGGGTAATATGGGTTGGGTAAGTAAAAGATCTTGTAGTTTGTCATGTAAAAGGAGTTTGGTTCCCTGAATGCACTTACAAAAAAAAAAGAGAATTGAGGAAGAAAGAAAGAAAATAGATACATCGCTACCGACCCAGTGGCTTCGGTACCGACCTTCCCACAGAGAAAAAAAAAGGTGTGAAAAATCAGAAGGGAAGAAAAAAAAAGAAAAAGAGCTGAATAATGAAAATGTGCATGAGCCAAAATTTCCTAAGTGTTTGTAAGCAAGATTAGTTGTTATTAAAAAAAGGGTTGAAAGAAATGAGTGTTCATAATGTTTGAGAGAGTTTGGTTATTTCATGAGCGTTTTGGTTGTTGTGTGAGTTTTAGGAGTCTTTATTCCCGGATATTATTAGCACCACATAGCCAAAATATTTCCACGCCTTATTGTCTTTACCAAGCCCCATTACAACCCGGCCGAATGGAAGCTTCTATGAAGTTTTTCATTCAGCCTAAGTTCTCTTGATGATTTTTATATGTTTTGACATCTCGGGTGGAGAGTTTGGTGTTATAAGTAACAATGACTATGTTGATTTTTGTATATTGGATTGATTTGAGAGTTGTTATTCTAAGCCTAAACACTTGAGAGTTGAGTGAAACACATTACCCTTGTGAGGTTGGATTTTTGGTGGCTTTTGCTTGAGGTTGCATATATGTGTGATGACATTAGATTCACTTGTCTATTTATTTCTGCTTGAGCTTTGATGTTGCTTTTTGATGAGGGCATTGACTTGATATATGTGTTGATGGTTTGGTTCTTGTCTTGTTGATTGCTTGAGGACAAGCAAGTCTAAGTATGGGGTATTTTGATGTCCGCCTTTTTAGTTGTGTTTTTAGGGTGTGCTTTTAGTGTGTTGTCTCCTCCCCTTACTTGCCCTCCAAGGCAATTGATTGTGTAGAGACAAGCAAAGGGTAGACAAGAGTATTTATAAAGAAACTAATTAATCTATCTTAAATCTATCTATATGGAAATACTATCTTCTAATAAGATATATCCCTTCTATCTATCTAATAACAGAAAAGGAAATAGGATAAAAGCTTTTAATCTCGCCGACTTGGTCTTCGCTGCGCCACGGGGGTGCCTCGTTAACGACCTAAGAGCCTCGTTAACGACCCTGTTCAGCATCGAAAACAGCCTTGAGTAATACTTGCGTAGCGGATTCGTTACAACTCCGTTTGACTCGATTCTTTTTCCTATGTTCTTGTAACGAATTTCTCTATCTCTTTCCAAGCTCAAACATGATCCTCAATGACTTCATGAACTTCATTCCTTGAGCTTTTCCTTAAGTGCTTCTCTTCGGTTTCGCCCTTTTTTCTCAAAAGTGCTCCAAATAGCTTCTAAAAACCTACAAAACACCACTAAAGCTTATGTAGACTCCATATCTCATGAAAATACGAAAACCTACACAAACGAGTCAAAACAAAACACAAAACTAAAGAAAAGGACTCAGGCGTGTGAGAGGGGGAAGAGACGAGTTTTTGTGGGGAAGAACTATCGTTGTGGATTCGGTTGTAAGCTTTCTCTTTTATTTAATTTAGTTGTTCTTTAGTTATGCTTTGTGAGTAGTCTTCCTCTCTAAGGTTGGCGTTAAACCCAACAATGGTTGTTCATGCTTGTTTATGATCATGTCTTGATTGTTTTTATTGCATAAATCTATTCTCTTACTCTTAATCCTTGAAACGAAAGTTGAAAGGAATTTCTCATTCATAGTTGAAGCGAAATCGAAAACCATGAATCGGAATAGTCAATTTAGGGTTTTGAAGCGAAAGCGGATCAATCCTAGTTGAAGTAGAAGAGATAGATAGTAATTTTGTTAATTAAACGAAAGTTAGTTGATTTACTTGCTAGGTTGACAAAAGTTGACACCTTTATGTGATAAAAGCATGATCTTTATGTTTCATAGCGTTTGGCATGCATAATTGTTGTTGTGGTGACACCTTTACCTTAGAATCTCTCTCTTTCTTGTAAAAACCCTTACTTTATTGATTGCTTGCGTGACAAGTAATAAAACTTAGCACTGACTTTCTCCCTGTGGACGAACCTAACTTCGCTATACTCAGCGGGGTCTTGATATAAATTTATTTGTTGTCAAGAAACCCTTCCAACAATCAACTACTAATTGAAGGCATTAATCAAGATAGAGCAACAACCCTTCAACTACTAAAATTTTGAAAACCTTTGGTGTTCTTATCCATGGGATTTTCGACCAGAAAAACAGCCATGGATCTTCACCATACTCGGCCAAGAACAACAACAAACAAGGACACAAATCCCACACAACACAAGACAACAATCAACAACGAGTGTCACACATAAACACAAGAGGGTTTCGGCCAAGTGGCTACTTGCAAGGAGTGGTCATTCAAATTCGAAACAAGGTTTATATGGCAATACCTTCGCGTGGCTCTGATACTAATTGATGGCCGGATCGATGGAGATGAAGATGGTGCAAAGAAACCGCCAAGAGAACTCGGAAACTCCTTGCCTAGGAACGTGGGATGATGGAGGTGACGATGGATATGGATGCTCAATCCTTGGATATGACTCACCAAGAAACGAGCAAACTAGATTGCTAGGAATGTCGGATATTACGCACCAACGCTCTAACAAGAGATTGAACGACGAAAACAAGCAAGAAATTTGATTGAAAACAAGTAAAAGATAACAAAGCAATTTCGTTCAAGTCTATGGGAGAAAAGAGGCCATGGACGTGTCTATAAACCTAAATGCCATGCCTCACACATTCAATCACAACTCTTAAAGAAATTACAAAAAATGCCCCATAAAACCAAGAACAAACTGATTGTCCTTAACCGCAAAATAGTCACTTGTCGAGCCACTAGTTTAAATGAGACTCCAACCTTCCCCTTTGCTGACCAAAGTCCAACTTATGAGCCGTGATCTCCTCCTTGATCTTGTCAAGTATTGCCCTAGCATGTGCTCGAGTGATGCGCACAAGATAGGGCGTGGTACCTTGACTTGGCTTCTTAGCGCCTCGGACACTGGCCATGGTTACTTGTCCAAGCAAAGACTTACCTTTGTCGTGCAAATTGGACTTGTCATTAGGGACGGAATCTTCACTCAAGTAATGGGGCAAAGTGCCATCAAAAGTGCGCGAAGAAGTGGCACCATCCCTCAAAAGCAAAGGCGCGCCAAGGTCGAAAACTGGCGTATGCAACAACACCCCATTAGGCACGGTACTGAGCGTCGCACCCTCGACAGGAGCCTCGACACTGAGGACGTCACTGGGTAGGGCCTTGATAGAAGGTGTGGTAGACGAACTCACATCACTAAAGGTATGCTTAGTGGGGGAAAAAGTAGAAGAGGGGTGAAAGTTAATCTTGAAAGGCGTTTCAATTTGGAGGAGGGTTGTAGTAGCCCGGAGAGCGGTTTTTATGGGTGACATCCGCTTTGGAGCTTGGAACATTAGGGGTATTAATAGTACCCCTAAAATAAACCTGGTGAATAGATTCGCCGTAAAGAATAAATTGAGCTTGATGGGTTTGTTGGAGACTAAAACTCTAAGGAATAAAGAAAGAGAGATTGCTTGGTCTTTGCTAAAAGAGTGGAACTTTTGCACGGAGGTGGGTTCGGGTGATAGAAGTCGTATGAGGGTGGTATGGGATCTGAATGTGTTGAAGGTGGAGGTGCTCATAAATTCCGACCAAGCCATTCATTGCAAAGTTAGCTCAAAAAGTTCTCATGAGGTCTTCTTTGCCACTTTTGTGTACGCCTACAACACAAGCTTATGAAGGAAACCTTTGTGGGACTTATTAGAAAACATCTCAAGAGGGATGACGTAGTCTTGGGTGGTGCTTGGTGATCTAAATTGCATCCTCAACTCTTCCGAGAGGTTTACTCTACGAACGAGAAATGAGAGTGAATCGACGGAGCTTACGGGAGCTATGGATGTGTGTAGGCTTGAGGACTTAGCTTTCTCGTGATCCAAATTCACGTGGTCAAATGAGCAAGAAGGCACGGAAAGGGTAGCAACAAAGATTGATCGGGTGCTTGTGAATGAGGTATGAAAGAAGGAGTTCGGGAGGTCGTACGCTTTTTTGGGGACCCGTGGTTATCCGATCATTCTTCGGGTATTGTGTTTGCTAATCCTTCTCATGCTAGTAGGAGAATTCCCTTCCGGTTCTTTAACTTTTGGACTGAGGATGAAGAGTTTCAAGGGTTGGTGGTAAGAGTGTGGAATATGAGAGTGGTTGGTACCGCTCAATTTGTGCTCATGAGCAAGCTACAAAAAGTCAAAGAAGAGCTCAAATGGTGGACTAGGAGCAAGCATAGAAACTTGGAAAGGGAAGTTGAGGAAAATGTGGAGAGACACAAAAGAGCTTCTAAGATTTTAAACCAAGACCTCACAAGCCTCAACAAACAAGAAGAGGTGAGGAGGGCTAAGGTGGAGCTAGAACTTAGCCTTGAGAGACTTGCTAGTGCCACGAAACAAAGAGCTAAGTTATATTGGCTCTCGTATGGAGAGGAAACCTCCTCGATCTTCTTCAATAGAATCAAGTCAAGGAGAGTGAATAAAGCCATTCACTTGCTCAAGGATGAAAATGGAAGAGAAATAGAGGGGGAGGAGGCAATAACGAAGGAAGTGGTGGATTTTTATGAGAAATTATTCGGGACACCGGGAACCGCCCCGAATTGTGAGTTTGATACGCTTGATGGGCCGAGGTTTGATGAAGAGGAAGTGGCCCCTCTTGGCTGAGAACCGACGGAGGAGGAAGTTTGGGGGGGCTTCTTTCATATTAGTGAGAATAAGTCACATGGCCCGGATGGCTTCGGGAGCCGGTTTTTTCAAGGTTTGTTGGCCCTTGATCAAAGATGATGTGGTGAAAGCAGTGAGGGAGTTTTTTAGGACGGGTCACTTGCTTCGGTTTTGGAACAACACTTTCGCAACCTTGCTTCCAAAAGTTGAACAACCGTTCTCGATGAAGGAGTTCCGGCCCATCTCATGTTGTAAAGTCTTTCAAAAGGCGATTTCAAAGATATTGGTGGAAAGGATCCAGCCCTTACTCTCGAGAGTGGTGTCCTCCAACCAAAGGGCGTTTGTGCCCGGTCGGTTATTGGTGCATAATGTAGCGGTGGCCCAAGAAATAGTGGAAAATTATGAGGTGTCGGGTACATCTAGAAGATGCGCGATTAAGGCCGACTTGCATAAGGCTTATGATTGTGTGAGTTGGGAGTTTTTGAAGCAAACGCTCAAGTACTTGAAGCTCCCTCCTAATGTGGTCCGCCTCTTATTGGAATGTATTTCTACCCCTAGATTCTCTATTCTTGTTAACGGGGAAGCTAAAGGGTTCTTTGAGGGTAAGAGGGGATTGAGGCAAGGGAATCCTGTAACATCCCCGACCAAAGTGCATACGTCATTCTGCATTCATATAAGATTAAGAGCATATGCATAGAATAGTGACATGATATATAGTGAGTTTTTAAAAGTAATATTTATTTTCTATTTAAGTTTATTATATTTTAAAATGTTTTTAAGAAAAAGTTAATTATTAATTATTTCAGGGTAAAGTTTGTAGTAAAGGAGATTTGAGGGTGGAAATCGCAATTTTGGAAAAAATTTAGCCGACTTCTTTAATGTTGCCGACTTACTCACTCTTTTATATACAATTGCCTTTGTTCATTTGTGCAAAAGCTACGTAGAGCATTAAAAAAAAAGAGAGAGAGGTGAGTTCGACTTTGTTAAGAGGAATTGTTGGATTTTTGTTGTTTCTGTTGGATCTGGTCCAAGATTTCTTCTATCGGGTTTTAATCCCGAAGTACAAGCTTGATTTGGTAAGTTTTAATTAGTTAATGGTTTATCTGGATTTTCCTAATTTTTTCAGATCTAGATCTACAGTTGCTTTTGATTGAGAAATCAGTCGATTTATAGTTCTCAGAGGGTGTTTTCGATATCGGATTTATATTCGGTAAAAGATTTCAGAGTATTTTTAGGGTTTCGTTTTGTAAGGATATTAGGGAGCCCTTTAATCAAGTTTTTCAGAAAGGTTTGAACTAGAAAAATGTTCTTCTATTTATATAGTTTATTGTTGTCAAGTTTTAAAGGATTTGGAATTATGCACAAGAAGTTATAATGCATTCTGGCATTTCATTGCATTTGGGGTTAGAGTTTGTAAGAGTAAATAGCCTAAATTTGCATTGGGTTATATATAGGAGCACAAGTCATAGATCGTGGTCAAAGAGAAAGGGAAGAGATATAGTATCTGTCTTGAATAGGTGAGTATAGATCGGAGATTCAACCTTATATGCTATATGTGCCATACGGATATATGAACTATATGGATATATGTGCTTTATGGATATATGTGATATATGAGCTATATGGATATATGTGTTATATGGATTATATGGATATATGTGTTTTATATGATAGCTTTGAAATTTCCAGAGTTGTTTGCACAGAAAGTATGTTAGCAGATGGCATATGATATATGATTACAGGATGCACTTGATTGCATAGCATATTGCATGAGATTAAAAGGATCTGTGACTGTCTTGCCCTGAATTTGTATACAAAAGAGACCTACGGGTCATACATGAGGCCTAAGATGCCTAAAAGTCGGTAATGGAGGTAATGGAAAAAAAGAAAAGAAAAGAAAAGGAAAAGTTGGTATATGGAAAAGAGTCGGTAATGGAAACCCGGGGCAGATTCAGGCTTGAACAGTTCACAAAATAATGACAGATATATAATATCTATGTATATGTACATGAACTAAATGTTTGACACTGTGTGAAATAATTGATGATGGTTTATATTCACTGAGTATGCGACTCACGTAAATCGCAAAACAATTTTTCAGGTTCAGCTAGAATTTTCTGACGTGTGTCTCTTTTAGAGGTCACATTCATACAGGTCGGCCAGTTGAAGCTCAATGCAACCTTCTCCTCCTCATTTTGCATCATACACATATGGGTTGTAATAGAAGTTAGAGTAATAGATGTATTAGCATAAGAAGTAACTACCTATATGTGTGTGTGCAACCCTTTTATGGTTGTTAATTCCGCTTTGTGCTTATATGGATAATTGTTATATGTGAATTATCTTTTTATATAAGAGATAAGTATTACTAAGTATACGTCATAGGGTATAAGGGTGTCACAAATCCACTCTCCCCCTTCATTTTTGTCCTTGTAATGGAGATGCTAAGTAGGAGGTTGAAAGACGTGAGTGACGGGAGGGGTTTTTACTTTCACCCAAGTGTAAAAAACTTGGGCTTGTGAATATTGCATACGCGGATGACCTCCTTGTCTTTAGTAAGCCCAAGGGTGACTCTTTGAGAATGGTGACCGAGCGTTTGAAGAAGTTTGGTGAGGACTCGAGCCTAGTCACTAGCAACTCAAAAACCCACATGTACTTTGGGGGAGTGGAAGAGACGGAAAAAAGAGAGATTGCTCAGGAACTTGGTTATGAGATTGGTGAGTTTCCGGTTAGGTACCTAGGGATCCCCCTTCATACTAAAAAACTTCTCCTTTCCGACTATGACCCTCTCTTGAGTAGAGTCACAAATCTACTCCAAAAATGTTGCTTTAAAACACTCACGTATGCCGGGAGAGCGGAAGTGATAAGATGTATGGTGGGAGGGGTTCTCACCTTTTGGGTGCAAATCATGGTGTTACCGGTTCGGGTCATAAAGAAAATTGAGCCCTTATGTAGAAGCTATCTTTGGTCGGGGAGTATAGAGGGTAAAAACGCCCTAGTGGCGTGGGAGGATGTGTGTAAGCCCTACGAGGAGGGGGGGTCTTAATTTCAAGGAGTTAGGGGCTTGGAACAAGACGGTTTTCTACCGGCTTGGACATAATATTTTAGTGGGTAATGTCAACTTGTGGACGGAGTGGGTAGGTTGGAACCACTTGAGAAGAGTGGACTTTTGGAATGTGTCCATAAATAATGCGAACTCATGGGTTTGGAGGAACTTAATGAGGTTGAGGGGTCCCATGAGGAGCGTGTTGGAGGGGAGCAACATCTTGGCCATTACTAGGTCGAGTGGGGGTTTGGACACAAGGGCTTTGTATGAGATGGTGAGGGACAAAAAAGAAGAGGAAGATTGGTGTGTTGTTGTATGGAAAGTGGTGAGGGCTAGACCATGGAGCTTTAGGCTATGGTTGGCCTATAAAGGGAGACTCCCCACGGGAGATATATTTTTTGAATGGGGATGTATAAACCACAACGTGTGTCCCTTATGTAGCGCACACCCAGAGTCTATTGAGAATCTATGGGGATCTTGCCCCTTTGTTAGACAAGTTATGGAGAAAGTGTGGAGATGGGTGGGGATTCACACAAGAAAGAGGGATTTAAGGGAATGAGTTGAGTGGTTCATGAATTCCCCGGGGCGTGGAAACACTTTATTCAATATCAAGCTCATTACCTTCCTTGGCTTAGTGTACCACACATGGACCCTAAGAAATATGGTGGTCTTTGAAAGAGAGAGGCAAAACGTTGACAAGTGCGTGGAGGTTATTATCTTTGAGTGCAAGCAAAGAATTATGGTGGAGTGCAAATTTGAAGGCACAAGTGGAGAAGCTCTAAAGAGAAGATTCGGCTTCTAAGGTGCGTGTTAACTTTGCTCCCATTGTGATATCTTGATGGTGTTTGGAGTTCCTCTCTTCTCTTCTCCCCCATTCTTGTTGGCTTGGGGTTTTAGCCTTTTCATCTTTCCCACTCGTGGAGTGGAGGTATGTTTGCTTGGGTTTGTAATGGATGCGCTTGTGCATACCATTTTTGGTTTTTAGGGCCATGACCCCGTTCTTGTTATAACTATGGGGTGCCGAGGTTTTCTCGGGTTTTTGTGTACATAGGCAGGTTGTTTATAGTTTTTTGGGGATATGGTGGGGTCTTATAATCGGTTATTGTTAGGCCCGCCGGACGAGTTTTGCCGGATATGCTTATCCGTGGCTAGAGTTATTTTTTCACCTTGACTTTTTATGGTCAAGCGTGCTTTGTATATTCTCCCTTATCGTTCTATATATTTACCACATTTCGAGCTACCTTAATCAAAGAGAATGTTGTGACACCGTTATACCCTATGATGTAATCTTAGTAATAACTTATTTCTTATATAAATTGATAATTTACATATAACAACTATTTCCACATAGCATCAAGCAGAATTAACAACCATATAAGGTTGCACACACACACACACGTCAGTAAAATCTAGTTGAACCTGAAAAATTATTTTGCGATTTACGTGGGTCGCATACTCAATGAATATAAACCATCATCAATTATTTCACACAGAGTCAAAACATTTAGTCCATGTACATATATATACATATTATATATATGTCATATATGAATTTACTATGCATATGCAAATGCCAAGGCAACCGAATTATATTTTTGTGAACTGTTCAAGCATTAATCTGCCCCGGGTTTACTCTATATGGACTCTTATGGTCCCTTTAGCAAAGAAATCCGAAGATCTCCTGAATAGTGACTCTTATGGTCACTTTAGCAAAGGAATCCGAAGATCTCTTGTATTATCCGTAGGTCTTGTATCATTCGAAGATCATTTATGACCCGTAGGTCTCTTTAACAAAGAAATCCGAAGATTTCCTGAATTACAGGTTTAGGACAAGACAGTCACAATTCCTTTTAATCTCATTGCAATATGCTATGCAATCAAGTGCATCATGTAATCATATATCATATGCCATCTGCTAACATACTTTTTGTGCAAACAACTCTGGAAATTTTAGAGTTATCACATATATCCATATAACTCATATAGCACATATATCCATATAGAACATAAAACACATACATACATATTGCACATATAGCCATATAGCACATAAGGTTTAATCTTCGATCTATACTCACCTGTTCAAGAGAGATACTATTTCTCTCCCCCTTGTCTCTGACCACGATCTATGACTTGTGCTCCTATATACAACCCAATGCAGAAAGTAGAGTATTTACTCTTACAAACTCTAACCCCAAATCCGATGAAATGCCATTATGCATTATAACTTCTTGTGCATAATTCCAAATCCTTTAAAACTTGACAACGATAAACTATATATATAGAAGAACATTTTTCTAGTTCAAACCTTTTTGTAAAACTTGATCAACGGTCTCCATAATATCATTACAAAGAAAAACCCTATAATTACTCTAAAATCTTTTACCGAATATAAATCCAATATCGAAAACACCCTCTAACAACTATAAATCAACCGATTTTCAAATCAAAATCAATTGTGAATCCAGATCTAGAAAAATTAGTGAAATCTAAATAAACCATTAACTAATTAAAAATTAACCAAATACCGCTTGTACTTCGAGATTAAAACCCGATAATAGAAATCTTGTACCAGTTCTAATAAAAACACCAAAACCACTCAAGCTCTTTCTTCTCCCTCTTCTTTCTCCTCTCGTTTGGTTCTCACGTTTTTTTGTCTTTCTTCGATTTCTTAACAAAGAAGATCAAAGAATATCCATCTCTCTCACACACACACACACACACACACACACATATATCAACGTAAGTCGGCAAAACTATTAGAAAATTACGCATTTCACCCTCAAATTTCCTTTACTACAAACTTTACCCTGGAATAATTAATAATTAACTTTAAGTTAAATTTTTTTTAAATATAATAAACTTAATTAGAAAATAAATATTACTTTTAAAAATACACTATATGTCATGCCAATATGCTATGCATATGCTTTTAATATGATATGAATGCAAAATGACGTATGCACTTTTGTCGGGGATGTTACATTTCTCCCCCTCTATAAGAATTTTGTCCTTAAAATTTGCTCTCTCTTCATATGACTTTTTCATCTTATACTCAGTTTCCCAAGTTGTTTCCTTTATACCGTGATTCTTCTAAGTTACTTTCTAAATCTCCCTCTATAACTGTTTGATTCTGTAATATGCTATCATGATCGGTTTTCTATGTAGCTCATATTTTCTACAAGTTGTACTTCAGAATCCTTTAATACATGTGATGGATCAGATCGATATCTTCGTAACATACTAACATGGAAACATTATGAATATATGCCAAACATCAATGTGTCATCTTGAGTGTCAAATGGTGTATCTTTACCTTGTTGAACCTGTTGAATAATTTCTATCAACTTCTCTTACTTGTGCATCTTTAATTATTTATCTCAGCACTGGCCGAATCTCCAAAGTAGCATTTAGACCTTGCAAAGCAATCAAATATGACACTAAAGTCATATGCATATTTTCCATCATACCACTAGACTTTTGACTTAAAGCATGTGCTACAATATTGGCCTTTCCTGGATGATACTCGATTGTACAATCATAATCTTTTAGTAGTTCCATCCAACACCTCTGTCGCATGTTCAACTCCTTTTGGCTCATCAAATTCTTCAAACTCTTATAATCTATAAAGATTGGGAATGTTTCTCCATATAGATAATGTCGCCAAATCTTTAGGGCAAATACTACTACTGCCAGCTCTAAATCATGTACAAGATAAGAAACTTCATTTGGTCGTAACTGTCACGATACATAAGCAATTACTTTTCCGTCCAGCATTAAGACACAACTAAGACCTTGATATGAAGCATCAACGTAAACAACAAACCCTCTCGTACCTGTAGGAATTGTCAATATTGGTGTTGTAGTAAGCCGATGATTTAACTTATCAAAGCTTTGTTGGCACGCAACATTGCAGTGGAATGGAGCATTCTTTCGCAACAATTTAGTGAGTGGTGCAAATATAATAGAGAATCCTTCAAAGAATCGTCTGTAGTATCCAACCATCCCAAGAAAGCTACGAACTTTTCTAACTATTGTTGGTACTTTCTAGTTTACCACTGCTTCAACCTTCTTATGATCAACCTCTATACCTCTTCCAAATACTATGTGTCTTAAAAATATCACATGATCCAACCAGAATTCACACTTACTCAATTTAGTATACAACTGTTTTTCCCTCAAGATTTGTAGCACGATACACAACTGATCAGAATGCTCCTTTGTACTTCGTGAATACACCAATATATCATCAATAAAGATGATCACAAATATGTCTAGAAAAGGTTGAAACACCTTGTTCATCAAGGCCATAAATGTCGTTAGTGCATTAGTCAAACCAAATGGCATTACTAGAAACTCATAATGTCCATATCGAGTTCTGAATGTTGTCATGATAATGTCATCTTTAGCTATCTTTAATTGATGATATCCTGATCGAAGGTCTATGATGACCGGATCTTGATGTTGCAAGCGGTGCAAGGCAATCCGAGGAAGACTCGAGCAATCTTGATGGAGGAACTTTTGTTCTGACTTCACAAGGGTAGATCTCCCTCGTCCGGACTTATAATTGGGTGATTCGAAATCCTAGAGTTAGATCTATGAGTCTTCTTTAATCCCTCAAAATTTGAGATTCAGATTATGAGTGATTCCAAAGTTATGTCTCTTTTACTAAGGTATCGCAGAATCCACTAGGATGGAAATTTCTTCAAGACAAGGTGGCGGCAAGGGAATCTTTGGGTGGCGCCAATGGAGCATGATAGGGGGCGATATTTATGTGAAATGGAGGATGGAATTTTGGTGGTTAGGTTCGATATGGACGAGCCTTCAAAAGGATGTGACTCACCTCTCGAAAACACGAACTAGGAGGCTCGGGCTAGGATGTGACTCACCTAGATCGAAAATCCGGGCTTGGATCGATATATATATATATGACTCACGATCCACAAGATCCAAAAGATTGGGATGTGTTCATCAATTCTTGTCTTACTAGGAAACTAGAGCCCTAGTGGCTTATAAAGAAAGACCTAAGGGCAAAACTGACATTTGCCTTAGGAAAAGTTTAACAAATAAAAAAATGTAGCCAAAATTTCCAAATTTCATAAAACACTCTCACAAGCCAAGCAACGAACCACACAAGTCGTGGCCTACTAACAAGACATGCACGCCTCACTATCTCACGATGTGATTGGCTTAGCATAGTCACATCATCCTCCCTCCCTTCAAAAAGGATTCGTCTTCGAATACGAGTGCACTTCCAATTGAAAATCTCATGAACACCATAGCTTAGTGGAGAGTAGAATAGTCTTCCCTTTCTCTTCTTTCTTGGTGGGATTCTCTTCATGACATAGGAAGGGAAAACTGGAGGGAACCATAGGGAAAGCATCCATCCATGGGGTAGCCAAAGAATGGATGGAGCTAGGAGTGATGGTACGACAAAGCTTTATTTTAGGAGATAATTCCACAACTTCCTCCACTTTTTCCTTGGAAAGAACCTTCCCTTCAACTTGTGTTGGAGGCTCATGAAGTGGCACTTTTGAAGTAGCTTTATCCACGAATTTAGAGGTAAGGTTAGCCACAAATTCTTGGATAAGAGGCTCCTCGATTGGCTTTGAAACATCCACCTTAGGTGAAGGTTCAAAGACTGGATGTGGTGGAACCAAGCAAGATGAATGCTCTTTACCTGTCTCTTGGACTCTTTCTGGCTCCACACTCATTGAAGGACAACAAGGTGGTTCTTCAAATGTGGCTTGTCCTCTAGGTGATGGATACCAAGGCATGACATTGGCGCCCCTCGTGGAATCTTGGTCTTGATGATGAAATCCCAAGCTTGATGATGAAAATCCCATGCTCCATATCCTTCAACATTAGTGTCAGAAGTAGAATATGAAGGGTAAAAAGGATAAGCCTCAACATACACTTGAGGATCTTGATGTTGCAAGCGGTGCAAGGCAATCCGAGAAAGACTCGAGCAATCTTGATGGAGGAACTTTTGTTCTGACTTCACAAGGATAGATCTCCCTTGTCCGGACTCGGAATTGGGTGATTCAAAATCCCAGAGTCAGATCTACAAGTCTTCTTTAATCCCTAAAAATTTGACATTCAGATTATAAGTCATTCGAAAGTTATGGCTTTTTTACGGAGGTGTCGAAGAATCTACCGGATAGAAATTTCTTCAAGACAAGGTGGCGGCAAGGGATTCTTTGGATGTCGCCAATGGAGGATGATAGGGGCGATTTTGATGTGAAATGGAGGATGGAATTGTGGTGGTGAGGTTGGATATGAACGAGCCTTCGAAAGGATGTGACTCACCTCTATAAAACACGAACTAAGAGGCTCGGGCTAGGATGTGACTCACCTAGATCGAATATCTGGGCTTGGATCGATATGACTCTTGATCCACAAGACCTAAACTGAAATTTGAAAGGAAAAACATGCTTAAGATGAGACAAAAGATTGGGATGTGTTCATCAATTCTTGTCTAACTAGGAAACTAGAACCCTAGTGGCTTATAAAGAAAGACCTAAGGACAAAATTGACATTTGCCTTAGGAAAAGTTTAAGAAATAAAAAAATAGACGCAAAATTTCCAAATGTCATAAAACACTCTCCCAACCCAAGCAATGAACCACACAAGTCGTGGCCTTCTAATAAGACACGCACGCCTCACTGTCTCACGATGTGATTGCCTTAGCATGTCACATCAGTCTATCTTCGAAAATACCTTTGCACCCTGAAGTTGAATAAACAAATCATCTATCCTTGGCAATGGATATTTTTTCTTCACTGTCCCCTGAGTCAACTTTCTGTAATCTATGCACAACCGTAAGGTACCATCTTTCTTTTTCACAAAAAGTACTTGATGTGATTCTGATCCATCATGAGCAAGAAAACCAGCCGAGAACTGACATTGACACCGAGGGCGCACCGGTACCAAGTGAGCAAGCGTCCGGTGGTGAAATTGAACCATTTCCGTCAGGCACTTCTCTAGTTCCATTAGGCTATCTTTTTGGAGGGCCTCCTACTCATCAAATAAGATCAATAATACCAAGAATGCCCATGAAAGGTGTCATGTGCCAGCCAAATGCCGAGAGCCTCCTTTTGATGTGGCCACGTCGGCGTCGTGATGCTCGATTTGTGCTTATTTCGGAGGCCACGTGTGTGCGGTTGTTTTGTGAGTTGTAAGGTTATTTTATAAACATTTGGATACCTTGGTTTATTTTTGAAATAACTCCTTATTTGTGGGAGATTGGGGTTAGATGCCCATGTGGGTTAAAAAGGGTTAGGAGGAGTCTTTGATAGTTAGACAAGATTGAACAAGAAAACCTTCAAACTCTTGTCTCCTTTGATTTGAATTGAATTTCCATTGTTTTTTCCTTTCAATTTTCAGATTAGATCCTTGGATTCGTAAGTCATATCGATTCCAAAACCGGAGATTCATCTAGGTGCGTCATATCCTAGAACGAAACTCCTAGTTCGTGTTTCCGAGAGGTGAGTCACATCCTCATGGAGATTCGTCCATATCCAACACTTTCTCTCGATTTTCATTGTACATTTCCATCTCCTTTCATGCTCAAAATCACCATCTCATCCTCCATCAAAATCGGGTCCATAATCCCCTTCAAAAACACCATCAACACAAGTCGAAATCCCATCCCAGTGGATTCTGCGACACATCCGTAAAACAGCCATAACTTTCGAACCACAAAGGACATTAACCTCAAATTTTGAGGGATTAAAGAATACTTGTAGATCTAACTATGGGATTTGGAATCACCCAATCCAGATTCCGGAAGAGGGAGATCTTCCCTCGTGAAGCCAGAATAGAAGTTCCTCTATCAAGAATGCTCGGGTCAACCACAGATTTCCTTGTACCGCTTGCAATAACAAGATCCTTCATTAGTACTAGTGCACCTCAAGGTGATACACTAGACCTAATGAATCCTTTGTTTGACAGCTACTGTAATTGTTTATTCAGTTCATGTAACTCTAGTAGAGCCATGTGATATGAAGAAATAGAAATCGGTGCAGTACTTGGCATTAATTCCATAGTAAACTCTATCTTTCTATCAGGTGGCAATCCAGGAAGATCATTTGTAAATACATCATGAAAATCTTTAACAACTGGAATATCTTCAACTCATCATATTCAACTGTACGATCTATAACATGGGATAGATATAACTCATGTCCCTCTCTGATCATGCGAAAAGCCGTTATTGCAGATATTAAGCAAGAGGGTGCCATTTGTCTATCACCATAGAAAACCACTCTAGATTTGCTAGGCGAGTCTATTACTAACTCTTCAGTATAACAATCCACTTTTGCATGGTGTCTTGACAGCAAGTCCATACCCAATATAACATCAAACTCATACAGGAATAATAAGATCAGATCAACTGATAACTCTACTATATCCACTCATATTATACAATCCCGATATATTGTATGTACCTTTACAATGTCCACTATACTTCCTTTTCCAATGGTTCATGTGCATGGAATGTATTTTCATGTAGTGCTGTATGAGATGCTCTTATAAACTGACGTGGCACGGCTGAACCTTCTCTCCTTTATGCATCATGCTCATGAATGCAATTCTAATGTCAATTACATATGCTTATGAATGCAGAATGCCCCTAGAGAAACATATCCCTGCTCTGATACCAAAAACTAGGTGTGACACCCTTATACCCTATGATGTAAGCTTAGTAATAACTTATTTCTTATATAAAATGATAATTTATATATAAAAACTATTTCCATATAAACATCAAGCACAATTAACAGCCATATAAGGTATGTTGCACACATACACACACAGTTCTATGCCGTTACTTATCAACTAAAACATTTGTCAGTCTAACTTCTATTACAACCCATATGTCTAAGATGCAAAATGAGGAAGAGAAGGTTGCGTAAAGCTTCAGCGGACGAACCTGTATGAATGTGACCTCTAACAGAGACACGTTAGTAAAATCTAGCTGAACATGAAAAATTATTTTGCGATTTACGTGAGTCGCATACTCAGTGAATATAAACCATCATCAATTATTTCACACAGAGTCAAAACATTTAGTCCATGTACATATACATACATATTATATATATATATATATGTCATATATGAATTTACTATGAATATGCAAATGCCAATGCATCTGATTTATTTTTTTGTGAACTGTTCCAAGACTGAATCTGCCCCGGGTTTACTGTATAAGGACTCTTATGGTCCCTTTAGCAAAGAAATTTGAAGATGTCCTGAATATTGACACTTATGGTCTCTTTAGAAAAGAAATCCGATGATCTCATGTATGACCCGTAGGTCCTATATAATCCGTAGATCCTGTATGAGCCGAAGATCATGTATCATCCGAAGATCTTGTATGACATGTAGGTCTCTTAAACAAAGAAATCCGAAGATTTCCTGAATTACAGGTTCAGGGCAAGACAACCACAATTCCTTTTAATCTCATTACAATATGCTATGCAATCAAGTGCATCCTATAATCATATATCATATGCCATCTGCTAACATACTTTATGTGGAAACAACTATGGAAATTTCAGAGTTATCACATATAACACATATATCCATACAGAATATAAAACACATATATCCATATTGCACATATAGCCATATAGCACGTATAATACATAAGGTTTAATCTCCGATCTATACTCACCTGTTCAAGTCGACAATCTATGACTTGTTCTCCTATATCTATTTGTATATATATATACAACCCAATGCAGAAATTAGCCTATTTACTCTTACAAACTCTAACCCCAAATGCAATGAAATGCCAGTATGCATTATAACTTCTTGTGCATAATTCCAAATCCTTTAAAACATGACAACGATAAACTATATATATAGAAGAACATTTTTCTAGTTCAAACCTTTCTGTAAAACTTGATCAAAGGTCTCTATAATATCATTACAAAGCAAAACCCAAAAATTAGTCTGAAATCTTTTACCGAATATAAATCCAATATCGAAAACACCCTCTAACAACTATTAATCAACCGATTTTCAAATCAAAATCAATTGTGAATCCAAATTAGGAAAAATTAGTGAAATCCAAATAAACCATTAACTAATAAAAACTTACCAAATACCGCTTGCACTTTGAGATTAAAACCCGATAATAAAAATCTTCTACCAGTTCTAACAAAAACGCCAAAACCACTCAAGCTCTTTCTTCTCCCTCTTCTTTCTCCTCTCGTTTGTTTCTCACGTTTTTTTTGTCTTTCCTTGATTTCTTAACAAAGAAGAATAAAGAACATCCATCTCATATATATATATATATATCAACTTAAGTTGGCAAAACTATTAGAAAATTATGCATTTCACCATCGAATTTCCTTTACTACAAACTTAACCCTGAAATAATTAATAATTAACTTTAAGTTAAATTTTTTTTTTAAATATAATAAATTTAATTAGAAAATAAATATTAATTTAAAAAATTCACTATATGTCATGCCAATATGCTATGCATATGCTTTTAAAATGATATGAATGCAAAATGACGTATGCACTTTGGTCGGGGATGTTACAATGTGGCGTCTAAACCTCTTAACTTAATGCAAATTTTTATGTTTCGTGATCAGTTACAAGAGAACTAGATTGAATTAATAGAGAATTTCTTTGGAATAAAGAGAAAAATTATAAACCGCTCATTAGATGCAACAGAGTTTGTAGAACTCGTAAGGAGTGTGGCCTTAGAATAAGTAAAGGCAAGGATATGGACTAAGATTTCTAGATGAAATTGCTATGGAGGTTAATGGCGAAATTCGATAATATTTAGGTTCGTGTAGTGAATGAGAAATACCTTTGAAGAAACCATGTTCTTAACTACATCCTTGGAAGGACATGCTCATGGAAATGGAGGAACTGAATGAGGATAAGAGACAATTTTTAAAAAGGATTGATATGGCAATTAGGAAATGGAAAAACTATATGGTTTTGGAAGGATCCTTGGATTGAGAACAACATACTCCATGCTATGATTAGCATTACACCTATGGCAAACCAATACGAATTATTGGCTTATTATTTCATGAATAAAAATTAATGATATCTATCAATGTTAACCGATGTCCTGCCTAGAAGCTAGAAAACAAGGATTAGTAATATAATCATCCTAAAACATGATATATATGGGATTGTAGATTTGAGTTAGTTCAGACAAGCGGGAACTATTCTAGTGACATTTTCAAATGTAAAAGACCAAGTAACAACAGACACGATTCTTTACAGAGGAACCCCACTTCAACCAACAAGTTGAATGAGTAATCCTCTACCTCCCTTGGAGGATTTTGAATGAGAACTTTATATAAAAGGCAGTTCTTTAGTTACAAGATGTACATCCGAACTTCTCTATTACTAGAAATCACAAAATTCTAGCAATACTAATGAATCTACCTATCTAGTTCCTAAGAACACTACAACGATTAACAAAGTTATCAAACGTCGCAGCTTCCTGGTGCAATTCCCTTTTGCATCAAAACTGACTCCTATGATGACGTCAAGTTCACACACTTGCCATCGTCGAGCTCTGGACCTTCTTCTTCTTCTTCTTGGATTCTTCCTTGTTGCTCTGGATCACTATCAGTCACTCGTTGCTTTCAGGTGATTATTGTTCATACTACAGGTGATCCAATTTGTCGTAGCTTCATCGCTTTCTTCTTATAGTGGTGGATCTCTGAAAATTACTCTTCTATCCTTTTTACCTTAGGACGCAAGGCATATCTCATAATGACCAATGTACCCTTGGGAGCTATTTCCTCTTTAAGACGCAATTGCCCTTTTTCACTTTCCGTCCAAGTTTGTTCCACAAAGACCATTTTGTCCTTCTGATACGCCACACATGCAGGAACCGCTTCTAGGGTTTTATGCATTATTTCCCTCGTAATTCATGTATGACTTTGTATCTCCTGAAACACTTGGATGAAAATTTAATTCCTAATGGCGTTTGTTATCATCAAAATTAATGGAGAAAATCATTGTTCAGGTGTTAGTTCATAATACTGATCCAATAATATACAAGACCGCTTATATTCGTGGTCAAGTGCCAGTGGATGGTTCTAGGTGGAATCGACAATAAAATTGATAAAAACAATGGAAATTTGGAAAACATAAACTCGAATTGGATTTGGACGTTAAATATTATTCCAAAGATTAAGAACTTTATTTAGAGACTATGTTTTGATGGGCTACCAACAAAGGTGAGACTTTCTAGGAATAAGGTACCCGTTGCACAAGACTTCCCCTTTTGTTCTCATAATGAAGAGGACTCCACCCACTGCTTCCTTAAATGCCCGTACAGGATACAAATCATGACATGTATTTATGGGAATTATGTAAGTTTGATAACTGAGCTCGATATATAAAATGTGCAAAGGAATTAAATTGTATACAAAATGTACAAAAATTTGGATAAAAAACATTTGACCAAAATTTTGATGGGTAGTGGTCAATATGGTACAATAGAAACAAAATTTTGTTTGAAGAAGAAAATATAATCATGGAGTCGTATAATGTTAATTAGGTGCAATGAAAAAATTGGGAAAAAGTTAATACGAAAAATCAAGAAATGGAAGAGCATATGATATCGAGGAGTAATACAACGGGAAACAAGCAAACGAGTAGTTAGAAAAAAAAAACCCCGTCTAGGGTGGTTGAACTTAAACTTAGCAGCATCAAAGATAAACAAAGGGAAAACAACTATTGGTTTTTTCATTAGAAACAATAGGGGAGAAGTTTTGAGTATGGACTCGGAGCAAATTGGAGATCATTCAGTTCCCATAGGATCTTGCATAGCTCTTAGTAAAATATTGATAACGGTGAAATGGTCGTGCAAATCACGGCTAGCAAAAGAGTCCAAACAAACCAAAAGACTATAGTCTTAGGAAGTAAAGGTCGAATCCGTAGGGAGGTAGATTGATCGCTTTGTATGATTTCTATGGCAATTAAATTAACAAACGGGGTTTTGTGAATTAAACTAACTATTAAGCATGCAAAAACTAGCAAAGCAACAAAGTTTGGGTTTTTATCATGCTTGGGAAAACACTTAGTCAAACACGTATCCACATTCGATTGACAAGTTAATCATAGATTTCATTCAGAATCACATGCATATGGAACTTCCAATAAGTTTTCAAACATAATCAATAGCACAACCAGATACTATCAATTCTAACCAATTGAATAACCCTGAAACCATCAAGATTCAATTCAAAAGCAACATTAAGAATAAGAATATAGGCAGGATATGAATCAAGCATAAAACAACCAGCTTTTATCCTAGATTGCAATTCAACTCTCTTTCTGCATAAAACTAGCACAACCAGATACTAGTATGATTTAGTTGCTACTATGAAATAGAGAAACTCAACCAGTAGTTCTCTAGATCTAGAAATAGAGATTTAATAACGACAACCCTAGAAATTGTTAAAATCAATCAATTAAGCAATTCAATCAGGAGAGAAGAATAGTTCCAAGCAATTAGATTAAGAAATAGAATCTCACAAATGAATCAAACGAAGCTTCAACTGTCTGACTAAGCAAATAAGGATTAGTTCTCCATGAAAGCAATAAAACTCAAAAGTATGAAAAGTAGAATGATAAAGATGAGAGGTTCAACTCTCTATACCTAATATATCAAGCTAGGTCTAAAAGTATCTCCAAAAATACAATATCTCGGAATAAAGCTAGAATAGATAGGACCAATCAAAATAAAAACACGTGGCGTATATTGATCTTCCTCGCTGTCAGCGACGATGGGAGCCGCTAGTACCAAAACGCCGTTCTTCACTTCGTCTTCAATCCAGCTTCAAAATTCCAATAATATGCATCTTTGGGTCTTCTCCTCCTAGATGTAGAAAGTCTTCAAACTATCTAAAAACACCTATAAATATATGCTAAAACCCCGCCTAAATACACAACATAATTGTGCATATCAAACTCCCCCACACTTGAATCTCACTCGTCCCTGAGTGAATCAGAAAACTATCACTCATCAAATGTATAACCCTCGAATCATCAAAGTGCAAGGAAACTTACAAAGAGAGGTAAAAGCATTCTCATGCAAGCTCAACACCCAACCTAACAACAAGATATAGCAAATAAGCTCTAAAACTCTACCCTTCTCATCAACATAATAGAGCAAACCATCATCAACATCAAGCCAACCATAGCCAACATTATGCTCAACTCAACTCAAAATTACCATCAAACAGACAAATCAACTAATCTAACCATCAAGCAACAAGCCACTAACAACTAACCACCAATAAGTCCATCAAAAATATCATTAAAGAGAGTGAAAGTCTCTACAAATCTACACCTTATTCCTCCAAATGAAAACCTACCTAAAACACTCATATACTCCACTTTTTATGTCTCCTGCGTTGGAAAAAGATAGTCCTAAAACACTTTTTTTCACTCATTTTGCTTAGGCACCTTTTCAGGTTCTCACCTAACACTCTCTTTTCACTTTTCAAAATTGGACTCACCATGTCACAACACTCTGAATCTATTTTTGCCAAGGCCTAGTGCCTACCAGATTACCTACTTATTACTTAGACCGCCCTTTCGGGTTTTCAGTCTATCCCAGAATTTAATTTGTCGTTTTTCAATTTCTATGGCTCTTTTTTTAATCATTTTTAATAAATAAAACAATAGTAATATATCCCAACTCCCCCACACTTAGAACACACATTGTCCTCAATGTAGTAAAGACAAAATAAAATAGAGGGGAAGTAGAGAAAAATACCACTACTGATCAGAAGGTGGTGGTGGTGGTGGATATTGTGGATAGTCAAGGTAAGAAGGATATTTGGGCCACACACCCTGAAAAAACTAAGCATGTTGCTGAAAATACCGAGTTTGATGTAGATGGTACTGATGAATACGATCCATAGAAATGGACATCTCCTCCTGACGCATTGAAAGTCTACTCATTTGTCTCATCATATCATCCTGCCAACTCAGATCAGTGCCCTCTCTAGATGTACCAGGGATATCTAAATCTGGGACATCCTCATGCATATCAATGTCTCCCTATGGAACAGTCTCTATAACAGGCTCTGGATCAGGTTGTGGAAAAGATTGTGGAGCAGCAAAAGATGAACCAGAAGCCCCAGATGCAAACCGTGTAAGAGAAAAATGTTGATACTCTGGTCCATAGGGCATAGAAATTGAGAGATGGAGATGAAACTGTCGAACACTCTTCGGAGGACCAAACATGTAGTAAACACTACCTTTAACCTCAGAAAGAACACCGACATTCTTCAAATGCTTCATGTCATAAGTGTAAGTAGGAGATAGCCTCTGAGATGGAGGAAAAGGAATTTTCTTAAACTCCCCCAAGATAGAAATCATGCCACCAATAGTGATCTTGCACTTCTTCTGGCCTCTACACTTCTTGTAGCAAGCAAGAAACTAAGCTCTCCAACCTTTGATAAGCGTGCTATGGTGTCATGCTCCACATAGTCTCCAAATCAGTGTAGGAGACCTTGTTTGCCTCTGATTGGCCATACCAAGCCATCCTAATCACCTTATGAGCAACGCGCAGACAAGGGTGAGACCACTTGTAATTGTATTCTCTAGCCTTAGGACCAAACAATGCAAAACCAGTAGTGTTATACCAGAAAATCAATTCCTCCTTAGTAGCATTCCAAAGAGGAGCATCAGAAGGCTGTTGTGAAATACCAAATGCCTCCTCAAGGGCAGCATAGGTCAAGACATATGACGAACCCGCTAACTGAAAAGTGATCTTCTCATGAACATGATCATCCTCTAAAGTAATAAGAAATTCTCTAGTCCAGGCAAGGAATGTGGGAGCATTCTTAAAATAAAAATTGCCCAATCCAGCATAGGTCAACATCATCCTAGTACAATCCTCCAATCCTAATTGCCTCATAACAACAGGATCAAAGAACAAGCTAGACACCATCTCTCTCTCTCCTCTACAAGCTTCCTTCGGACCTCATGTACCTCGGAGGAGGTGGATCTAGAAGTCATAGTACGCTTCCTAGAACTCATAATGAATAATAACAATTCTCAATGGACCGAAAAGAGGAGCAAAAGACCAAAAATACCCGGAAATAGAGGTCGACAGGTTGGTGGCGGGTCTTTTATGCTTGGCGGTGATACGTGATTGCCTCGGATTACTCCTCATTGATCTCGTTTGAACCACACAGGACCCGATCTTGCCAGTAAACAATCTTTCCAACCTAAATTCACTTCCAATATTATTGCCTTGCGTAACAAGTAATCAAACAATCTAAATATTAAGAAAACGAAACAGATCTAATTCAAAGAGATAATCAACTTGATAGTTCAATTGGATTGGCTCTAATGCTAAATCCAATTGATTAATCAATAAACCAGATGGATGCACACAAAGAGAGAGAATTCGATATTGGGTGAAGAACCAATTGGTTCTATGGGTAGAATCGAGTGGTTCTATGGACGGAATTGATGAAGATGATGATGATCGGGTGTTGCTTGTAATTGCTAGAACACGTGAGTATTTTTGGCCCAAAGACTAGATAAAACCAATTTAGGGTTTATCTAATCTCAAGCTCATTTTATTAATGAAAATACCAACTATTTAAATGAATACAAAGGAGTCTCCTTGGAGAACAAGTCAAGAGAGTGGCCAGCCCTAGAGGGGTAGTTTTGTCCATTGAGTTGTTTCCCAAGATAACTTGTAATAATTGAAAAGCATCTATCTAAATTCCCTTATTTTAAATAAATCAAATAAAGATTTATCTGACTTTTTTAAATAAAGAAACTTTCCTAACAACTCCTAAAGATAATAAAATAATGCAAGAGATAGAATATTCAACCAACTAACAAGATCATATGGCTGAAATTCTAAATTATTATTGTTCCATAAAATATCAATAAATAAATAAATAAATATATTTTCCTTTCTTAGATTGGTCAAGTCAAGGAGTTGACTAAGACCACATGTAACAACTTATATTACCCGATCACTTACTAAATTCAGCCCTAAAGTAAGACAAGTTATTCCATGTTTCTAAAATAGGAAATAGTGGAAGGCAAGGCCCAACCCAACATGGCTGGCGCCTCATCTATGTGAAACTCGGCCCATTTACTTGATCCTCTTCCTTAGTGGTCTTGGGCGCCATTCATGAATATTTGTAAGAGATAATATTGAGTCCATGAAAACCTCTTTGAACTTGAACGCCCGAGACCTTGGGATAGGTCTTGGTCTTGGCCTCCTAGACACCTTCTTTTCAACCTTATTCTTCATTGTCCTTTGATCGCTATCATTCTCCCACACTTGTCCTCGAACCGTCCTCGATTCGATGTTGCATGTAAGAGTAAGAGGAGAAATAACCTGAAATGCTGGAGATACTAAAGGCACCATGGTTAGTAAAGAAGTTTTTGGCGCAAACATAGTTGGTGGAAGACATTGAATCATCTCTTGGACATTATGGCTCTCTTTGATTCAAACTTTATTTGAGACAATAACTTCTTCCTCCATGCTCTCATCTTGTATGTTTTCCTCAGTTGGAACCTCCTTCTTCAAACTTTCATCCACAATATGGCATTGAGGAACACATGGGATGTAACTTGCTTCTTTAGAGGTTTGCAAAGGCAATGTTTTCTCTTGGGTATGTAGGGCTGCAATTCTCTCTTCTTGAATGGATATTCCTGTTTTTAGTGAGTTAGAAACTCCCATTTCCTGCAACAAAGAGTTAGTATCTAAAACAATGGAAGAAGAGTTAGAATTGTACCTCATTTGACTAGAAGTAGCCAAAGCCTCCTTTGCCATGTCTGAAGACTCGTACTTGCGATTAGGGCAGATGCTATCAAGATGTCCTCTTCCTTGACACACGGAACAATGTAGATCTCGTGCTTGAATCAAGGATTGGATTTGGGCTTTCTTTTGGCAAGCAGGAGCACAAGCTGCTCTATATCGTCTATGCAACTCTTCATCGTTTGTAACATACATCTTTTGCATTACAAACTTCATTTGAACCCATGTAATTGCACTCAAGCCTTGAATGCTTCTAGATTGACATACCCATAACCAAAAGGATCGGGCAGGACCAACAAGGTGGTTGGTCACCCAGGGAAGGACATGCCATTCAGCATAGCCATAGTAGACATGGTAATAATCAATATCTTGCTCCCATTCTAAGTATTGCTCAACTCCATAAGTCCCATCAAAAGTGGCAATAGGGCTGGAGTAAAGAGACATGCTAAAAAATTCCTGAAATGACAAGAAACAACTCGAGAGTACTCTATTCCAAGAGCAATACAATTAGAAATATCACACCTTAATCAAGCAAAAACTTGCCTCAAAGCAATCCAAGTCAACCAATTCAGTTTTTGGTTTGAAAAAGGTAGTAATGGTGTTCTAATGATAAATAAAGGAAAAAACGCAGCTTAAGTGATGTTCGTGTTTTTAGTATAGTTTTTGATAGGTTTTATTAGGTTATTAGGACTAGTTTTGATAAGTTTAGGATTAGTTTTATGTGTTTTTGGATAGTTTTGCATACTTTGTAGAAAGTATGGAAGCTACTCTGTTTTGTGTCTTTTTGTAGGTTTTAGCAAGGAAAAGGTGCTATTTGGAGCTGAATTTGGAGAGCTATGATAAGAGATGGAGGAATACAAGATGAAGAAGCTGAAGTTCGAGTTTTTGGAAGAGAAGTGTTGAAGAAAACCAAGCCCAGGCTCGTATACGAGGTTGTGAGGGCTCGTTAACGAGGCCACAAGATGAAAATGTTCGAGAGTTGACTTTGCGACTCACCGATCCTGTGCAAGAATTTATTTCCGTGTTGGTAGAGTATCTTTTTATGATTTTAGGGTTATTATATTATGTATTTTAGGCCTTGTTATCTTTGAGATTTTATTTCTATTTTTTTGGAATAGATTCTATCTTTTTAGGGAAGTTTATATCTTTTAGCCTTTTTTAGTTTCTAGCCTCTTTTTAGTATAAATACCCTTCTATCTAGCATAGAAAGGGAGGTCGAATTTTGAAGGAGAGCCGAGGGAGAGAAGGACGGAACGGAGTCGTGATCGAAGGAGCTCGGTAGACAAAAGTTACTGGGGTCGTTAGTCGTGTTTTTGATTCGGTATTTCGATGTTTTCGGTTTCTTCTGAATCTCTGTAAGACGATATTTCTTATTAATTTGAGTAGTGTTTTGTTTTCAATGTTTTCTTTGATTAAAGTTATTAGTTTCTTAGTTATGATTAGTGAGTAGTTTTTTTCTCTAGGGTCGGGGTTGAAACCTGGCATAGTTGTGCATGTTTGGTGAGTAAAGATTATGTGTGGAATGCCTTTTATCTATTGTCAAGATTGTTTGTTGTGCTTATACCAAGATGAAAGTTGAGGTAATTTGAGTTGTTGACTTGATTGAAAGAGAAAGTTATAAACTTGAAGGTTGATATTGTTTGAATACGAAAGTTTCAAGCTTTGGATCCGAAACAAGCAATTGGGTGAGTTAGTTTATGAAAGTAGATTAATTTGCTTGCTAAGTCAATGAAAGTTGATGCGTCTATCTATTTAAAGGCATGATATTTATCTTCTTACGAGCTTGTGTGCATGACTATGTTGTGGTAACCCTTGTCTTGGATATTTTCGTTTTTATTTGATTTCTTTCGAGAACATATTCGTTACTGAGTTCGTTGGCTTGGTACCGAACCTATCTAGGTCGTTAGTTTTGGTCTTTTTTTATTCTCGGTGGTTCGTTAACGAGGCTGACAACTTTGTTAACGAGGCTGCTTGTGTGTTTTTCTTGCTTTTGTTTTATTTTTTTAGGAGTCGATAGATAAACAAACCTTGCTTCTCGTGGAACGATCCTGAGTCCCCTATACTCAGCGGGGTCTTGACTACAAATTTATTTGTTGTTAAACGACTCTCTCAACAAATTGGCGTCGTTGCCGGGGAAGCAACGTGTTTTGTTTATTTATCTGTGGGTCTGGGAATAGCCCGACCCCGTTTTTGTTTTTAATTTTTGTTTTCTTTGTCTGTTTTCTCAGCGCATGCCGGTAGGACGTCGAAGGCTTGAGTTTGACAACGCTGGTTATTACTCAGAACCTGAACGTTCCCTGCACCGTAGACGCCGAGAGAACCGAGCCATGGCCACACCTGAAGAACTGGCTCGTCAGCTAGAAGTCCTCCAAACACAGATGGAGGCGTTGAAAACTGAGAAGGAAGGCGCTGCCGCCGAGGCCGAGCGTCAACGAGCTAACAACGCTCATCTACAAGAAGAGTTGAATGCCTATCCGAGGAATTCCAAACAGTACATGCATCCAGAATTAAGGGTGCCAGAGTCTCCAATTGTGCTTCCGAAGATAGAGAAATCTTTTGAGATTAAATCTCAATTTATATCCTTGATCAAACGGGCTTAGTTTAAGGGGAAACCTACTGAGTGCCCTATGGAACATATTAGGAATTTTCTTGACTTATGTGACACCATAGCTGCAGAAGGTGTATCACTTGAATATGTTCTGTTAAAAGCTTTTAGGTAGTCTCTTTCTGGAAAGGCCCTGAGCTGGTTGGAGAGCTTACCTCCTAAGTCTATCAGGACTTGGAAGAACTTGTATGATCAATTTCTTACAAAATTCTTCTCGCCTGCCAAGAAAACGCATCACCTCCTATCACCAGCTGCCTAATGAAACATTTGTTGAAACATGGGAAAGATTTAAGGAGATGCTTAGACAATGCCCTACTCATGGGCAACCTTTATATGTTCTGCAAGAAATCTTTTTCCAGGGTATCAACGCAGAGACCAAGAACCGCATCAACACGCATACTGCATGCGGTTTTATAGAGATGGACCCAACGGCTGCATGGGAATTGCTGGATAAGCTGTCCAATTATGATGCCATGTATGGAACCCAGCAAACTCCACAGCCCTAGAAACGTCTCTACCTACCTAACCGAGACGAAGTTGACCCGGATGTTAAAAATCAATTCCTGCAAGACGAGGTCAACCGTCTGAAGAAGCAGGTAAGTTTTCTGAAATCCTCTCAATCCTGTCAAGAATATGGTTCTTCTGCACATAGTACTTCTGCTTGCACTAACATAGAGCAGGTTAGAGCCGCTGAGACAATTGCTGAGATGAGTTATATGAGTGGACCATACAGGAACCAGCCTAGCTATTTTGACAGGTCAAACAACTATCAGGCATGGGGCAATCAGAATACAAATCAAAACTATGCAGCGCCTCCGCCAGATAGACGACCTGCACCCTATCGACCTCCAGGCCATCAGGAGCCACCATCATGGGTTCAAGGATTTCAGGAAGGCATTAACGGCGTGATCAACAAAGTTAACGAAGTGACCAACAAGGTTAACGAAGTTCAAGCCAACCTGAATCAATAAAATAAAAGATGGGGAGAGTTCGATATATGGAAGACGAGTGTTGATTCCCAACTAGGGAACCTCGCTGCCCAGATTCCGAGACCACAAGGGCAACTCCCGGGCCGCCCCGAGGAGAACCCTAGGGGACAAATAGCAGCGGTGCACCTTAGGAGCGGGAAGACATTGCCGGAGCGAGTCCAAGCTGAGGACAAGAAGGAAGAGGACGTCACAATTCAGCTCGGTAACGAGCCAGCGAGGGTAAATACCGAGCCCGTATACCATGGTGACGAGGCTCCGAGGGTATCTAACGACCCTAATCCAGGTAAGTCTACTAATCCGAGCCTTCCTCTCTATCCCAAGGTAGTTAACGACCCCATCAGGGTCGGTAACGACCCGCCGAGGACACCAAACGACCCCAGTGTCGACCCGGTACTCTCACCTCTCGAGCCTAACTTGGTTCCGAGAATGGTGAAATCTCTTCCATTTCCAACTAAGAAATCTATGGACTCTACTGAGAGTAAGTTCAAGCGTTTCGTGAAGATTTTTTAGGGCATTAATATTTCCATCCCATTCGCTGACGCCCTAAGCGAAATGCCGGCTTACACAAAATTTTTGAAGGATATTCTTAGCAGAAAAAGGTCCATTACAGAGCTACAGGATGAAGTCAGATCAATTGCTCTACCAGAAAAGCTTGGAGATCCAGGGAGATTTGCCATCACGATTGGCATAGGCGACCACAAATTTAAAGCTTTATGTGATTTGGGAGCCAGTGCTAGTTTGCTTCCTCTCTCCATCTGGTTAAAAGCTAACATGGGACCACTAGAGCCTGTGGATATGAACCTCTTCATGGCGGACGGATCATGTGTCAAAGCCACAGGGGTCGTGGATGACTACCCTATTCAAGTGAGAAAATTCTTTATACCAAATGATTTCGTCGTCCTCGACATGCCTGAGGATCCTCATGTCCCAATTATCCTAGGCAGACCATTCCTAGCTACAGCAAGTGCCAAGGTCGATGTGAGGAAAGGACTTCTTACGTTTGAGATTGGAGAAGAACGAGTGGAATTCAGCCTAGACCAAAATGCAAATGACCCAACCACGGTCGCACAAATCGAGTTGCACCAACCAGAACTCGACAAAGCTGATACAACTGAACTTCCACCAACTTCGAAAGAGGACGAGATTCTCACACAGGACCTTGTCGAGCTCCCATGGCCTACTAGTGAGTCTCATATACAAGGAAACAATCAAGGTGAGTACTTTTCTTCTTACCCTATTCCTGCACCATACCCCACGACATATGCTATTGAGGAGTCCAAACCACCTTGGTTTCCGGATTCCACTAACCCATATGTAGGAATACCGGGCATACTCATAGAAGACAAGGGATCTAGCTTAGTGACTCAAGCAAACAACGCCTACAAAGCTAAGTATGGGGTAACTCGAGACCCTGACTTAGCTACAAAAGAACCACCTTGAAACAAGGGAAGAACGTCGGGCTTACGACGTTAAAAATAGCGCTTACGGGAGGCAACCCGCTTTTAGTATAGTATAGTTTTTTCTTTTTCTTTTTAGATTCTTTCCTTTTCTTAGTTTTCTTTTCCTTTCTTTTCTTTTTAGTAGTTTCTTTAGGATAGAAAGTAGGATAATATTTGAGCTAACAAGATGCAGGAGAAGGGCTCGAAAATCACTCCAAGAGGCTACGGTGGCTCGTTAACGACCCACCCAGGGTCGTTAACGACCCAGTTTGACGACCCGATTCGGCAAAACGGACAGGTAAGTTTTTTTTAACCTAATCTATCTTTTACCTACCCCCATGCCGCCGCCTCTTTACCTCTTCCTATCCCTACCCTCTCCTATATAACCCTTCTACCCCTCCTAAAAATTTTCACTCTCAAATCCTTAAACTCCAAAGCTCTCAAAAATCCTACCCAAAATCTCGGAGATCCCCCACCACCGATCGGAATTTCTCACCTCCACCGATCGTCGGAGACACCCTTGTTACCGAAGCTCGGAACCCCGGATTTCCACCGACGAGATCCACACTCGTTAACCACCCCAATCCGATCCTTTGTTCTTCAATTTCTCAAATTTCCGGTATGATTTCTAAACCCTAACTCTTACTTACAAGATTCATGATTTTTAGGGTAGCAATTTCATATTGGGATTGTGTCTATAGAAAAGGTCGACATGCATGTTTGGATTTTGCTTATGGATTGTCGTTGAAGCTTAGTTGTTCATATTCTAGGGAAGATTATTCATGTTAGGTTCTCCATTGCAAAAGTCTAATTAGAAAAGCATGAATTTTTCTTATCCTAGTATTAAGTTCAATTTTTGCTATATCAATTTTGGGTAATTTCGCATGTTTGGGATGGGAAATCGAGCAAGTATGGGGTGCATAAACCCGATTGTGTGTCTAGTGAGGAGTATTGAGGATACATACTTGATTTATGGTCTGATTTTTAAAGTTGATGACATTCGGAAATCTGTGAACTGGCTCTCGGCAGCTCGTTAACGACCCACCCAGGTTCGTTAACGACGTTGTGTAAGCATCACCGATTCTACACCAGTCCAGATTCTTTAACGACCGAATGGGGTAGTTGACGAATTATTCCGAGGTTATTTTGAGACCAAGTATGGGGTCTCTTGCCTATCTATTTTGAGTGGATCTTATCTTGGAAAATTCTTGATTGTTTTGTAGATCTCATGGCAAGTTCAAGCATACCCGCTACCCGAGCTCAGAAAAAGAGGAGGAATCAGAGGTCCCCATCCCCACCTCGCATGGATAATGTGATCTTGAGTACACAAGGCCAAGTGAATCGATACCGTGCCATTCTAGATAAGGACCACAACACTCGTTGGTTCTCGAAGTCTAGTGCCGTACACACGGTGATTTACACGGATGTCAAAGAGGCCTTCGTTATTCTCGGTGCATCTCATCTACTGAAGAAGGAGAATCTACCATACTTTCCGGCCCCCACATCTGAGTTTCTGGCCACTCTAGAGACTAATTTTCCGTCGAAGACTTCGGCGGGACGAATCCGGTTTCGGCTTGGTAATGTGAGCCGTGAGTTCACCATGGCGGAGTTCAATGCAATTATGGAGCTCCCAAACCCTTCTAGAGAGTACAGCTTGAAAGACTACAGGGTAACTCGGACTTAGAGCTATATCACTGGGGAGGTCCAATCCTCCACAACGGCATTATCTGGGGCAAGCATCATCAACCCCATCTTCCGGATCATTCTCCGAGTCCTAGCCGCCACATTCTGGCCGAAGAGAGAGTTGAACAGGCCAACAAGGACGGAAGTTGCTTGTCTCCGCACCATCCTTTTCGAGGAGCCCGGTCCTTTGAATTTGGGGTATGAATGGCTCTACTACATAGAGAAATCAACCAAGTCCAAGGAAGTTTGGTGTGGTAACTTGGTCAGTCTTTTGGCCACAAACCTTGGAGTCGACCTCACTCGCTACACACCGGCTCATGCTCAGTTACTCAACAAGAACTATTGGTATAGTTCCAGTATTTTCATTCAAGCGGAGAGAGGGTTTAAAGTAAAAGTTCAAAACCGCCTTGTTACACCCACCCTCGATATGTTGGAGTTACTCTATGTACAAAATTGGTACGAGGCGTGGACGGGACATGCTTTCCCATTGGAGCCCAAGCCGGAGGATGAGCTATCACTTAGGCCTTGTGAGACAAGGTTTGAGCGAGAAGGTGAAGAGATGGATGAAGATGAAGATGAGGATACCGAGGTCGCTGGCAATGACGCTGAAGAAGCCGACACAAAGGGAGGCACTGAGGAGCTTAACTTTGAGGAAGAAGACCTCGACGCTGAGGTTTTAGGCACCAACATCCTCGTTGACAAGCCCACCAGGCTCGTTAACGATCATTTCCAGCCTTCTACATCTGATGCTAACGAGGTACCCAGGGTCGTTAACGACCCACCGAGGGCAGCTACCGACCCACCGCCAGCTCCTACCGACCCCTACTCTTATGGACTTGTGCCATACAACCCGGTGCTTCACCATGATCACTTTCAGCCTTACTACCCACCACCTCCTCAGCCTGAGTACACTGGATCGAGCATTCTGCCACCATGGGCCGAGGATCTTTCTGCACGGATGCAACAGCTTCACCTCCAGCAGGACCACATTCATAGGAGGATGGATAGATGGGAGACTATCTATTCAGCTCGGATGACATTTGAGGATGAGAGGCATCGTCAGAGAGAGACAGAGGATGCTGAGCGTTGGAGGACGATGTATGACTTCATGGGGAACTTTGAGCATTATTTTCCTCCACCTAACCGTTGATTCAGCTTGAAGACGTTTTCCTTGTTTTCCACTTCTGAGACTTTGTAAGTTTTTGTTTTCTCTTTTCTTGTTTTCTTGTGTTTTTCTTTCTATTTCTTCCTTTCTTCTTATTTTTCTTACAGTGGGGACACTGTAATTTTAAGTATGGGGTGGGAGAAAGTAGAAACTTTTGTGTGTTGTTTGTTTTTTGTGCTTTATTTTAAGTAGTTCTTTTATATCGGAAATAAAAAAATCGAAAAAGTTTTGAAAATATCTATAAAAAAAGGGGGTCTTAGAATTGATAGATATCCCTTTCTTAGGTTCTATGATAGTAGTTGCTAGCATGATCATTTAATTCCTTGCAATCATGTCTTTGAGAATGTAGCCGGATTCTTATTTTGAAGTTGTTTTTAGGAAGGAATAGCATTTGATGAAATTGAGCACATATACCTTCTTAGCATAAGTGATGCAACCCAACAAAAATTAGCCTTGTGAGTTATTTTTGGCCTTATAGGGATAACATTAAAAATCCCTCTTCTTTTCTTGTGTGATTTACTCTCTATATGCATATTCTCTCTTGGAATTGTGATGGTTATCTATTTCTTGAGACCCGTATGAGATTTATAGTTCATTACTTGTGAAAATCAGATGATAGAGAACTTATTTTATAAGCCCTATTAATCCTTATCCACATTTACATTATCCTTCTTTTGACAACCAATTTTAGCCTGAAGCCTTTTATTTTTAAGCTCCACAAAATTTGTTCCCTAGCCGAGATAAGCTTGACCCTATCCGGGGATTAGGACTTAGATTTGGAGAGGTAAATTGTTTTGTTGAGTGTAAAAAAAAGGAGTGAAATATAATAGTTGGTTCGAAATTGAGGGATTATTGGGAAGGGTAGATTGGAAGTCTCTTGTTTTTAATAGTTGTGATAAGAAAGATCTCTTAGTACAAAAGTTGCACAAAATAAAGTTGATGGTTGAAAAGAAGTTGTTGAAAGGGAAGAGGAGTACATGATGAAGCTCGTTAACAACCCTGAAGGGACTCGTTAACGAGGCAGCGAGAGGCAATGAAAGTAAATAAATGAATGAAAGAGAAAGAAATGAAGAAGTAAGAAGTGCATTCCAGTTCATATAGATAAGCCGGAGATTCTTTTGTTCTATGAGACTTTATAGGATAATAATGGGTGAGTGAAAATAAGTGTGCATAATGAGAGAGTGAGTTTGGTATATGTTTTTATGAGAGTTTTGATGTTATGTGTGAGTTTTTAGGAGTCTTTGATTCCCGGATATTATTAGCACCACATAGCCAAAAAAATTTCCAAGCCTTATTGTCATTACCAAGCCCCATTACAACCCGACCGAATGGAACCTTATATGAGGTTTTTCATTGAGCCCCCTAAGTTCTCTTGATGATTTTTGCTTATTTTGACAAATCTTGGGTGGAGAGTATTGGTGATATAAGTTCAAATTTCTATGAGTTTTTGTATTTTGGATTGAGTTGAGAGATTGAACTTATGAGCCAAACACTTGAGAGTTGAGAGACACACATTATCCCTTGTGAGGTTGGATTGTATTTTCTTGTGTCTATTTTAGGTGTATATATGTGTGATGACGTTAATAGTCCTTTGCTAATTTTCTTCTAGATATTTTGATGTTGCTTTTTAGATGATGGCTATAATTTGATGAGTATGTTGTTTGGTTTTGATTATTGTTTAGTGATTGCTTGAAGACAAGCAAGTCTAAGTATGTGGTATTTTGATGTTCGTGTTTTTAGTATAATTTTTGATAGGTTTTATTAGGTTATTAGGACTAGTTTTGATAAGTTTAGGATTAGTTTTATGTGTTTTTGGATAGTTTTGCATATTTAGTAGAAAGTATGGAAGCTACTCCGTTTTGTGTCTTTTTGTAGGTTTTAGCAAGGAAAAGGTGTTGTTTGGAGCTGAATTTGGAGAGATATGATAAGAGATGGAGGAATACAAGACGAAGAAGCTGAAGTTCGAGTTTTTGGAAGAGAAGTGTTGAAGAAAACTAAGCCCAGGCTCGTTAACGAGGCTGTGAGGGCTCGTTAACGAGGCCACGAGATGAAAATGTTCGAGAGTTGACTTTGTGACTCACCGATCCTGTGCGAGAATTTATTTCCGTGTCGGTAGAGTATCTTCTTATGATTTTAGGGTTATTATATTATGTACTTTAGGTCTTGTTATCTTTTGAGATTTTATTTCTATCTTTTAGAATAGATTCTATCTTTTTAGGGAAGTTTATATCTTTTAACCTTTTTTAGTTTCTAGCCTCTTTTTAGTATAAATACCCTTCTATCTAGCATAGAAAGGGAGGTCGAATTTTGAAGGAGAGCCGAGAGAGAGAAGGACGGATCGGAGTCGTGATCGAAGGAGCTCGGTAGACGAAAGTTACCAGGGTCGTTAGTCGTGTTTTTGATTCGGTATTTCGGTGTTTTCGATTTCTTCTGAATCTTTGTAAGACGATATTTCTTATTAATTTGAGTAGTGTTTTGTTTTCAATGTTTTCTTTGATTAAAGTTATTAGTTTCTTAGTCATGATTAGTGAGTAGTTTTTTTATCTAGGGTCGGGGTTGAAATCCGGCATAGTTGTGCATGTTTGGTGAGTAAAGATTATGTGTTGAATGCCTTTTATCTATTGTCAAGATTGTTTGTTGTGCTTATACCAAGATGAAAGTTGAGGTAATTTGAGTTGTTGACTTGATTGAAAGAGAAAGTTAAAAACTTGAAGGTTGATATTGTTTAAATACGAAAGTTTCAAGCTTTAGATCTGAAACAAGCAATTGGGTGAGTTAGTTTATGAAAGTAGATTAATTTGCTTGCTAAGTCAATGAAAGTTGATGCGTGTATCTATTTAAAGGCATGATATTTATCTTCTTACGAGCTTGTGTGCATGACTATGTTGTGGTAACCCTTGTCCTGGATATTTTCGTTTTTATTTGATTTCTTTCGAGAACATATTCGTTACTGAGTTCGTTGGCTCGGTACCGAACCTGTCTAGGTCGTTAGTTTTGGTTTTTTTTATTCTCGGTGGTTCGTTAACGAGGTTGCTTGCTTTTGTTTTATTTTTTTAGGAGTCGATAGATAAACAAACCTTGCTTCTCATGGAACGATCCTGACTCCCCTATACTCGTCTTGACTACAAATTTATTTGTTGTTAAACGACTCTCTCAACATTAAGTAATTAGCAAGTATGCCACTAGAAAAGCAATGCACAATTTCCCTATATAAGCTTCAAAAACATGCAATCTCTCAATTGACTCTATGCAAGACAAACAATGACACTCAATGCAAGCAATGGATAGAAAAGGGTAGGCTATGTGACTTTTGTAGTGTATGTCACAATTTTGATACAAAGTGATTACCAACTACTTTTCTAGCAAGCAATCGCTAGGGGTGAAAGTGGCTTGAAACTAGCTGGGGTAGATCACTTCTTTTTAGATCAAGCGGATCTGATTTTTTTTTTGATTTATGCACAAACTATTCTTGTGCTGAATTGAAGCAAACAAACAATGAATGCAAACAAAAGGAAAAATAACGAATTGATTTTTTTAAGTGATTTTGCTACCAATGACACCAACTAGAAGCCAAATTAAGCAAATAAACAAAGGGGTGGTCGGAAATAATAAGGGATGCAAACAAAAACTAGCAATTAGATGGAAGCAATATGAATCGCAATCAATCATTCAATTTTGAATTGAAACTCATAAAACTATAGGAAATAGATATGTTGATCTTAATTTGCAACAAACTTAACCAATTAACCTTAAAACAAGCATAAAATCCCTTAAATATCTCCTAGCTGGTTAATTGCTTGGGGGGCAAGGAACAAACAAGAGACAAATAGGGTTAGGGTTTCACGCAAGTTAGGGTTAGGGTTGCGGCTGAGGGGATGTGGTGGTCCGATTGGGGTGGTTGTGGTGGTAGAAGAAAAGTGGTGTGGTGACGAGTGGTGCGGCTGGGGCTAGCGACACCAAGTCGCTGGTGGTCGCCGACGGTTTTAGTGGTGGTGGTGCTCGGTTTTTATGATTTTTGTGAGGAAAAATTCAGCTTTTAGGTCTAAGAAATTGTAACATGGTTAAAGGCGAGATTTTTGGGATCAAAAACTGAATTAATCGACTAGAAAGCAAATTAAGGTAAGAAATTATTACTTGGCGAGACGCTGGATGAATGACACCACTTGATACGTGATCGCCTCGGATTACTCCTCGTTGATCTTCTTTGAACCACACATGACCCGATCTTGCCAGTAAACGATCTTTCCAACCTGAATTCACTTCCAATATTATTGCCTTGTGTAACAAGAAATCAAACAATCTGAATATTAAGAAAATGAAACAGATCTAATTCAAAGAGATAATCAACTTGATAGTTCAATTGGATTGACTCTAACACTAAATCCAATTGATTAACTAAGTTTGATCTTTAATAATAAACTTAGAACAATCTCAATTGATCAAATCAATAAACCATATGGATGCACACAAAGAGAGAGAGAATTCGATATTGGGTGTAGAAACAATTGGTCCTATTGGTAGAACCGAGTGGTTCTATAGACGGAATTGATGAAGATGATGATGATCGGCTGTTGCTTGTAATTGCTAGAACACGTGAGTATTTTTTGCCCAAAGACTAGATAAAACCAATTTAGGGTTTATCTAATCTCAAGCTCATTTTATTAATGAAAATACCAACTATTTAAAGGAATACAAAGGAGTCTCCTTGGAGAACAAGTCAAGAGAGTGGCCTGCCCTAGACGGGTAGTTTTGTCCATTGACTTGTTTCCCAAGATAACTTATAATAATTGAAAAGCATATATCTAAATTCCCTTATTTTAAATAAATCAAATAAAGATTTATCTGACTTATTAAAATAAAGAAACTTTCCTAACAACTCCTAAAGATAATAAAACAACGCAAGAGATCGAATATTCAACCAACTAACAAGATCCTATGGCTGAAATTCTAAATTATTATTGTTCCATAATACAAGATGAAGAAGCTGAAGTTCGAGTTTTTGGAAGAGAAGTGTTGAAGAAAACCAAGCCCAGGCTCGTATATGAGGCTGTGAGGGCTCGTTAACGAGGCCACGAGATGAAAATTTTCGAGAGTTGACTTTGTGACTCACCGATCCTGTGCGAGAATTTATTTCCGTGTCGGTAGAGTATCTTCTTATGATTTTAGGGTTATTATATTATGTATTTTAGGTCTTGTTATCTTTTGAGATTTTATTTCTATCTTTTAGAATAGATTCTATCTTTTTAGGGAAGTTTATATCTTTTAGCCTTTTTTAGTTTCTAGCCTCTTTTTAGTACAAATACCCTTCTATCTAGCATAGAAAAGGAGGTCGAATTTTGAAGGAGAGCCGAGAGAGAGAAGGACGGATCGGAGTCGTAATCGAAGGAGCTCGGTAGACGAAAGTTACCGGGGTCGTTAGTCGTGTTTTTGATTCGGTATTTCGGAATTTTCGGTTTCTTCTGAATCTCTGTAAGACGATATTTCTTATTAATTTGAGTAGTGTTTTGTTTTCAATGTTTTCTTTGATTAAAGTTATTAGTTTCTTAGTCATGATTAGTGAGTAGTTTTTTTATTTAGGGTCGGGGTTGAAACCCGGCATAGTTGTGCATGTTTGGTGAGTAAAGATTATGTGTTGAATGCCTTTTATCTATTGTCAAGATTGTTTGTTGTGCTTATACCAAGATGAAAGTTGAGGTAATTTGAGTTGTTGACTTGATTGAAAGAGAAAGTTATAAACTTGAAGGTTGATATTGTTTGAATACGAAAGTTTCAAGCCTCAGATCCGAAACAAGCAATTGGGTGAGTTAGTTTATGAAAGTAGATTAATTTGCTTGCTAAGTCAATGAAAGTTGATGCGTCTATATATTTAAAGGCATGATATTTATCTTCTTATGATCTTGTGTGCATGACTATGTTGTGGTAACCCTTGTCCTGGATATTTTCGTTTTTATTTGATTTCTTTCGAGAACATATTCGTTACTGAGTTCGTTGGCTCGGTACCGAACCTGTCTAGGTCGTTAGTTTTGTTTTTTTTATTCTCGGTGGTTCGTTAACGAGGCTGACAACTTCGTTAACGAGGTTGCTTGTGTGTTTTGCTTGCTTTTGTTTTATTTTTTTAGGAGTCGATAGATAAACAAACCTTGCTTCTCATGGAACGATCCTGACTCCCCTATACTCGTCGTGACTAAAAATTTATTTGTTGTTAAACGACTCTCTCAACATTAAGTAATTAGCAAGTATGCCACTAGAAAAGCAATGCACAATTTCCCTATATAAGCTTCAAAAACATGCAATCTCTCAATTGACTCTATGCAAGACAAACAATGACAATCAATGCAAGCAATGGATAGAAAAGGGTAGGCTATGTGACTTTTGTAGTGTATGTCACAATTTTGATACAAAGTGATTACCAACTACTTTTCTGGCAAGCAATCGCTAGGGGTGAAAGTGGCTTGAAACTAGCTGGGGTAGATCACTTCTTTTTAGATCAAGCGGATCTGATTTTTTTTTTTATTTATGCACAAACTATTCTTGTGCTGAATTAAAGCAAACAAACAATGAATGCAAACAAAAGGAAAAATAACGAATTGATTTTTTTAAGTGATTTTGCTACCAATGACACCAACTAGAAGCCAAATTAAGCAAATAAACAAAGGGGTGGTCGGAAATAATAAGGAATGCAAACAAAAATTAGCAATTAGATGCAAGCAATATGAATGGCAATCAATCGTGCAATGTTGAATTGAAACTCATAAAACTGCAGGAAATAGATATGCTGATGTTAATTTGCAACAAACTTAACCAATTAACCTTAAAACAAGCATAAAATCCCTTAAATATCTCCTAGTTGGTTAATTGCTTGGGGGGCAAGGAACAAACAAGAGACAATTAGGGTTAGGGTTTCACGCAAGTTAGGGTTAGGGTTGCGGCAGAGGGTATGTGGTGGTCCGATTGGGGTGGTTGTGGTGGTAGAAGAAAAGTGGTGTGGTGGCGAGTGGTGCGGCTGAGGCTAGCCACACCAAGTCGCTGGTGGTCGCCGACGGTTTTAGTGGTGGTGGTGCTCGGTTTTTATGATTTTTGTGAGGAAAAATTCAGCTTTTAGGTCTAAGAAATTGTAACATGGTTAAAGGCGAGATTTTTGGGATCAAAAACTGAATTAATCGACTAGAAAGCAAATTAAGGTAAGAAATTATTACTTGGCGAGACGCTGGATAAATGACACCACTTGATACGTGATCGCCTCGGATTACTCCTCGTTGATCTTCTTTGAACCACACATGACCCGATCTTGCCAGTAAACGATCTTTCCAACCTGAATTCACTTCCAATATTATTGCCTTGCGTAACAAGAAATCAAACAATCTGAATATTAAGAAAATGAAACAGATCTAATTCAAAGAGATAATCAACTTGATAGTTCAATTGGATTGACTCTAACACTAAATCCAATTGATTAACTAAGTTTGATCTTTAATAATAAACTTAGAACAATCTCAATTGATCAAATCAATAAACCATATGGATGCACACAAAGAGAGAGAGAATTCGATATTGGGTGTAGAAACAATTGGTCCTATTGGTAGAACCGAGTGGTTCTATAGACGGAATTGATGAAGATGATGATGATCGGCTGTTGCTTGTAATTGCTAGAACACGTGAGTATTTTTGGCCCAAAGACTAGATAAAACCAATTTAGGGTTTTAAATTCTAACACACCTCTTGAGGTGAATGAGCAAGCATATGTCAAGTTCTCTATAGGGGGTATGCTGATGAGGTGGTAAGTGACGTGGTCCCTATGACGGTGTGCCATATTCTACTTGGACGGCCGTGGCAATATGACCGTGACGTTATTCACCAAGGCGTCACGAACTAGTATTCTTTTCACCTCAGCAGTAAGAGAATCGCGTTGATGCCCATTGCACCACACGAGATCATGGCCGATCATATTGCAAGGAAGCAGCGGCGAGAAGCTTTTAACGAGGCCAAGCGGAATGTACCGAAGGAAAACACCTCGGTACCGAAGGTAAACACCTCGGTATCAAGGGACAGTAGGACGACAACGACGGCACCGCCGAGCCATCTCCTCCTAGCCAAGGCCCGAGAGACTCGAAAGGCTGTGAAAGGGAGTACTACTTGCATACTTTTACTATTTAAGGATGTAATGCTTAATGAACAAGATGTAGAAAACTTACCTTCTCCCATTTCTTTGTTGTTGAAGGAGTTCGATGATGTGTTTCCCGAAGAGATGCCGGAAGGATTGCCTCCAATCCGGGGAATCGAGCACCAAATCGACTTCGTGCCAAGCGCCTCCATCCCCAACAGCCGACCTACCGAGCCAATCCAACGGAGGCGGAGCAACTTCAAAAATAGGTTGTAGAGCTTCTTTCTAAGGGTTATGTGCGTGAGAGTTTGAGTCCATGTTCCGTTCCCGTCATCTTAGTTCCTAAGAAAGATGGAACGTGGCGAATGTGTGTGGATTGTCGAGCTATCAACAACATTACCGTCAAGTATAGGCATCCTATTCCTAGACTTGATGATATGTTGGTAGAGCTCCACGGGTCATGCATATTTTCCAAAGTGGATCTTAAAAGTGGCTATCACCAAATTCGCATGAAGGAAGGTGATGAATGGAAAACGGCCTTTAAGACCAAGTACGGTCTCTATGAATGGTTGGTTATGCCATTTGGCCTTACAAATGCGCCTAGTACATTCATGAGATTAATGAAACATGTCTTAAGAGCATTTTTAGGCAAGTTTGTGGTGGTATATTTTGATGACATATTGATTTATAGCCATAGTTTGCAAGAGCATACTAGACATGTTCGCATGGTTCTAGAAGTTTTAAGGAAAGAGAAGCTTTATGCTAATTTTAAGAAATTCCATTTTTGTTTGGATAATGTGGTGTTTCCTGGTTTTGTAGTGAGCAAAGAAGGGCTTCGAGTGGACAAGGAGAAAGTGAAAGCGATTGAGGAATGGCCCATACCGACTACCATGACCCAAGTGAGGAGCTTCCTAGGCTTGGCTGGTTTCTACCGACGCTTTGTCAAGGATTTCAACTCGATAGCCACGCCTTTCACCGAGCTTACCAAGAAGAAGGTAGTCTTCCAATGGTGTCCAAAACAAGAACGAGCTTTCACTACTCTCAAGGACAAGCTCACGCATGCACCTCTTCTAGTTCTACCCGATTTCTCCAAGACTTTCGAAATAGAATGTGATGCTTTGGGAGTAGGACTTGGGGGCGTGCTCATGCAAGGAGGGAGGCTGATTGCCTACTATAGTGAGAAGCTGAACGATGCCGAGCTCAAGTACCCAACTTATGACAAGGAGTTACTCGCTTTGGTAAGGGTGCTTAAGGTATGGTCTCACTATCTCCTCCCTAGAGAATTTGTTATTCATTCTGACCATGAGGCACTTCGGTTCCTCAAAGGCCAAAACAAATTGAATAAACGTCATGCTAAGTGGGTTGAATTTAGTGAGACTTTCCCTTATGTGATCAAACACAAAAAGGGAAAGGACAATATCGTGGCGGATGCTTTGTCACGAAGATATGCCCTCATTTCCACTATGGATGCTAGGATGTTGGGCTTTGCTTTCATTAAGGATCTATATTTCGTAGACCTTGACTTCAAGGATATCTTTGAGGAATGTAGTACCGTGGGAAGTAAAGATCAATTTTTCCTTCATGACGGTTATCTTATGAAGGGAGCTAAGTTATGCATCCCTGGGGGGTCAATTAGACGCCTCTTAGTGCACGAAGCACACGGTGGTGGCCTTATGGGTCATTTCAGCGTTGCTAAGACTTTGCAAGCCTTGAAGGAAAACTTCTATTGGCCGCGAATGCCTAGGGGCGTCGAGAAATTGTGTGCCTCTTGTGCTACTTGTGCGCGAGCTAAATCTAAAACTAGCCCTCAAGGATTGTATGCTCCTTTGCCCATTCCCCAACAGCCTTGGGAAGACTTATCCATGGATTTTGTGTTAGGTCTTCCTAGGACAAAACGGGGAAGAGATTCCATTCTCGTAGTCGTCGATCGGTTTAGTAAGATGGCACACTTCATTGCGTGTCACAAAACCCACAATGCTACGAACATGTCATCCTTGTTTTTCAATCATGTTGTGCGTCTACATGGTCTTCCCAAAATAATAGTGTCGGATAGGGATGTCAAATTCTTTAGCCATTTTTGGATGACCTTGTGGGCCAAGTTAGGCACCAAGCTACTTTATTCCACTACTTGTCATCTGCAAACGGATGTGCAAACCGAAGTGGTGAATAGGTCGCTTGGCACCTTGCTCCGTGTTGTTTTGAAAACTAACCTCCGCAGGTGGGAAGATTGTCTTCCTTACATAGAGTTCGCTTATAACCGCACTACCCACTCGGCGACCAAGAAGACACCATTCGAAGTCGCCTATGGTAAGAATCCTCTCACTCCGTTAGATCTCATTGCTCACCCTATTGTTAAAGGTTTTAGCCATGAGGGAAAGGACTTAGCGGATTATGTGAAGCGGTTGCACGAGGACACGAGGAGGCAACTTGAAAAGCGCACGGCACAATATGAGCGCCAACATAACAAGGGACGCAAGGAGTTAACTCTACAGCCCGGTGACTTGGTGTGGGTGCACCTCCGCAAGGAACGGTTTCCCTCACGTAGAAACTCCAAGTTGAAGTCACGGGCGGAGGGACCATTTCAATTCCTTGAGAAGATCAACGACAATGCTTACCGTTTGGAGCTTCCACCGGAGATGGGTGTCCATGATGTGTTTAATGTGGCCGATCTTCGGCCCTACTTGGTGGGTGATTCCGGTAATGAGGACGACATGCAAAATTCGAGGTCGAATCCTTTCGAAGGGGGGAGGATGATGTGAATCCTTCTCATCAAGATCTCACTAAGTCAAGCAGGGACGCCAAGGAGGACATCGCGAATGAGAAGCAAGAGCAAGAGGAGCCGGTGATGCGAATCACTCGTTCCATGGAGAAAACCCTCCACCATCAAATAAAGGCAGCTCTCGCTACCAAGCTAATGCGCCTCGCTACCGAGCTAATGCGCCTCGCTACCGAGCTAATGCGCCTCGGTACCATCCCTTAGGGTTTGGTATCGAGCTGGTGGACATCGTTACGGTGCCAGCGTCGGGTTTCCTCTTCAGCTCCCTCAGTACCGAGCTGTAAGCCTCGGTACCGATCTGTGTTTGAATGCCAAGGGTTGTTGGCGAATGTGAATAGAAAACTTTAATGCACGTTTTAGTGCTTTGTTTTTAATACTTGTTTAATGCCTTAGAAGGGAATCGGCAGAGGGGTTTTAAAAGGCCTTTTGTGTGTTGTTTCTTGGCACCTTTGAATTGATGAAAAACTCTCTTTTGCTGAATGCAAAGAATCATTACTTTGAAGGTCTTGTTCTTGAATTTGGATTGTGAGTATTATCGATCTCTCAAGAACACTTGGTGTGTAATATCCAAGCCCCTAGTTCTCTCAAACGCCGGTGAGTTATATCCGTCGTTGAGAGTCCATATCCCTTCCAATTTCCCCTCAAAACCATCCATCTTCTTCCATTTCGCCACTCGAGTTCCCTCGTTACCGACCCCACATAACTCGGTACCGACCCTGTGCCAAACTGTCCGAGTTGTAAGCAAATCGACTAGTCAATATTGGCCGATTCTTGGAGTCACTCGCTCACACCGTGAATCAACCAAGGACGATCGTATCAAATACAATCAGCAATATCACACCTTAATCAAGCCAAAACTTGCCTCAAAATAATCCAAATCAACCAATTCAGTTTTTGGGTTGAAAAAGGTAGTATTGGTGTGGATATGGTGTTCTAATGATAAATAAAGGAAAAAAACGCAGCTTAAGTAATTAGCAAGTATGCAACTAGAAAAGCAATGCACAATTTCCCTTTATAAGCTTCAAAAACATGCAATCTCTCAATTGACTCTATGCAAGACAAACAATGACAATCAATGCAAGCAATGGACAGAAAAGGGTAGGCTATATGACTTTTGTAGTGTATGTCACAATTTTCATACAAAGTGATTACCAACTACTTTTCTAGCAAGCAATCACTAGGGGTGAAAGTGGCTTGAAACTAGCTGGGGTAGATCACTTCTTTTTAGATCAAGCGGATCTGATTATTTTTTTTTTGATTTATGCACATATTACTCTTGTGTTGAATTGAAGCAAAAATGAATGCAAACAAAAGGAAAAATAACGAACTGATTTTTTTAAAGTGATTTTGCTACCAATGACACCAACTAGAAGCCAAATTAAACAAATAAAGAAAGGGGTGGTCGAAAATAATAAGGAATGCAAACAAAAATTAGCAATTAGATGCAAGCAATATGAATGGCAATCAATCGTGCAATGTTGAATTGAAACTCATAAAACTGCAGGAAATAGATATGCTGATGTTAATTTGCAACAAACTTAACCAATTAACCTTAAAACAAGCATAAAATCCCTTAAATATCTCCTAGTTGGTTAATTTCTTGGGGGCAAGGAACAAATAAGAGACAATTAGGGTTAGGGTTTCACACAAGTTAAGGTTAGGGTTGCGGCTGAGGGGATGTGGTGGTCCGATTAGGGTGGTTGTGGTGGCAGAAGAAAAGTGGTGTGGTGGCGAGTGGTGCGGCTGGGGTTAGCGACAACAAGTCGCTGGTGGTCGCCGGCGGTTTTAGTGGTGGTGGTGCTCGACTTTTATGATTTTGGTGAGGAAATATTCAGCTTTTAGGTCTCAAAAATTGTAACTTGGTTAAAGGCGAGATTTTTGGGATCAAAAACTGAATTAATCGAGTAGAAAGCAAATTAAGGTAAGAAATTATTACTTGGCGAGATGCTGGATGAATGATACCACTTGATACGTGATCGCCTCGGATTACTCCTCGTTGATCTAGTTTGAACCACACAGGACCCGATCTTGCCAGTAAACGATCTTTCCAACCTGAATTCACTTCCAATATTATTGCCTTGTGTAACAAGTAATCAAACAATCTGAATATTAAGAAATCGAAACATATCTAATTCAAAGAGATAATCAACTTGATAGTTCAATTGGATTCGCTCTAACGCTAAATCCAATTGATTAACTAAGTTTGATCTTTAATAATCAACTTAGAACAATCTCAATTGATCAAATCAATAAACCAGATGGATGCACACAAAGAGAGAGAGAATTCGATATTGGGTGTAGAACCAATTGGTTCTATGGGTAGAACCGAGTGGTTCTATAGACGGAATTGATGAAGATGATGATGATCAGCTGTTGCTTGTAATTCCTAGAACACGTGAGTATTTTTGGCCCAAAGACTAGATAAAACTAATTTAGGGTTTTTCTAATCTCAAGCTCATTTTATTAATGAAAATACCAACTATTTAAAAGAATACAAAGGAGTCTCCTTGGAGAACAAGTCAAGAGAGTGGCCAGCCCTAGAGGGGTAGTTTTGTCCATTGACTTGTTTCCCAAGATAGCTTATAATAATTGAAAAGCATCTATCTAAATTCCCTTATTTTAAATAAATCAAATAAAGATTTATCTGACTTATTAAAATAAATAAACTTTCCTAACAACTCCTAAAGATAATCAAATAAAGATTTATCTGACTTATTCTAAATTATTATTGTTCCATAAAACATCCATAAATAGATGAATAAAGATATTTTCCTTTCTTAGATTGGTCAAGTCAAAGAGTTGACTAAGCTCACATGTAACAACTTATCTTACCCGGTCACTTACTAAATTCAGCCCTAAAGTAAGACAAGTTATTCCATGTTTCTAAAATAGGAAATAGTGGAAGGCAAGGCCTAACCCAACATGGCTGGCGCCCCATCTATGTGAAACTCGGCCCATTGACTTGATCCTCTTCCTTTGTGGTCTTGGGCGCCATTGATGAATATTTGTAAGAGATAATATTGAGTCCATGAAAACCTCTTTGAACTTGAAAGCCCGAGACCTTGGGAATGGTCTTGGTCTTGGCCTCCTAGACACCCTCTTTTCAACCTTATTCTTCATGGTCCTTTGATCGCTATTAGGCGGCGGGAGCCGCGATGAACGTGTTCTTGGCGGCGGGTGCCGCTGCGAATTTCTTTGTCTCTTTCGGGAAAACTAGGCAGCAGGCGTATCTTGGTGAAGGAGGTCGCCGATGTGGAGCGCATTGAGGCGGCAGCGGGTTGGCGGCGAGCACAAGAACGAGGACGGCAATCTTGGATCTAACTGGATCTGTTGTAGATCTCAAATTTGAACTTGATGAAGTATCTTCTCCCTCTTTTCTCTCTATCTTTTTTCCTCTCAAAAGCTCTTTTTTCACAAGCCCTTAAATTTTTATGAACTCTCTTCACCCTCTTTTTTTTATCACTCTGTTGCACTCTTTTTTTTTCGATTTTCATTTTTTTTTTGTTTTTTAATGGGAAAAGTGGATTATACATGTACGACAGGGGCGGCGGGCGTTTCCTTGCCGGCGACGGTCGCCCCCTTTAAACGGTGACCCTTTTTTCGGCGACGGGCGCCGCTGGCCACTTCGTAGCTAAGGCCTTTTGAAATTAATTGCCAACGGGCGCCGCCCTGTTGGCGACGGGCACCGCCAGTTCCGTTGTGCTCCTTTTCACCTACCTGCAGGTTAGTCCACACAAAAGCAAAGGAAAAAAAACTGAAATAAAAAAAAACTAAGCTAGAAAAAGAAAAAGAAAAAGAAAAAGAAAGGAAGTGCCTAGGCCGGGTTGCCTCCCAACAAGCTCTTGTTTAACGTCATGAGCTTGACCCTTAACATGAATTTACAAGATTAGACATTGTTAATGCCCTTAGCAACATGTCAAACCCCTGTGCACACATCTTAGAAAAACATAATTAACAACATGATAAATTAAAAATGCATAATATAACTTTCAAAGACCGTTTCAACTTATCAAACATGTGTGCCCAGTTGGCATGAAATGGCATTTGCTCAAATAAATCCAGCACAAATGGTGTCTTTAGAAAATAATTACAATATGAGTCAAAGCACTTGGTATAAATACCACATGTATCAAAGATGAACTCCATAGAATTCTCATCGTTCACCTTGTGTTGTAGACTTGGCTCCTCATCTTGGAACTCCATAAGATCTTGATGTGAGAAGGTGGGGAAACTGAAACATGGGATTTCAAGGCCTAGCATAGGGCACAACATGATGGCGGGAGCCTTAACAGATATGTCTGGTTGATTTCCTCCCTCGTGGTTGTCAACTTCATCGGTAAAGGAGTCATCATGGTCAGCAAAATAATCTTCTCCCAAAACCACATAAGGCTCAAACTCATGACTCCACATGGGAGAAGATGATTCAGACTCCCTAGGCTCTGTAAGTATCTCTATGCCAGCACAAACTTCCCTTGGCTCTATGATGATCTGCTCAACTTGACTTATGGGTGAGAATACATATTGGGCATCAAACTCATCTTTATAATCCTCATCAAGTATCATAGATTGCTCCTCAACTTGTATCTGGATGTTTGACTCATAAACGTTTGATTCCAATGTGATTCCACCATTCCTTTCACACAACTCAAAAGGACAAGAGGTTGTGGAATGAAAATGTGAAGAACATAACTCATAGTGCTCCCTGAACAAAGTATCTGTCCTGGTAGAGAGATCTTTGATTACATCATCAAGTGACGTATCTACCGGGTGTGGCCGTTGGGAAGATGACTCAACCTCAAAGCTTTGATAGCTAATGAAACATAAGAAATCCCAGCATTCCTCAGATCCCATATATAAAAGCCTCTCATTGCTCATTGATAGCTTGCATATAGGAGTAGTTTAGATGCATGTTTTATATATGTTTTAGATAGTTTTAGGTTGGTTTTTTATGTAGTTTTTAGGTTTTTGTATTGTCGGGTATTATGCGTTGGTTTGCTCAGTTTTGCAGGTTTTAGGTTCAGGAGCAACAGCGGGGCGAGGTGTAGATTGA